>OX638147.1:26907513-28107513 GCA_951805005.1 Othius punctulatus
GTAGAAATCTGTCAAATTTTCAATTGCAACTGTCAATATATGTCAAATTTTCAATTGCAACTGTCAAAATATGTCAAATTTTCAATTGCAACTGTCTAAATCTGTCAAATTTTCAATTGCAACTGTCAAAATATGTCAAATTCTTAGCTTCTGCTGTGAAAACCTATCAATTTATTCAGCCATTTTCAAAGGATTATTTTGGTTTACAATACAATTTATTTGATTGATGGCACATGTGCTAAATTTATGTTAATGTTTAAAGTAAAATGTCTTATCAAAATATTAGCAAGGAAAGTATTCATTTTATTTAATAATGCATATGAGAAACTATTTGTTTATACAATTATTATTATCTCACTAAACCATCCACAATCCACCATCTAACATATTTACTAAACGTGCAGTTTAATGGATTAGCCTACTATACTAAAATACCTTTCGGAAGCCCCAAGGTTCAAATCCCGTCAGCATATAGCCTGTCGGCAGTTTTTCAGCGGTTTTCTGGGGATGCAAAGGTAAATTTCTTATAATACTCCCCTGACGAAGCTTCTCCCTTTTCCGGTGGAAAAAACCCTCGGGTCGATAGCCCAATAAAGATAGAAGTTTTTTATTATAGAAATAACTTTTAAGGATTTTACGTACATCACAGATTGAAAAGAAAACGTGTTCAGTTGATAGTCACATACATCTTACATTAATTTTCAAACCCAATAATTTATCGTGGTCAGATTATTGCATTATAAACTTATTTGTAGACTACAAATCTAATTATTTTTTATCAGTGGCGTACGTAAAATACAGTATGCGTCAGAAATATCTGATAGTTTAGGAGGGGGCTCAACATCGTAGGGAGGGTAAAGATGGTTGCTCTACTCGACAGTTATTCAGTGTTGCCACTGTTAATACATTTATACTAGATTAAATTTTGAATTTAATACGTTAGTACGATGTAAATCAATTTAGTGTAGTCAGAGATATTGATAGTCAGATATTGACTATAGCCAGCAGCTGTCAGATATTGACAGCTATCATAGGAAGATGTCAAATCGACAAAATAAAAGGAGAAACGTTATTATCTCTGCCATTATACAAAATAACAGGTAAAACGTGAATATCTCGCCATTATAGCTCTGGGAATATTGAAATTTGTTAGTATTTTGCAAAAGAATTCTAGCTATAATTTAGTTTAGTCAGAATTTCACAGATGTCATAGTAACTATCAATTTTTTTTTTAAACCGGAAAAACGTGAAATCTCTACCATAATAGCTCCGGGAATACTGAAATCTAGCTTTGATTTGGTGTAGTCACAATATTAACAGCTCTCATAAGAAGCTGTCAAATCGAAAAAAAGGAAAAACCTGAATATTTCTGCCATTATAGCTTCGGGAATACTGAAATTTTTGCAGTATGGTTCATTTTGGTGCAGTCAAATTTTTGACAACTGTCATAAGAAGCAGTCAAATTTTAAAAAACGTGAATATCTCTGCCATTGTCCATTGTACAAAATAACAGGTAAAACGTGAATATCTCTGCCATTGTAGCTAAAAACTTAAAGTTGCTATCAAACGTGAAATTAGGGCAATACCGATTAACATGCTTTTTGTGATGTGACGACTATTTTCAGAGCAAGATTTCAGCGATGTTTGTATGAAAATGGAGGAAATTTGCAAGACGTTATTTTCCATACCTAAATTGTATTCTAAAACTTTCTTCGTGGTGTAAATAGCAATTGCAAAATATACTGAATTTAATGAAAAAATGTAATTCTTTTTCGATAATAAAAAGTTATTACAGTTACCTGCACCCAATACTTGCTAGTTATTTCCATCACTTCTTGAAAAGTGTATGAAGTACGCCACTGACTGACATAGAAATAGACTTGAATCCTCAAAAACTGCTCTTATCATTATTATCTTATCTGTAGGTTGTCATCTTATTAATTTGCCACGGCCAGACTATTTCATATCAGCCAGTGGATCAATTCTTGCTTAAATTACGTCCTGGCGTTAATCACCTGAGGCGGGCGCGGTTCCTCAATGCCATTAGAGAAGCGACCGCACACGCTCACTTCCCGGCAGTGCATCTAATAAGGAGTCACGAATAGTTAACGACAACATACGAACGTGTGCGACCTACTCAAATTCCTGTGTGCACACCGTCGACCATAGTAGAAATTGCAGTCAATTCAAGTTGCACACGCTCGCATCGTGGCAGCGAATCTAATAATGAGTCGGGAATAGTTAACGACAGTTTACGAACATGTACGATCCACTTATATTGGAGTTTGTGAAAACCTGTGCAAATTCAAGTTGTTTAGTCAATCCTTTTAATTGAGTACTACTAAATTTCTTCAATTGAATTAATGTAGAGATAATATTTCTGTTTGCAAATTTAACGTTGGAATTTTTAATTTTATTATTAATTTATGTATTAATTTTAGTAAGTATCTATGATTAGATTTCAAAGAACATAATGGAAATGAAATAGCAAATATAATAAAATGTGAACATTTATTTAACCAAAATCTTTTCTTTAAAATCTTAAAGAAATCCAAGATTTCTATAGTTACAAAATTACATAATACTCTACACCAGTCTCCACGTAACTATTCCAGGTGACCCACGTATTAAAGTTGTATTAACCACGTTTGAAAATATCAACACGTTTATGACAGAATTTGATATTTTCATTAAAATATTGTAACTATTTTGATTAACAAAAAAATGTAACATTGAATTATCAAATTGTAGATAATTTCATTAGACGTATATTGAATGTTTGCAAACTATATATATATATATATATTTAAATATTAGCTAAATTACTGATCATTTTCTGACATTTCAAGAATTATTGATAATAATTTTCACGCCTAACTTTTGTAGTGCTCTTAATTTTCTTTACAAATTTTGCAAAAAAATTGCAAAAATATTTATCTTTTTCTTTAAAAAGTGGAGACTGAAGAGACTGAAGAGTATAAACTGAGTTTATACTCTTGAGAATGGCTGAGAGGCCGAAACAATTGTAGAGTTATTTTCTATATGTACTGTGAAACGTCAACCATGTGTTTTATTATTTCAATAATTATAGTTAATAATATATAACATAGAATAAATAACAGTAAATAGATAATATTCAATGAAAGTCAAACAAATTGTAATTTTGTATTCCTGTATTTTTGAATTTTCTAATTTTTGTAAATCGTAAAGTGTTGTTTTAGATTTTAATCTGGATACTAGATCTTTAGCTTTTCTTACAGAATAGGCTATTATATTGTTCAGGATAATACTGTTAATATAAAAGTGAACAGACAAGCCATGGCTTTTGTGATAATTACGAATAATTAGAGGAAGCAACCTCAGGTGTAGTTGACGCACAATACAGCACACTTCGCCCACACACCTGTTGTTGTGAAATCAATTCCCGCACTAGATTAAAATTGACGAAAGATAGTGTATTCAATCAACCACAAGTTACCTATAAAAACCAAACACCAATTACCTATTCCTATCAGTAAACAAAGGCGTTTAGAGCGACCTTTGTGTTAACAAATAATTAGAGAAAGCAATCTCAGGTAGTAGGTCATTTGATAATAAATTATTATTATTATTATTTACTTGTATGTCGACTCTCAGTGAAATATTACATTGTCAATTTTACACTAAAATAGAAGGGTTAGGTTTAGTTTCTTATCGTTTACTGATTTATAATCAAAATGGATTAAAATTAATCGTTGGAGTAGCAGCTCAGAATATTAAATCTGTTCAACTTTTCAAATGTTACCTCAGTAGATAGGCTAGGACAGTTCTGGCCCATTTTCCCATAAGGTTTACATGGGGGGTCTAAATTCAGTTCGTCGTCGAATTCGTTTAAGTACCTTATCAGCGATGTGTATGTTGGGCTGCCTAACATCTGCGCGGGAGTCGGCTGATATAAAGAGGCTGATATAAACAGGTTGATATAAACAGGCTGATATAAATATGCAGATATAAATAGGCTGATATAAACTGGTCGATATAAACTGGTTGATATAAACAAATTTAAACAGGCTGATATATCAACCTGTTTATATCAGCCTCTTTATATCAGCCGACTCCCGAGCAGATGTTAGACAGCCCAACATACACATCGCTTATAAGGGACTTCGGGAATTCGACGACCATCCCAACCGGAAGTAAAGTGAATTTAGACACCTCCATGTAAACCTTATGGAAAAATGGCCCAGAACTGTCCTAGCCTATCTACTTACCTCTACTACGTTCTCTTTGTTTTATAATCTAAAATAAAACATATAATATTTCAATGCTTTGTTGTCAACTATTATTAGAGTCATATGACAAGTAATCATATGACTCCAATAATAGTTGACCCACGAGTGAGTTTAAAAAAATATTTGGTTCGCCATCGCTGGTCTACGCCAATAAAAATTGTGTACACTCCAACTTGCGTAATTTGAGGTACTTTGTGTGAGCGTGAGATTTTGTGGTTTATTGGCATTGAAAAATCGTGGATGGGAACTGTGCAGCTGCGCGTTATTAATTCGGATGTATGTCTTACCTCTGTGGCAATTACCGTTGTTTCGGAAAATTCTTCACGGGCAGCCGCGAGAAAAAAAGCTGAGGGCGAATAAAATAATACGGCGATTATTCCGGGGGTTGTAATAGAATAATTCATGAGCGTGCAATATTGCGTTTTTATGGGTAAAAAAGCATAATGAAATCTTTATCACGTCACTTATTCCGGATTACATAAAAGTGGGCATTATTCTCTTTAATTAGCAATATTTACATTTGAAAGTGTTGTACGGACTATGAGGTTTAACGGCACCGCCATTTTTATTGTCCGGCCTCTTTTTTCGTTCGTCTCCATGGCCGGCGGGATAATCTTTTAATTCAATCCCGTTCGGCATACAATATCGGACCAGATTTTATCCCTCTGCTGGCGGACTATGGACTACTCATCTCTGCAAATTAACTTAAATTGAATGCTTATAATCTACATTCATTATCGTTATCGCATCTTGTCGAGTATGGCTAAATTAAATCCGCTGGACACTTATTAATTTTCATTAAAATTTAATTCGCTAAAGGGATTCGCGCTCTGATGTTTTAATTATAATTATCAAGTTTAACAATCAATGTCTGTTATGCACTTTTGTTGGAGCGGACTCGTTTAGCCGCCCGCGCACACACAGAAACACACCCGCGAAATTAATTAACAAAACACGCAGCGCACTCCGTTTTCATTTACGCCTGCCCCTATTGTCCGCGGTAAATTGAAGGTGCTGACGAATGGCACTTTGTAAATCATCTTCATGTGTAATTGCCGCAAGGGACACCGCCACTTGATTGATTGATTCGCAATTTTTTTACCCGACGCCCACGCACACATTTCAGACGCCACCGACCCGACACGACGCTGAAATTTATAAAACAATTAATCATTCGCCACTATTTCCCGGTTTAATTACCACGGAATAAATAGGCGACGCAAACCATTGTTTCATTATTAGACCTAAGTAGTGGGGCTATGACAGTTCTACGGCATTTTCCAAGTAAGAAATACATGGGCCGATTTTTCGCTACTTACTTCCGGTCGAGCGAGCCGTGGCGTAATACTTAAATAATTCCTTATGTGAGTCATTAATTTCAACATCATGCACGTGGCTTTCAGAACACTGTATTACAAAACATTGGTGCGTACTTTGAGTATTGTGATGTAGAGTTCATTGTTCGTCACAAAGCTAACCGTTTTACGCACGTGTCCTTAATTTCATAATCGTGCACGTGACTGTGAGTTCTTTTGCCCCTCAGCCCCTCTGCCACTTACGATATCCTCTTTTAAACAGCTCATTTGGCATCATCAACACCACCTTGCTATTTAAAGCTGTTTAAAAGAGGATATCGTGAGAGGCTGAGGGTCGGAGGGGCGTAGGGGCAAAAGAGGATTTCGTGAGGGGCGGAGGTGCAAAAGAAGACATCGTAAGGGGCTGGGGGCCGGCGGGGTGGAGGGGCGTGGGGCGGAGGGGCGGAAGTGCGGAAGGGCGGAGGGGCTGGTGCGAGGCGGCGGTGAGGCGGAGGGGCAAAAAAGGATATCGTGAGGTTCCCGCGAAGATGTTAGGCAGCCCAACATAGACGCCACGGCTCGCTCGACTGGAAATAAGTAGCGAAAAATCGGCCCATGTATTTCTTGTGGGGAAAATGCCGCAGAACTGTCATAGCCCCACTACTGACCTAACGCAATTCCGCTACCCTTTACGAATAATATCACTCAGTATCGAAATTTAACTTTATTTATTATGTTAGCTCAACTTTTGCCACTTCTGATATTGTTAACCCAATTCAGATATTTTTAGGCCGGCTAATTACCTTTAGTTTAATACTAACTATTTTTAATCCTTAAAAACCAGTTTTAATACTAATTCTACTGTCTTATTCTTATGATAGGTAATTATTTGTATTGTCAAGACGTCGATTAATAAACAATGGGATTTGTATCAATGAAACTTATTTATTTAATACAAACTAATGATACAAAAATATAAAAGGTTATATAATCGTATAATAAAATATGGCAATCGCTCTCTTCTTTTGCTCCTTCCAACGACCGTCATTCTGTAACAATTAGAAAATGATCGTGAGTTTACAACTCAGTGAGACAACTGTATTTGTTGACCCGAGTAATAATTGGTCAACCCAATATCCTTGGTTAATTACGGTGAAACAATTATCCTTGGTTCAATTGCTTTTGGTCAACTACGGTGAAACAATTATCCTTGGTACTATTGTTTTTGATCAACTACGGTGAAACAATTATCCTTGGTTCTATTGTTTTTGATCAACTACGATGAAACAATTATCCTTGGTTCTATTGTTATCATCTGGGACAATGGGACAACTATGGGTCAACCTCAACTCTCCACAACCATACAATGACTCCCTATATTTGTTGACCCGAGTAATAATTGGTCAACCCAACATCCTTGGTTAATTATGGTGAAACAATTATCCTTGGTCAATTGCTTTTGATCAATTACGATGAAACAATTATCCTTGGTTCTATTGTTATCATCTGGGACAATGGGACAACGATGGGTCAACCTCAACTCTCCACAACCATACAATGACTCACTATATTTTTTGACCCGAGTAATAATTGGTCAACCCAACATCCTTGGTTAATTATGGTGAAACAATTATCCTTGGTCAATTGCTTTTGATCAATTACGATGAAACAATTATCCTTGGTTCTATTGTTATCATCTGGGACAATGGGACAACGATGGGTCAACCTCAACTCTCTACAACCATACAATGACTCACCTTCAATTTATCCGTATGGACACTAAACAATAAAACCTTATTGATACTATGCTAGTAATGCGTCACGGCCGGCTTCGCTTGGTGACACTCACTTAATGCGCTCCAAATGCGTTTGTTCCCTTCAAAAGGGTCTAAGAGAGGTAACTTGGCTTTGAATTTATAAACAAAACTGCGTCATCCGCCTGATCGCATACGCCCGAACCAAAATATTATGATTTACCATTTTAATAAATTAGGTGGTACAACAATTAATTAACAAATATTGCTGTAATTCATTATTATAGTAAATGTGGAATTATGTCTGGTGTTATAATTTTTCAATAAACTGTGAATTGAGAGTTATAAGGGCTTACGTAGCAGAATTCCGTTTAAGCTGATAGAATAAAACAAGGAGTTTTTAATCCTGGGAAAAAGACACCGCTAAGTTGGTGAAAAGCGGTGCCCAATACGTTCCCCGACCGAGGAATAACCGTACAAATAAAATTAATGTGCTGAAAGCGCCTTGAGCCCCATACGTTTAAATCATATCCCCGGTCTATGGCTGATGGTGTAGGGGACGTTAGAAATTCGATTAAAATCAAAATCCTCGCGCACGTAAAACTCGGCCCGGAGCCAGCACATTCGATTCAGACATTCCAGGATGATAGATGCATTTAACATGATACAGGAAGACCGAGGTCCCCGGGGAAATTTTTACGGAATCAATTTCACCTTCATTTGCTGATACACTTCCCGGTGCATTTCGCAGCGCGGAATGCACACGTGAGCGCTCCGTTTAATTAAAGCAATCACTTTCGGCTTTGCCGCCCCCGGCCCCCGCCCCCACGCCGCCGCCCCCGCCGGCACCCATCCGGACAATTCGTGGGGGCCCCGGATTTACGCCCCTGTGTGTAGAAAATTTTAATGCGCGTTTGTGTTTGACACGCGTTTAGGACTAGAATGATATACGATTCGCGACGCCGTGCGGAACGGAACGCTGACCGACCTCATAAAACATGCAACAAGCTATAATTTAAACGGTGGTGGCAATTAATTTTTCTTCTGCCCGTTTCCCTCCCTTTTTTTAATTAAAAGCGCCGCGCGGAATAAAGCAATCCACGGCGACATATGTATCTGCCCCCCAGTGCGCGCACGGCATTGCAATTTGGGTTGCATATGTAATCGTATCCATCAGATACATTTTTTTCAACCCCAACACTCCCAAACTGTCATAAATGCTACCACAGAACCACACCAATCATCACATACAACGGTAAATGGAAACGTAATCCTCAATTTTACAGAAATAATCCATGCATTTTTTAAGTAATAAAAGTATTTACTTTTAATACTTTAATACTTTTTAAGTATTTTAAGTAATAGTAACTATACTTTAATAGTAACACATAACAGCACATTAATTAGTACATATACGTATATAATCTTAACCCCCGTACCTCATATATACGCAAACTAGTACGTGTATAAGTAGTAATATCAAATTATAAGCGTAGCAAATTAACTGTAGCCAATAAAATTAATGGTGAATGCGCCGGGCATTAAAAATACTTCAAGCACTTAACAACGGTCTTCTATAAACTTTTGCAATTACTTACATCAAATAGGGACTTAATGCAAATTTTTCATATCTATGGTGAATACAATGAGCACTAAAAACAGCACAGCCACGGTTAATACATTTTTAATACCCGGCGCATGCACCATTTGTATATTAATATGTTCCTACTTTTATCGCGTATTTACATTGAAAAAAATATCATATTGCGGCTCCAATTATACAAAAATTTTACATCATCTATCTTGTGTTTGCTAATTCGTATGTAGGTAAGCTGAAAATATTATTAGTGTCGACGTGAGCTTACATTTACATTAAATTTTTATAGAAGGCAATGTTACTAGGTGCTAAATTGTTCTTTCTAGAGAGCGAAACCATCTTTATTGAACTATCAACCCCTTATTTAAGTAATACATTTAATTTAATATAATCGATAAAATGCAAATATACTCATAAATCACATGTATGTAATGTAATATAATATAATATTCATTTAAAAAAAATAATAATAATAATTTATACAAATTTCATAACATAAAAATTAATAATGTAAAGTATAATGTAATGTAATGTTAGATACGGCGAAAAGATCCCATGGAGTCGATATCCCAATAAAGATTGTTTATATATGTAAATATTATTGGCAAATAAATATATAAAACATTTTCATGCGCAAAATCGCTTATTAATTGACTTATATTTTGAAAGTGTGCATAACGTTTTTAACGTGTATTTAAAATTCCGTGCGTATTTATATTTCAACTTTGAGCATTTTAAGCATATTTGGGGTTCGCCTGGGTGTTTATCACGGCATTTTTCTCGATTCCTGGCTTCTTGACGAGCTGCTGTGAGTTTTATCCCTCACCCTCGCCTTCGCCCTGAGGCTGTTTAAACGGTATACAGTCTTTCGCGCTGCAATAACGTATCATATATTTTTAAATGCTATGTATTAATAGTACATGGTAAAAATTTTCATACCCTTCGTACGTGTATAGTATAAAAGCATTTTATTTTTTCAAATAGTAAAAATATCTTGTATACAGCGTAATCAGAATAATGGGAAACAAATGAGCAACTTTCGTAGTATGCTTTTCATACCAAACAGTTGTTAGGCAAAAAGAGACTAGTATTATCTTAAATAACATTCATTTAAGATAATGCTATAATATATTAATATATTAAGAAATAATTAGGATAATGCTAGAATATATTGCTATAATGCTACAGATATTCTATTATAGATAATGTATCATATACAATGTATATTTCGTTATTACCTTCTACGGGGTGTTCAGAAAATAGATATATATTTCTTTGTGTAAGCTGCGTTTCACATTTCAAAAGATAAAGAACCACAAAAGATAATCCACGATTGTAAAACTAGAACTTAGTGCTTAATATTATCAATTTGCATATAAAATTATAAACCTTAAACTTTTTTGCTCAATTAAGTAATAAAATCAGTTTTAAGCTATTTGACATACCCACTGTATAAACTACAACAACATTTTGAAAACTGGTTTTCATTGCTCAATAGATCTTGGCGTCAAGAATATTTAGTTTCATTTAACTAACACTCTATCTCATGTTGAGCATCATCTTGGGGTCAAGAATATTTAACCAATTCTCTAACCTAACCTAATCTAACCTAACCCAACCAACTCTCCATCTCATGTTAGGCACGATAACTGGGACACCTTGTATATATACTCATTTTAAATTCTAAAATATTTATTTCCAAATATATAGGGTGTTTCCTAAACATGCGATTATTCTATGTGTAATTCTAAGAATATTTTGTCCTTTCATGATGTCTGAAAAACCGCTTTGTTTCAAAGTTACATGGTAATTGATTTTGATGACATTTTTTGATAATTACAATAATATTTACTAAATTTGCACATGAAGATACTTAATCTATAATACATGTTGAAAATGACCACCACCAACTAAAATGCAAGAATCCAATCCTCGCCTTATTGACACTCGAAGCCTTTCAAAAACACCAGACGTGTTTCTTATAGAATTACACCCAAAAATCATTCGATTTTCCAAAAAAAATTATCATAATTGATTTTGTTGAAACACATGTTTTCCCCTGTATGTTCGAAACAATGCGATGTTTTACAAATCATGGATGGAAAATGTATTCATAGAATGACGCAGGGAATAACCCCTTGCAATTTTAACCCATATTTAGGAAACACCCTGTATATCAATCAAACGTGATCACGGTATCACTAATATTTTGTTGCAAGCCCTAAAAAACAGAGCAATGTGACTGAGATATGACACTTATTTGACCTCCACCTATTTATAAATATGCCACATATCAGAAATTAATCTGAATCCTACGATTGAAATATTTTCAAATGTTATTAACACATTTTTATCTCATCTTACTTTTGAATCAATCTTGACATGGTTTGAGTCACAGAAATGATACAAATTAAATGTTATGTGCGTTTTACACTTACAATAAGACAAATGTAATGAAAAATTCTACCTAAACAGCATAAATTGAGTTTTTTTCACTCGTAATTCAAAATTTTATTCGTCGACAGCAACTCTCAAATGAAAATTTTGAATTAAATTTCACCAATGTCATCACAAAACTGTAATGAAGCTATTGGCCTCAATACCCTGTGGGATATCAATCTTCAAAAATTTGAGCAGGCGAGGTGTTATAGTAACAAATAGTATGTATCTGATATTTGAAAAACTGGAAACTTTGAAACTTTTGGAAACAAATTACGTATTGCGATGTTGTTTTTCATAGTACTAAGCGTTTCATTTTTTGATTTGTAGTTTCATAGTTAGACAGTTCGAAACAATGTAATATCGTAAATATGTTAGGCAATGTAGGAACACAATCAGCTTGAAAGACCTTTTACTGCCACGGACTGTAAGAATGACGTGTCCGTCGTTCCGAGCAGTCTTCTATCTTTGCCTACCCTGCCACTACCGTGCGGGAGCAGACAAGGATAGAAGACTACTGGTACTGACGGACGCGTCATTCTTAGAGTCCGTGGCTGTACGTGAGATAGACTAGTATAAATTGTGTGTAAAGTGTAAGATGTACGAAATCCCAAAATAATGGGAAACAAATCAAGGAAGTGGAAACTCGCATCAAAGGAATGCTCAGGAGTCCAGGAAAATGAGAATTCTGGAACTAAAAATAAATCAATGCGATTTTGACAAATCCGCGCCAAAGCAGTGGCTCGTACAGACATGTACACCATACCAAAATAATGGTAAGAAATCAAGAAAGCGGAAAATCTCATCAAAGGAACTGTTAGGAGTCAACGGGAATCCTGGAATCAAAAATAAATCCCGAAGTTATTTGTGGAAGTCATAGCAACGACCAGAGAGGGACAGGTTTTGTTAATGCGCGTGATCGTGAAAATTTCGAGCGATGCGAAAAATTACCTAACAAATGCAGACAACATGCAATCGCAATGCGAGGGAATAAATATGACCACTAGACAGATTTGGGTCAGTTCCTCTACATCCAGACGTCAACTCGCATCATTGTCAATATGTTAGGCAGAGTAGGAACACAATCAGCTCGAAATACCTTGTACGTGAGATAGAGCTTGTATAAATTTGGGTATATAATGGCGCGGGCTCGTACAGACATATACGCCATACCAAAGTAACGAGGAAAAAAAGTAGGAAGCGGAAAATTGCATCCAAGGAACGCTTAAGAGTCAACGGGAGTCCTGGAACAAAAATAAAACGAAGCTATTTATGGTAGTCATGGCAACGACCAAAGAGGGGCAGGTTTTGTTGCTGCGCGCGATCGTAAAAATTTCGAGCGATGCGAAATATTACCTAACAAAAGCAGGTCAATGTTGCGACGCCAAACTTTCTGCTCTCCTTACCTTGACGTATCTCTGCCGAACCTTAATGGAGCTCACTCCATTAACCCGTGCCGGTAGCCTTTAACGACAGTGGTGAAGGCGTGGATTATGGTGTTAAATTAGGGCGCCACACAATTACCGAGTCAGCGGAGGGTGAGCTTCAACGACCCTTGCAGTTGTGCACAAGGACAGTTACGGCTCCTGAAAATGGTTAGTATCACCGAAACAAACGCGACAAACTAAACTGCCAAGGAGGAGTTTATTAAGATTTTCAGTCTCGACAATATCATACAACAACAAACATGTACATATGGTGGGGATGATGACGCGAAGGGGCTAAAATATGGGTTGAGACGGTGACTGATAGTCCGACATCCGCTCTGCGGCGGTATAATCTACAAGCGCTCGCGATTCGGATGTAAGTACGGCACCGCGGATTACCGAATCGCGTGCTAACAGGCGATCCTTGCCTACAAAGCACGCTCCCAGAAGCTGATGGGGCTTACAAAGTATGAAAATGTATGGAATGCGCCGATCGCCCGCTCAGTTCCGTCGTCTCACAATGTCAAACGCAGACATAGGCGCCACGCGCGAACTTTAGTAGGCAGTGGTGGCGTGAGAAATCTTAACGTTACAATGTAGTGCAGATTCATAACAACTAGACAGATTTGGGTGAATTCCTCTACATACAGACGTCAACTCGCATCAGTGTACATACGAAAAGGACGCCGTCCAAACAAAATATAATCGCACTCACGCCATATTGAGACTGTACATATTGTAATAGCAGCACGATCGAAATAAAAGTGCGCACACCGATGTGTGATGATATCTATGGTTCATCGATAAATATTAATCACGGAGAGGGATGAAGTATGAAGTGATAACATGGAAAGATGTGCCTAAGGCGACAGAGATCATAGCAGAAATTCATTGGTAGAGGGACGCACTGGGTAAGAGTGATGGCGTCAGCCGAGTGCCAACTTCAGACGATACAGCAACACCAACCATCGAGATAGGACTCGAAACTTAGTTCATATATCTAAATTCCTGTATTCACCTTTATCCCATTTGGATTAAATTATGTTGCCACCATCTTACTAACCTCAAATTAATGCTGTAATCTGTGCTATCAGTTTTTTTATGTGTTAAAATATAAGTTATAAAATATAGTGTTCACATAGTACAAATTAAATTTGAAACATAAATAATGGAGGAAGAGTTCATTTAAATGTAATTTAAAACTTGTTGTTTAAAAGTGAGACGGGACGGGAATTGCAAACAGAAACTTTAAGTGAGTCCTTTTGTTTCAGCACAACAGATACTTCTCTCAGGATCCCGGTGCTTATTTTTCTTTCTGTCAATCTGCTGCTCGTCCTGGTTGCAGCTATTGTCCTGCTGGGCGCCTCGATGCTGGCCAAAAACGGCAACATCTGTCTAACGGAACAATGCGTCAACACAGGTACGTACGGAGCGTGGATAATTGCGCGGCCGGTGCCCGTGCCACCCCCGCAGCGACTGCTGCGGGCGGCAGGAGGCTGGGGGAGGTAAATATTAGACTCCTGCTGCCAATATTTACTTAAGAAAATACCTTGAATAAAATTCGATGATCAAGAGTGCGGAGAACAGTGATTGGATTGGATTCGATTGGAGGGTGGTAATAAATAAGCAATCCGGACAGGTAATGGGGGATTTAATGGCTGCTTTTTTATGGTGAGGAATAAGGGTGGACGCGGAAATTTCGAGGGGAAATTAAAGATGCGAGAATGTGCTTTGTTATTATAATCCCGCCCGAATGACGCTTGTAATCGAGAAATTAAGCGCCTAAAGAGACGTTGTTTGGGGAACGCTTTCGCAAATTATCCAACCAAAAGCTACGCTTAATCGAAATGTTTTATTGCACGATTCCAGATAAGCTAATTATATTTGCAGATAGCCTGGTAACAAATGTTCACGCTTTGGCGACGCCACTTGTAATTTTTTTTTCGCTCTCCTCGGTGTTATTATTTTTCGGCCCTTTCAGCGGCACTCATGTTTATTCAAAGACATAGACGGCTTAATTTTTCGCGTGCCCCCGTAACGATAATGTTAATTGCGACAGGAGTTACCAGAGCCGCCCCCCCGATTGTATGAATATGTAATGCGGGGGGCGCAAATGTGCGTTCAATCCCCGGAATAATTAGTAGGGGGTGCGTCAAGTGCGACCCGAACGGATCAGAGCCTCGACTTGTGATAAGGTGATGAATGCCTGCTTCGCCGGGATTTATTCCTGTTTGCTTTGTATAAATTCCTTATTAGGCCGAGGGGGACAAATGACGGCTATAAACTAATGTTATCGCCCTTGCTGCACACAATTTCACACCTCTTCTGCATCCGCGCACAATTAAAATGCAAATTTTATTTGTGAGAACAACACGGAAACGATTACGACATTCATTTCGCTCTATTTTTCTGCACCCCCAACCGAAGCACTGAAAACCCAATGCTGCTTTGGGAATAACCGTTGTTGTGCTCCACTCTATTTTTAACAACTACATCCCGCTCTCAAAACAAATCTCAAATAAATACCTAAAATCTATAAATGCACATACCCCACGGGCTCCGTTTTTCTGCCCTTGCGATATCAACCAATTTAAAACTCCAGGAGAAAAACCATTTCCTTTACACAATATAAGCGTAATTTCGAATGCCCAGCGAAAACCTAACCCATGCATCCGCTCGGAATTGATTCGCCGAACTTAGGGCAACATTTTACAAATCGTAGTTTAATTACTGCTTTACACTGAAGTTAAACTGAATTCCCCGGAGTTTCAATAACTGCCTTAGAACATTCTGACACACGAATTAAGCATTAAAAACAGATATGGCTTTCCCTTGAATTTCTGCCTCTGCAACTACCTTAAACTCCACCATTCAAGACTCTTACATCACCCTCAATACTATTTTAACCATAAATTATTTCATTCATAAACTTCACTTTTGAAATTTCAAAATGTTAATCATTCAATACACCCACGGCTATACGTCTATACTTCATTATGAGAGCAAAACACAAAACATCCTCAAACATAAACATTTTGATACATTAACAAGTTTTTCAATGTCTTGGCATGTTCTCAAATTAAACTGAAAACGTGAATTGAAAAACAGACGGAGAGCGTCCATACAAAACCACACATGTGTGTTATTTAACTTTAACTCTTCGTAACTTAGCCATTATTTGAACTCATGTACTTTCCTACGAATTTACTTACAGGACAACATTATTATTTATTATTTTATTTTTGGACAGTACAATACAAGTATTATCAAGTATTAAAATTAGATTCTTGGAAGCAACAGTTACTTTTTACTCCTCTTCAGCTGTACTCGAAGACCATGATAGATTTACGATTTAATTAATTCTGGGTTTTAATCGGAGGTTTTTATCGGCGGTCTAATCACCGTGAGCAATTACAATAGGATAATTACTACAATTGCAGGTAATTTAATTACAATTACAGGATTACAATAGGATAATTACAGGGTAATCGGCGATTCACAGTTTAATTCGGCGATCCCGTGGCGAGCTATTGTCCGGCGGCCCCTATTGTTGTAATTGTAAATTATTGTAAATTGTAAACTAAACAGATACTTGGATGCAATAGTTATTTTTCACTCCTCTTCAGCTGTACTCGAAGACGATGATAGATTTACGATTTAATTAATTCTGGGTTTTAATCGGAGGTTTTAATCGGCAGTCTAATCACCGTCAGCAATTGCAATGGGATAATTACTACAATTGCAGGTACTTTAATTACAATTACAGGATTACAATAGGATAACTACAGGGTAAACGGCGATCCGCAGTTTAATCGGCGATCTCGCGGCGAGCTATTGTCCGGTGGCCTATATTGTTGTAATTGTAAATTATTGTAAATTGTAAACTAAACAGAATCTTGGAAGCAATAGTTACTTTTCACTCCTCTTCAGCTGCACTCGAAGACGAGGATAGGTTTACTATTAAATTAATTCGGGGTTTTAATCGGAGGTTTTAATCGGCGGTGTAATCACCGTGAGCAATTACAATAGGATAATTACTACAATTGCAGGTACTTTAATTACAATTACAGGATTACAATAGGATAACTACAGGGTAAACGGCGATACACAGTTTAATCGGCGATCTCGCGGCAAGCTATTGTCCGGCGGCCTATATTGTTGTAATTGTAAATTATTGTAAATTGTAAACTAAACAGATTCTTGGAAGCAATAGTTACTTTTCACTCCTCTTCAGCTGCACTCGAAGACGAGGATAGGTTTACTATTAAATTAATTCGGGGTTTTAATCGGAGGTTTTAATCGGCGGTGTAATCACCGTGAGCAATTACAATAGGATAATTACTACAATTGCAGTTACTTTATTTACAATTACAGGATTACAATAGTTCTCGCGGCGAGCTATTGTCCGGCGGCCCCTATTGTTGTAATTGATCTAAGTGCTGTGATTTAAAGAATCAATTCGACCCGTAATTATCCCAATATAATCGCCCGCTGTGATTACCTATAAGTTACCTACTAAAACGGTATACTGTGGTAGATAACTAAAATTCGATCAATTTTGAGATACCTAATTATAATTCTGAACCCACGATATGTTGTTTTGTACAGACGCTCCTCAAATAATTGCATACAAATTTTCTGGAATTCTAATAAAACTTTATATTTCTTTAACTTAACGAATATTTATATTCTTGCCATATATTCATATTTAAAGACAGCCGCTAGGAAAGTTCTGGGCTTATATTATGTTACCTTCCGGTTGAAAAAGACTTTATATAACAAGTCTCTGTTATTCATAGTACACGCAATAATTCACTTAGATCGATTACATTTTGCATTGCATAACTAATCGATGAGGCCAAATTTACCATGTTCCAATTATCGTCAAAGCGTAACGCCACAACGGCTATGGAAAATATCGCAACTGCGTTGGACAGCGTTAACTGAAAATAATTGCAGTAACACTACACCTGCATTGATATGCGAAATATGCGGTTTTATACAATTCACAAACAGGATACATAAAACCACCTCCTCACTTTGCAGCCCCTATTACAAAACGATATAGGGGTTATATGATATATAAGCTGTTAAACAGTATCGGTCTGCTGGCAAAATGTGCATAACAATATAGAAGGTGTCCCACAACTTCGTGGCATCACTGTAGGAGCATTCTAAGATAGCAAAAATTATTTGAAAATGTATTTTTTTCTACGCGCATTTGTTTTCAAAATTTAGGACTTTAAAGTGTTACTTAGCAAATCACTTTTCCTATTAACATTTTTTTTTTACTAGAGTATACTTCGAAGTCTGATATTTTTGCCCCACTAGATGGGGGCGATTATAGGTGGGCCACCGTGTATATAACTGGTAATTGTGGATAAAACTTATTTTCTTAGGGTTAATTCACGTTTACGTGTGTAATCATATAAAGACGTATCAAACTACTAATGGATGGGTTGAAATGAAAATCACTGTATGTGAGAGCAATGCGTTAGTGTCGAGGTGTACTCATTTTAGTTTCCGGAATAATTATGATTACTGATGTATATGTGTAAGATGTATGGGAATTTCGCAAAAGTTTTCAACGGAAGTATCCGTGGAACTTTCAAGTAGGAAGTTTCCCATGTGGCGCAAATTTTATGTCGCTGCATAAGAAAATTTATATGTTGCTATTCCATAATTGTGGTTATTCTGTAAATTTTTAATGGCTGCTTGTGTCATGAGCGTGCTAAACGTTATAGTTTAACTATTTTATGGCGATTGGATGCGCAATAACTATTTTAGTATGTCATATTGTGATGGGCGGTTAGAAATGAATGTGGGTTGGAATTGCACGTAACATTAATTGACTAATAATAAAACACGTTCGTAATTAGTAATCATTAATTGCGTATCATTGTTATTAAATTATAATTGGTATTGGTTATAATAATTAATGTAGTTTTAATGTATTTGGGTGATGGTGATGTGAGTTGTGGCAGTAAGTATCGAGATATTGATTAGGATCAAATGTAGTTTGAAATGGGAATCCCTCCGTTGCAATACATCACCAATAAATCATATTAATCATCATTGAATCCAATATGTAATTAATCTTGTATCTCCGCGCACAGAAGTTATTGACTAAAGTTTCGCTGGTGTTTAGGTTCGTGAAGCGTTTACGTTTGTTTCGAAGCAATTTGTAACGAACGCCATTTAAGTGGTGTGAACCATTGATCACACTCGTTATATATGGCAGGCCGTGTTCTAAATTTCCAACGGTACAAAGGGTAATAATTATTTTGATTTTAATCTTGTGTTGTTTCGTGGCTTAAAAATATGCGGTAATCGATGGTGGTTTGTGTGGGGGCGGTGATGAGCGGGGGCCGTTCTTCCTGGCGGCCACAATTGGCGACCGGCGGTCCTTTCAGGTCCCATCATGTGTGATATAACCATTATGAGCAGGAACAATGCCGAACGCGAGCATGTTAATAATTCCATTTTCGATTTAATGGGCGATCTTCGAAATCGCAAATTATGATAATTGAAATTAAGAGGACCGTTTAGATATTTATCGGGCCCCAAATAATGGGCTAGTGCTGTAAACACAGGTCGAAAATTATGCGACAAATATCCTCAAGCCAACCCTGCCGACAACACTAATACCCGCATTTAATAAACTCCCCAGAAAGCCGAGCGCGCAGCCCGAATTTATGCAGTACTTTAAGTTATCAAACTATAAGCGCAAATTAAATTGTTGCGACAAAAATGTTAACCCCGCTTGAAATAATGGGGACGGCTGTTGGGGCGAGTGCGGGCATTGGGGATGGAGCAAAATGGGGGATAAAGACGGGGGCGGAATGGAGAATTCAACGTCGCCAATTATTGCCATAAAAATGTAACGTTATAAGTGCTTAATCTTTTGATAATGTCGCAGCCGTGAGTAACTTTAAATGTAACCAATCATCGTTAATTTTATTTATGCGCGAGATTTCCTCGGCTGCAGTGTACGAGCGTAGAGCCCCGAGTCGTACGTTATATATATATATATATATTTTTTGCCCGGAGTTATCTAAACTGTAAAATTCGCAATACGTGTTCCAGGGGACGAAAAAAGAAATTTAAACTCCAATAAAAAAAATCCCACAGCAACCACTACGGGAATATATTATTCAGAGTATACACACATAAGTAAACACATGTAATATTAAAAAAACAAAACGCAAGAAACTCCACTCGAGTGGGGTGCTGTGATTTATGCCCCCCAGCCCCTCAACACACACAAATCGAACATGTTACCACTACCATAAATCAGAAGGAATCTAATTATCGTAATCTAAGCCGCAACCTAAAATTTCCCAGCCTAACGGAATAAGTGTATATTGTCTTTTTTCGCCGCCGTATAATATATCTGCGTTAAGGAAATCCGGGCTTTATCTAGGTTACATTTTTTTCTCGCCACTGAAAAAAAAATCCTTTTTGTTTTCTGCAATCGCAGCGTCACGAGTCCTGCGAGCGATGGACCGCGCCACGGATCCTTGCTCCGACTTCTACCAATATGCCTGCGGAGGATGGATGAAGGCCAACCCTGTGCCCGACTGGACCGCCACCTGGGACCGGCTCGCCCTCCTCAGAGAGTCCTTGTTGCTGGACATGCGGCAATTACTCGAGTCGGGGGCGGATTCCGGGATCACCGAACCGTCGGGCGTGCACAAAGCGAGGGCACTCTACAGAACGTGCATGGACACAGGTAACGCTAATTCGCAATCGCGGATTGTCCTCAAATCCGCCCCATTTACCCACCCCCACCCCTCCCACCCGCGCATCCCGCATGCTTACGTCGGGACCGTCGAATAACGTTAAATATTCACGGCGGATGAAATTTTATTTTCGGTCGATATTCCGTGTATGTACTAAAAACACATCGATTTCCAGCTCGCATGCAAAAAGTAACCCTGCACTGGAATGTTAACATCCTGCGACATGAAATTTTGATCCTTGCATAAGGCACCACATTTTAAACATTCATGTAACCATAGCTCGTTACACCACCAGGCCACCATAGCCATCAATCTACTATAATCACATCTAAATAAAACAACTTTGTTATTTCTACTCACACTTTTTTAAACTAGTAAGTAGGTAAGTAACAAAGTTGTTTTGCTATTGTCCGGCGGCCCCTATTGTTGTAATTGTAAATTATTGTAAATTGTAAACTAAACAGATTCTTGGAAGCAATAGTTACTTTTCACTCCTCTTCAGCTGCACTCGAAAACGATGAAACATTTACGATTAAATTGATTCAGGGTTTTAATCGGAGGTTTTAATCGGCGGTCTAATCACCGTGAGAAATTACAATAGGATAATTACTACAATTGCAGGTACTTTAATTTCAATTACAGGATTACAATAGGATAATCACAGGGTAATCGGCGATCCGCAGTTTAATCGGCGATCTCGCGGCGACCTATTGTCCGGCGGCCCCTATTGTTGTAATTGTAAATTATTGTAAATTGTTAACTAAACAGATTCTTGGAAGCAATAGTTACTTTTCACTCCTCTTCAGCTGCACTTGAAAACGATGATAGATTTAAGATTAAATTGATTCGGGGTTTTAAGCGGAGGTTTTAATCGGCGGTCTAATCACCGTGAGCAACTACAATAGGATAATTACTACAATTGCAGGTACTTTAATTACAATTACAGGATTACAATAGGATAATTACAGGGCAATCAACGATCCGCAGTTTAATCGGCGAACTCGCGGCGAGCTATTGTCCGGCGGCCCCTATTGTTGTAATTGATGTGCTGTGATTTAAAGAATCAATTCGACCTGGGGTGATTTCGGGGGTGAGTTAGAACTGTCACAGTATAACTACTCGTACGATACAATAACGCCGCAACACAGACGTCACAGTATAACTACTCGTACGATACAATAACGCCGCAACACACACATATATACACACAAAAGAGAAATGTACTAAGGAATAATATAAAGAAAAAACTGGAACTGTAAAGCCTGAAGAGTGACTTGAATTACTGATAGGTTATATAAAAGAAGTTAATAAAAATAAAGTAAGTTATGGCCTGTTTTAGGAGTTTTTGTTGAAATCTGCTGGTTCACCGCAACTTCACAAACAGCCCTGGTATGCTCATCTCAACGCTGCAATCGCCACGTGGATTCGGACTGGCAACGTTAGTTTCCCCAGCGATCTCAAAACTCTAGATCGAAATTTCTAGCAAGGCTTGTGCCGATATTAAGGTTTTAGCCTCTGACTAGACTCCTAAAACCACATTAGAATTAATAATTATTAAGAATTATGGGCGCATTAGAAATATGGCCACCACATGTTCCATAAAAAAATATGTTCCATTCGGGCTAAATACTCACTCAGGTGAGGGCGAGCGTGATTAAATCTCTCCTAGCTTTGTATACAGCATTTTTATCCTCCGTGGAGTAGTAAGGGTGATTACGATTATCCCGAATACTCGGTTTCGGCAATATTACCAACACTTAACGCATCACCACTTTTGCTGCCTACTTGGCTGAAGTAAGAGATTGAAATGGACCGACCACGCGTAGGCTCGCGGAGATAAACACATGTCTCTGAATATGAGTACGCAAGGCTACCAATCGCGCGTGAACTAAAACCTAGCGCCAAAAAGAATCACAATCATTTTGGGGCCGTTACAAGGTATACTGTATACAAATCTGGCATGAAATATACAAAATATGCATTAAACAAATTTTGGAGATTGATAATCAATACTGGTCAATTCATATTTTCTACTGAATGAGGACATCTAGTAATATTTTGTTGTATACCGAGCGTGTTTTAATCTCTGAACATAGCGTATGTTCAGTTTTAAAACGACGGGATCAATCGTATGCTAAAATTCAATGTATATGCAACCTAATTTACTAGCGTGGGTAACTCGATTATTAAAAAAAATTACAACTTCATTTTGAAACTTGTATGATAATACAAATAAAACTCGTGTAAAACTTTTCGGATTGAAAATTCCGAAGTAGTAGCTTCTGGAAATTCCGAAGTAGTAGCTCATTTGTGTAATGGAAGATATTGGTTCTTCTTCAGCATAACACAACATTTATTTCATTTTTTCAGTTAAAACGTGGCATATCCTAGTTATTTTATGATGACTACTGGAAATGCATCCTGTACTTTTAAATTTGGCAATTATATTACAAATTGTTCCGGTATTGGTCTCTCAGGATAATGCACAGAAAATCAATCCACATAGTCCTTATACTAATGCCACATTGGTACTAGTGTACTAATTGTATATTTTCTTGCAATGAATACATTTTCTGTCTACAGTTTTGACATTTTATTAAATAGGTTTTGAATATTTGTCGTTTTTTTTAAATAATTGAGTTACACACGCTAGTAAATTTGGTTGCAAATACATTGCATTTTAGCATACGATTGATCCAGTCGTTTTAAAACTGAACATACCCTATGTTCAGAGATAAAAAAACGCGTGGTATAATTTTGCCCTTAAATCATATGCTGTGGTAATTTGTGCGAATTGATGAAACTAGTTTAATTATTTAAGTCGCAATCTCCCATCATTGCAGACAATAATGTTCTGCGAGTTACGTTTTTATCCTGACGTTATTATTACGATTCGGAGAAGCACCCACCTATTATTTTTGTGCGGATAATTAGCACCGCTGCGCTTCCACCCACGAGCCTTCGCGATCATTGAGTGTGCCATGAGTATTCATATGCCCTGAGAATGACAGCTATGGCGTGGCTGGTGTAATTACAACGGAAGGGCTTGGGGGAAATAGTGATGGTTGGCTCTGTTGCGTGTGGACCCGAGGAGAGCTTTCAACGTGTAGCTTCTGGAACGCCAGAATTAGGTCAATATACACCAGCAAATCCTCAATATAACCAACTGGGAGGCATCACAAGTCTAATATACGTTCATTTCCCATTCATTTTGAGATCATTTTAGAGAATGCATGATTTTTTTTAATGTGTTACATATTAATTTAAACAAAAAACACGAAATTTTTTAATTTGTGAAACGAAAATCTATCATGAATAATTGGTCAATGTCAAAGGACTGAAATGGGTCCATCTTAAGACCTTTCTCGGCTAAATGGAAAATCTTCAGTACATTGCGGTTTATTTTTATGCGTTTTTTAAGCAAGTTCTTCTTTGATCGTTACATTTACAAAATCTTTGATACCAAAAGATAGTTTTCAGGAAATATGTACTTCTGAAATTTCTTAAAATTGTGCGATGTTTGCTAATAGGCCAGGGAGAATGGAGTAATTTGGGATGTATGGGCGATGACAAAGTGCGTTTCTTATTTCATTTGCGTGTGCATAGGGTGTGAAGAGTCATCAAAATTGTTTGTGTGCGTAGTATTTTGGATCAACGACCTTGTGTTTGCATGTTTGTTTGGCGGTGATGGGTTTGAGTTGGCGGTGTAGAAAGCATGTCGTACACTCCCCCGTCTTATATTTCCCGAAATGAAGTGAGTAATAGGGTGACAGACTGTAATTTAGATAATAACATACACTGAGATTGTCGATCGGAACGCGGGGCTCCGTACAAAGGAGATGGTGTGTGCGAATAGCTTCTATGGCATAGACACGATCGTAGGCGTGAGCAGACTTTTTCTATAGGGAGGCCCACATTGGCTCTTGGAGTTTGGAAAAAAATAAATAACCATGCCATTTTTTTTAACTGAAACTCAATATGATAAAACACGTAAGCTTACGAAGACAGTGTTTTTGTAAACAAATAAAATAACATTATTATGTATTATTGTACCTAAATATTTGAAGGCTTCAACTTGTTCTATCCTTTTCAAATTTATTATTATTTTTGCTTTTGTTTCCTATTTTGCTACTACCATTACTTTTGTTTTGTTTATATTAATTACCATATTGTGTTTTTTCAGTTCCTCCTCCCATATGCTTATATTGTGTTGCAGGTCTTTTTCGCTTTTGGCTAGCATGACTAAGTCATCAGCAAAAGCACATTCTGCTATCACTATTCTTTTCATTTTATAGTATCCTATTTCTACCTTCTTGGTGTTATCCTGAATTTGTTTCATTATGTTGTCTAGGAATATAATAAAGAGCAGAGGGCTTAAAGCGCTCCCTTGTCGAAGGCTTTGTATGGTTGTGAAATTCTCAGATGTTGAATTATTTGTCCTTACGTAGTTTTCTGTGGTTTCATACATACTCTTGATTGCTTTTACTAAATGCACTTTTATCTTCCTTTTTTGGGGTATTTCCCACAGTTTGGTTCTTGGGACTCTACCAAAAGCCTTTTCTAAGTCCACGAATATCATGTATAGTTTGTCTTAATAATTTTTCTGTCATCTTTTTAATTGTGAAGATATGGTCTTGTGTTGAATGGGCTTTCATGAATCGACTTTGTGACTTTTCCATTGTTTTTTCAATTCCCTTTCTTAGTTTGTTCTCTAGTATTGATTCATACAGTTTTTCCGCCGTGCACAGCAGGGATATTCCCCTAAAATTGTTGCAATTTCTACTGTCTCCTTTTTTATGTATTGGGAAGATCACTGCTTTTTGCCAGTCTGCTAGTATTTTTCCTGTTTCCCATATTCTATTTGTTAACTGTAGTAGTAGTTGTTTCCCATCCTTTTCTATATATTTCAGCTGTTCAGATTTGATTTTGTCGTGACCTGGGGCTTTTCCTTTTTTTAACTTCTTTAGTGCGTTTTCTACATCTTCTTCTGTTATAGATCCCTCTTCTTCTGTTTCGTTACTATTTTCTTGTTCTTCTTCGTTTTTATTTCCTTCATTGGTTGTCTCTTTTCCGGACAGAAGCTCTTGGAAGTGCACTTTCCATCTATTCATGATTTCTTTATCCTCTTTTATTAGTACAGCATGTTTATATTTGAGTAGCTTTAGGTTTAATTCTTTTTCCTTTCTGCAGCTTTTCAGTGTTCTGTGGAATAGTTTTTGATTTCCTTTAAAATGCTCCTCTAATTTGGTTCCGAAATCCTCCCATTTTCCGTCTTTTTCCTTCCTTATTATTGCTTTTACTCTCTTTCTTTGCTGCTTGTATATTTCGTAGTCTTCTTCGTTTTTTGTGCTTAGGTATTTTTTCCATTTATGTTTCTTTTTCCCAACTTCTTCCTTCACTCCTTTATTCCACCAGCTTTTTTTTGTGTACTTTTAGTTTTTCCACAGGCGTGTTTTGTTGCCTCTTTTACTATATGTTTAAAATTGACCCATAAATATTCTACTTTTGTTTTTCCGCTTTTTTGAGTGCTACTTATTAGTTAATGTATTGATTCCTGGTAGTTTTCCCTTACTTGTTTGTCACTTAGCTTATATATTCTAAATTTCTCTATTCTTACTTCCTTATCGACTGTTTTCTGTGTTTGTTTTGGTTCCTTTCTTGTTGTTTTTAATCGTGCTGTTAGAAGATAGTGGTCACTGTCAATTTCGCTACCTCTTTTGACTTTAATATCCATTACTTCCTTCACTTGTGCTTTGTTTGTTAAAAAGTAGTCTATTATGGACTTCTCGTTTCTGTTTCTTTCCACTCTTGTGTATTTGTGTATTTCCTTGTGTGCAAATTTGGTGTTCAATATTGTTGGATCATTCAATATGCAGAAATCAATAAGTCTTTTTTCATTGTTGTTGATCTTCGTTTCTCCGTGTGTTCCCATTATGCTCTCCAGTCCCTTGTTTTTATTCCCTACACGGGCATTTATTTCTCCTATTACGTATGTTGGCTCTGTAAGCTTTTCATATTCGTGTTGTACCTTATCCCAGAACTGGTCTTTGTCGGTTTTGCTTTCATCTTCATTTACTCCAGGGCCAGGCTCTAGATGTCGGAGAGTGCGGGGGGCAACGGCTGACCATCTGACGCCCACACCACCAGATTTATATCGCGCAATGAGAAAAAAAGAAGTTAAATTTTGAAAAGAATGCCCGATTGAGAAAACTTGGGGAACAAAAAAAATAACAGATGTGAGTTGTGTGGTTGTAAAATATCGGCGTTTATTCAAACACAAAAAGACGGGACACCGTGTCCGCGCTCCCTGAAAGAAAATACCTCCGCTCGTAGATTTATCGCGCAGCGTTCACCGAATCTGGCCAAATTCCGCTTAACGCTTATCGCGCGATGCGAACTGCTCCCGGAACTACCTCTTTTTACAAAAACGCAAAACACGTACGGCACGAAACACACAACGCAAGTTTACACAAAAGAAAACGATATAACAAAAAAAATTGTAGAACGATAAAGAAAAAAGTATGGATCTGGCCTGCTCTTCCACGCAGCGCCTCCGCTGCCGGTTCGTGGCTTGCTCTCAGGAACTCGTGCTGCTGGCAATCGTCGCGATGCCGCCGCTAGCCTGCGGTATTCAAAAAAAACTCTGGCAGGTGATCGTCGTCCCTAGCCGAGAAACTGACTGGCTGGGTTGTTTCAGCCTCTACCCAAAAAAAAAACCTGTAAAGCACATGGCCTTATTAATAATAGCCGCACATGTGTCTTTACAAAAATGATGTAGATTCTAATTACTTACTCTGGTGTTTGAGCGTGTATAGCCGATTATTGCTGCTCCCTCTCGCCTTGTGCCGGTGTTGCTTAATCCCTCATAGGGCGGTTATTGGAGAACACACTTGAAATCCCGGAAACCGGGTGGCGATATGCCCAAAGAAAACGTGTATCTCCCGACACTTTTACACTCAACGAGAGTCTGCTGCGTTCTGCGTTCATCCCAGCGCCTCGTGGCCGGATCATAATTGTACGCAGCCCGGAAATGCGTGTACGCTTAAAAAAACGTGTGCGTAGCGGTTGCCTACGTTGACGGTCTGTGAGCGAAATTAAAATTTAAAGGCAGATTTCGTCGTAGTCAAAACCGACCCGTTACAATTTGCTTCAAACTTATCTTTCTCTTCTATTTTGACCGTCAGTATCTTTTCATTTATACACTTCCATTCCGTGATCGTATTTTCCATTTCCTTTGGTATTATACATCCCACTCATGCTTTCGCTCTCTCACTTTGTTCTACGCCACTGTATATTAGTATGTGCCCGTTTTCTGTTCTCATTATTCCTTTTTCTTTCTTCTTTGTTTCTGTTATTATTAGTATATTTGTTCCTGCTGTTTCAAATTCTTCTATTAGTTCTGTTTCCTTTCCTTTCAGACTTCTTATGTTCCAATTTCCTATGTATATTTTTTCTATGCAATCTAGTGGAGATACTTTTAACTGGGTCGTCACACTTTCTTGTTTAGGTCCTTAAAAGTTGAATTTGCATGAGCTTCACTTTTTATGCAATCTAGTGGAGATACTTTTAACTGGGTCGTCGTACTTTCTTGTTTTGGTCGATAAAAGTTGAATTGGCATTTTGAGTGAGTATAGTTTAGAGGGGGGGGCGTGTGCACGCCTGGGCACGATGCGATAAATTAAAGTGATGATTGATAAGTGAGTAAACTATAATTAAGTTATAAGTACATAAAGAATTTGAGAAATTCTATGGTCTGCTAATAGAAGTTGAAGGGCGCCGAGCGAACTAATGAAGCATTTCTAGAGAGTTTAGAGAACCATGATCCATTAACATTGACGTATGATAAATAAACCGAAAACTGACGTGCGGGGGAGTATTGCTAATACACAGTTCGGCGCCGCCACAGGCAGCCCCCTCGCCCGCCAATAAATCATGTATCTATGAGAACTTGTCTGCGCCGTATTTTAATATAAATGTAAGTCCTGCAGAAATGCCGGCGCGAGATTAAATTCTGTTTGCTGTTTTCTCCACACAATGTTAACCCACATATCTGCCTGAGGCTCGAATTCCACACGCACACACAATAAAAAGTGCAAGATCATGGAAACGGTCAGACAGGTAATAGATTAGGGATGTGTGGATAAAAATTATTTTTTTCCGCAGCGGCCATCTCTGTTGCTTCACGTGGAAAACAGGCTTGCAAAAGACAGATAGTGTGGTGGTTCAATTAATAATCTCCGGGTCCCTGCGGAAGCCCGGAAATCGACGGGGCGGCTGCGAGAGAGAAATCGCTTTCTTATATTTATAAACTTTTCGGGGTGGCAACTTTCATAATTTTATCGCCTCGGCGACGGATGGCCGGGGGTAAGTATGATTTTTATTTATGTGTCAAACCCTGGCGGGATTTGGCGCTCGAAGCGATGCAACTCGATAAATAATTTAAAACGGCGACCGTTAAAATCATCTGCATGCACCGCACAATTCAAACGGGACCGTTTTTAACGACAGATCCAGGTTACACTCGGCCGCGAATTATTGCCGTCGGATCTAACTGATAAACTAGATGATGTGGATGAATTGATCGTCGGAATTTTTGTAGAATTAGCTCTAACGAGATGTGCATCACTGAAGTGCCGTCGAGGACCGCACGGGGATGAGATTAATGTCGCCCGGCATTGTAGGGCACTGCGGTATGAAATTGTTGTCGCGAATGCATCTAAGCCACTGGAGTGCGAAATATGAGTAACGATTGTAATGCGTCTAATGTAACGACTGGAACAGATTCTTCTGCTGCATCCTCGTCTCTCTATTTTCCAGTCAGATCACGCAGCCCATCGAAATATTCCGGAGCCGGCCGTGCATTCCCATCCACCAGCCACATCAATCATCGCCACAGATCCCGTCATTTGTCACCAGATCCGACTTGTCATAAATACCCCGCTCCGAACTATCTTATTGTTAATCTAATGCCGCTACCGATGCCGATGCCGATCCCGATGCTGATGGCGCACTGCAACTTTCAATTAATAACCCTGATTTCCATCCATTAAATAAACAACCCTTATCCACGCTGCCTGAACCTAAACTATGCCTAAGCATTTACAGCAGCGACCATTAAACACTCGCCTCTAAATAATTAAAAATTCTACCCCTTCTCTCCCGTAATTCATCTCCAGAATACCAGATAATGGAATGGAACAATATAATTTCAGAGATTTCAGTACAATTTCAGTAACTACTCAATTTAAACTAAACTACTCGACATTTTTTTCAGAAGACATTATTTTTAAGCATTCATACTCATACCTACAAATGTAGCACTAAATTTTAATTAAAAAAAAAAAAGAGCTCGATTTTCACATTCATTTATAACAGAATCTTCGTCAATTTATCAGATGAATTGTCTTAGTCATATAGTGAATTTTCATATAAATTATAATGAGTGAAAATACTTTCATACTTTTACATAACAACATAACAGAACATAATAAACTACTCAAAATCAATAGTCTGATGGTTGAATATACAAATTTTGATTGGTGTAATATTAATGAACATAATCAAAAACGGAACAACATGGCAATGAAATGAGGAAAAGGAACAAATACAATAACAAATAACGGAGAGTGGAGAAGAAGGTGCCAGAAAAAAAACACACAGCAAGAAAAAGGACAAGGGCACAAACAATCTAAATGGAAATGGGGGAAACGACCGAGTAAATAAAAACGAAACATGGAGAATTGGAACATAGAACATAAGAAGTATGAAAGGAAAAGAACAAGAACTAGAGGAAGAATTTGAAAAAACAAAATAGACATACTGACAATAGCGGAAACAAAGAAGAAAGAAAAAGGAACTAATATACAGTGGTGTGGAAGAAGAAAAGAGAGCGGCAAAAGGAGTCGCATTCCTTATACACAGGAAGAGAGAAAATGACATAGAAAAATGGAAACAGATGAACGAGAAATTACTAACATTGAAACTAACCAACAGAACAACGAAGAAAACGAACACAATTATAACGGTATATGGGCCAAACGATGATGACACTACCACAAAGAAAGAAGAATCCTGGACACAACTAGAAGAAGCAGTAGACGCAGCAGAAGAAAACACACACATATACAAGGTGGTCACTTTTACGACGCCCACCATTAGGATCTATTAAACGGAAATATATACGGAGTTCCAAAAACGTGTGACGTGCCTGAAGGGCTATCAGCGCGTTAGGCCGCGGAGCGAGTGGAGGTTCCCTTCGAAGCAGCAACGAGGGCCAGGCTATCGATGTCGGAAAGTGGGGGGGTGGGGGGGGTTAATAAGGCTCCACGTAATTTTAACCTCGCTACTACTTCGTGACAAAGGGGCTCCACCCTATCTGCGTGGGTTGACGGGAGACACTCAGCGTAGCTCAGAAATTACTAACTGTCGCAACGGATGACCATCTGACGCCCACACCACCAGATTTATATCTCGCAATGAGAAAAAGGAAGTTAAATTTTGAAAAGAATGCCCGATTGAGAAAACTTGGGGGGGGGGGGGGGTAAAAACTGCTCCACGTAATTTTTACCTCGCTACTACTTCGTGACAAAGGGGCTCCACCCTATCTGCGTGGGTTGACGGGAGACACTCAGCGAAGCTCAGAAATTACGAACTGTCGCAACGGCTGACCATCTGACGCCCACACCACCAGATTTATATCTCACCATGAGAAAAAGGAAGTTAAATTTTGAAAAGAATGCCCGATTGAGAAAACTTGGGGAACAAGAAGAAATAACAGATGTGAGTTTTGCGGTTGTAAAATATCGGCGTTTATTCAAACACGAAAAGACGGGACACCGTGTCCGCGCTCCCTGAAAGAAAATACCTCCGCTCGTAGATTTATCGCGCCGCGTTCACCGAATTTGGCCAAATTCCGCTAACGCTTATCGCGCGATGCGAACTGCTCCCGGAGCTACCTCTTTTTACAAAAACGCAAAACACGTACGGCACGAAACACGCAACGCAAGTTTACACAAAAGAAAACGATATAACAACATGAAAAAAAGAACGATAAAGGGCAAAAGGTATGGATCTGGCCTGCTCTTCCAGCGAAGCCTCCGCTGCTGGTGATCGTGGCAGTTGGTCAAATGGGATAAAAGTTTATCATTTTTGTGCCTTTCATCATACTGAAACGAAGTCCGGGATATCTTGCACAGTTCCTGAAATATCGCTGAAAAACTGAAAAAGTGCATTTTCCTTTTCCTTTTATAACTGTTTTACTTTTGAAGGAAATTTTACGGAACTTAGCACTCTTACATTTTTTGACGTGAGCTTTCTGATGACAGTGCCCCACATTTTCTGCGCCAACTATAATCTGGCCCACGATTGGAAGTGAATCCCTATGCTACTATCAACAATCACTTATAATCTGGCCCATTATTGAAAGAGCATCCCTATGCTACTATCAATAATCACTTATAATCTGGCCCACGATTGGAAGAGCATCCCTATGCTACTATCAACAATCACTTATAATCTGATGGGAAGAGCATCCCTGTGCTACTATCAACAATCACTTATAATCTGGCCCATTATTGGAAGAGCATCCCTATGCTACTATCAACAATCACTTATAATCTGGCCCACGATTGGAAGAGCATCCCTATGCTTCTATCAATAATTATCTTGCACCCTTTTTAATATCGGCACGCATAACATGCCAATGAAGTGATATTTATATGGAGAACCCCGTATTCATCTCACGTCATTATTATGACTCTGTATATTAATACAGGAGCTCCACAATCCTTTCTGGGTATATTTCGGCAAGATATAAAATACAGCACAGACCTTACTTATTGCCATACTCGAATTAATCCAATTATTAAACACTAATAGATCACACACATATACACACATTCACCGAGAACGTATTATCAGCTCCATACATATTCTTTTACACCCCCGAGTTAACGTCAATGTTCTCAATGAAACTGATATTTAAAATCGATTAGATTGAATTTTGGGTAATTGAACAATGTCAGCAAAGTATTTCAGCAAATTTTAAGAGTATCTGATTTCTCATTATTGCGCCTTGCTGTAGTCGTATTTCAAACGTTTTGTTGCTTGCATGACTTAATAATTATGTCCGCCGATGCGAATTGTTTGGCGGCGAATTGTCTGGCACAAATCGCCCTCGCTCTCAGACCCATTTCATGGTGTACTTGTGCAACAACATATGACTTAATAATTACGTCTCCGTAATGGATTCCCGGTTCAGGTTTTTGCTGCTGTGCAGTTTGGCAACAAGTAGACAATTGCTGTATTGGATAAACTATTGATTTTTGCGAAGTGAGAAGTGGATGGCGCAGTGGGTGGTGTATAGACTTGAAAATAGGGACGCCGGGGGATACAAAAACCCGGAAACCCATTCTATCATCGGCTCGTCCTTGAAATTCGTCCTATTTTTTTCGGAATGCCCCACACATCTTCACTCATGCACGCTATCGGGTACTAATGTGACTATACACGTTATATATGCGCCCCGTACATGGCATCTTCCACAGGGACTCTCTCTATCTACATCACATGCGGCATAAACGGCTGGCGAACTTCCCCAGATATCCTCGCCTCACTTCCATTCCAATAAGATAACGGCGGCGTCATAAAACGAAAACGCTACGAATCTCCAGTCCTCAAGCCTGATGAAATTATATTACAGATGGTCTGGAGGCGAGAGGCTTGGAGCCGATCAGGGGGATTTTGCGGGCGGTGGGATTAAGCGAGGATCCACCTGGACCTGGTGAGCGTGCGAACGCCTCGTCCTTCGACTGGCTCATCACCATTGCCAGGGTGCGCCGCCTCCTAGGTGTCAGCATACTCTACGGGCTGAACGTGGCCGAGGATGTGCGCAACTCGTCCTTGCACAAGATTGTGGTACGCCAGCGGACCGCCGACGGACGTAATGACGGAATTGATTATTGATTGTTTCAGATCGAACAAGTGTCTCCCGGATTCGGGGAGCGATATTTATTGCAGCCCGAGAAATTTGCGCCTGAGATAAAGAATTACAAAAAATACATCGCCCAGATGCTTAATGCGTATTCGAATGTAACGAATGGTGAGAAATTCGCCGAAGACATCGCCGAATTCGGCACCGAGATAGCGAAGGTAATGAATCGTCAGTGGGCGCCACGGCCTGGGAACAGTTGGCGTCGGCGTCGCCGACTCCATGGCGGTGTTGACCAACTGTAAACGAATTAATCACTATTACATTTGCATTAGTTTTTGCGGATAATATGCACGGCCGTGACGCGAACTGTACCCGCCGACAGAACAACGCAACATACAAATACACGCGTTCTATAAATCACGCTGCACCATGTATGTAAAAGTGGGCGGATGAGCGCATACTAAATCAGGGTTATGTGTAGGTCATGACCCCGCCGGAGACCCGGCGCAGCTCTGGGCACCTGTTCCACGAGGTCACCCTCGAAGAACTCGCCAGGGGACCCACCCCCAACGACACCACCTGGAAAACCGTAAGTCGCCATAATTATCCCCCACCCACGCACCACACACACACCCACACCCCCACACAACCCCCCAGACACCACCCGCACACCAAAGGAATTCAATTCCCCGAACACCCGAAGCCCATCACCGTATGCCTTAATGGACGTGTCGAGTTTCCCACAAGTCTGTTATAAAATGTAATCTCCGGATGTAAAATATGAGACGACAAAAATCGATTTTCCCATTTTCTGGTAATATATGATATACACACGAAACCATCGCTCTCTTGAAATATTACATCGCAAACCATCGCACTATTAACTATTTGAATAAAATATACCTGTAAGTTTGCCTATCAATTCCCACTGCAATCACGAAATTTGATTGATGCGTTCAAAATTCATTACTCCACCCCCGACTACCCCTCGCATTTTAAATATTCACCATACTAGCCGTTCATTTTTAATGCAGTTTAATACACGAGCACAGTAAATTATACACACAGATGCAGCTGCAGTTTTTTATGCAAGTTACAGGCCAGGTATTACGTTACCTACGCTACCACCGGCTTAAAGTCCCGTGCACCGTAAAGCGTACGCGTAACACGCTGACTATCCAGGAATAAATGCTTTACGCCAGTGGTTCCTAAACTTTTACCACCCACGGCTCCCTTTTTCAACTATTCGCACTGCGAACTTTCCATAACATGTTTTTCAAATATCTACGATTTTTTTAATAATTTTGTGAGGAATATGAACTAAAAATTTACGCAATGTTACGAGATTTATGAATATTTTACCAACAACTCAAAACAATTAATAATCTTAAAGTTATAAAAAAAAAGTAAAAAAGTTCAAGGAATATGATTTCTGGGAAAAACTGTTATAATTGCCAACTAAAAACACGCAGATTCCATGTATCTTTGCACTTTATGAAAATTTTGGTATTTATAATTTAAAAAATCATCGCAATTTTATCACTATTTATGGGGTTTTCGAAGAAATTTTCAAATTTGTAATGTAAATGACCAAAATTTCATAGTTTCTATTGAATGTTTTCGATAACATTTTGTAATTTTAAGGAAGATATAAAAAGTTACCATTTAAATTTTGTTTGTTTGTAGTGAAAATCTTGGCGTTTATAGAAAATATGAAAATCCGAAAATACCCCAGTTTTTCAATAATTTCTTTTGAAACTCATTAGAACACTATTTAAATTACATTCCGCGAATTCAGCGACGAAGTTTATACAGAGCGTTCAAGGAAGTGGTGTCCACTTTTCCAATTTGTGCCAACCAATGGAGAACTTTTGACATAAAGTATTTTAAACTTAAATCCATTTATAAACAGCGTCACACAAAATGAAGACAACTGAGGACAGTTGTCAGTTGACAGAAACAAATCAAGTGATATTATTTTGTCCTAGGAAATATTGCAGCATAGGAAACATAGGAAACATTGCAGCAGTATTGCAAGACGTATTTATTTTGCATATTGAACAATGCCATCTATTAGTATTGGTCGTAAAAGTTTTCAGTGGACACCAGTTTCTTGGACGCTTCGTACTTGCTCGGAGTTTTTTTTTTCAATTTAATCATCATCATCATCTTTAATCCTCTTTTACTATACAGGTATAGAGGATTATTACATTTAATTACTCTTTGCAACAAAAATACTTAGATCCTTAGCTTCCTTCCAACTTAATCCCTTCTTCTTAAGTATTTCAACAACGCTATTATCCCAAGATGACCGTAGATTGTCATCTACCACAAGGATGCTTGTGGTCTTCCTCTAATATTTTTACCGCCTTTCTTTGCCTTCCAAATCTGTCCCATTCTGTTCAATTTAATCAATTAATTGATTATGGAAGGCATCAGGTTAGGTTAGGTTAGGTTAGGTTAGGTTAGATTAGGTACAGGAAGTCAACGAAGCATGCTGAAAGGCGTTCCCGTTGGCTTCCGGAGACGTGAGAGAAGATTTAGTGGGTAGGGCCTATTCTGAAGCAATAGGAGGAGTCCCACACATCCCTGTATTTAAGGGAGGTGCTTAACGCATTCCTTCTCTCAATTAAAAAAGTTAGGTTAGGTTAGGTTAGGTTAGGTTAGGTTAGGTTAGGTTAGGTTAGGTTAGGTTAGGTTAAAGTCAGGACCTCGTAACGAACATTTTGAAACAAAATGATATTTTTGGTATACAACTCCCAGCGCTTTTTGGTTTTTACAGCTTTGACTTTTTGAGGGCTTTATTGGAGTATTATTCCATTCTTACAATATCCCATCATATAACCATCATAATAAATGGACCCTCCTTTCTTTTTCTTCGATGTGGTGTCTGGACTTCTATGATATCTAACTTGAAGTGGTTTAATAATCCCACCCTTATAATTTTTATTGCAAGTCGATGTCATAAAAACAAACTATCGTTGCGCGAAGTATACAGGAGGGTATCGGGACGGTAAGGGACGGTAAGACAACCACCATCACCAGCACCACCACCACCACCACCACCACCATCAGCACCATCATAACCACCGCCACGATTAACAACTCCACCACCAAGACCACCACTATCATGTCAACCATCAACAACTGTATCAACTGTCAAAAATTGTACTTGCTCGGACATTTTTTTATTCAATTTAATAAATTGATTGATTATCGAGGGCGTCAACTTAGGAGCTCGTATTTCAAATTTTAAGCCAAAATGATAATTTTGGTATACTACTCCCAGTGCTTAGGTACAGGAGGGTATCGGGATGGTAAGGGAAGGTATCGGGAAGATCTACTACCACGACCACCATCACCACCACCATCAACAACTCCAATACCACCATCACCATAACCATCACTACCACCACCATTACCACCAACATCAACAACTCCAACAACTCCAACACCACCACCACCACTATACTTGCTCGGAGTTTTTTTTTTAAATTTAATCAATTGATTGATTCTCGAAGGCGTCAACTTAGGAGCTCGTATTTAAAATTTTTAAGCCAAAATGATATTTTTGGTATACTACTCCCAGTGCTCAGGTACAGGAGGGTATCGGGTGGTACGGAAGGGTATCGGGACGATCTACTACCACAACCACCCCCATCACCACCACCATTACCACCACCATCAACAACTCCAACACAACCATCACCACCACCATCACCACCAACATCAACAACTCCAACACCACCATCACCACTACCACCAGTCTACTTGCTCGGAGTTTTTCTTCTTCAATTTAATCAATTGATTGATTATCGAGGGCGTCAGGAAGGGTACAGGAGGGTATCGGGATGGCACGGGAGGGTATCGGGAGGATCTACTACCACGACCACCACTACCACCACCATTACCACTACCATCAACAACTACAACAGCATTACTACGACCACCACCACCACCACCATCACCACCACCATCACCACCAACATCAACAACTCCAACACCACCACCACCACAACCATTTACAAACAGCTCAAACGGCTTTGTAAACAGGTCTAACAGCTTTTTAAACAGCTCAAACAGCTTTTTAAACAGTTCAAACAGCTTCTAGCAGTTTGAGCAAGCCCCGAAACATTATCTCTTTATAACATTTTGTGTCATCATCCAGTTTTCTTTGACGCTTCTCGTTCATAGTTTTGGCAAACATTGCTAGTAATGAGCTCATGCGTTGACACCCTCGTTATGGTATTGTGGTTTTATAGAAATAATTGTGTATTTTTATCTATTAAGATTGATTGGGAAGAATACATGAAGGTGGCGTTCAACGACACTAACGTGAGGCTGAACGCGAGGGTGGACAAAGCGATCCTGCTGGACCTGGGCTACATGCAGAAGCTGTCGTCGTTGTTATTGGAAGTGGATAAGGTGACCTTGGGTAGGGTGCGCGCAGTACACCTGGTGCATTCCCGTGAACTCTGGCATTGTTTTCAGAGCGATTTTTATGGTGGAGCGTGTTCTCGACGGTGGCGCCACTCTCACTGGCGAAATTCCGCTCGCTGGGCTTCGAGTTCTCGCAGCAGCTGCTGGGGCTGCAGGCGCGCACCCCCAGGTGGAAGGGATGCACCGGCAACGTGAACTCGAACTTCGGCCTGGCGCTGAGCTATCTGTACGTGCGATCGCGCCTCGAGAAGGGCCACAGGGATAAGGTAAAGATCTGCGGCGCGGAACCTAATCGGATTCAGCTCGCATTGAAGGCGGCGGCGCCGGGCTGTTTAGCCAGAAATTTGTATAAGTAATAAATAATTTATGCAACAACATGAAACTTTTCAAGGCGCCCCATTGAGAGTCTAGCGAGTTTTGCGATTATAGTTTTAATGAACTGAGCGCAAACTAATTTAATTAGCTCTACGAGCGTTAAGAATGTAACACTGCATCTTCATGCCCAGACTAGAGTTTATAAGTTAAATTGTAGCTCCTGATATGCGTACATAAGGGCTATTTTATGCTCGGGGTTAAATGATGCGGTTTTATCTGGTGCGTTTTGCAATTTAGGCCCTGCTGATGCTCGGTGACATCCGTGAGGCGTTCGAGGAGGCCGTGGAGGAGCTCGATTGGATGGACGAGGTGACTCGCGAGAGGACTCTGACCAAGCTGCATGCGATCAGGGCTTTTGTCGGGTACCCGGGCTGGATCATGAATGCCACCCAGCTCGATATCCATTACAAGCAAGTACGGATCGATCCCCCCTTTATATTTGGCCGGTCTTTGTGAAACAAACTCATTCCAGGCCAATGTTATCGAGGGCGAACTTTTCAGGACCTATCTTAATCTCACTAATGCCGCCGTACGCAGGAACCTCGAGAGCGTCAGGAGGCGGCCGAATCGCAATCGGTAACGTGGAAATGTTAATTGTTTTGTCCCGCTCCTTTCAGCGAGGCGTCATACTTTTCAGGTGGGTGGCGGCTGCGACCACGGTGAACGCTTTCTATTCAGCGACTCTGAACTCCGTCAGTAAGTCCACCTTTTTTTTTATATACTGGCTGTAAAACGCGAGATATAAATCTGTGAAATTATTTGCAGCGTTTCCTGCCGGGATCCTGAAGCCGCCTTTTTATGGCAACGGCATTGAGTAAGTGCGCAACACCGCGTGGATATGTATGCACATAACACGAAACGAAATTGAACTCTCCTATTTTTACGCACCAGCTCCGTGACGGGGCTGCGTTCACGATTTTACAATGCCGAACGTTTTATTGCAGAGCCATAGATTACGGGGCTATAGGGGCCATTATGGGACACGAAATTACTCATGGCTTTGACGATCAAGGTAATAAATAATCATTAGGTGCCGGTGAACACCTAAGGCTCTAAAAGAAAAATTGTGTTTTCAGGTAGACGCTACGACGAGAACGGCAATTTGAAGCAGTGGTGGACCTCGGCTACCCTCCAGCACTACCACGCCAGAGTGCAGTGTATCATTGACCAATACAACAACTACTCCATGCCCGGACTGGGGCCTTCTTTCAATGTAATTGCGAACTGGCGTGCTTATCATTGAAAGATTTTTAAATTGCCCATGCCTACAGGAGTAATTTTTCTGCAGGTTCAAGGATTCAACACGCAAGGGGAGAATATCGCGGATAACGGCGGTTTAAGAGCCGCTTACGAGGGGTATAAGCGACGGCGCACTAGAAACGGATCCCTACACCAGCGTTTACCTGGACTCTCGGACGTGACCACTGATCAACTATTCTTCCTTGGATTCGCCCAGGTTTGCATGCCAACGCACTCACTTACGTCTACATAATTGCATTATGTCTACACCGCGGATCTTTCTAACCCCCTAAATAATAGCCCTAACTACTACCGCCGCAGTTTAGCCACACTTAGCCACACTACGATTCCTTCTCCAGGGCAACGTTTAATTTCATTCTCCTCCGAAACTTCCCAGTAAATAACCCGCTGAACTTTAATTCAATATACCACTTCACCCCGCACTTATCTCACGCAGCCCAACTACACACTCTGCTAATTACTCGCTCTAAATGCACTTTTTTGCCGGCACCGGTAAATCGGTTTAATTGCGAGTAATTAAACGGCGCCGTTCCGAATATGAAAACGGCCCGAATATAGCGATAAAATAACCTGGGAACCAAATTGCCGCCCCGCTTTTTCAGCCAAGGCGAAATCGTGTGCAGAAGGTAAGTCAGTAATGCGCTCGTAAAATTGGAGTTAGTAGAGGACACCGGAGACAAATGTAACAATGTTTAATTCATACAATTAATGCGCCCTTTGTTCTACATTTTTTTTACACGCTCTGTATGGAAGCCAACCTCCAACCTTTTCATTTTAAACCATTTTATTCACCGTGTACACATTACTTTAAAAAAACAACGCCATGATTTAATACGCTCTCTTTTATTGCGCACACTATTTTCAATTCTAATGTCTTTAATGCAAAACTTTTACAAACATTATAAACTTAAACTAACACAACTTCATAATTAGTACGAATTATAATATGAAACTACCACCATATATTTTTTCCCAATTAATTATCATGAAACTGTAACAAACTGCAAAATTCAATTCAATCTCATTTTCAATCAATTTCATTTTAAACCATTTTATTCACCGTGTATACATTACTGAAAAAAAACAACGCCATGATTTAATACGCTCTCTTTTATTGCGCACACTATTTTCTATTCTAATGTCTTTAATGCAAAACTTTTACAAACATTATAAACTTACACTCACACAACTTCATAATTAGTACGAATTATAATATGAAACTACCAACATTTTTTTTTCCCAATTAATTATCATGAAACTGTAACAAACTGCAAAAATCATTTCAATCTCATTTTCAATCAATTTCATTTTAATCCATTTTATTCACCGTGTATACATTACTGAAAAAAAACAACGCCATAATTTAATACGCTCTCTTTTATTGCGCACACTATTTTCTATTATAATTTCTTTAATGCAAAACTTTTACAAACATTATAAACTTACACTCATACAACTTCATAATTAGTACGAATTATAATATGAAACTACCAACATATATTTTTTCCCAATCAATTATCATGAAACTGTAACAAACTCCAAAATCAAGACTGCACGTTAAAGTTATATTCTCGATTTTCTCACTTATACAAGGTATTTCAGGAGGAAATAGAAGAGGCAAATATTTTGGGAAGTAATAATAAATAAATAAATATATATATATATATATATATATATATATATATATATATATATATATATATATATATATATTTCAACGTTATACTTAGGTTTTTATTTGTCCCACGTTAGGGAGCCAAATGCAGTGTAATGATTGTGTTTTATAATTTTAATTATTTGATTTATATTGATTAATAATTATTATTGCCCCACGTTGTGATGGCAAATGCATTGTTTTGTTGTGATGGTTCTCAGGGTCAATAAGTGGGATCAAAACAAATTAGATCTCAGACAAAGAATATAAATTTTAATTAATATTTATTATAATATTAAATATTTAAATAACTGATAACAAAACAAACACTAATTCAACATGAAACAAAATGAACGCTTGACAAAAGAAAACAACTTACAGTAACTGAATACTTAAACTACGTAATACATTTTACAAATATTTCCCTAATAAAAACCTAATTGCATAGTTAAGTTTACTTGAGTTAAATGTTAATCTACTTGCGATTTCAATTATTGATGTCTTGAAGACAATGTATCATGCCCGTCCGTCCTGGTAATTGCAGCTCCTCTTGGTAATAATCCCTCGATGTATCTCTTCCGGCTCGTTCAGGTGAATGACCCGATTGATATCCCAACTCCGTGAATGACTGCACTGGATAGCCTCCGTGAATTTTTCTTAAAGATGATGATGATCCAGCTGAATTCCTCCAAAGTATAACTTGTTGCCATCGGTCAAAAATAAATACACAGTCGTTACTGATTACAAGAAACTGAAAACAACTTACAGTAACTGACTACTTAAACTACCTAATAAATTTAACAAATATTTCCCTAATAAAAACCTAATTGCACAGTTAATTTTACTTGAGTTAAATGTTAATCTACTTGCGATTTCAATTATGGATGTCTTGAAGACTATAGGCAATGTATCATGCCCGTCCGTCGTGGTGATTGCAGCTCCTCTTGGTAATAATCCCTCGATGTATCCGTTCCGGCTCGTTCAGGTGAATGACCCGATTGACGTCCCAACTCCGTGAATTACTGCACTGGATAGCCTCCGTAAATTTTTCTTAAAGATGATGATGATCCAGCTGAATTCCTCCAATGTATCCCTTGTTTCCATCGGTCAAAAATCAATACTCAGTCGTTACTGATTACAAGAAACTGAAAACAACTTACAGTAACTGACTACTTAAACTACCTAATAAATTTAACAAATATTTCCCTAATAAAAACCTAATTGCACAGTTAAATTTACTTGAGTTAAATGTTAATCTACTTGCAATTTCAATTATTGATGTCTTGAAGACAATGTATTATGCCCGTCCGTCCTGGTGGTTGCAGCTCCTCTTGGTAATAATCCCTCGATGTATCCGTTCCGGCTCGTTCAGGTAAATGACCCGATTGATGCCCCAACTCTGTGAATGACTGCACTGGATAGCCTCCGTGAATTTTTCTTCAAGATGATGATGATCCAGCTGAATTCCTCCAATGTATCCCTTGTTGCCGTCGGTCAAAAATCAATACTCAGCCGTTACTGATTACTGTTGTAAAATTTGTAGGGTTAAGTGGGCATAAACGCTCGCGAAACCAATTTTGTTTTTAGACGCGTAAATTCGGAAATAAATATCGGCTTGACAACAATATTCTTTTGTCGTGCGACCGACGTAGATTCGACGGGATACTATCGAATTCGGCCTGGCGTCATGCGTTCTGCGTTTTTATAACTTTGCACCTGATTGGCAATTATTGTTGTTGATTTACGCCAGCATCGTTCGTTAAAACTTGAAATGCACCTGCCACTAATCACGAAATGACCCGATTGATGTCCCAACTCCGTGAATGACTGCACTAGATAGCCTCCGTAAATATTTTCCCATTTTCCGGTGAAACTGAATATTCAATCACAATTCTGATTCGAGATTCGCCATCCTCGTAATTTTTCGCTTCTGTGGAAATGTTGGACGTTATTTTTTGTTGAGTTTGATGTAATTACGATTTTTAATTAACTCGTTACATTATTAATTATTTAAAACAGAATATTCGTAAAATTTTAAGTAGTATTGTCTTTAGGTTTACTTTATACAAATCTGAACTACTCTCGCCCTCTTAATTTTCATATTACTGGTAAAAGCAGCAAACAATATAATCCCGTAAGTAAGTATTAATTTCAGTAATACATACTAACATTTTAGCAGTCACACAACAACGTTGCAATTTTTATAGTTATACAAACAACTAACGTAGCATATAATACTGGTGATGCAAAATGGATGTAATATTGCAATTTTGCTTGTGATGTAAATTGCATAACATGTAGATTAAAATGAAATGCATGTACAATGTACATAGGTTAACATGACGTTGCAGACGGATCGGTTGGATGCGCTGATTTCTGCTCCATTCCAGGGCACCTACAGTTTCGCTTACGTGTTGCTCGTTTCCGTCAGTCATTTTGGTACGCGACGCGAATATAAACACATCTTCACAAAACAAAGTGCCATTCGAGATTGAGAGAAGACGACGGGTCCATGGCAGGGGTGAGATGAAATGAACCGTTGCCCATCACGCGCGTTGTTTAAATATCCCCACGGAGCGCTTTGGTTACCTGGGATAAAAATCATCCCCGCGCACTGCACTTGGGGGTGGTGGTAATTATTGATTTGGTGAGCGGGTATTTTTTTGTGTGTTTTGCTCGTCTTTAAGGACGAGGCGTCTAACGATTATGCCCTTTAATTAGATCTGGTGCGGTAATTCGACCCTGGGAGCGCTCAAGAGCAAATTGGTGGACGGTGTACACTCGCCGAATCGGATCCGGGTGATTGGGACCTTATCAAATTCAGAGGAATTCGCCAGGGCGTGGAATTGTCCCGTCGACTCGCCAATGAATCCCCCGGATAAATGCGTTTTGTGGTGAATTCCGCAGTTTCGACGTTATTGGAGTACAAACATTGCACGGCCGAAGACTTAATCCGGACCGTTCAGAAGTGGGACGAGCGCAATTTGTAACTATGCACCCACTGAAAAATGAGCAGTTATACCGTAATTGTGATATTATCGTACATAATTTAGTTTTAAATTTGTTTTCTTGTTTTGTTTTGTCACCTATTTGCGTTCTGTTATATTTTTAATAAATGGGTTTCCAGTGTGTCTACATTTTATTTACCTTCCGTTGGAACATATTTACTTTTAAAACGCTAAAAGTAATAAATCAAATGGCAAGGCTTATGAATAGATAATTTTTAATGGTCCTAGGGGAACAAAACTAACTAATGCATCATTAGCAGCGGGGGTTTGTCCTGAAAACAGCCTGTAGATTTTTTAAAAAACACTTTTAATTAATGAACCCCATCGATTCAACCACCCCCAAAACAAAGCGTGGAAATTAAGAAACGCCCCCCATTAATATGTGAATTGATAGCCCCGCCGGCGAAGATAAACGCGAAGGTGCAAATGTAATCTAAACGTCGCAATATACCCGAATATATCAAATTTGCTCCCTGCAATAAAATAGATTTAAAATATGGGCCGCGATTTTTTTATGAAAACAAAGCCGTAATGATGCCCATATTTTGTCCGCGCACGCCATCTCGCTCCTTATAAAGCGCCGGCCATAAAATAAACAAATCATTATAAAAAAATGCGCCGCAGCTATAAATAAGGGATTTTAATTCGTTTGGCGGGGACTGGCGTGGGCGTAAATCGTCCAGGAGTTATTTTAAAAATAAAGCCCAAGAATTATGACGCCCTGAGCGCATAAATAGAGATTACCAGTTCAAAACCCGCCGCAGGTCGCCCTGGCCCCATCCTTTCAGCACAACCAAAGCGATACTTCAAAATATCTCAATCATTTATCAGTAGTACATTTAAGTACAGCCATCATTCATAAGTAAGTGCCCCTAAGCACCCCCCAATCATTTCACCCTTCACATCATCCGGCGATTGCCCATACATTCACAAATTTTCAGCATCTTATAAAATAGGTTTCAAGGTAAGATCGGCACTGCATTTCACTTACATTACCAGAAATACGTTAAACTTATTTTATTTAAGCTTATCACTTGTATTTACAGGAAACACAACAAATTCTCAATAATCAGCCGATTTTTTTTTTATTTCACTATATTTGTACTTCTGTGTATTTTTGTTATAAAACCATTTGTTTGGTAAAGTTCATAGAAACAAAATTTGAACAAAACTTATGTTACACGGTTTGCCACAAAAACTATAGTTCGCAAGGTATAGAGGCCGCAAGTAAAATTATCCAGTAAATCCATTCAATTAGACTTTTTGGCCGAATAAATTAGTTTTCATAATAAAGAATTCGTATTAAAATATTGTGCAGTTGTAAAGTTCGTTTGCCATGTAGTGTTCGTTTATTAACTTATAACTATGTGTATACACTTTAACTTCTACATACAGACTCTCATAATTCTAATGACTAAGCTACGAAGAAAAACTCGGGTTCCCTGTCTTCATCAAGGAGGGCGGCTTGCACCATTGTACATCAGCCCATAGGTCATTAAGCAATCATAACATTTATTACCCTAGTTACCTACTGAGCTCATTTCCCAATATAATCAAACTAGGTGCTTATTGCACCTCACAGTTATACACCTTCTCCAAAGAACAACTGAAGACCGTTTTCGATTTAATGGGTCTCATCAGTCCTGTGCTGTCTGGAGATGATGCCGCATCTATGGTGGCATGTATATGCTTTCTTCGCCGTTTGCTACGAAGAAGTCAATTATGTGATCGCTGCTGGTGTATTTCGTTTCTTTATTTTATATTTATGAAAGTCTTTATTTGTTTTAATTGACACTGTGGGGGTGGGAAAATGTGGAGTATTAGACGCGCTCTCGGTTTATAAAATTTATTTTATTTGTTCCCCGAGATATAACAATAGAATTAAAGACTTTAAACGTTTTAATCATTCGTGTGCACGCGAGGGTAAAAATCGCGGCTGGCGTGGGAGAGAAAAGGCATCTGGTAATTATGTGCGGCGAGGAATCGCGGGACGAAAAATAGTTGATGAATGCATTCGAATGTTTTTGGCAACCGTTTAAACATGTGAACACGCGAAGCGGCGCCGCGGCGCGCGTGCGCCGGCGTCGCGGGCGTCGCGACGATCTCCCAGCACCGGAAACTGAAGACAGTTGCTATCTTTACTGCCCGAAAATGCAGACGACAAATTTATACATATAAATATATAGATTTCGGCTCATGCATTATGCATTTATTACAATAGGGGTGAGTTTATTTGAGTACGGGCACATTTCCACCTCTATAGCTCGCACATTTCGAATATAGAAAAAAAGGGGTGGTGGGCCAACCCTAATCACTGGCGGCGCGAGAAGTCGAACTCGCCCGACAAATTGCTGCATATATTTTTTTATTCAAAATCCGCACCCCCGCCGTAGTTCGCAGGAGATTACGTCGGCTTTGCATAATTACAACCGAAACTTTTAAATTAGTAATTATTAAATTTATTATCTACTTAACCGCGCTACACAAAAAATAGGGGATTGTAAATCAATCGGGGCGTAATTAAATCGCACAGTTTCGGGGAGTTGGCGGGCGTATTTATAAATAATTAAGGGTTGAATTCAAACCGTGGCGCAGTTCCTTCCGTGTGCGCCTCTAACGCTGGACTAATAAAATCCGATTTTATTGCAGCGTATAAATGACGTAAATAAGACCTTTTTATGTGCAAAATGTTCGCCCGAAATTACGGCTTCCATTAACTTTTCTTAAAACATTAACCGTGAAAATGACTGCCTTCAAACGCTTAGCCCTCTCAGGATCACCCCTTATTACCGGGACGACATCGCAGAATCTGAGAACATCTATCGATCACACATCGACCGCGAGCGGCGCGGCACCGATATTTACAGTCGGCTTTCAGCAAATTAGTCTAATTATATGTCGCACCGCAGTAAAGAAGACAGTTCACCCATCCATTATTCAAAATCGATTTCAAATCACCGCCACGCCGCGATAATGTAATATAATAAAATATCACACCCCCGGAAATTTTAATGCATTTCAGATTAATCAAAGTGAACCTTATAACGCCCGTCACAATCATGGACGTTTAGAAAACGATTTACCATCATAAACCCCATAAACTAGATCTAGATAATCACAGTTTTTACGTATATTACACAATATGGCTGATCATTGGCCATTGTTTGGCAAATACTGACTGATGAAATTAATTGCTCATTCAGCAAAAGTTTTGGAAAGCAACCAAATTTTGAAAAAAAAGTTCAAATGAAGAAAAAAAATCACCTTATGTTAATAATAATTTTCTTATGTGATCTTGCTGCAGTGAAATCCTGCAAATTTTCAGCTGCAAAATATATCAACCATAGAAGTACCCTCGCAACGGTCGTAAATGATCGTGATTCATTTTGGCGTGGAGTCGCGATTGACAACATCGCGTATACATGTTCCAAGATATGTGCGTCGCGCAAGATCGGCGACAGTGCGTACCTAAATTCCGATCGCTGGCGATCACTTTGAATCGACAAGCCAAGTACACAAGTGAAGGCGTGCTGCGATATTTGCTGGTTATATTACCGCAACCGGTTTCCGGGATTTAATCGTGTGCTCCCTAACAACTCTACTGGAGGATTAAAACACTAAGTGCGAGACTGGGAGTCTATTGATTACGCTCGAAAAACACCTAACGAGCGGTTGGGTAGGGACTAGCCACCCACATAGGCAGAGCCCTATAATAACTTCGACAAGGGGTTCAATTTCTATTTGTATCTTATTTGTTAGAGAAATTGAAGCCATTTTTCATAATGCCTTTTTGAGGTCTAAATTTGTATGTCAGATTTTTTTTTTTAACTTTTATATCTAAAACAACGCTAATTACATGATTTATATAATGGTATTAATGATTTTTTGTTTATATAATAGGGTTTAATACAGTAGTGGTTTTACATAATTCCCGATTTTTAGTTGGAGACTATTGAAATCGGAAAACTTGAACATTGACAATGTGATAAACTGCATGCCGCATACTGGAGAAGGCAGATGTATTACATTATTATATTACATTTGGTAAATGTATAGAGGGTGAGTTTTTTTTAAATGTTACGAGGCGATATCTCGAAAACATTTTAAAATATATTCATGAAATTTTGGTGAGATAATTCGAACATGGGGGGACATATTTTAACATATGTTTGCATTTTTCTACTCTCTATTTTGAGTAGTGGGGGTGTAATTTTGCATTTTCAAATAAGATATTTAATCTTTTCTTTATAAAATTTGAATCTACGTAAAAAACTGCGTACGTGTACAAAAAAAATCTTGGGGGGTGTAATTTTTCAGTTTTAAATTGGATGTTCATTATTTTGTGTATTATATTTGAATCTACGTAAAAAACTGCGTACGTATACAAAAAAAAATCTTGGGGGGTGTAATTTTTCACTTTTAAATACGACGTTTAATCTTTTGTTTATTAAATTTGAATCCACGTAAAAAACTGCATACGTGTACAAAAAAAACTTTCAGTCAAGGAATGTGGGTTAAAGAAATGTTGATTGACTTGATTGACAAAAATTAAAAAAATTACCATTAAATCAAGTTCATTTACTCAGAAATTATTATTCGTTTGCATGGAAATACGTTTTTACTTAAGACCGTTGAGAATTTTGACGTATTGACAATTATTTCTCACATTCTCCTTTTAAATGCCATGTGAGAAAAACACTGTATAGTGTGTAATGATCTTCCTTTTTTATTTATCCTGATCAGTTTGAAATTTTCTTCAATTATGCAACTATATAAAAGTGTTTGCTGAAACTTACTGTGAAAACAAAGCGTCAGCTACAAATTGCACTGAAAATTTATCACGTAGTGGTATGTATCTGAGCTGCAGTAGATTTACATAATACATTTTTATTTATGAATCGAAAAAGAGTGCAAACAAAAATTTCGCCACCAACTGGAAATTTGTGTTTAAATTGCAGTACTTAAAAATGAAGTAGCGATTCGTATCTGAAATATCGAGGTTATCAACGTAACTTGCAGTGGCAAACTGGTTTGGTATGTGCATGCATTTTAAATGGACAAATAACGTTGAAATATATCGCCTAGATTCCAAATATTTAAATATGGGCCGGATAATTAGCACAAATCGGGTAATTTACGGTTTCCAAATTATCTCGCCGACACGGTGCCGCACAAACGCGAATTTGCACAACAATAAATTATTTTCGCCTCGCTATAAAGGCAGGCGTCAAATAATCTTGTTCGAGTGTTGTAGGCCAAACGTGCATAATTTTGAGGTATGAATATTAAACATTGCGGCGCTACAGCTTCACGCAACTAGGACGCAGAATACGAATTAGGGCCTGATATTGGCCAGGTACAAAGTTGATTCAAAGTGATTTTGCTAATGAAATAACTACGCACACTGCAAACGGCTGGACTAGTTTTGTACCACGTGATCAGAAAGACTCTCGCTAGTAAACTTTGCGTTTACATGACTGGATCTTAAACTGTGGGGATGGAGATGGTGGAAAAAAGCCATTCAAGTCATTTGCCATTGAAACTTAAATTATTGTGATAGAAGTGATAGAAAGTTGAAAGTATTTGATCTGAGGATCTGAACGGAATCGCAATTATGGATGATTTTTTTCAAATATTTATTTTATCGGGAACCCAATAAACTTGTATTGGTCCATGCGCATGGGACACCCTGTATAATTCTCAAGCATCGAATACGTTTTAATATTCGCATTGTTTTTATAACTTCTTCTTTGAGTGCCTATCCGGTTCGTATATTGGGCTAGCATTCTGGACGTGATCACTTTTCATTTTTTTTGTTTTTTATAAAATACTCAAAAACTGTTTTTACAGCTATAATTATGCGTCATTTATGTTTATATTTGTGTTTTATAGTTAAATATAATTTTGAATTAAGACATGGGATGACAGAATAAAATCAATAATAGAAGAAAGAGGGAAAACATGGAAAGAAGTGTATGAATAAACAGCAGAATTAGAAACACTCAAAAACTATATATAGAAATAAGTAAAGAAACAAAGATAAAAGTATACAAATCAGTATACCGACCAATACTAACACGGGGAAGCGAAACGTGGAAGCTGGACAGAACGGAAAAAAATTAAATACAAGCAAGCGAAATGAAAATACTAAGAATAATCAAAGGAGTAACGAAAATCGACAAAATAAGGAGCACAAAAATATGAGAAGAATGAGACCAATACAACCAATACATGAAAAAAAAACGACAGCTCGGATAGTGGGGACATATGCAAAGAATAAACAACCAAAGAATAATGAAAAAAGTGTGGGAAGCAAAACCAAACAAAAAGAAAAGGAAGACCAAGAAAGGCATAGGATGACCAAATAAAATCAATAATAGAAGCAAGAGGGAAAACATGGAAAGAAGCAAAAGAACTAGCGAAGTTCAGGACAAAATGGAAGCACTTCATGATCGAAAAACAGTAACAGAAGAAGAAAAGGAGAAAATAAAACAACACACCTACACCATTGTGGTAGAAGGTGGACTGATTTATATTGTAATGTTATTTAGCCCAGGTTTTTCGTGCCAAATTAAAGTAATATTATTTATTATTATTATTGCAGTAGTAGGATATTTACTCTTTGAACTACTTACGCTGTTCTCAGGGCTCAGGCTGGTTCAATTGGGTTTTGTGGAGAGGATTGTGCTAATTAAAGCCGACAAGAACAAAGGAATAGGCATATTATAATCAAAGGATTGAATTTAATTACCATAATTTACAAAATTATAACAAAACTAATAATTACAATTGATCTAGATATTACGGCGTTAAGCGGTTCGGCGATTGATATTTTTATTTCTACGTCTACCTTCCAAAACGGACTCCCCAAGTCGTCGCTCGCCTTCGGATGATTCGTTTTCTTCTCAGGTACTGCACGGCAGAAGTGTCGTCGACGGTAAAGATCTCCTGCGGGTTTTTTCCATCCACCAATTAATATTTATAGTCTGCGTTTTTGATCGCCTTACGCTTAGAAAACACCCTTAAAAAAACAATATACCGACCAATACTAACATGGGGATGCAAAACGTGGAAGCTGGACAGAACGGGAAAAGATAAAATACAAGCAAGCGAAATGAAAATACTAAGAAGAATCACAGGAGTAACGAAAATAGACAAAATAAGAAGCACCAAAATTAGAGAGGAATTAGACCAATACAACATTTCATGGACAGCTCGGATGGTGGAGACATATTCAAAGAATGGACAACCAAAGAATAGTGAAGAAAGTGTGGGAAGCAAAACCAAGCAAACAGAAAAGGAAGACCGAGAAAGACATGGGATGACAGAATAAAACCAATAATAGAAGCAAGAGGGAAAACATGGAAAGAAGCAAAAGAACTAGCGAAGTTCAGGACAAAATGGAAGAACTTCTTGATCGAAAACTTTCCATTTCTGTATCTCTACCTTCAAATCCTGCATTTTATGATTCACCTCCATTTGCATTAATTCACGCATATTCTCTAAACTAACTACCATATCCCTTTGTAAGTTTGTAATATTTTTCGCGAAATTCTCCTGTACAACTTGCAACTCAGTATGAATATCCACCTTCATTGTATTTTGTGAATCTTTAAATTCCGCTCTCAACTGATCTTGTGATTCTTTAAACTCCGCTTTCATTTCCGTTTGACCCCTCAAAAACATTTCTAATATTGTCTGCATGCCTTGTCCTTGCGCTTCAGGCGTTACAACCGACCCTACTTCCTAGACATCCTGTGTGTCTACGCTCGCCTCTCTTTGACCTACTTCAACTTCCTCTGGATTTTCTGCCGCGACGTTTTTTCGGCCTACCAACTTTGTTTCTTCTTTCCATTTTTTTTTGAGTTTCTGTCTTTAGAGTTACGTTTAGTTTAATTAAAAACAATTAGGCAAATGTGCCAAACTACTCTAGCCTTGCCTAGACTTTGTTTGTCGAGCCTAGCCTTTCTTAGTCGAGCCTAGCCCCACGTATTGGGATGCCTATTTGTGTTGTTATTACGTGGGTTTTATACTTGCCCCACGTTGGGCGCCAATTTCTCCGTCTCCAATCTCCAGACGTGACTTACTCCTTCGCTGCCAATTTTCTCCTCTTTTTCAGCTCGTCTCGACTCTTCTTGATTTTCTTCTTCGTATTCCGATCGTCTCGGCTCTTGTTTGTTTTCTTCTCCTCTCCGCTCGTCTCGACTGTTGTTGATCTTTTTCTCCGTTCAATTGTTTTTAGCATCCACGCCACCCCAAATCATACTCGCGCGCGTTGCTATGCCGACCACTACACAACTATTGCGCAACACGTCCTATATACTGTACATGGGTCTTAACTTAACTTAACATTATTTACATTATCCGTTTCTGTTGTTGTTTCTATTTTTGTCTAAAAATATCATCACTGCATATATAATTTGCTTGTGTTAAAATATGATCCGCAAATGTTGAATGTTTGATATGCAATAATTTTCGATTTGTTCCATCTTGAACCTGGCAGATGGCAAAGCTTTTATGTTCGCTGGCAACATCGCTGTTCGCTGTTACAATATGAACTGGTGAAGATTACTTTACATTTTTTTTTAATAAAATACTCACGAAGTGTTTTCGCAGCTATCATTGTAAAGTGTTATGTTGTGTTTATATTTCAATTCAGTTTTCATTTGGAAGTGTTAAAATATAAACCGCAAATGCTGAATGTGTGATATGCAATAATTTTCGATTGGGTTTATTTTTTTTGTGTTTAATTGTAATTACTTTTAATTGCTCGCGCGGTTGTGTGTTTAATTGAAGGTACAGCCGCAGGAATGTTTTGCGCCGATAAATAATTAAGCGGGTTTGTTTTATCTGTTGGGCAATTATTTATACATGCTCTATTGAATTCCTATGAATTACTAATGTTAAAATACATTGTTCTGTTCTGTAATTCCCGGTTGTGAGTAATGCGTTTACCGCGTGGATCCAGCCACATTATTATTTTGTTGTTAAATACGCCGCCGATTGCGGTGTTTTTGCCGTGCCATTGATTCGGCTACAATTAAATAGTGCGGATTGCAGTCCATCTCCTGGTGATCGAGTGGCGATGCATTCCGGTGACATGGCATAATAGTCTTGATAGATTGCTAGCTGCAGCGTTGCTCGTGTACAGTATGGCGTTAATAAAATGTAGGTGCCACGTTATTTGTAAAGGAATGCATGCACTCATATTTCGCCGTGTAACGTTCAGCACATGTCAGGCGAACGCTTCGAATGCGCCGTGTTAAGTATTCAGAGCCCGGCACCCCGCCATTTCCGCACGATCCAGATCTGCACATTCTTTTATTTCATTACCTACTTTGAATTCTATATAATTCACGGGATTAAGTAAACACGGTGTTATTATTACGTGTTCGTTGCGAAATTAGTTTGTTGGATTTAATTGTGAAATTGCGATTAAGTGCCGTTGCGGCCAGAGAGGAGGAGGGTGGAAAAATCGATGCCCTGGCATTTATGTATTTTGTTATGGGTTTTATTTATGTCGTCGTTACTGGCGGAGAAGGAAGACGGTGTCAGGGTACGACTGCAAGACGACCAAGCCACGCAAATATAATAACCTGATTGTAGCATGATATATGCGAGTTCGGTCTTTAACTTAAATTCCGAAACGTTATGGGAACTCTGACTGGCACGCCTTTGCTTCGGCTTAGGCCAGCGACATTCAAGTCCCGTGCCTCGCATAAGCACATCGTAATATCGTATGTTCCCCGCCGATTTTTAGCAGCGGGAGTTCCGCGAAAGAAATAAGAGAATTGCAATGCAATTAGTGCACGTAGTTCTGCAATGCGATTATTTTATGTGTAAGTAATTAAAACAGTGCGGCTCCGGTTCATCCTCGCGGCATAAATATGTTTAATTAGGAGAAGTTCCGCGGAGCCAACAAATTCCCTTAAGATATAAATAACGCCGGCCGGTGTAAAAATATCCGCGAAAATATATGTTTATAAAAGAGTGCTGGAGCCGAATAAATAAATGGAAATATTTGTGTTGGCCGGGGCCGAAGAAGACGTAGCACCCTTCGAAAAACAATATAAGGTAGTGGCCGATATAAGGAGGTCAGCGGCGATCCCAATTATTCAGTTTATCGCTTGGTAATTTATAAAAATGAATGGGAACTTGAGGCGAGATTTCGGGTAGATTTATGCCCCAATGAGTTATGATGGCGGCCTACAAGGGATCCCGGCGAGGGACTATGTGTCGGTGTCGCAGCTTCGCAACATTAATTATTAAAAAAAAATATGCTAATGAATCTGTTAGGTATTCATCGGCGGTAGGGGCAACTAAATAATTGGAAAATGCGATAAGAAGGGATGTCCGTGTGTGTAACAAGGGTATTTTCTATATTTTGTGCGGGGCGCGCTGTCGAAATAAATGTTAGTGCGAGTAAAAACCACCATAAAACACCCAACACAATGGGCCCACCGAATAGTTTCAACCCGCGCTTATTGTTTTCAGCGATATACGCAATATAATTAGTTGAAAATTATGTAACAATTTAAAAGGATAATTAATTGTTACAGCGCGAGGACGAACGCGTGAGCATGAGTTCAAACAATACATGTCATCACTATTAAGCATTGTTAAACGGGTGATTAACTACAGGGTCTAAACTTGACATGTGAGCTGTGACAAGACTGCAAATGACGTGTTCATTATTTTCAGCCGTATTCCTTATTACGCACAAACATCTTTGAATATTAAACGAATAAATATCGATATGCACCCCCTGCTAAGCGATATAATGCGATAAAAGCATGCCAAACGCACCCTCTATGCCTTAATGAAAAACCAGGCACCCCAGCAATTTTATATTCACATAGTAATATATGCATCCTATCCGTCGCGCTGTGATTTATCATCGCGTCCAGGTTTTTAATTGTACTGCACTATGTGACGGGCTTGAGTTATTAATCCGCGATTGCCTTTTAATAAATCGCAGATGAATTGAACCCATCCCGTTCACTAAACAACCATGGAGCCACCGGTCATCATCGACAACCGCATGGACTACCTGGGCACGTTCGTCCAGAAGACGCTCAAGCTCAAGCCCGAGAAGTGGTCGCGCATGATGGTCACGGAAGAGCACAAAGCCGTTGTTATGAAGTTCCTCGAGCGGCCCTTCCCACTGCTGCTGGTCATTATTCTAACGCCCACCGCACAGTTAGTCGCCAGCAATGGATTTCCACTCACTCAACTTAAAAATAAAGGTAAAACATAATTTATATGGGACGTGCCAAGAGTACGGGAGTACATTGAAAACTTCTCGCATTCACTTATATTCGGTAACTTTCAGGCATTCGCACCCCCTCCTTTAAAGTCTACAAACTATTTTCAGCCATAGCATAATGACGTGACGACATTTTGCTGAATGTTTCTTTCAATAAAACTTTCCTAGCACCGAAAACTCCCAAGTTACGCGACACAATCATATTATTACCTACTTGTATATGACATTTCCTCGTGTAAACCTCATTTTTTTTTCTTCCAATTGTCACATAAAAACTATAAGTTACAAATGTTATCAATATTTACGCAGCATAAAGCTTTTAACAATCTAACATAAATATAATGTTGTACAATAACTAACATAATTATTTTAACACAATAATTAAGATTTACCCCACGTTGAGGGTGCCAAATGCTACGTTATAGACAATGCCCCACGTTCGGGTGTTAAAAAGGTGCTGTTATACTAAGTCTATTAACTGCGTAGATTTATTATTGGGTTAATAATTAAGAATCATAAAATTGTTACTTACTTTTGTTGTTATGAATTTTATTATTCCGTGTTGATAATGATTCCCTAGTTCACGTCGAGTGTGTACACATGCTCGAACGCAAATAGTTACTCTCCCGAAATTGATTATATCCTCGTAAACAAAACGTAAATCAAACTGTTTTTGAATAACGTGTGAATTTAAATAACTGTTGTTCGACGATTAAGTCGGCACCAATTCCCTCGATTCAAAGTCCTGCTGTCCTCGGTTGATCCTCTTCCATAGTTGACATTCTCGCTGAATCGTCTTTGGGGCTGAAGTTCTCGTGGAATCCTCTTGGACTCCTTTCAGCTGTTCCGTGTTGATAATGATTCCCAAGTTCACATCGAGGGTTTACATATGCTCGAACGCAAATAATTACTGTCCCGAAATTGATTATATCCGCGTAAACAAAACGTAATTCAAACTGTTTTTGAATACCGCGTGAATGTAAATAACTATTGTTCGACGATATTTGTTTCTGTATAACTGTTTTCTTTTTCTCTGCTGACCGACGTGGATACTCCGGTATCTAAAGCGAATCTGATTGTTTATCGGCGTTCAGCCTTTTTAAAACCTCGGTTAAAAAACTGAATTTCGCTTGTTAAAATCCTCTTCTATAGTTGACGTACTCGCTGAATCGTCTTTGGAGTTGAAGTTCTCGTTGAATTCTCTTGCACTCCTTTCAGCTGTTCCATGTTGATAACGATTCCCTAGTTCACGTTGAGTGTTTACAGATGGTCGAACGCTAATAATTACTGCCCGGAAATTGATTTTATCCGCGTAAACAAAACGTAAATCAAACTGTCTTTGAATAACGCGTGAATGTAAATAACTATTGTTCGACGATTAAGTCGGCACCAATTCCCTCGATTCAAAGTCCTGCTGTCCTCGGTTGATCCTCTTCTATAGTTGACGTTCTCGCTGAATCATCTTTGGGGTTGAAGTTCTCGTTGAATCCTCTTGGACTCCTTTCAGCTGTTCCGTGTTGCTAATGATTCCCTAGTTCACGTCGAGTGTTTACAGATGCTCGCACGCAAATAATTACTTTCCCGAAATTTATTATATCCGCGTTAACAAAACGTAAATCAAACTGTCTTTGAATAACGCGTGAATGTAAATAACTATTGTTCGACGATTAAGTCGGCACCAATTCCCTCGATTCAAAGTCCTGCTGTCCTCGGTTGATCCTCTTCTATAGTTGACGTTCTCGCTGAATTGTCTTTGGGGTTGAAGTTCTCGTTGAATCCTCTTGGACTCCTTTCAGCTGTTCCGTGTTGATAATGATTCCCTAGTTCACGTCGAGTGTTTACAGATGCTCGCACGCAAATAATTACTTTCCCGAAATTTATTATATCCGCGTTAACAAAACGTGAATCGAACTGTTTTTGAATAACGCGTGAATGTAAATAACTATTGTTCGACGATATTTGTTTCTGTACAGCTGTTTTCATTTTCTCTGATGACCGACGTGGATGCTCCGGGATTTAAAGCGAATCTGGTTGTTTATCAGCGTTCAGCGTTTTTAAAACCTCGGATAAACCAGTGATTTTCGCTTGTTAAAATCCGCCTACGTTGATCCAAATAAGCGTGTAAATTATCGAGTTGCTACCAGAATTGCTACCCGATTTGCTGAATTAGCGAGTTGCTGCCCGAATCCAGTTTGTAACCATGGCAACGAATCAACAAATTATAATTATGATTATAATTATCCATATACCGGTGAAACCATATTTTCAATTGTGATTTGAATCTAATATTCGAGATCCTTGTATTTTTCTGCTTCCATACGAATGTCGAACGTCTTTGTACGATGAGTTTGAATTTTCCATTGAATTTTATACATATTACTGACTCATTACAATTATTTTACGTTAATTGTGCCCTGAATTAATTCTAATTCTAGCTATACAAATCCTATTTGACTACCTAAGTAATCCGATTAATATCTAAATACCGTAAATCTAATATGTTTAGTATAATTTTCTACAAACAAAATCCTATCTAACGTATACAATTAAATAACAAATTAAATCTATTAAATAACATCACAATATATAATCAAACTCCCTTTTACCACAGAATGGTGTAGGGAACTTTTTTATGTTGTTTCATTTTTGTTTAGTTTAAACTATCTCATATACAAATGTAGTCCATTCTTTCTTGTTTCTTGATAGTACTCTTGCTTCCGTCCAGGTTTTTCCTCTTTTCTTCAGTATCTCGATCATGTTTTGGTCCCATGTTTTCCTCGGTCTCCCTCTCCTTTCTTGTCTTTCGCCTTTTGCTTCCCATACTTTCTTGACTGGTCTTTCTTTTCCTAACCTCTATAGAATAAGCCATGAGGGACGTAAGAATTAACATTCCTCGGAGGAATTCTTCCTCGGACGTTATAGTGTCCTTACGTTCCTTATGACTTAAATAACTATTTACATGCGAAGCGTTTCTCAGTACATTTGGAGCATTGATTTATTTCATGTAGGTGCCGGAATAAAATGATATGTTTGAAGATGAGGCCACTGCTTGGGTAAAATGTGAGTGAGTATATATGTGGATGGAGTTATCTGGGAAGGTGGATTTAGGATGGACGCAGTATTTTTTCGGTGCGAGCGATATTTTGTTATAATATGTTTTATCAATTTCAGGGGTGTACTTTATAAAGCGCGCGATGGTGGCGGTGGATAAAGTGTGCCCATCGGAGACAATAATACCGGGCGATTTGGCCTGCAAGATAATCGACCAGCTCGCCTCATTAGTCGACGAGGTAGCCGCAATCCACTCTGCCGGGATCATTTAATTAAGGGCGAATTAATTCGCAGGTCCTGGTGCCGCTGCTCTCGAACTCGACGAATCACGAGGGGTGGCCTGCGGTGATCGCCAAAGACGTCCAAAAGCACGTCCACAGTTTGAAAAGTACGGTGTACCAAGTGAAGGGGCAAGTGAACGGTCAGACGGTGCTGCCGATGCCCGTAGGGGTTGAAAAAGTTCACGACGCTGAGAGGGAAATTATAGAGAGCGACGGGGAGCTGTGCGACTTGTATCTCAAAAGTGCCATCGAAGGGGTCGTCATTAAGTGGGCCGCGCAAGTGAACGACGTCCTGGCGAATAATTCATCGGAGATAAACGGGGGAGTGAATCCGGTGCCCTCCATCGGTATTCGATATCGATTTGTTAATTCTGAAGTTGTGAAATGAGTTCAATTTGCAGAGATGCAGTTTTGGAGCTTGCGCCTGAAAAACCTGCAGTACATCTACGAGCAACTAAGGGCTCCCAAGGTGCGTAGCATGGCTGTGATCTTGGAGAAGAGCAACAGCGCGTATTTCAGCTGCTTCCGGATTCTATTCAAGAACGTGATCCTGGCGCTGGCCGAGGCGAAGGACATTAATTTATACCTGAAACCGCTCAAGAGGCACATCGATTTAATCCTGGAGACGGATTTCAGTGAAGCCGTGCCGTTATTCGCCCCATTACTCCACGTGGTCTGCCTCATCTGGTCGAATTCCAAGTATTACGACCAAGTGAAACTCGTCGTCTTGCTGAAGCAGATCTGCAACCTGCTCATACAGGAGGTAATAATTACTTAAGTGCCGAGGACTGTATGTCCGCCTGTGGCTGTTGTATTTCGGTCGGTGTAATTTCATGCAAATAGAGTTATATGAAGTGTATGTGTGACCCGCCAGTTTATTAAGGAAATGTTTAATTAGCATATAAATGGAAGATCGATTTCAATTTGTTGGCAGGCTAAAAAGTTCCTGGACCCTGCGACGCTGTTTCATAGCGACATTGACGAGGCAATGCAGCGCGTCGCCATGTCCTTATTCGTCCTGAAAAGATTCCGCTTACTTTTCAACGAGTACAAGGATAATTTGCACCGTTTTTTTAACGACGACCGGCCACAGCTATGGACATTCCACCCGAACACCGTATTCGAGCGCTTTTCTGCCTTCCTCGATCGATTATCAACAATTCAATGGTTCTTTAACACCATACTGGAATTTACAAAGTTAGAAAAGGTGGAGATAGGGGGATTGAAAGGTCGAATACTAAGTGCAAGAGTTACCGCCGTTTACGGCGAATTCCAGGCCTGCTTTTCCGTGTTCTCCGGGAAGTCTTATGATGTATTAGATCCGGATGATCTCTCCTTTATGATCGATTTCGAGAACTTCAAACAAAAAATTTTTGAAATGGACCTTAAGCTAGCCGCCATCCTCTGCCAGGCGTTCGAGGACTGTTCTAACCTGGAGAGCATCTTCAAAGTAAATATGATTTGTGCTCATCCCCCCCTTTACGGCGCTAACGAAACCCAAATTTTAGCTTATAAACATCGTTGGCTCAGTGCTTGACAGGCCGCTGATAAAGGAGGAGTTCACGAGTAAATACACCAAGATCCTCGATATGCTCGAGGACGAAATACGGACCTCCGAGGTGATTACTTATAAGAGGAAGCGCACTATTTCTTTTGCAATAAACAATAAAGGATAAAGTCAATAACCACTTATATTTCGTTCAGTTGACGAAGAAAAAATATTTTATTGTAGATATTATTTCGGGAGCAAATGATCCATAAGGAGAAATATGGGCAATTTGTTGTGGACAAATACATGCCCCCGATAGCTGGAACTTTACGATGGTCTTCCAATCTCTGCGCGCGGATAACGGCACCGATACTCAGCTTCAAGGCCCTCCAGCACCCGTAAATAACCCCCGCACATGATAACTAAACGCCGCGCTGCACCGAAACAACCCCCAATGTTTCAGGATCACCGCGAGCCCCCGCGCCGTCGAGACCGTGAACAAGTTCGAACAACTCAGCGACCGCCTATTTGAATTCGACCAGGCACTTTTTAAACAGTGGTCCGAGATGCTGCCTGACCTCATCGAGGTCAACTTAAAGTGTTGCCTCCTCAAGAGGAACGTCAAGACCAAAGAATTGTACCTCAACTTCAACCCCGAGGTAAGCAATCCAATCAGACGATTTTAATAGCACCATATAGACAAAATTACGCTACAATTTTCTCTCCCCAGTCATTAACTTAATATTTTCAACACAACTATTAGCAGAGGACTACAACTATTAATTATAAATTTAGAAGTAAAAAATTTAATTTCAAGACCATGACCATGGCAAGTACAATATTTGTTCTACTTCCAATGGTAGTAGATAGGCGAGGACAGATCGGGGCCATTTTCCTATAAGGTTTACATGGGAGGTCTAAATTCACATTTCTCACCCCTATGGACTTAGCCGAACTCGGTGAGCCGATTTTGCATCCCATCTAAATTCACATTTCTCACCCCCTGTGGACTTGGCTGAACTCGGTGGATCGATATTGCGTCGTCGAATTCGTCTAAGTTCCTTATCAGAGTTCGGCTAAGTCCACAGGGGGTCCACAAATGTCCACAAAGTCCACAAATGTGAATTTAGACCCCCCCCCCCCCCATGTAAACCTTATGGAAAAATGGCCCCGAACTGTCCTAGCCTATCTACTTACGGTATATTTGTTAATTCCCTGACACTATTACTGACACTAGTCTGTTTTACTCTTGATCAGCGATAGCGAACCTTTTTTCTAGTGGGTCAAAATTAAATATACATATTTTTAGATTGTAGGTATCGATGGTTAATACTTTGTGAAGCATCTTTAATATACATATTTTTTTAAACTCACTCGTAGATCAGCTATTGTTTGAGTCATACGACAAGTTAAACAAAGCATTGAAATATTATATATTTTATTTTAGATTATAAAACATAGAGAACAGCAGAGTTCGCAATTCTCTTTACTTACTTTTAATTTTTTGTAAAAATTCTTACAATTTCCTTTAAAAATTGGATTTTTTAATAGCAATTTTTATTGGGAAATCTTTGGATTTATTGAAAAATCTCCAGAAATTTGATCATTATTGCGATATCTGTAGAGATCTCAAATATGATTGAGAAATCAGGGATCAATGATTGAAAAATCTCTCGAAATGTGATAATATTTAGAAATATCTTGATATTGTTTAAATTATCGACAAATTTGGAATTGAAAAGTGTATGTAATTATCGTGCCAACCAATTTGCATCTTTTGATTTTGTTGATCCCAAAACTATTGAAAAATCTATTGAAATGATAATATTAAATGAGAATTCTGCAGATTTCCTTTAAATATTGAATTTTTTAATAGCATTTTTTTATGGGGAAATCTTTGGATTTATTGAAAAATCTCCAGAAATTTGATCATTATTGCGATATCTGTAGAGATCTCAAATATGATTGAGAAATCAGGGATCAATGATTGAAAAATCTCTCGAAATGTGATAATATTTAGAAATATCTTGATATTGTTTAAATTATCGACAAATTTGGAATTGAAAAGTGTATGTAATTATCGTGCCAACCAATTTGCATCTTTTGATTTTGTTGATCCCAAAATTTTTGAAAAATCTGTCGAAATTATGAAATTAAATGAGAAATCTACAGAAATCTCAAATATAATTGAGAAATTAGGTATCAATAATTGGAAAATCTCGCGAAACGTGACAATAGTGAGAAATGTCTTGATATATTTTTAAATTTACAATCGGGTATCAATAATTGAAAATTCTCTCGAAATGTCATATCCATAGTTGTTATACAATATACTCATATCAGCTTATCGCATTGTGTTATATTCGTTGTATTAAGTAACTGTTGGGGTGATTGTTGGATGTAAATGGGTTTGGTTGGTGTTTATTGCGTTGCGATGTGTGTATAAAAAAGTAGCAATTGATTTCGTTAATTTACAAGTTGTCCGCTGTGCTGCGTGAGGTCCATTATTTGAAGCTAATGGGGCACGAGGATATACCAGAGGCCGCGCTTAAAATGGCAGAGAGGAACGAGACCTTCAGGAAATACATAGCAAACTTGAACTCGACCACTGATTGGTACAACAGGATTAGGCGGACAAGTAGGGACGTGGAATTTCAATTGATCGAGAGCGAGATCGCTGAAATCGACAGGCTCATCGTGCAGGGGAAAAACGAGCTGAACTGGAACTCGGAAGGTACGTTATTTTTAAGCGGCCGTTAAGGCCGCGGGGGGTGGGGGGACGGCGGCTGAAATATGCAGGCCCTAAACGCGGCCGTTTCGCGTAATTAAATGAGACGGAGATGATCGAGATAAGGATAAGGCGGCTGGATGTGTACGAGTGGCCGTTAATGCTGTTTTCTGCGACGGAATCCCCCTATAAAATCTTAACTATCTCGCAGATTTATGGGACTACATGGTAAAGCTGCATGGCTTAGTCAGTAATCTCCAGGAACATCTTCAAAAGAGCCAGGAGAACTTATTGGAAATCAAGAACGTCCTAATTCCCTTCGCCAGGCAGCCGCTCTTCGAGCGCCGCGACGGCAAGAAGGACGCCGTGCTGTGCGTCGAAGAGAGAGAGGAGCGAATTAGCAAGCGCTACGCCGAGATCCAGGGTGCCACCGACAGGATCACGGTGCTCCTGCAGGAGAACATGGGACTGTTCGAGATGACGGACAATCAGGACAGTCCGAAATGGATGCGGTACATCGATCACGTCGACGAAATCGTTATGAGTTATTTATACCAAACCGTTGGATGCAGGTATTTACACGCACATAAATATCTCGCTTTTTTATCCCCATCAATCACACTCTAAATTTTTATAACAAAAATGATATAAAAAAAACATATCTTGGAGTCCTAACACGATATACCTGCCCCGTGAAAGTTAATGCATATTTTATCTAACTTATTGCAAACAATTCGATAAAACTGCAATAAGAAGATTCCAATAAATTAGATTGACGATAGGTAAATTATATTTAAATAAATTTATTATAATTAAAATTAAATGACAACAATCAAACAAAAACACTAAAACCAATATGAAACGCGTAAACAAAAGAAAACAAGCGAAATCAGGCGTAACGATACTATTTGTTTCTAAACTATCTTCCGTTTTTTCCGCACTGAGACGTGAGCTTCACCGGGAACAAATATAAACTCTGGGCGTCTGTTGTCGTCGGTCTATTTATAACTTCCGATCAGACAGTCACTTTTCTATTATTGATTTTGCATTTGTCGTTCTTTAGAACTTGAAAATTTACGGCGTCGTCCGACAATTCATAATCGTTGCCATGGTGATCATTCAATAATGTATAATTTCTAATTTACTTTTTCAAATCCTCGCAACTCCAAATGTCCAATCCGTACAGTGTTTTTTGAAATATTTTGCCAACAAAAAATTTGTTCACTATATCTCGTCTCGGCAGCTGTCCAACTCTGTAGATGAACTTTCGAATATCTACGTATATATATATATATATATATCGGTTTACAACGTCTTCCGACGTCTTCCGATTTCCAGTCTCCATCCGTCTCTGTCCATCCATAAGTCCTCTTCTATTTCTCTCTCTCTCAGCTCTTTATCCACGTCCTCTCTCCAGCTCCTCCTGGGTCTTCCTCTTCTCCTTCTTCCCTGTGGTGTCCATTCCCATATTTGTTTTGGTAGTCTTTCGTCTGTCATTCTTTGTACATGTCCATACCATCTTAGTTGGTTTACTCTGATGTCCTCAATTATGGTGTGTGTTACTCCCATGATTTCTCTTATCCTGTCATTGGTTATTCTCTCCATTCTGGACCTCCCAGCAGCTCTTCTCCAGAAATCCATTTCCGTTGCTTTTAGGGTTCTTTCTGCTTTGTCTTTGAGTGTCCATACTTCGCTACTATATGTTACTATGGTTTTTACTGGAGTATTATATATTCGTTGTTTGTTTTTGTTCGTTATGCCTTTGTCCCATAATATTCCATTCAACATACCTATTGCTCTTCTTCCTTGTGTATTTCTTTCTTTTATGTTGTCATCTAGTGTTCCGTCACTGGTTATCTGTACTCCTAAATATTTATATTTGTTGGCTTCTTTTATGCATCTTCCGTCTACGTTATATATCTACGTTACAAGCCATTATGCAAAGGTCAGGCAAAAATGTGAAATATCAAACAAATTGTCGAGATCCCTAGCAACATTTCTCCATAGTTGACCAGATGTAATAGTTTTACAATGTCTATACTGTTTGTTTCTAAACTATCTTCCGTTTCTTCCGCACTGAGACGTGAGCTTCACCGGGAACGAATGTAAACTCTGGGCGTCTGTTGTCGTCGGTCTATTTATAACATCCGATCAGACAGTCACTTTTTTATTATTGATTTTGCATTTGTCGTTCTTCAGAACTTGAAAATTTACAGCGTCATCCGACAATTCATAATCGTTGCCATGGTTATCATTCAATAATGTATAATTTCTAATTTACTTTTTCAAATTCTCGCAAATCCAAATGTCCAATCCATGCAGTGTTTCTTGAAATATTTTGCCCACAACATATTTGTTCACTATATCTCCTTTTGGCAGCTGTCCAACTAAGTTGTAGATGAACTTTCGAATATCTACTTTATACGCCATTTTGCAAAGGTCGGGCAAGAATGTGAAATATCATACAAATTGTTAAGATCCCTAGCAACATGTTTCTCCATAGTTGACCAGATGTAATAGTTTTACAATGTCTATACTGTTTGTTTCTAAACTATCTTCCTTTTCTTCCGCACTCAGACGTGAGCTTCACCGGGAACGAATGTAAACTCTGTGCGTATGTTGTCGTTGGTCTATTTATAACTTCCGATCTGACAGTCACTTTTTTATTATTGATTTTGCATTTGTCTTTCTTCAGAACTTGAAAATTTACGGCGTCATCCGACAATTCATAATCGTTGCCATGGTGATCATTCAATAATGTATAGTTTCTAATTTACTTTTTCAAATTCTCGCAAATCCAAATGTCCAATCCATACAGTGTTTCTTGAAATATTTTGCCCACAATAAATTTGTTCACTATATCTCGTTTCGGCAGCTATCCAACTAAAAGAGATGTAGATAAACTTTCGAATATCTACGTTATACGCCATTTTGCAAAGGTCAGGCAAAAATGTGAAATATCAAACAAATTGTCAAGGTCCCTAGCAACATATTTCTCCATAGTTGACCAGATGTAATAGTTTTACAATGTCTATACTGTTTGTTTCTAAACTATCTTCCGTTTCTTCCGCACTGAGACATGAGCTTCACCGGGAACGAATGTAAACTCTGGGCGTCTGTTGTCGTCGGTCTATTTATAACTTCCGATCAGACAGTCACTTTTTTATTTTTTATTTTGCATTTGTCGTTCTTCAGAACTTGAAAATTTACGGCGTCATCCGACAATTCATAATCGTTGCCATGGTAATCATTCAATAATGTATAATTTATAATTTACTTTTTCAAATTCTCGCAAATCCAAATGTCCAATCCATACAGTGTTTTTTGAAATATTTTGCCCACAAAATAATTGTTCACTATATCTCGTTTCGGCAGCTGTCCAACTAAGTTGTAGATGAATTTTTGAATGTCTACTTTATATCCCATTTTGCAAAGGTCAGGCAAAAATGTGAAATATCAAACAAATTGACAAGATCCCTAGCAACATATTTCTCCATAGTTGACCAGATGTAATAGTTGTACAATGTCACGTAAAGCATAAAACAAAATCCCAAAACTTATGTAACAGGTGTTAGTTTGTTGTATTCTGGTACACTGCTTGTACAGCCCGAATGAGGTTCTGTTCTACCTCCATGTCATTCATAGTTTGCCATAATATTTACCTATCCACTTTGTCAACGGCCTTTTTTAAGTCTACAAATGCCACATATAGATTTTTCTTATGGATCATTGCATTTTGTGTTAATTGTTTGAAATAAATATGTGGTTGTGTAGAATGTTCTTTCCTGAAACCACTTTGGGCCTGCTCCAACTTCTCCTCCGCTGTTTCTTTTATTCTATTTTCTAATATTGCTTCAAGTACCTTTAACGCCGTAAATAACAATGAAATTCTTCGGTAGTTTCCGCTTCTATCTCCGTTTTTATAAAATTAAAAAATTACAGCTTTCTGCCAGTCTATTGGTATTGTGCCTTGCTTCCATACTTAATTATAAATTTCTTTCAGTAGCTCTTTTCATCTTCTCCCATATATCTGAATTGTTCTTCACTTATTGGGTCATATCCTGGAGCCTTGCCGAGTTTCATTCTGTCCAACGCCTTGTTAAGTTCTTCCTTTGATTTTAAATTCTGGTGTGTTATGTCGTATGGTATCTTTCCTGCATTTTTTGCACGTTGTTCATTGTCATGCCCAGTTTCATTAAGCAAATCGCAAAATATTGTTTCCATCTGTTTATGGTATCAGCATCATTTGTTAATGTTTTGCAATTTTTGTCTTTTACCCGGTTTAGTTCTACCGATTTGTTAAGGCTTTGATAATCTTATGAAACAGCTTCTGGTGTTCTTTGTAGTTAATGAAAGAATATTTACCTCAAAACTACCTCAAAACTCAGGATGGATCCACACACATTCCAATATTATTTGTAGTTGTTCTGCATCGTTTGTCCAAAACTTATCCATGATTTTTGTTTGGATTCTTGTGTTATCTTCTTTGTTTCTTTTTCTGCTGTACTTTTGATGATCATCGATTGAGTTAGTTAGATTTTTGTTTGGATTCTTTTATTATCTTCTTTGTTTCTTTTTCTTCTGTACTTTTGATAATCATCGATTGAGTTAGTGCCGAGGTATTTTTTCCATGCTTGCCTTTTTCTTTGTATTTTTGCAATATTTTTTTAAAATACTTTCTGCGACTAGACAGAATTGTAAACTTTTATAGACACGTTGTGGGCATATAAATTGAAAGCATTGCAATGTAATCTAGGCGGATTGCAGCAGTAATTGCAGTTATTTAATAGTATCATTAAATGTTTCAGTTTAGGGTACATAAACGAGCATATGGATCCCATAAATAATCTGGCGCCGTTATTTGAATCACTGCTGCGTCTGGAGGAGCCTAATGTATCGTTTATACCGTCTTTAGAGCCGAACGATAAGGCCGGCTTTAAAAACCAAATTATAACCTTAATAAACGACATTATAAAAATATCCTCGATAGTGCCGCGTTTCTCGCGAAGCACTGAGTTGTCTTATAAAGAGGAAATTGAGGCTAACTCGGATATAGTTGAGATAAAAACTGATATACTTATGAACGTCGATAAGGTGATACATGAGGCGTTCGAGTACTGCGACACGTTCCAGTGCTATTCGTACTTGTGGCTGGATGACAGGGGTCAATACCTTAGACAGTTCCTCACGTACGGCAGGCCTCTGACCGGCGAGGAAATGGACTTGGTGCAGATGAAGGACCCGGCGGCTCCTCTCCACGAGGCGCCCAGAATGGATCAGTTTAGGGAGCAGATCGACAGGTTCGAAGCCCTCTACAACGAGGTGGAGCTGATGCTTACGGAGAAGATTTTCAACGTTTGGTTCAAGGTGGACGCTCGCCCATTTAAGCAGGCGCTTCTGAACACAATCAGGAAATGGGGTGATATGTTTAAGCAGCATCTGGTTGATACGGTCACGAACAGCCTATGTGACCTGGGCAAGTTCATTCGATCGGCCGACGAAGGCCTTCAGCAGGTTGTCGCGGAGGGGGATTACGCAGCTTTAGTGAACGTAATGGGTTACTTATTGAATGTGAAGGAAAGGCAGGCCGTTACCGACGAAATGTTCGCCCCGCTGCATGAAACTATAGAGCTATTGACGTTCTACGACCAGGACATACCCGAGGAGGTCAACGTATGGCTCCAGGAGCTGCCGGAGCAGTGGAACAATACGAAGAAGATCGCCATTACGGTGAAACAACAAGTGGCACCTCTACAGGCGGCTGAGGTCTCCTGCATCCGCAATAAAATCACTGAATTTGATAACAGGACCGTCTACTACAGGGAGGTATTCAAGCGTTACGGCTTCTTCAAATACGACTGCGAGGAGCCGTACTCGATGATCGATAGGGTGGACCGGGACATCAGGTGGTTCGAACAGGAAATGAGGAATATCCAGGAATCCGGGTCGTTATTCGAGGTGACCGTGCCAGAGTTTAAGCTATTAAGGCAGTGCAGGAAAGAGCTGCGAATGCTGAAGGTATTTAATAATAAGAATAATGACCGCCGCTGCTCAACGAAGCGATTTATTGTTTAGCAATTGTGGGACTACGTGTTCGTTGTGCACACGTGCGTCGACGACTGGAAGACGACGCCGTGGCGGAAAATCGATGTTGAGAACATGGACATCGAGTGCAAGAAGTTCGCCAAGGAAATCAGGATGCTGGACAAGGAGATGCGCGCCTGGGACACGTACACAGGCCTGGAGGCGACCGTTAAAAACACCCTAACGTCCCTCAAGGCCGTCGGGGAACTCCAGAACCCTGCTATAAGGGAGCGCCACTGGAATCAGCTCATGAACTCCACAAAGGTACTTTCGCCGACGATTTTATCCCTGTACATACGTCCTGTAATATATTTACGCTGTATACTACTTTACCTCATGTATTTTCATTGTAAATAGCATTTATCTGTTGACACACTCTGTTACAGAATTTAGCTGCCCTGCCTCCAGAATTTACAGTAAGTTTACGTACTACAAACACGAAACCAACGTACACTCGCATCTCTATCGACACCGTCTGCAAAACATACATAAGTGTGCATTACTGTATCTTAAATGTTTCTCTCGCTCTCATTAGTTCTCTAGGCACCAAATCCCATGCGAACACTCCATATACACACGGTAAGTCATCAATTAACCAATTTACTACTAGTATACTAAAGTATACAATTTATACATAACCAAAACTTATAAACAATAATTAAACATAAATTTAAAAAATATATTAATACAATTGTATAAGTATTTTTATTTTTAAATTTCCCTGGGTAGATTCTCTACCCAAGAGAATCGAAATCAGAAAGGAAAAAAAATGGGAATCCAATTATTTCCAAATTTGAGAAAATCCTAGATTCCAACGAAAATTTGCCCCAAATGCACTGATCTATATATTAACTGGATTGGGCTTAGGCCGTATTCTGGCATCTGAGAGCGTACCTAATTGAACGGCGCCATGACAGACAAATTGAGGTTTTGCCACACGATTCGGCGACAATCGGCGCAATTCGGCGGCGGCGGAATCATAACATCACAATAAACATAGGTTATGTTTACTTATTTCAGACAGAAGGACAGTTATTTCAGATTATTTCGTTGTCGTTGTCGTTATCTTGAATTGTTCAGTAATTGTACAATCTAGTTTTCAATTTGGTATAATCATGAATGACCCTCCTTTGGATTTTTAGGCCCCAGTCATAAATATTTAGAGGGGCGTCAACTTTCCAGATGAATCGGATTTCTTCGCAATACATGCACTCGAACACCATGTTTTTAAAATACCGTTAGACAAAACTGCTACACCTGAGAAATCGCGGCCATATGCAATTGTCACAAAACCTCAACATTTGCCAAGATGGCGACGCTCAATTGGGCACTCTACCGCTTAAGCCCAATCCAGTTAATATACAGATCAGTGCCCAAACCCCTCAAAATAATGGCATTTAGAATGACAGCATCAATTACATTTTTACATTTATGACAGTGACGATGACAGTGATAGTAACTGTGACTACACATCACATGGTTTATAAATCCTACAAATTTCAAAGCTTTTACTTTAATTTGTCGAGTACTTTCTATTTCTTGTTTCAGTGTGAGGTTTCAAGTAAATTTTTCATTTTCATTTAACGTTATACCGGGTGATTCAAGTTTTATTACCATGGGTTTTTTAGGCATTTGGAGTAGCCCAAAAAATATGAAAATTTGGATTTATATAGGTATAGGTATAATTATGTAGACGGTTATAAAATTTAAATAAACTCTTTTTGGGCAAAATTCTCTATCGTTATGTTTGCCCTAAACTGTTTTATTTTATTCATAGAGCCCATTTATGAAATCAAAAATTAACGAATATGATTAGATTTCAAATTAAAGCATTTTTTACATTACTGACCAACTTTCCTCGGTATGATTTATGATTTTTTAAGTGAAGAGCCCTACAAAGCATTGACCGCGCCGGTGCGGTTGGAACGTTTTATGACTTTTTATGATTCTGCCAGTCGCCCGTGGATTGAACGGGCCTTGCAGGACCGTAATAACTTCTTATAATTCAAAAACTAACTTATATTAGATTGTACGAATCGGTGATTAATACTTGGTGAAACATCTTTAAATTAGTATAAATGAAGCACTGAAGATGGAAGCATTGGAAATAATCTTCTTTAGATGTAATTTTGATAGAATGCAGATCAAAATAACAATGAGGGATTAAGCAAATACTGAGCCCCGGCCCTGAAGAAATCCTTGCGTCGGTATTCACCCAGCAGGCTGAGGGATTGGGTACGGCCTATCATAAAACCCATAAAATCCACTATAGGGACTATTACTGGAAGCAGCCGTCATATTTTACTATTTAGTAATAAATCTTACTGTTGCAATATCAAAATTCCTGAAGAAATCCTTGCGTCGGTATCCACCCAGCAGGCTGAGGGATTGGGTACGGCCCTATCATAAAACCCATAAAATCCATTATAGGGACTATTACTGGAAGCAGCCGTCATATTTTACTATTTAGTAATAAATCTTACTGTTGCAATATCAAAATTCATTTAATTCATTCAATATTTGGTGCAATTTTTTTGACTTGGATTACACTGGAATGTTTGGAATAGCATTAAAGTATGTTCTGACAAAAACTATATAAATAAAATTACGACTTCTTTGTGAAATAACGTATAAACTACCGGATGGTTAAAATTATTTTTTTTATCGTCATATTGTGCTTCATCAATATCTAAACATATGTACTTATTTTTGGCCTGGTAATAAAACTTGAATCACCCGGTATATTATACTAAAAGTCTTCGAATTTTTATACATGGTTTAACAAAAATCATGTATTTTTCGGGAGGCTCCTTGGAAGTAATTATACAAATTGACACTAAGCTTATTTGTAAAATGATTATTTCTATTTCATTAATAATATTGCAATTTTTTATGTCGCGAATGTCAATGTCAACATAAATGCGAATACCTTGTAGATAAGCTCTCGCTCTGTATTCGTCACTGTGCACATATTTGAAAACCTTCCGATGAAATGTGTCTATCATTATTCTTTATTACCTCTACTTCATAGAGCGTAATATTACTTTATACACTACTTGTGGGGTAATATTTTATAGTATCAAATGCTCGAGCCTGCTAGTTTGTGATAACAATAATTCAAAATTAATCCACGGTTAATTACTATGGTGTTAGTGCTATAATTTTTTGAATATTATAGGTAAAATATTGCTAAAATAATTTCTCAAGGCTGAAAGGCTGCGGCTGATGGCCATTTGAAGCATTGCAGCAAGACCTTTTTTTACAATTTAATAATGTATATACAACAGCAAATATGTAAATGTTTCAATAAATTATATCTTAAATATATTTTTTTAATATTATTACGAAGCATGAATTAAAATATGTGCATAATAATAATTATTATTATAATACTTTTATTTTATTTTTGTGAATCGGATTCCAAAATGCCAATTGCTTAATAGGTAAAAAAGTCTGAATACCCTTTTCACCAAAAAAAAAACATATTTGAGCTTAATGTTCATTACAATGTTACATTACAATCGTAATACCATCATCTTCAGTAGATAAAACTCTACTGAAGATAATAAATATTTGGTTTTATTTTTTAATTTATAGATTTTTGTATTTGAAATAACATAGATAGAAAAATATGTTTAACTTCTTTTTTATCAAACATTTATTTTTGATTTATTGATCTATTTTTTGCATTGCATTGAACTGTACATTTAGCTTAAATAAATGGGTTTTATGTGAAAAGAGTGTTTTGACTATTATTGAAAGACTCTTTCACAAGAGTAGATAGGCTACACCGGTTCTGGACCAATTTCCCATAAGGATTTACATCTAAAGACCCATTCATAGATTTCTTACGCGACACAACGCTGCGCTGTGACAATGCTATCGCTATAGGGATTTCCAACTGTGTATAGACGCTATTGAAAATATCCATGGCGATAGCATTGTCACAGCGTAGCGTTGCATCGCGAAATTTATGAATGGCCCTTAAGGTAAATTTACTTTTTTTCGGTCGTGCGACATGTGTGTCACAACTGTCTCGCAGATGTCTCACATGTATCTCACAGGTGCGTCACATGTGTCTCACACATGTCTCACACCCCTGTATATATTCAATGCAAAACTGTCTCGCAGATGTCTCACATGTGCCTCACATGTGTCTTACAGGTGCTCCACACGTGTCTGACAGGTGCCTTGCATATGTCTTACAGGTGCCTCACATTTATCTCACACATATCTCACATCCCTGTATATATTCAATGCATAACTATGTCGCAGATGTCTCACACCCCTGTGTATATTCAATACAAAACTGTCTCGCATATGTCTCACATGTGTCTTACAGGTGCCTCACATGTGTCTCACAGGTGCCTCACATGTGTCTCACAGTTGCCTCACATGTGTCTCATAGGTGCCTCACATGTGTCTCACAGGTGCCTCACATGTGTATCACAGGTGCGTCACATGTGTCTCACACCTCTGTATATATTTAATTCAAAACTGTCTCGCAGATGTCTTACACCCCTATATATATTCAATACAAAACTGTCTCGCATATGTCTCACATGTGTCTTACAGGTGCCTCACATGTGTCTCACAGGTGCCTCACATGTGTCTCACAGTTGCCTCACATGTATCTCACAGGTGCCTCACATATGTATCACAGGTGCCTCACATGTGTCTCACACCTCTGTATATATTCAATTCAAAACTGCCCCACAGGTGGCTTACACCTGTCTCACATGTGCCTCACACCCGTCCCATAGATGTGTCACACCTGTCGCACGACCGGAAAAACGTAAATTTAGACTCCTGTGTAAGTTCTTATGGGAAATTGGTCCAGAACCGTTGAATCCTATCTACTCATCAGCTTCAAAATATTTGCTACATTTTACTATTTTAGTGATTTTAGATAAAAGTCCATTGCGCTAGCTGTTTAATATTGCAATGTATATATGTATATACACCTGGGTATTATATTGCCTTAAATGTGTTTCTTGTATTGATACAGTTCATAATCACTTTTTTAATTACTAAAATGTAAATACACAAATAATCACCCATCGTATTTATAGCATTTTTTTTAAATCTAAGAACCACATTACTACAAACTACAACCATATATTTTAGAAACTTATCGATGATGAAAATCTGCTATTCATCAAATATTTTTTCAATTCTAATGTACCACATCATCGGTGATGAATACTTCGATGATTCCTTCAATTTTAATAGAACACATCAATGCTTATACTTTCCTACTCGAAGTACTTGCACTTGCACTTGCACTATTATGCATGCCACGTATATCGTTCATTGAAAACTTGCCTATGCAAACTTATAATAATTGAATTTGGGTGTAATATTTCGAGTAATTTGAGTCGTGAAATAATCATGTCGCTGGTAATAATGTTCAATTTTGCTGGAATCAAACCCACAAATCCCATGACGCTACACACAGCGGATCGATGCCTAAATCACTGCCCCTGTATTTTTACTTTTAAATATAACAAAAATTTGTAGTATAATTAATAGTCATATAAAAATCTTTAATGGTTTCTACCTTAACAGAAATCTTTACTCACATTTGAACAAAAATTTGTAGTAAAATTAATATGTTAATAAATTGTTACGTATATCAAATTTTTTAATGGTTTCTACTTTAACAGAAAGCTCTACTTACATTTGTTATGCGATATCGTACAAAACGGTTTATATCTTTTAAAATTTAAATATAAATGAACAGAATAATTGAAATTCTTAGGAACGTTCCATTTACATTGTTGCACCAATTTTGCATGTACAAGCTGCAATATTCTCGAGTTTGTACCGAATATGTATCATAAGCTATAATTAAACGCATAATGAATCTCCAGCAGTCACACAATGAACTATTTCTGAGCTCAATTTGTGAAAGTGGGCTGAAAAACGGCAACGGTTATACCTGTTCAAAATTTAAATGTATATGAATAGAATAATTGAAATTCGCAGCGACAAGATTTCTTTAATACGTTCTTCCTGTTGCACCAATTTTCATGTACGTGCCGCAAATTTCTTAAGAGTGCATGCTCCAGAATATAATGTAGAATCAGCCGTTTAATCGCGGGTGGAGCTTGCTTTTGATACATGAATCGTAATTGCTCGTAATGCCATGCATTTCAGCGATAGACGTGGAATGATCACATCACGCAACTCACATCATAATGTAACGATATCTGAACGTTGTTACAATGGCCCATGCCCTATGCATAACTGGCGAGTCTATTGCGGATGGAACCTGTCATACATTATTTTCTGTAGAAGCATATCACTTTAAATTTCTTCATCAGTATGTGACATTACTTACTTAAGTTTCATTCATTGAATAGTATGAGTGAAAAAATTTAACGTTAATTAGATAGAATAAAATTGGTCAGGCACTGATATTATTTCATTTTAGTATTAGAGAGTAGACTACGTAGTATTTTTGTGTACTTGATTTTCATGTGGATCTCTATCACATCACTGTAAATATGCATGCATTAAATATTAAAAGGCTGCATTTATATAAGTAGTTGTGTAATCCATGACTTCATGCATGAAAAGAATATTCGTTGAACTACTACGTCATGTTGTATAGTGTATTGCAGGGTTTCTCAACCAATTGTATGAGGTGCTATGGCCCAATTTGGTACCTACTTTACCAGAGATTAACACTATTAAAATCACCTTGTAGCCAATCAGCAAGGTTGGATGTGCAAATCTCGGTACCTGATTGGCTAAATAATGTGTTTTTAGCTTGTACCATGTTAGTTACACAATTGGGCCATTAGTGGTATATGAATGACCGAAGCAGTGATGACAAATTTTAAGATATATTTTGTAATGTTATTTATTATTAATAATTATTATTAATTTGTTATCTTCTCTGCGTCGATGCTATCCCCCAACTCCTCTCCAAGAGACGTGAGCTTCACCGGGAACGAATGTAAACTCTGGGCGGCTGTTGTCGTGGGTCTATTTATAACTTCCGATCAGACAGTCACTTTTTTATTATTGATTTTGCATTTATCGTTCTTCAGAACTTGAAAATTTACGGCGTCGTCTAACAATTCAGAATCGTTACCATGGTGATCATTCAATAATGTATAAATGTTTGTAAATTATTTGTTTATGTGTTCGTAACCACACTTGTAGCGCTTTTGTTTGTGACGTTCCACAAGGGAAACAATTATCGTCGTAACGGCACTTGTTTCTAAACTGTCTTCCGTTTCTTCCGGACTGACACGTGAGCTTCACCGGGAACGAATGTAAACTCTGGGCGTCTCTTGTCGTCGGTCTATTTATTTATAACTTCCGATCAGACAGTCACTTTTTTATTATTGATTTTTCATTTATCGTTCTTCAGACCTTGAAAATTTACGGCGTCATCCGACAATTCAGAATCGTTACAATGGTTATCATTCAATAATGTATGAATGTTTGTAAATTGTTTGTTTATATGTTCGTAACCACACTTGTAGCACTTTTGTTTGTGACGTTGAATAACGGAAACAATTATCGGCCTAACGGTACTTGTTTCTAAACTATATTTCGTTTCTTCCGTGAGCTTCACCGGGAACAAATGTAAACTCTGGGTGATTGTTGTCGTCGGTCTACTTATAACTTCCGATCAGACAGTCACTTTTTTATTATTGATTTTGCATTTATTGTTCTTCAGAACTTGAAAATTTACGGCGTCATCCGACAATTCAGAATCGTTACCATGGTGGTTATGCAATAATGTATAAATGTTTGTAAACTGTTTGTTTTTGTGTTCGTAACCACACTTGTAGCACTTTTGTTTGTGACGTTCCACATCGGAAATATTTATCGGCGTAACGGTACTTGTTTCTAAACTGTCTTCCGTTTCTTCCGGACTGACACGTGAGCTTCACCGGGAACGAATGTAAACTCTGGGCGTCTCTTGTCGTCGGTCTATTTATAACTTCCGTTCAGACAGTCACTTTTTTATTATTGATTTTGCATTTGTCCTTCTTCAGAACTTGATAATTTGCGGCGTCGTCCAACAATTCAGAATCGTTACCATAGTGATCATTCAATAATGTATAAATGTTTGTATATTGTTTGTTTATGTGTTCGTAACTACACTTGTAGCACTTTTGTTTGTGACGTTCCACAAGGCAAACAATTATCGTCGTAACGGTACTTGTTTCTAAACTATCTTCCGTTTCTTCGGCACTGAGACTTGAGCTTCACGGGAACGAATGTATACTCTGGGCGTCTGTTGTCGTTGGTTTATTTATAACTTCCGATCAGACAGTCACTTTTTTATTATTGATTTTGCATTTGTCGTTCTTCAGAACTTGAAAATTGACGACGGCGTCTGACAATTCAGAATCGTTACCATGGTGTTCATTCAATAATGTATAATTTCTAATTTACTTGTTCAAATTCTCGCAAATCTAAATGTCCAATCCAAAATTTAATGCGATATTCATTAGCCTGATAATTTTTCACTTCCAATGAAATGTTGTACGTCTTTGTACGTCATATTTGAGGTTTTCATTGTATTTATTTATTTATTTAATCAGACACCTTTGTGCCTTTCGGTGTAAGCCTTTCTTTTACATCATAGTATTTACATTTACATTTATTCTGTTCGATACTATTCCTTCCACTTCTTCCTATCTTTTGTCCGTTCCTTTAGCTCTTCCCAGGAACTCCCTTTTCTCCTCGCCTGTTCTCTTATTTTGTTATTCCACTTTTTTCTTGGTCTTCCTCTATGATTTCTCCCTGTTGCTCTGGCCTCATATACTCTCTTGGTAATTCTTTTCTCGTTTATTCTGCAAATAGGTCCAAACCATCTCTTCTGTCCTTATTTTATTTTATCATTGATTTGTCTTATCTTTAGGTTATTTCTGATGTGTCGTTTCTTATTCTATCCCTTCTGGTCTTATTTTCAATTTTTTGAGAAATCTCATTTAAATCGCGTTTATCCTATTTTTTTTTTTTGCTTTCCCGTCATAGTCCACGATTCGCTGCTATACGTTAGTATTGGTCTTATAACTTTTTTGACGATTTCAATTTTTGTGTTGCTTGCTATTTCTTTCCTGTTGAAAAATGTATTTCATTGTAATTACGCATTTTAAATTAACTCATTGCATTATTAATTATTAATTGTGCCCTAATTATTTACAAAATTAACTAAAAAGCCCTATCTAATTAATTACCTAACTCAATAACTATCTAACTAAACCTATTCCTACTCTATTAATTTACATAAAACTATCAAGAAAACTCGTAAATATCTAAAAAATTAACTAATAAATACCATCACAATATATAAGGTGTGTTAACTATACATGTTACTTTTAATAAAAATAATGAAATCGGAATGTTAAAGTTTTACACTTTTGAAGTATAGGGATGCTTACTCTACGAGTTATGGATAACACCCTGTAGCTTTTTTCTCTTGCTATAAATACATATCTGGACCTCAGAGCCAAGACCTTTTTTCATTTTTTGAGGTTATGATTGTTGCTTTAATAAATGAATGCATCTATAAAAACGGTTGAGAATCCCTGGTGTATTGTTTTTGCTGCTGCGGTTGTTAAACCTGGTGGTGGTTTTCTAGACGAAGATCGTGATGGATCATAGTACCACGCTGGCAGAGCTTCTGGAGTTGAACTTGCACGAGTGTGAGGAGGAGGTGAAGAATATTGTGGATAAGGCGGTGAAGGAAATGTCGATGGAGAAGATCCTCCGCGAGCTGAACACGACGTGGTCGGCGATGGAGTTCGAGCAGGAGATCCACGGGCGGACGAACTGCAAGCTGCTGCGTGCCAGCGAGAAGCTGATCGAGACGCTGGAGGACAATCAAGTGCAACTGCAGAACTTGATAACCTCGAAGTTCATCGCGCACTTCCTGCAGGAGGTCTCCACTTGGCAGAACCAGCTGAGCATCGCGGACTCGGTGATCACCGTCTGGTTCGAAGTGCAGCGCACTTGGACCCACTTGGAGTCGATATTTATGAGCTCCGAGGACATACGGAAGCAATTGCCGGAGGACTCCACGCGGTTCGACGAGATCGACAACGACTTTAAAATATTAATGGAAGAAATGGCCAAAGTGCCTAACGTCGTCGACTCAACTAACCGCGACGGGCTGCTGGAAAGTTTGGAACGACTTCAAAAGAAATTAACACTCTGCGAGAAGGCCTTGGCCGTGTATCTGGAGACGAAGCGGCTCGCCTTCCCCAGATTCTACTTCGTCTCGTCCGCCGACTTGCTGGACATACTCTCCAACGCCAATCAGCCCGAGCTCGTCGCCAAGCATCTCACAAAATTATTCGACTCAATTGCGCGATTAAACTTCATTAGGAACGAGGACGGCACAATCAAGCACGAAGTACTCGGAATGTACGCGAAGGACGGTGAATACGTCGACTTTGGTTATATATGCGATTGCACAGGACCCGTAAGTTACACAATGTGTAAAATTTGGGACGAATATAGGAACATTTAATAATGATTGTTTTAGGTGGAAGTGTGGTTGAATCGTTTACAAGACGCGATGCGTAAAACGATTCTGCGGTCAATTGGGGATGGTGTAGTATCGTACGAGGAAAAACCTCGCGATCAATGGGTATTCGATTTCCCGGCTCAGGGGTCGCTCTGCGGGACGCAAATCTGGTGGACTACGGAGGTGAACATAGCGTTCTCGCGATTAGAGGAGGGCTACGATAACGCCTTAAGAGATTACTTTAAAAAACAGGTGTCCCAGTTAAGTACCCTAATTACCCTACTGCTGGGCGACCTTAGCAAACAGGACAGGCAGAAGATTATGACGATCTGTACAATTGATGTGCACTCCAGGGACGTAGTCAGCAAGCTGATTCAGACAAAAGTGGAGAGTGCGAGTGCGTTCCAGTGGGTGTCCCAGCTGCGCCACAGATGGGACGAAAAGGAGCAGCACTGCTTCGCGAATATCTGCGACGCCCAATTTCGCTATAGCTATGAATACCTGGGTAATACGCCTCGGTTGGTGATTACGCCTTTGACTGACCGATGCTACATCACGCTGACTCAGGTGGGTGATGAAAGGATGGTGATTGCGTGTAATGATTCAGTCCGTTACAGTCGCTGCATCTGATAATGGGCGGCGGTCCGGCGGGGCCTGCGGGGACGGGCAAGACCGAAACGACCAAGGACCTGGGACGCGCATTAGGGATAAGTGTTTACGTATTCAATTGCTCGGAACAAATGGATTACAAAGTACAATTGCTAGTCCTACTGACATCCCATGCGCGCATTCACCCTGCACTTTTTTCACGTTTCAGTCCTGCGGCAATATTTATAAAGGGCTGGCGCAGACGGGGGCCTGGGGCTGCTTCGACGAGTTCAACAGGATATCCGTGGAAGTCCTGTCTGTGGTCGCCGTGCAGGTTAAATCCGTGCTGGACGCCATAAGGAACAAGAAAACCACATTCGATTTTATGGGGGACATGATAGTCCTGGTGCCTACAGTCGGCATTTTTATAACTATGAATCCTGGCTATGCAGGCCGGACGGAATTGCCGGAGAACTTAAAAGCTCTCTTTAGGTGACGACTTCAATATTTACAAAGAGATAGCTTTAAAGTGCGCATGCAGCAATAACTACGCAACAGAGGCGCAATCAAAGCAAGCTCGGCAATGCAATCACAAGTTTTTCTCTCTGCGCCGCACCCCATGATGCGTCTGTAAATAACGCGGTTTCAGGAGATATTGCTCCGTAAATTTCTTCCTGGTTTAATCACGTACTGGGCTTTATTAAATTAATTAATAGGAACGCGCCCCTCGCAGAGGTGCCGCTATTTTAAATTTAAAAGATCTTATCAGAAAATAACGTGTATCATTTACAAAGCACTTTTTTTATCTCCAGAAGATTCGCGGCGGATTTTTTTTTTAATCTCATCGCCGGCGAGGATGAAAAAGGACGAAAGTTAAAATTCTTGCCGCTAATCAGTAATAACTTCTCGGGGCCAGTGTAAGGATAAAAAAAAACGAGGCCACCCGGGACGTATTGTGCGCCTATGTGTGTACGTAATAAAATGCGAATGATAAAATTCCGTTGTTAGCGTCCAACGCTGGGAAGGGGTTAATTTGTAATTTTTATGGCGCGTGAAAAGTGGCGAGTGTGCCGGAGCCTTTTGTATTTATCTAGGAGTTGAAAGCCAAAGCCCGACGAGAGCACAGTATAAGGAATCCCGATGGTCCTCGATCGCTTAATAAATATTTATTTTTAGGCCATGTGCGATGGTGGTCCCCGACTTCGAGCTAATCTGTGAAATAATGTTAGTGGCGGAGGGTTTCCAGGAAGCCAGGATACTCGCGAGGAAATTTATAACGCTGTACACTTTATGTAAGGAGCTGTTATCAAAGCAGGACCATTATGATTGGGGTTTACGTGCTATTAAATCTGTACTGGTTGTCGCGGGCTCTCTCAAGGTACAAACTGCCGCCTTTTTCGTCCCCCCACCCCACTCTACATTAAACCGGCGTTTCTAGCGCGGCGACCCAGGAAGGCCGGAGGAAGAAGTTTTAATGAGGGCACTGCGAGACTTTAATATCCCCAAGATTGTAACTGACGATACTCCCGTATTTATGGGCCTTATTGGGGACCTCTTTCCGGCTCTGGAGGTCCCCAGGAAGCGGGATGCTGAATTTGAAAGGACAGTCAAGCAAGCCGCCATAGATTTATTACTACAGCCAGAAGATAATTTCATACTCAAGGTAAGCCCGGCAAGCCCATTATATACCCCTCATATCCCACTTCTTAACATTCAGGTGGTGCAGCTGGAGGAGCTTCTGGAGGTCAGGCACTCCGTGTTTATCGTCGGCAACGCCGGCACCGGCAAGACGCAGGTATGGAAGACTCTCTTCAGGACTTACAAAAATATAAAACGCAAGCCCGTGTATAACGACCTAAATCCCAAAGCCGTAACAAATGATGAGCTGTTTGGAATAATAAATCCCGCTACCAGGGAGTGGAAGGACGGACTTTTATCCGTTCTAATGCGCGAACAGGCTAATTTGACAGGCGACCATCCGAGGTGGATCGTCTTGGACGGCGATATCGACCCCATGTGGATTGAGTCATTGAACACCGTCATGGACGACAATAAAGTTCTGACTCTGGCGAGCAATGAAAGAATCGCGCTAACGCCCACAATGAGATTACTCTTCGAAATATCAAATTTACGCACCGCTACACCCGCCACCGTCTCCCGGGCCGGAATTTTATACATCAACCCCCAGGACTTGGGCTGGAATCCGTAAGTAGTCAACCCCGGGCTGCACCTCCATCTCCCCCGGCGTAATTCTTTAATTAAAACCCGATCCTCGCGCCGCGTCACGCCGGCCAAATCTTTACACAGTCATCAACCGCACGTCCTTCACCACAATTAACCTACACCCCAATTATTTACCCTCTCAAGAACCATTCCCGCCTTAAATAAAACAAATTGACCCCCTTTATTTAATCCCAAATAAATTCAAATCTACATCAAGAACAAACTCAAATATCATACAATTTACTACTTCAATATTTACTTAAAAAGTACTACAACAGCAATTGTATGTATAAAACTCCATACTTGAATAATGCATGAATACCTCTCACAATGGAAACAACGAAGAAAAACATACTATTTATAATCGAATTCGAAAGCCAGATCTAACGCATGACAGTTATACCATACCTTCAATATTTTACAAAACATAGCCGATACATACGCCAACTACATAGGTGCTCTGGTGCTCAAGCGCCCACGAGAAAAGGGTACGCACCTATGAATCATTACCAAACAAGCAATAAAACCTTCAATTACATCTTTTACATATGTATTCAACAATACAGAGTAAGGTCATCGAGGTACTTGCCTCAGATGTGCTGCAATAATGCACCTAGTTTCATTATATTGGGATATGAGCTCATTAGGTAACTAGAGCAAGCAATGTCATGATTGCTTAAGGTTACCTATGGGCTAATGTAAACATTGGGAAAGGGCGCAAAATTGGTGAAAAATGAAAATTAATGAATTCCAAAATAAGTAATAAGTAATAAAAAGCCTTAAATTTGTGCAATTTGAAATACTAGACAATTTGACAGAATTAGAAAACGAGATATTAAATTCTATGAATTTCAACGATATAATTGTATATGGCCCATTACAATGAGATGGCGCAGATTTTCGGGAGTCTGCTTCAGGATGGCAGGAGAGTTTCATAGCAATGTTCCAAAAATGTGCAAAAGAGTGGGATGTGAGATGTGCATGGCGTTTTGTAAAATATGGGATGGATAAATGGTGACATACCACACAATATATGTCAGATGGATAATTTGTTTTGCTCATCAAAATAGAGAGGTTATAGAGAGCGAGTCCGCACATTTTTCAAAAATATCTATGCCCATATTTTGTTTTCCATGTATCCTTTTGATAAAAGGTAAAACAACTCAATTATCACGATGTATTCATAAGTTTGAGGTACTCATAAAGTAAGGGGTGTTTAGCACTCCAAGTTTATCAATTTTCTGGTAGAAAATTGTGTTTTAAATAAGTGTGGAAAATGTGATAATAATTTATACACGAAAACTTTGTTTTTGTAAATATATGCAAAAACTATTTTGAACAACTATGTGGCATTATTGTGACAACTTTTAATAAAATTTCTGGAAATATAAAAAGTTGATTCATACATTCAGCCTGTGGCACTACAACTTTCTGTGGGTCTTGGCCTAAGAAGTTTATAGCTTACTGTAAAAATTTGGTTTTCCATGTATCCTTTTGGTAAAGAAGGTAAAACAACTATCTCAATTATCACGATGTATTCATAAGTTTGAGGTACTCATAAGTAAGGGGTGTTAAGCACCCCAAGTTTAGCAATTTTCTGATAGAAAATTGTGTTTTGAATAAATGTGGAAAATGTGATACTAATTTATACACGAAAATTGTGTTTTTGTAAATATATGCAAAAACTGTTTTGAACCCCAATATGGCATTAATGTAGCAACTTTTAATCCAATTTCTGGAAATATAAAAGGTTGATTGATTCATTCATCCTGTGGCACTACAACTCTCTGTGGGTCTTGGCCTGAGAAGTTTATAGCCTACTGGAAAATTTCCAAAATTCTGTAAATTTTCCCATATTACCATCACTGTTTCAAATATTACTGTCAATTTTTCGATTATTACTATAAAAAGTTACAATTACTATTGCTAAAGTTGTAATCCTACCAAAATTTCAAAGATTACAAGCAACTTTGCATTTTTTTGTAAAATTTCATTAATTACGAAGTTTATAGCCTACTGGAAAATTTCCAATTTTCTGTAAATTTTCCCTTATTGTGTTTTTGTAAATACATGCAAAAACCATTTTGAACCCCAATATGGCATTCATGTGGCAACTTTTAATCCAATTTCTAGAAACATAAAAAGTTTATTCATTCATTCATCCTGTGGCACTACAACTCTCTGTGGGTCTTGGCCTAAGAAGTTTATAGCCTACTGGAAAATTTTCAATTTTCTGTAAATTTTCCCTTATTATGTTGTTGTAAATACATGCAAAAACAATTTCGAACCCCAATATGGCATTAATGTGACAACTTTTAATCCAATTTCTGGAAATATAAAAAGTTGATTGATTCATTTAGCCTGTGGCACTACAACTCTCTGTGGGTCTTGGCCTAAGAAGTTTATAGCCTACTGGAAAATTTAAAATGTTCTGTAAATTTTCCCTGATTGTGTTTTTGCAAATACATACAAAAATAATTTTGAACCCCAATATTGCATTATTGTGGCAACTTTTAATCCAATTTCTAGGAATATAAAAAGTTGATTCATTCATTCAGCCTGTGGCACTACAACTCTCTGTGGGTCTTGGCCCAAGAAGTTTATAGCCTACTGGAAAATTTCCTAAAATCTGTAAATTTTCCCATATCATCATCACTGTTTCAAAAATTACTGTCAAATTTTCGATTATTACTAACAAACTAACAATTACTATTGCTAAAGTTGTAATCCTACCTAAATTTCAAAGATTACAAGCAACTTTGCATTTTTTTGTAAAATTTCATTAATTACGAAGTTTATAGCCTACTGGAAAATTTACAATTTTCTGTAAATTTGCCCTTATTGTGTTTTGTAAATACATGCAAAAACAATTTTGAACAACAATATGGCATTAATTTGGCAACTTTTAATCCAATTTCTGGAAATATAAAAAGTTGATTCATTCATTCAGCCTGTGGCACTACAACTCACTGTGGGTCTTGGCCTAAGAAGTTTATAGCCTACTGGAAAATTTCCAATTTTCTGTAAATTTTCCCTTATTGTGTTTTTGCAAATACATGCAAAAACAATTTTGAACCCCAATATGGCGTTAATGTGGCAACTTTTAATCCAATTTCTGAAAATATAAAAAGTTGATTCATTCATTCCTGTGGCACTACAACTCTCTGTGGGTCTTGGCCTCAGAAGTTTATAGCCTACTGGAAAATTTCCAAAATTCTGTAAATTTTCTCTTATTGTGTTTTTGTAAATACATGCAAAAGCAATTTTGAATCCCAATGTGGCATTAATGTGGCCACTTTTAATCCAATTTCTGAAAATATAAAAAGTTTATTCATTCATTTCTGTGGCACTACAACTCTCTGTGGGTCTTGGCCTAAGAAGTTTATAGCCTACTGGAAAATTTCCAAAATTCTGTAAATTTTCCCTTATTGTGTTTTTGTAAATACATGCAAAAGCAATTTTGAATCCCAATGTGGCATTAATGTGGCCACTTTTAATCCAATTTCTGAAAATATAAAAAGTTTATTCATTCATTCCTGTGGCACTACAACTCTCTGTGGGTCTTGGCCTAAGAAGTTTATAGCCTACTGGAAAATTTCCAAAATTCTGTAAATTTTCCCTTATTGTGTTTTTGTAAATACATGCAAAAGCAATTTTGAACTCCTATAAGGCTTTAATGTGGCCACTTTTAATCCAATTTCTGGAAATATAAAAGGTTGATTCATTCATTCAGCCTGTGGCACTACAGCTCTCTGTGGGTCTTGGCCTAAAACGTTTATAGCCTATTGGAAAATTTCCAAAAATCTGTAAATTTTCCTATATTACCATCACTGTTTCAAATATTACTGTCAAATTTTCGATTATTACTAAAAAACTTACAATTACTATTGCTAAAGTTGTAATCCTGCAACTGTGTAAAATTTCAGTAATTACAGTAAAAATTTCAAAAGTTGGAGCCAAATCTTTAATTGTTAATAAAATGTCAATCATTATAGTCAAAATTTCAAGGATTATTGACAAGTTTTTATTTGGTGTCAAAATGAAACTTATTACTGTCCAATTTTCAGCTCTTTCTGCCAATAATTATTTAATTACTCTAATTTAATTTCATAATTAGTACCGAAATTTCAATAATTACTTTCAATTTTAATAACCTTTTTTGTTGTTACTGTTATATTCAATTCTTTCTGCAAATATTTCAAGGAATAATGTCAAAATTGCAATTATTTCTGCATTATTTTTAATATCAAAAGTTGAAATATCAAAAAAAGCAATGACTACTGTAAAAGTTTAAATTATACTTAAATTTGATATCTTAATGACATTTTTTTTATTTTCGTCAAGTTTTGGTCAATATTTTAAGGTTTACATAAAAATCTCAATTACTACTACTCTCAATTATTGCCAAAGTTTTATTTCTACCAAAACCCTAAATATTACAAGAACATTTTTAATTTTTAATACAATTTTGGTCATTATCTACAAAATTTCAAAAATTACATTTTTATTTGCTGTCATAAGTTCATGTTCTGAGTCGCTTGTTCTGAGTTTGCCCATGAGCTATGTTCTATATAAAACTGAAAACATTGTATATTATTGTACATATACACACCCATATTGTACCACATATGTGATTTCATGATCTATTATTTGAATATTATTTTTTCTCGTCTTTAACTTGGCGGCAATGTTAAAGCTGAAAGTGTTATAAACGCAACGCCATTATTATCGCCCCTAACCCAACTTAACCTATAATTCGAACGACATTTTCAACATAAACCGACATTACTGATGACTTGATGATTGATAATTTGTTACCAACATTTAATGATCAAGTACCATATTACCAACATTTCCTGATCAAGTACCATATTACTCGTCCAGGTGACGTGTGATATACGTAAAATATTTTTTTTATTGATTAGGCTGATACATATCATACAATGTTTCTACATTATCCAACACGATTTAGTGTTACATGTAGATTACGTTGAATTAAATAGTTATCGCAAAATGAATAACATTTGTTTAACAATCGTTACGTTCAAAGATATTATACGTAGTTTATTAAACACATTCATCTCCATTAATAATGCTTTTTGTGACAGCATGCTCAATTATCTCCATGTCTCGGTGCAAGTAATATTAGCTTGCAACTTTAATCGACCCAAGTCCCCAACTTAGATATGCATATTAACCATATTCCGGTTGGCTCTGAACGTGTCCAACAAGTGACATTTATTATTCGCCAGCGCGGTCAGGCTAATTGCCTAAATGCATTGATTTTTCGACCGAGCCCGCAATAAGAGCATTAACATATTTATCCTCTAACTTTCACCTTCACGAACTAATTAAGTCAGCTCGGGAATCGAAATCTTTTATTCCCCCGGAATCAGCCCCCCCTTAATTAAAATCCGATTCGCATTTTTTTCCCCCAGACAATGCCTCGCCTTAAACCTGATGCCATTAAATAACTAAATTAGATTCCAATTTGGTACGTAGCCCGTTGTAAATAAGCGGGATGAAATTGCAGCTTGCGTTTTTAGGTGAGCAACTAGGTAGATAGAGGCGGAAGTAATTGAAATTGAAATTGAAAGACCGTCGCTGCTTCTTAATTAAATTTCAATCCTCTTTTTTACCAACTAAATTGTTATTTTATATGTGTCAGGTTTAAATTACAAGTTACTTTTCATTACAAAAACCGTCTCTTTTATGCCGTCAAATTTACTGGTATTCACAAGATGTCATATAAAATTCAGCATAATACGAAACTCTGCAATATAATTACGGCTGAAAGACAGCTTTAACTTTTTACTTTCCTCACATTACTTTAGTTCTGCTTATAATTATTTAATTATTATTAGAATTACAGCGCCATTAAATGTGAGAGTACAACAAACACTTTTCTTTGTTTTATATCACACTGTTTATTAAAAATAGTGACTAAAGTAGAATAAAATACAAATAAAACACCTATTTATACATATCTATAATACAGCTTTGAAAAGTGGGAAGTAAACGATGTTTGTCTGGTCGTTAATGACCGGATATTCGGGATTACGCTTGGCCTTTTGAATTTCGAGGTATTTCGAGTAATCCCGAATAGCCCGTCATTAACGACCAGACAGATCTCGTTGACTCATTTTATTTTCTACAACTCTTATTTATAATCATCCATTATTTCGTGTATTGCCAGCAGCACTTTTAGTATTGCACTTTTTGTGTGTATATCTCTCAGGGAAAAGCTTCTTCGCTCATTCCGCCAAACAAACGCTGCGCATTGATCAATTCTTTGACAGACTGGTAGCGTTGTACCTCTAACTTCCCGTAGGTAATCGCAAAAATAAAATTGGGCGTCTATAACGGGTCGGTTATGACACACGTTTTTTTTAACGTCGACGCGCTTCCGGCATGCGTATAATTGCGATTCGGCCACGAGGCGCTGGAATGAAGGCAGAAGGTAGCCAACTCTCTTCGAGTGTGAAAGTGTCAAGAGGTACACGGTTTTTCTTTGGGCTTATCGCCAACCGGTTTCCGGGATTTAAAATGTGTCCTCCAATAACCGCCCTATGAGGAATTGACGACACTGGCACAAGGCGAGGTAGAGAGCAGCAATAATCGGCTATACACGCTCAAACATTAGAGCGTTTTTTTGGGTAGGGGCTGAAGCAACCCAGCCAGTCAGGTTCTAGGCTAGGGGCGACGACCACCCAGCCAGAATTTTTCTGAAGACCGCAAATTAGCAGCGGCGTCCCCGGCGATTGGCAGCAGTACGAATACTAAGAACCAAGCGGCAATCGCCGGCAGCGGAGGCGCCACGTGGACGAACAGGCCAGATCTATAATTTTGTTTGTTCTCCTTTATTGTTATAAAATTTTTCGTTACATCGTTTTCTTTTGTGTAAATTTGCGTTGCGTGTTTCGTGCCGTACGTGTTTTGCGTTTTTGTAAAAAAAAAGTGGCTCCGAGGGCACTTCGCATCGCACGATAAGCGTACGCGGGATTCGGCCGAATTCAGTGAATGCGGCATGATAGAACTACGAGTGGAGGTATTTTCTTTCAGGGAGCGCGGACACGGTGTCCCGTCCTTTGTGTTTAATAAACGTAGACAGTTTACAACCACAAAATTCACACCTGTTATTTTTTTTGTTCCCCCACGTTTTCTCAATCGGGCATTCTTTTCAGATTAACTTCCTTTTCTCATTGCGAGATTTAAATCTGGTGGTGTGGGCGCCAGCTGGTCAGCCGTTGCGACAGTTCAATTTCTGAACTTCGCTGACTGTCTGGCGTTAACCCACGCAGATAGGGTGGAGCCCCCTTTTTGACGAAGTAGTGGCGAGGTTAAAATTACGTGGAGCCTTTTTTTAACCCCCCCACTCTCCGACACTAAGAGCCTGGCCCTCGTCGCTGCTTCGAAGGGACCCTCCACTCGCTCACGTCACACACTAAAGGTACAGTTTCAGTCTGTAAGACTTTTAGGGTATTTATAAGTTTATGCTACTTTTTGTGCGTATATCTCTCCCTGAAACACTTCTTCGCTCATTCCGCCATGCAAACGTCATGCATTGATCACCCCTCGTCACGCGCAATTATAATAATTTGCGTTGTATGTATTTCATTTGGAGAAGCGTACAAGTTACTTTTCATTACAAAAACCGTCTCTTTTATGCCGTCAAATTTACTGGTATTCACAAGATGTCATATAAAATTCAACATAATACGAAACTTTGCAATATAATTACGGCTGAAATACAGGTTTAACTGTCCATCTCCATCTCACTTGTCATAACGTTTCCATCGCGCTCACATAACGCTCTCTCTTTTTTGCTGACCAAACAAACTATATATCTCCCAGATATTGTATGGTATTACGGGCGTTGACATGACATATTAAAAAAGTATAATAATTTGTACAATATTTTCATATTTGGCGAAGCGCGCCGATCCTGCTAACCCACTAGTTTTCATCTCACTTGTCTACAAGTCTCATTCGCTCTCACATAACCTCTCTTTTTTGATGAGCAAAACAAATTATCCGTCTGACATATATTGTGTGGTATGTCACCATTTATCCATCCCATATTTCACAAAACGTCATGCACACCTCGGATCCCACTCTTTCATTGCCTCGAAATCTCACTCGCACCCATTGCCTCTTATGGGGACTAGACACGCCCACTTCGGGCCGACCGGAAATCAATGTATATTCAAATGGGAGCCCAGTGCACAAGATCCCCTTTTTTACCTACTCAGTACGATACGTCAAACTGAGAGCATAACCTCTCAGACTTCTTGCCGACCGGAAATCAATGTATATTCAAATGGGAGCTCAGTGCACAAGATCCCCTTTTTTGACCTACTCAGTACGATACGTCAAACTGAGAGCATTGTGGACATGAAAAATTAAAAAATTATAAAAATTTGTGCAATATTTTCATATTTGGCGAAGCGCGCCGATCCTGCTGACCCACTAGTTTTCATCTCACTTGTCAACACGTCTAACTCACTCTCACATAACCTCTCTTTTTTGATGAGCAAAACAAATTATCCGTCTGACATATATTGTGTGGTATGTCACCATTTACCCATCCGATATTTCACAAAACGTCATGCACATCTCGCATCCCACCCCTTTATTGCCGCGAAATCTCACTCCCACCCATTGCGTCTTATGGAGACTAGACACGCCCACTTCGGGCCGAAGTCTCTCACTTGTCAACACGTCTAACTCACTCTCACATAACCTCTATTTTTGATGAGCAAAAGAAATTATCCCTCTGACATATGTTGTGTGGTATGTCACCATTTATCCATCCCATATTTTACAAAACGTCATGCAAATCTCGCATCCAACTCTTTCATTGTCTCGAAATCTCACTCGCAGCCATTGCCTCTTATGGAGACTAGACACGCGGGCCGACCGGAAATCAATGTAGATTCAAATGGGAGCTCAGCGCACAAGATCCCCTTTTTTACCTACTCAGTACGATACGTCAAACTGAGAGCATAACCTCTCAGACTTCGGGCTGACCGGAAATCAATGTATATTCAAATGGGAGCTCAGTGCACAAGATCCCCTTTTTTACCTACTCAGTACGATACTTCAAACTGGGAGCATTGTACCTCCCACGCACGGCAAGTAATCGCGAAATTACAGGCCTAGGCATAGTTTTAGTCAATTGTAGACTGTAAGACTTTTGGGGTATTTATGGTTTCAAAGGTGAAAATAATTAAGTCTTGCAGCTGAACGTTTTGTATTGATTTGGTTTTTATTACGTAGCAATTCTGTCGAATATAATATTTGTACGTAATTTCTTGCTATTTATAAGTTTTGGTTGGTAGTATAACTAAGTGTTAAATATGTTTATAGTTTTGTAACAAGTTGGATAGAAACCCGAAAGAATCCGGCGGAGAAGTCGAATCTAATAATGTTGTTCGACAAGTACATACCGATTTGTTTGGAGAACGTCAGGACGCGCTTCAAGAAGATCACTCCCATCGCGGAGACTTCCCACATCGAGATGCTATGCCACCTCCTGGAGTGCCTGCTGACGGCGACGAACACACCAATCGATTGCCCAAAAGAGTGGCACGAGCTGTACTTCGTTTTCAGCTGTGTTTGGGCTTTCGGGTCCGCGATGTTTCAGGAGCAGGTAAGTTGGTTTGGGCTTCTGATTTTGGTTTAGGTGCTGATACTTTCAGGCGACTGACTATCGCATCGAGTTTACTAAATGGTGGGTGAACGAGTTCAAAACCGTCAAGTTCCCCCAAGGCGGGACAGTTTTTGACTTCTACATTGATGTGGAGAGCAAACAGTTCGCGCCGTGGTCAGAGAGTCTTGGCCGGTTCGAGCTAGACCCCGACATGCCATTACAGGTTAGAATATCAGTGCTCGAATTGAACCGGGACGCTATTCCGTTGAAATTAAAAAGTTTGAAATTCAGCATACAGATTTTCGTTAAGTCCCACACCACTGAGCAATAACCTCTATTTGAAACCCAAGGTCATTGCATCTTTATTTACCCCTATTGCACTGTGGTGTGGGACCTAAAGATCTGTATGCTGAATTTCAAACTTGCATCTTGTTTTACGTGGGATGTTAAGTCCCACACCACTGAGCAATAACCCCTATTGCTCAGTGGTGTGGGACTTAACGTCCCACGTAAAAAAAGATGCAAGTTTGAAATTCAGCATACGGATCTTTAGCTCCCACACCACTGTGCAATAGGGGTAAAGACGCAATGACCTTGGGTTTCAAATTTTTGCTCCCCTCCTCCCGCCCCTCGCGTTCCGGGTCGTAAGTCCAATTCGACCACTGGTCAGTATGGATGGTTTACTGTAAATTGAAATTGAACGCTGGAGTTGTTTGTTTACAGGCTGTGCTGGTGCATACAGCGGAGTCGATCCGTGTGCGATACTTCTTGAATTTATTGATGGAGAAGCGTCATCCGGTGATGCTGGTGGGAAACGCGGGTTGTGGTAAAACCGTTTTAGTAAGCGAAAAATTAGCATCCTTATCGGAAAATTATGCGGTCACCAACGTACCGTTTAATTTCTACACGACATCGGAAATGCTCCAGAAAATTCTGGAGAAGCCTTTGGAGAAGAAGGCGGGTAGAAACTTCGGCCCGCCAGGAAATAAAACGCTGATTTACTTCCTCGACGACATGAATATGCCCGAGGTAGATACTTACGGGACGGTGCAACCGCACACCCTGATACGGCAACATCTCGATTACAATCACTGGTACGACAGGACTAAACTGAGCCTAAAAGATATACACAATTGTCAGTACGTATCTTGTATGAATCCCACGGCAGGCAGTTTTACCATAAATCCCCGTCTGCAGAGGCATTTCTACGTCTTCGCTATTAGTTTTCCGGGAATAGATGCGTTAACCATGATTTATCATACGATCTTAAGTCAGCACCTCACGAACCCGGAACATAAGTTCAATTCGACGATACATAAACTTGCCGATAATATTGTTTCTGGTGCTGTGGCGCTGCATCACAAGGCTTCCCAAATATTCCTCCCGACGGCTATTAAGTTTCACTACATATTCAATCTGCGCGATATATCGAACGTATTCCAGGTAATAAGCGCCCTCTCATATGCCGCTGCATGCCACAACAGCGCCCCTCGCTTATACATAAAACATTATCTCCCATTCGCCTATTATCTTAGTGAATCCCGCGTGCATCTTTCCTTCGCTCCTTCCGCAGATTTCCCGGCCGCATACATTTGCTTTAACGCGTTTAAAACTGCACGCCTCATGTTTTCTTTGCAGGGATTACTCTTCAGCACGAATGACTGCTTGAATCAGCCCACGGATGTAGTACGGCTGTGGCTTCATGAAAGCCAACGGGTTTATGGTGACAAACTACTGGAGGAAAAGGATATCGACGGCTTCTCCAAACTCCAATTAGATATATTCAAAAAATCCTTCGAGGTACACAGAGATACATTTACAAATAACTTTCAAATAAACTTCACCGTCCTAAGTCTACATTTTTGTTACGACAGCACGATAATCCACATCATCAAGATTAAATTTTAATTCGTAATAACTTGAAATTTATCTAATTGTCGTTAAAAGATAAAAAATATTTAGCAATCGGTGTACCGGTTAACAGGTTTTCCGGTATTGGGGTTCTTATCTAATACCTGATTTATAGGAAATGGATGAATCGACGGTATTTGAAAAACCGAACATATACTGCCATTTCGCTGGTGGAATTGGGGAGCCCAAATACATGCCCATTAACAAATGGACGAAATTAAACACCCTACTCAACGAAGCGATGCTGAGCTACAACGACTTAGTGGCTGCGATGAACCTCGTCCTTTTCGAGGACGCAATGATGCACGTTTGCAGGTAATTTCCCCAAATCACCTACTAACCCACAGAGCCCTCCATTCTCTCCCCGATTCCAGGATAAACCGCATCCTGGAGTCGCCGCGCGGGAGCGCCCTTCTAGTGGGGGTGGGCGGGAGCGGCAAGCAGTCCCTCTCTCGGCTCGCCGCCTTCATCTCTTCATTAGAAGTCTCGCAGATTCAATTAAAGAAAGGCTACGGCGTGCACGATCTGCGCCACGAGCTCGCCGCCCTCTACCAGAAGACCGGCCTCAAGAACGTCGGCATAATGTTCCTAATGACGGACGCACAGGTGCCTAATGAACAGTTCCTCGTCCTTATCAACGACATGCTGGCTTCGGGAGAAGTGCCGGATATGTTTCCGGACGACGAAATTGAAAACATCATCGCCGGGGTACGCAACGAAGTTAAGGGGGCCGGCCTGATCGACTCGCGCGAGAACTGCTGGAAGTTCTTTATCGATCGCGTCAGGAGGCAGCTGAAGGTCGTCCTCTGCTTCTCTCCCGTGGGGTCCACCCTCCGTGTGCGCTCCAGGAAGTTCCCTGCCATCATCAACTGCATGCAAATCAACTGGTTCCACGAGTGGCCCCAAGAAGCCCTCGTCTCCGTATCGCTGCGTTTCCTCGAGGAACTCGACGTGCTACCGGTAAACACCCCAACCACCCCCGCAACACACCATTAACCCCCTACTTTCCAGATGGACGTGCGTAACCAGGTCTCGACCTTCATGGCGTTCGCCCACACGTCCGTCAACTCGACCTCCAAACTGTACCTACAAAACGAGCGCCGCTACAACTACACCACCCCCAAATCGTACCTCGAGCAAATCAACCTCTACGCCAAGCTACTACGCCAGAAATCCGTCGAGCTCCACGGCAAAGTCATCCGCCTGGAAAACGGCCTCGAAAAGCTACGCAGCACCGCGAAGCAAGTCGACGACCTCAAAGTCAAGCTCGCCGTCCAGGAAATCGAGCTGAAGGAGAAAAACGACGCCGCGGACGCCCTCATAGAAATCGTGGGCGTCGAGACCGAGAAGGTGCAAATCGAAAAGACGCTAGCCGACGAGGAGGAGAAGAACGTCGCCGTCATCGCCGAGGAGGTCCTGCAGAAGCAGAAGGACTGCGAGGAGGACCTCCTCAAAGCGGAGCCCGCGCTGCTGGCTGCACAGGAAGCCTTGAACACGCTCAACAAAGCCAACCTCACCGAGCTCAAGTCCTTCGGGTCTCCTCCAGGTGCCGTCACCAACGTTACGGCCGCCGTCATGGTGCTGCTCGCGCCTGGCGGGAAAATTCCGAAGGATCGGAGTTGGAAAGCTGCCAAAGTGGTACTGAAAATGCATTACATATAAAATTATTTCACTTAACCCCTTACCGCATGATTTTTTTTAATGTCAATATATGTTGGAAAATATATTTTTTTTAAATGCAACGTTCATTACCAAAAAAGTTAAAAAAATTCACGTCCCAAATATGTCACACAACGACAACGAAAACACAGTATAATAGATTCAATAAAAATATTAATTTGAGGATATATTACATAACAAAGTTCTATTAACGTAAATGATACTGAAAAATTTTTCTCCCACATGTGTACTACAATTCTCACTATTATGTAAGGACTCTTCTCCTTCACATGAGTGCCGTAATTATAAAGGACACAAGGACACACCTCTTCTTAATGCAATTACTGTAGTTATAAAGGACACAAGGACATACCTCTCCTTAATTCAATTACTGCAGATATAAAGGACACAAGGACATACCTCTCCTTTATATAATTATTGTAGATATAATGGATATAAGGACATACCTTGCCTTTATGTGATTGCTGCGATTATTAAGAATACAAGGACATACCTATCCTTTATACAATCACTAGGACATACCTCTCCTTAATTCAATTGCTAGGACATGCCTCACCTTAATTCAATTACTGTATATATAAACGACACAAGGACATACCTCTCCTTAATTGAATCACTGTAGATACAAAGGACACACGGATACACCTCTCCTTGATACAAGTATTGTAGATATAAAAGACAAAAAGACATACCTTTCCTTTATGTGATTACTGTACATATAAAGGACACAAGGACATGCCTCTCCTTTATACAATCACTAAAACATACCTCTCCTTAATTCATTTACTGTAGATATAATGGACAAAAGGACATACCTCTCCTTAATTCAATCACTGTAGATACAAAGGACACAGGGACACACCTCTCCTTTATATAATTATTGTAGATATAAAGAACATTAGGACATACCTCTCTTTAATTTTATCACTGTAGATACAAAGGACACAAGGACACACCTCTCCTTCATATAATGATTGTAGATATAACGGACATAAGGACATACCTTTCCTTTATGTGATTACTGTGATTATAAAGAACACAAGGACATACCTCTCCTTTATAAAATCACTAGCACATACCTCTCCTTAAATAATTTACTAGGACATACCTCTTCTAAATTCAATTACTGTAGATATAAAGGACACAAGGACATACCTCTCCCTAATTCAATCACTGTAGATACAAATGACATAGGGACACACCTCTCCTTCATATAGTTATTGTAGATATAAAGAACATAAAGACATACCTTTCCTTTATGTGATTACTGTAGATATAAAGGACACAATGACATACCTCTTCTATATATAATTATTGTAGATATGAAGGACATAAGGACATACCTCTCCTTTATACAATCACAACGAAATGCTTTTTTTTAATTCAATTTCTAGGACATACCTCTCCTTCGTATAATGATTGTAGATATAAAGGACATAAGGACATACCTCTCCTTAATTCAATCATTGTAGATACAAAGGACACAAGGACATACCTCTAATTCATATAATGATTAAAGACATACCTTTCCTTTATGTGATTATTGTTTATATAAAGGACACAAGGACATACCTCTCCTTTATATACACTGAGATGCAAAGAAACCGGGTCATTGGGTCGTTGTTTGCAAAAAACCCATTTTTGATGATGGTATAGTACTTAGAATGAAAGTTTTAGTGTTTTACAATCAAAGAGACCATTAGAATGTAGAAAAAAACAACATATAATACTTATCAGTTTATTTAATAAGCGAAAATAACATTTAAAGGTATGCGTTTTTCACTAACTATTGCTCATTCGGCATTATGCAGAGAGGATCAAGGTGCCTGCTGGGCTTTGACTTGTTTGTTTTCGATTAACAGTAATTTTCATTATTAATCTCTGTTAAGTTTATTTTGCAGAAATGCATTTTCTTTCGTGTATACGTACATTATCGTTTTTGCTTATTAATGTTCATTACATAAATAATAAGTACCATATGTTGCCTCTTTCTACATCCCGACGGTCTCTTTGATTGTAAAAGACTAAAAAATTTATTCTACGGACTATACCAACATCAAAATTTAAAACAATGGTTCTTTTGCAAACAATGATCCAATGACCCGGTTTCTTTGCATCTGAGTGTATTTATTGTAGATATAAAGGTCATAAGGACATACCTCTCCTTTATATAATCACAAAGAAATGCCTCTCCTTAATTCAATTACTAGGACATACCTCTCCTTCATATAATGATTGTAGATATAAAGGACATAAGGACATACCTCTCCTTAATTCAATCACTGTAGATACAAAGGACACAAGACACACTTCTCAATCATAAAATTATTGTAGATATAAAGGACATAAGGACATACCATTCCTTTATGTTATTACTGTGATTATAAAGAACACAAAGCCATTCATACAAAAAAATGGTTCTCTTGCAAACAATGATCCAATGACCCGGTTTCTCTGTATCTGAGTGTATTTATTGTAGATATAAAGGACATACGGACATACCTCTCCTTTACACAATCACCAGAAAATGCCTCTCCTTAATTCAATTACTATGACATACCTCTCCTTCATATAATGATTGTAAATATAAAGGGCATAAGGACATACCTCCCCTTTATACAATCACAAGGACATGCCTCTACTAAATTCAATTACTAGGACATACCTCTCCTTAAATTAAATTCCTATAGATATAAAGGTCACAAGGACATACCTATCCTTTATATAATTATTGTAGATATAAAGGACACAAGGACACACCTATCCTTAATTCAATCAATGTAGATACAAGGGACACAAGGACACACCTCTCCTTCATATAATTATTGTAGATATAAAGGACATAAGGACATACCTTTCCTTTATGTAATTACTGTGATTATAAAGAACACAACGACATATCTCTCCTTTATACAATCACAAGGATCTCCCTCTCCTAAATTCAATTGCTAGCACATACCTCTCCTAAAATTAAATTACTGTAGATATAAAGGACACAAGGACATACCTATCCTTAATTCAATCACTGTAGATACAAATGACACAATGATACAAGGACACACCTCTCCTACATTTAATTATTGTAGGTACAAAGGACATAAAGACATACCTTTCCTTTATGTGATTACTGTAGATATAAAGGACACAAGGACATACCTCTCCTTTATATAATTATTGTTGATATAAAGGACATAAGGACATACCTCTCCTTTATACAATCTCTAGGACATATCTCTTCTTAATTCGATGACAAGGACATATTTCTCCTTAATTCAATTACTGTAGATATAAAGAACACAAGGACATATATCTGCTTTATATAATAATTGTAGATATAAAAGTCATAATTACGTACCTTTCCTTTATGTGATTACTGTGATTATAAAGAACACAAGGACATACCTCTTCTTTATACAATCACAAGGACATGCCTCTCATAAATTCAATTACTAGGACATACCTCTCCTTAAATTAAATTACTGTAGATATAAAGGACATACGGACATACCTATTCTTAATTCAATCAGTGTAGATACATAGGACACAATGATACAAGGACACACCTCTCCTTCATATAATTATTGTAGATATAAGGGACATAAAGACATACCATTCATTTGTGTGATTACTGTGATTATAAAGAACATAAGGACATACCTGTCCTTTATACAATCACAAGAACATGCCTCTCCTTAATTCAGTTACTAGGACATACCTCTCCTTAATTCAATTACTGTAGATATGAAGGACACAAGGACATACCTCTCCTTAATTCAATCAATGTAGATGCCATGGACATAAGGACATACCTCTCCTTCATATAAGTATTGTAGATTAGTACATTAATTGAGTTATGTGTGTTTAGATTACGATGGCGAAAGTAGATGCGTTTCTGGATGGCCTCATCAATTATGACAAGGAGAACATACATCCGGAGATCATAAAAGCCATAGAGCCTTATCTAAAGGACTCGGAATTCGAGCCGGAGTTCGTGCGTTCGAAGTCGGCGGCGGCGGCCGGTTTATGTGCGTGGGTGATAAATATAATTAAATTTTACGAAGTGTACTGCGATGTTGAGCCTAAGAGGAAAGCACTCGCCCAGGCGAACGCCGAATTGGCGGCGGCCGAGGATAAGCTCGGCGTTATTAAGCAAAAAGTCGCCGTAAGTTACCTTAAGAACGTCATCTTTTTAAGTTACGCTAATTAGATGAAGATGTTTGCGCGCAACCAATAATTCAGCCCCCTCACCGCTTGCCGCTTTCAGTCTCTGGAGGAGCAGCTTGCCACCCTGACCGCCGACTTCGAGAAAGCGACGGCTGAAAAATTGCTGTGCCAGAAGGAAGCCGACGCCACCAATGCAACTATACAATTAGCGAATCGATTGGTGGGCGGCTTGGCTAGTGAGAACGTTCGATGGGCCGAGGCAGTCAATAAGTAATGATTTAATTAACATATCTTTCGGTGTAATTAATTGGATTTAATTTAGCTTCATCGTGCAGGGGACGATGCTGCCTGGCGATGTGCTTCTGGTGACTGCTTTTATATCATACGTCGGCTGTTTCACCAAGCAGTACAGGCAAGATTTGCTGCATAAGATGTGGTTGCCGTTTATAAAGAATATGGACGTAAGTTGGGAATGGATTGATCCAACCGGCCATGGGTAATAAATATTAATTTACAGCCGCAAATACCTATAACTGAGGGATTGGATCCCTTAACATTAATGACGGACGATACACAAATTGCTAAATGGAATAACGAGGGTTTACCGAGCGACAGGATGTCGACCGAGAACGCAACAATATTATCGAATTCGGATAGATGGCCTCTAATGATTGATCCGCAGGTATTTAATTCCCGCAGTTGCGAGACTCGACATTTCCATAAAACATGATTTCAGCTGCAAGGTGTGAAATGGATAAGGGAGAAATACGGCGACATGCTCGAAGTAATCCGTTTAGGCCAGAAAGGTTATCTCGACATAATCGAAAAATCTATAACAGCTGGAGCGACCGTTTTGGTGGAAAATATAGGGGAGAATGTAGATCCCGTCTTAGATACGTTATTAGGAAGGAACTTAATTAAAAAGGGCAAGTGAGTATCGATTTTGCAGGCGATACAATTCCACCGGCACGTTCATCCGTAGGGCCATCAAAATAGGTGACAAAGAGATAGAGTACAACTCCAAGTTTCGTCTAATACTGCACACAAAATTAGCTAATCCCCATTACAAACCGGAAATGCAGGCGCAAGCAACTCTGATTAACTTTACGGTGACTAGAGACGGTCTCGAAGATCAGTTACTCGCCGAAGTTGTAAAAGCCGAGCGTCCGGATCTCGAAGACTTAAAAGTACTCCGCCCGACTCCACATTCACACCGCCCGCGTGCTTAATGGTTTTTAATTCTAGGCGGAATTAACGAAGCAACAAAACGACTTCAAAATCATGCTCAAGACCCTCGAGGACGATCTATTATCCCGCTTATCTTCTGCAGGCGGCAACCTCCTCGGCGACACGACGCTCGTTGAAAATTTGGAGACGACGAAAAGGACCGCCGCTGAAATAGAAATGAAAGTGGCTGAGGCCAAAGTGACATCGATTCAAATAGACCAGGCTCGGGAGCATTATCGGCCGGCAGCTGCCAGGGCCAGCCTCTTATACTTCATCCTGAACGAATTAAACACCATCAACCCTATATATCAATTCTCGCTCAAAGTAAGCCAACGCCGCCGCCCCCACAGGCACCCCGTAATGCTTGCAATTTTGCAGGCGTTCAGCGTCGTCTTTCAAAAGGCCATCGCCAAAGCCGATCCAGCCGAGACCGTGCCTGCAAGAGTGAACAATTTAATAGACTGCATCTCATTCTCCGTCTTTCAGTACACCACCAGAGGACTCTTCGAGTGTGACAAACTTATCTTCGCCTCACAAATGACTTTCCAGGTAACACACATTACAATATTCACATACGTACACTTACAACCACATAAAAATAATTTATAATACAATATTTCATACAATCATTCAATGATTTAATTATGGTGAATGCGCCGGGCTCAGAAGGTAACGCCGATACGTAAAATTACTGAAAAATCATTTATAACACATCATTTCTTACAATAATTCAGTGTATAAATTATGGTGGATGCGCCGGGCTCCGAAGGTAATGCTGACACTTAAAACTACATAAAAATCATTTACAACACATCATTTCTTACAATAATTCAGTGTATTATTATGATGGATGCGCCGGGCTCCAAAGGTAACACTGACACTTACAACTACTGAAAAATTATTTATAATACATCATTTATTACAATAATTCAGTGTATTAATTATGGTGAATGCGCCGGGCTCCGAAGGTAACGCTGTCACTTAAAACTACATAACAATCATTTATACCACATAATTTCTTACAATAATTCAGCGTAATAATTATGGTGGATGCGCCGGGCTCCAAAGGTAACGCTGACATTTAAAACTACTGGAAAATCATTTATAACACATCATTTCTTACAATAATTCAGTGTATTAATTATGGTGCATGCGCCGGGCTCCGAAGGTAACGCTGTCATTTGAAACTACATAAAAATCATTTATACTACATCATTTCTTACAATTATTTAGCGTATTAATTATGGTGCATGCGCCGGGCTATAAAGGTAACGCCGTTATATTTTGCAATAAAAAAATGTTTCTAGAATCATTCAATTAAATCAGATAGTATTTAACATTTTATATAGGACACTGCAATATTATAAAAATAATCTACACATAGTATTTAACATTTTATATAGGACACTGTAAATATTATAAAAATAATCTACACATCCAATAATGCGCATTATTACAATATTTATATTTATATTATAATGAATGCGTCGAGCTTTGAAGGCCGTTTTTTTATCAACAACAAATTGTTCCTATAATCAGTCAGTTTGAATCAGATACAATTTTACGTTTTATTTACGAGTTAAATATTGTTATAAAAAAAACTACGCATTCAATGCGTTGTATGATTACAACATTTATATTCATATTTGAACGTATTTTAGCAACGAGAGTCAAAAAAACTACGTACACAAAATAAAACGAACTGAATCTCATTATAACATTATCAGGATTTTTTTTTTGTTCCGGTTGAACGACGCCAATAAATTCCGAGTGATTGATATATTTGCAGGGCGCACACATGCCACAATACGTCGGAGTTATTTATATATTATTTAAAATTTTAGCCGCCGGGCATTGGTAACATACATTACCTCTTGTACACTTCACGCTGGGAAAAAATCAAATTGTGCTCGCGGAGATGAGCGATAGATTTGGGAATTATTAAGCCCCGAGCACAGTGCTTCCACCCATAAAGATCGGGATAAGTTGAATATTCATTAATTTTTTTCACACTGTGTATTGCATATATGGTGATGAGGGCTTGTAAAAGTTAAAATCCTAACTGATAACCTTGTTTACAAAAAAAAATGATTACCTAAATATATTTCGGTCACTATACGATCATTTTCAGTACATAATTTTAATGAGGAATCTATGCAACTGCATACATTTTTTTTTAATTTAAAAAATGCTATGACAGAATACTCAAACTCATATTTCTTCAATTTTTACAGTTGTTTTAATAGATTTTTATTACTTCCGAGCAATAAATAAAACTATACACATTTCAAATGAATGGATGTTTATGTGAATGGGGAAAGGGTTAGGAAATATGAGGTAGAGGACGATCTAGAGCAGCGATCGTGAACCTTTTTTTAGTGGGTCAAAATTAAATATATATATATATATATATATATATATATATATATATATATATATATATATATATATACATATATATATATATATATATATATATATATATATATATATTTACTATATTAACTCATTCGTGGGTCAGAGATTATTTGAGTCATAGGACAAGTAAAACAAGGCATTGAAATTATTATATATTTTATTTTAGATTATAAAACATAGAGAACATAGTAGAGTTCTTAATTCTCACTTTTATTTTTTGTAAAAAATCTTATGATTTCCTTTCAAAATTGGAGTTTTTAATAGAAACTATTTATTGGGAAATCGTTGGTTTTATTGGAATAATGGAAAATAATGGAAATTATTGGAAAATCTCTTGATACTACTTAGAAATTACTATGTAGATATTTTAAAAATTTTCGAGAATTTTGGAGAACGAAAAGTGTATGTATTAATCGTGTCAACCAATTTCAATTTTCTGATTTTAATGATCTCAAAATTATTGAAAAATCTCTCGAAATCATGATAATAAAGGGAAATCTATAGAAATCAATAAGAATTATTAAGAATGTCTCCACTTTTTGAAGGAAAAGATAAGTATTTTTGCAAAAAAAAATTATAATATGAGTGCCCAGAGAATTAAATGCACTACAAAAGTTAGGCGTGAAAATTATTATCAATAATGTCAGAAAATTGTCAGTAATTTGGCTAATATTTAGGCTAATAGTTCGCAAACATTCAATTTTTTTCTAACCAAATAATCTACAATTTGATGATTCAATGTTACGTTTTTCTGTTAAACAAAAAAGTTACAATATTTGCAATTTTGGATATGTTTTAATGATATATTTCAAAATTGCCAGTAATAATGATGAAAACAACTGATATTTGTCAAAAACTGTGTGAAAACGTCAGTAATTTTACTAAAATAGAAAAAATCTATCTTATTTAGCAAATATTTATGTTTTACTTACTGCTATATTGCACAAAAAAAGGTCTAACTATAGAAGTCTACAATTTACATAATATTTCATATTGAAATATTTTGAAATGATGATTTCTAATAATGTTAAGCTAAACATTTTAAGAAAATGTTTTAAAATTGCAATTCAGGGTAATTTTGTCAAAGTGTTTAAAAATTTCCAAGAATAATTCTTAATATGTCGAAAATTGCCAGTAAATTAACTAGAATTTAAAAAAATCGAATTTGCTTCGCGAACATTTGATTTTTTTGTTGTTTGTTACATTTCACACATAAACAGATGATCTGTAATTTGATCATTCTTATCTTACATGTTTTGTTAAATAAATTAGTTACAAATTCTGCAATTTTAGCGATTTTAAACGTTTTTTAAAAATTTACAAATAAACAGGTGATTCGTAATTTGATAATTCTTGTCTTACATGTTTTGTTGACAAATTAGTTATATTTAGCCATAATATCTGAAAATAATCAGTAATGATAGTCAAAATGTCTCAAAATTGCCAGTAATAAATGACAAAATATCTGAAATTCTCAAGAAAATTCGAAAACTGTTAGAAAAATGTCAGTTATTTCGCTAAAATAAAATTAAAAAATATTTCGTAAATTAATTAATTTAACTTTTCAAGAAATAAAAAATAAAATTGAAGAAAATCTGTTAAAAAAATGCCAATGATGTCACAATTTAAAAATTACTGACGTTATAACTTTCTATGTGCGTCGGAAAATACTGAAAAAATAACAAAAATCGACCTATTCGATATTTAAAGAGAACCTGTATAATATTTAATAAAATATTTGTTTCTATTTATTTTCAGACCATTTCTTCATATCTCCTTTATAAATTATATTCACATTTAGAGTTCATAAATTTAATTCATTCGCAGATTTTATAAAATTCATCGACAAAAATAGTTTTATTACATTTATTACATTTATATATTGAACCAAACATAGTTCAAAATTAGCAAAATCATGAATTTCATTAAATTTATAAGGTAATGAGTCTAATTATCTCAATATAATGTTCTCAGATATTTGTCCAATTGTTGCGACCTTATTTTCAATTTCATTTTGATGTTCTGTAGGTAAATTATCGAATTTGTTTTTCCACATAAAACTATTTTGGAATTCCACCAATTCTATTTCTAAATTATCAGGTCCTAACCAAGTGAAAAAATATGTTGAACCAAACAAAGTTTAAAAAAATAGCAAAATTCTTTATTTCACTGAATAATCAGGTAATGAGTCCCATTCTCTCAATATAATGTTCTCAGATATTTGTCATTTTGTTGTGCCCTTATTTTCAATTCGATTTTGATATTCTGTAGATAAGTTATCGAATTTGTTTTTCCACATAAAACTATTTTGGAATTCCACCAATTTCATTTCTATATTATCAAGTCCTAACCAAATGAACATGGTTAATTCCAAAAACAATCCAAAATGAATGATAATGTACTTTCCAAATTCATAAATTGTTGAAATATCTTCCTGGATGTGCAAAATATTTCGTTTCTTGAAAATGTGTTTGCAGGCATTGCCTATTTTCATTCTCGGATCATTACTGAAAATATAAAGTTTTGTCATAAACGTGTTGATATTTTCAAACATGGTTAATACAACTTTACCAGTCGGTCACCTGAAATAGTTACGTGGATCAGTATGTGACCCACGGGTCATAGGTTCGCCATCGCTGGTCTAGAGTAATAATAATAATAATACCTACTACTCCTCCACCTAATTGGTTAATGCCATTATTTGACAAAGATTCTGACCCAATTACATTACCAGAACACGTGGGTCACCTAAAATATTTACGTGGGTCAGTGTGACCCACGGGTCATAGGTTCGCCATAGCTGATCTACAGTAAAACAGACTAGTGTTTAAAATTACCACTCATCGTCTTTTAACTTTTAACAACCGATATAAGAGCGATTCGCAAAATCAATTTTGCCATCTTAGCAATATAGCGATCAAGTTTTACAGGTACAATTTTAACTAACGTAAAACAGATTACTGTATTACCTGCCCTGATAAAATATTTCATTATTACCAGCAAAATAGTTCTGCCATCTTCTACATTACCGGCATTGTATGGTGCGGAACCCGCTTATTTGCTCTACTAACAGTACTTAATTGATTTCGCATTTTTTGTCTATTTATTGTAATGTCAAGCTTATGTATGTAAATTTGTTATGAATAATAGTGTGTAAAGTTATTTGATCCTTGAAATATTTCATTATTACCAACAAAATATGTCTGCCACCTTCTACATTACCGACATTGTATTGTGCGGAACCCGCTTATTTGCTCTACTAACAGTAAATTCGACCACACAGAACCCACAAAATGGGTCCCACACATAATGCTTCATTCCTTAATTTATGGATTTGTAAACCACTTGAAACCGCCTTGCCATATCGTACTATATAATAGGTTATATCAAGTTTTACAGGTATCAATTTAAGTAACGTAAAACAGATTACTATATTACCTTCCCTAATGAAATATTGTATTATTTCTAACAAAATATTTCTGCCATCTCCTACATTATAGGTATTGTATGGTGCGGAACCCGCTTATTTGCTCTACTAACAGTACTTAATTTATTTCGCATTTTTCGTCTATTTATTGTGATGCCAAGCTTATGCATGTAAATTTGTTATGAATAATAGTGTGTAAAGTTATTTGATCCTTGAAATATTTCATTATTACCAACAAAATATGTCTGCCATCTTCTACATTACCGGCATTGTATGGTGCGGAACCCGCTTATTTGCTCTACTTACAGTAAATTCGACCACACAGAACCCACAAGATGGGTCCCACACATAATGTTTCATTCCTTAATTTATGGATTTGTAAACCACTTGAAACCACCTCGCCATATCGTACTATATAATAAGTTATATCAAGTTTTACAGGTATCAATTTAACTAACGTAAAACAGATTACTGTATTACCTGCCCTAATGAAATATTTCATCATTACCAACAAAATAGTTCTGCCATCTTCTGCATTACCGGCATTGTATGGTGCGGAACCGGCTTATTTGCTCTACTAATAGTACTTAATTGATTTCGGGTTTTTTGTCTATTTATTGTAATGTAATGTATGTAAATTTGGTATGAATAATAGTGTGTAAAGCTATTTGCCCCCTTGAAATATTTCATTATGACCAACAAAATATTTCTGCCATCTTCTACATTACCGGCATTGTATGGTGCGGAACCCGCTTATTTGCTCTACTAACAGTAAATTCGACTACACAGAACCCACAAAATGGGTCCCACACATAATGCTTCATTCCTTAATTTGTGGATTTGTAAACCACTTGAAACGGCCTCGCCATATCGTACTATATAATAAGTTATATTAAGTTTTACATGTATCAATTTAACTAACGTAAAACAGATTACTATATTACCTTCCCTGATGAAATATTTTATTATTACTAACAAAATATTTCTGCCATCTCCTACATTATAGGTATTATATGGTGCGGAACCCGCTTATTTGCTCTACTAACAGTACTTAATTGATTTCGCATTTTTTGTCTATTTATTGTAATGTCAAGCTTATGTATGTACATTTGTTATGAATAATAATGTGTAAAGTTATTTGCCCCCTTGAAATATTTCATTATTACCAACAAAATATTTCTGCCATCTTCTACATTACCGGCATTGGATGGTGCGGAACCCGCTTATTTGCTGTACTAACCGTAAATTCGACCACACAGAACCCACAAAATGGGTCCCACACACAATGCTTCATTCCTTAATTTATGGATTAGTAAACCACTTGAAACCGCCTTGCCATATCGTACTATATAATAAGTTATATCAAATTTTACAGGTATCAATTTAACTAACGTAAAACAGATTTCTGTATTACCTGCCCTAATGAAATATTTCATCATTACCAACAAAATAGTTCTGCCATCTTCTACATTACCGGCATTGTATGGTGCGGAACCCGCTTATTTGCTCTACTAACAGTACTTAATTGATTTCGCATTTTTTGTCTATTTATTGTAATGTCAAGCTTATGTACGTAAATTTGTTATGAATAATAGTGTGTAAAGTTATTTGCCACCTTGAAATATTTCATTGTTTCTAACAAAATATTTCTGCCATCTTCTACATTACCGGCATTGTATGGTGCGGAACCCGCGTATTTACTCTACTAACAGTACTTAATTGATTTCGCATTTTTTGTCTATTTATTGTAATGTCAAGCTTATGTATGTAAATTTGTTATGAATAATAGTGTGTAAAGTTATTTGCCACCTTGAAATATTTCATTATTACCAACAAAATATTTCTGCCTTCTTCTACATTACCGGCATTGTATGGTGCGGAACCCGCTTATTTGCTCTACTAACAGCACTTAATTTATTTCGCATTTTTTGTCTATTGATTGTAATGTCAAGCTTATGTATGTAAATTTGTTATGAATAATAGTGTGTAAAGAAGTTATTTGCCCCTTGATACTCTGGATCGATAGGAGAAAAAAATGATGTAAGATATAGGGGTGCTATATTTTGTTGTTCGTGCAGATACTGCTGATGAGCGAGGAGATATCTGTGGGGGAGCTGGATTTCCTGCTGAGGTTCCCCCTGAAGCCGCACGTGACGAGCCCGGTGGACTTCCTGTCGAACACGAGCTGGGGCGGCATCTGCAGCCTGTCGACGAAGGACGAGTTCAGGAACCTGGACCGCGACATCGAGAACTCGCCGAAGCGCTGGAAGAAGCTGGTGGAGTGCGACTGCCCGGAGCGCGAGAAGTTCCCGCAGGAGTGGAAGAACAAGACGGCGCTGCAGAGGCTGTGCATGATGCGCGCCCTGCGCCCGGACCGGATGATCTACGCGATGATGTAGGGCGCCGGTAATAATTTACCGGCCGTATTTATATTGCGCGATAAATTTCCAGCGCGTTCATTGAGGAAAAACTGGGCGCCAAGTACGTCGAGAACAAAACCGTGGAGTTCGCTAAGTCGTTCGAGGAGACTAGCCCGTCGACGCCGATTTTCTTTATTCTCTCGCCGGGTGTGAATCCATTAGGGGACGTCGAGAGCTTGGGGATGAAGCTGGGATTCACGATGGAGAAGCAGAACTTCCACAACGTGTCTTTGGGTCAGGGGCAGGAGGTTGTGGCCGAGACCGCGATGGAGATAGCGGCACGCGAGGGTCACTGGGTGGTACTTCAGAACATCCATCTGGTTAAGAAGTGGCTACCGTCGCTCGAGAAGAACCTCGAGAAGTACGCTGAAGGCTCGCATCCGGATTACAGGGTTTTCATGAGCGCCGAGCCGGCGGCTACAGCAGCAGCGCATACTATCCCACAGGTAATTATTAATTACAGTGCGCTTGTTAATTACTACAGATTGTTTTAGGGGATATTGGAGTCGTCTATAAAAATTACTAACGAGCCGCCGACCGGTATGCAGGCGAACTTACACAAAGCCCTGACGAATTTTAACCAGGAAACGCTGGAACAGTGCGGTAAAGAAGCGGAGTTTAAAGTGATATTGTTTGCACTCTGCTATTTTCATGCGGTTGTGGCCGAGAGGAGGAAATTCGGTCCGCAGGGTTGGAACAAAATTTACCCATTCAATGTCGGGGACCTGAACATAAGCGTGTTTGTTCTGTATAACTATTTAGAGAACAATTCCAAGGTGCCTTGGGAGGACTTGCGCTATTTATTCGGCGAAATTATGTACGGAGGCCATATCACCGACGACTGGGATAGGAGGCTCTGCATTTCATATTTAGAGGAACTACTCCAGCCGGATCTAGTAATGTCTCTCGCTTACAGCTATAATTCCAACTTAACGCCGGAAATTTTCAGGTTGACGGCGAACTTCAGCTGGCGCCGGGTTTTTTGGCACCACCAAACACAGATTACGTCGGTTATCATACTTACATAGATGAGCAAATGCCGCCGGAGTCGCCGTACTTGTACGGGCTGCATCCTAATGCAGAGATAGGTTTCCTAACGACAACCGCTGAAAATTTATTCCGCACGGTGTTCGAGATGCAGCCCAGGGATGCCGGTGCTTCCGGCGGCGCAACAATAACTCGCGAGGATAAGGTGAAGCAAATAATAGACGAGATGGTGGAAAAATTGCCGGAAGATTTTAATATGCTCGAAATTATGGGCAAAGTGGAGGAGAGGACGCCGTACGTGATAGTGGCCTTCCAGGAATGCGAGCGCATGAATTATTTGACTGGTGAAATTAAAAGATCGCTGAAGGAATTGGACCTCGGATTGAAGGGGGAACTCACTATAACGTCCGATATGGAGGATTTGGAAAACGCCCTTTTCCTGGATCAAGTGCCGCCAGTGTGGAGCAGCAGGGCCTATCCCTCCCTGCACGGACTAACCACCTGGTTTATAGACCTACTTTTGAGGATACGCGAATTAGAAACGTGGTCTACGGATTTTGTGGTGAGCTGTCGACAAATTCCCCTGCACCCCCAAATAACGAGCATACGAGGGTCGCCTGAAACATACGGGACCTAACACACAATCAATTGTTTTGGGTTAACTCTTTAGAATAGTCACTTCTAATAAATTCGACCGCACAGAGAACCCACAAAATGGATGGCACTATCCCACACATAATGCTTCATTCCTTAATTAATGAATTTGTAAACCATTTGAAACCGCCTCACCATATCATACTATATAATAAGTTATATGTACTGTGTTTTCAATTTTAAACCGAACATCAGACTCGGAATACAAGCCGCAATAGTGAGGTGGTGCCACTGCTCGCGAGTGCCCAGGCACGAGTCCTTTCTGTTTTTTTATTTTCCCAAGAACATTTACAATCTATCTCATATAGACATTAAGTAAATTATTTGATATGTATAATTGACAGTTATATAGGTCCTGCAATCAATTACTCAATTTTCAATATACGAGGCTTGTTATTTAAGTAAGTTCCGTTTTGATATTCCGCCGATTCAGTGCTGCAGTGGGTATTCCGCGCATGCACGCTGTGTACCTGCATCTATTGGCACGGCTGAGACGCCATTACGGCAACAATCGTCCGTGATTACGTGTGTTAGCAAGCATTTAAAATGGCAATGCCGATTGAGAGTCCCACCGACTGTAAAGTTTGGTCTGTTGTTCGTTTTCTGAGTGCAAAAGGCTTAAAAGCGATCGATATTCATCGTGAGATCTGTGCAGTTTACGGCGAAACATTATGAGCGCAGGAATGGTTAGAAAGTGGGTTCGAGCATTTAAAGATGGCCGCACAAATGTGCATGATGACGAACGGATTGGGCGACCATCAGTCATTACAGACGATTTGGTGCAGAAACTTGACCAAAAAGTGAGAGAAAACAGACGCTTTACGATTAAATCGTTATCTGATGACTTTCCCCAAGTTTGTCGAAGTGTTCTGTATGCAATAGTGTCTGAACGATTAAATTACCGAAAGCTGTGCTCACGCTGGCGTGAGTAATGGCGTGAGTAATGGCGTCTCAGCCTTGCCAATACATGCAGGTACACAGCGTGCATGCGCGGAATACCCACCGCAGCACTGAATTGGCGGAATATCAAAACGGTACTTACTTAAAAAACATGCCTCGTATAATAAGTAAATAAAAGTTATTAGTTCTGGGCTGGGACCATATGTGGTATGTCCGAAGGGTTCAATCTTTTCAGTCTTCTAGCAGTTACGTCTTGCAGCAGTTCTTCGACCAGTGAGTTGGGATGCACGCTTGGTCTATGTTTGTATTGCACAGAATATTTTGTGGCTTCCTCTTTGACGGAGGTCAACTGGAGCTCTATCAGAATTATTCAGTTTGCTACAAATCTCGGGGCATTTATAACTGATCTTAGTATTTTTGATTGGAATCTTTCCATTATTTCAATATTACTGATGCTTACTGATCCCCAGAGCTGTATGCCATATGTCCATATTGGCTTAAGAATGGCTTTGTATATTAGAAGTTTATTAGCAACAAAAAGTTTGGAATTCTTACCTACGGTGTTCGGGAGGGCCTAGCGGAGTTTCTCAGGGATCCTACTCCTAGGACGTAAGGTAGTGAAAATCAGGAGAGTGGGCAGATCCAAAAGACAACGGTCCGCGTTGAATCATGCACATCCCACGCTCAGTGCATCCAAGATGGATGCTCATTTTTGCAATTGTATTTCTCAAATGATTGATTAATTATTAGTAATATGAAAAAACTCAAAAAAGAAATAAGGTTGAAAATTGAATTGCTGGCAGCTTCACAAAAGAAGTTTTTCCAATATGTCACATTGATTGATATATTTTATTAATAATAATTTTTATTTAAAAAAATGCTTTGTTACATTGTAGATAATCATATTTTAGAAAGCTGTGCAAAATTTGGTGTCTTTATGTAAATTTTTAATTGAAGAAATTTAGGAAACTGAAAATTGAGGGGGTTGAAACAGCCTTAAGCAATATATTTGTCTTTGTGTGAGGCACAATTGGAGCCTTTTTTTCCAAATATGTGTTTTCCATGTAAGTCTGCGATCAAGGTGCATTCCCAAGGTCAGACCTTCTTTTTCTTCTTCGTCAGCCATCAGATGTCCACTTCTGGACGAAAGCCTCCATTAGTGACCTCCATGCTGGTCTATCTTATGCCATCTGGTGCCATGGTATCATTATCTCAACATAAAATCCCCTGCTTCTAGGTTCTTCTTCTTCTAGGTTCTACATTCTTCGTTAAGTTCTAAGATTGGAATGAGCAAAGACGACGCCCATCCTGGGCAGATCTTATTTTTCTTGTTCGTCAGCCATCTGATGTCCACTTCTCGACGAAAACCTCCATTAGTGACCTCCATGCTGGTCTATCTTATGCCATCTGGCGCCATAATGATACCTCTCCACATAAAATTCCCTCCTTCTAGGTTCTTCTTCTTCTAGGTTCCTCTTCTAGGTACTAGGTTTTACGTTCTTCGTTAAGTGCGAAAATTGGAATGAGCAAAGACGACGCCCATCCTGGGCAGACCTTCTTTTTCTTCTTCGTCAGCCATCTGATGTCCACTTCTGGACGAAATTATCCATTAGTGACCTCCATGCCGGTCTATCTTATGCCATCTGGTGCCATAATGATACCTCTCCACATGAAATCCTCTGCTTCTAGTTTCTTCTTCTTCTAGGTTCCTCACCTAGGTACTAGGTTTTACGTTCTTTGTTAAGTGCGAAAATTGGAATGAGCAAAGACGACGCCCATCCTTGGCAGACCTTAGTTTTCTCCTTCTTCGGCCATCTGGACTTCTGGACATAAGCCTCCATTAGTGACCTCTGTGCCGGTCTACCTTATGCCATCTGGTGCCATAGTGATACCTCTCCGCATAAAATCCCCTGCTTCTAGGTTCTTCTTCTTCTAGTTTCCTCTTCTAGGTACTAGGTTCTACGTTCTTCGTTAAGTTTGAAAATTGGAATGAGCAAAGACAACGCCCATCCTTGGCAGACCTTGCATTTCTCCTTCTTCGGCCATCTGGACTTCTGGACATAAGCCTCCATTTGTGACCTCCGTGCCGGTCTATCTTATGGAATCTGGTGCCATAGTGATATTTCTCCGCATAAAATCCCCTGCTTCTATATTCTTCTTCTTCTAGGTTCCTCTTCTTGGTTCTATGTTCTACGTCATTCGTTAAGTTCGAAAATTGGAATGAGCAAAGGCGACGCCCATCCTAGGCAGACCTTCTTTTTCTTCTTCGTCAGCCATCTGTTGTCCACTTCTGGACGAAAGCCTCCATTAGGGACCTCCATGCCGGTCTATCTTATGCCATCTGTTGCCATAATGATACCTCTCCACATAAAATCTCCTGCTTCTAGGTTCTTTTTCTTCTAGGTTCCTCTTCTTGGTTTTAGGTCCTACGTTCTTCGTTAAGTTCGAAAATTGGAATGAGCAAAGACGACGCCCATCTTCTTCGTCAGCCATCTGATGTCCATTTCTGGACATAAGCCTGGACATAACAACCTAGAATTCTTCTTCTAGGTTTTTCTTCTTGGTTTTAGGTTCTACGTTCTTCGTTAAGTTTAAAAATTGGAATGAGCAAAGACGACGCCCACCCTTGGCAGACCTTCCTTTTTTCGTTCTTCGGCCATCTGGACTTCTGGACATAAACCTCCATTAGTGACCTCCGTGCCGGTCTATCTTATGGAATCTGGTGCCATAGTGATACCTTTCCGCATAAAATCCCCTGCTTCTAGGTTCTTCTTCTTCTAAGTTCCTCTTCTTGGTTCTAGGTTCTACGTTCTTCGTTAAGTTCGAAAATTGGAATGAGCAAAGACGACGCCCATCTTCTTCGTCAGCCATCTGATGTCCATTTCTGGACATAAGCCTCCATTAGTGACCTCCATGCCGGTCTATCTTATGCCATCTGGTACCATCTACTTTCTTCTACTTCGTTTAAATCGTGTAGCCATCTCTTCTTAGTTCTTCGTGTTCCTCTCTTTGTTCGTTTTGGTCGCCAGTAGTTATCTTGAGTTATAGATCATGTCCGGCAATGTGTCCCTTGTTTCATTTGAGGTGGGCAATGTGCTCCGCGACATCGGGCATCCGGGTTCTTCTACGGATTTCCTCATTTCTTGTGTGGTCTCTCAAACTTCAAGTGGTGATACCTCTCCTCATAAAATCCCCTGCTTCTAGATTCTACTTCTTTTAGGTTCTTCTTCTAGGTACTAGGTTTTATCCTTGACAGACTTTCTTTTACTCCTTCTTCGGCTACCTGATGTCCACTACTGGACTTAAGCCTTCCTTAGTGACCTCCATGCCGGTCTATGTTATACCATCTGGTACCATCTACTTCCTGCTACTTTCTTTAAATCGTGTAGCCTTCTCTTCTTAGGTCTTCCTGTTCCTCTCTTCGTTTTCTTGGGCGTCAGTAGTTAACTTGAGTTATCCACATATCTGGCACATGTCCCACCCTGTTTCATTTGGGGTCGAGAATACGTCTTCAACATCGGATTTCCTCATTTCTTATGTGTCTCTAAAACTTAATCCAAGTGGTCCACGTTCCTCAGCGAGCTGGGTACACTTGCTCCGTGTTGTGAGCGTCTCTAGGATATATGTCATAACAGAAATGGGCAGACCTTACTAAACACCAAATCTTCAGGTAAACTGCTATATTAGGATTGGTTTACATGATCACGAGCTCTATATCTCACCCACCCTGACGTCTTCTTCTAGTGACGCCATGCTCTGAGCGTAAAGTGATTTGCTGCATATATCAGTGTATGAGTGTCTGTATCGTAGTTCCACTGACATATGGCACCTACAGTTTAACGTCGGTTGCGAACGACTACGATTGACGAAACTATCAGACAGATTACTCTTAGTGGTTTGCCATTGCCTCTGAGAGTAGACAAGAGGAAATTCTAGATATGTTTACACTCGCCTTGGTTGTCAGGGCGCGAATCCTTCAAACGCCCCTCGTATATGACTAACTAACAAAACACATTTCAGCTGCCGTCGTCCGTGTGGCTCGGGGGGTTCTTTAATCCCCAATCTTTACTAACTGCCATTATGCAAAGCACTGCACGGAGGAATGAGTTACCGTTAGATAAAATGTGCCTACAATGCGACGTCACGAAGAAACAAAAGGAAGACTTCACGTAAGTGATTAACCGCACCACTGAAACACCCGGAACGCCGTCCCCGCACACCACCGCCCCCGTTCCCATCAGCCCCCGTAAAATCGAACGCGTTAATTTGCAGGAGCGCGCCCAGGGACGGCGCCTACGTTCACGGCCTCCACATGGAAGGGGGCCGCTGGGACGTGCAGGCCGGCATCATTATGGACTCCCGCCTGAAAGAACTCTTCCCGGCCATGCCGGTCATCAACGTTAGGGCGATCACGCAGGATAAGCAGGAACTCCGCAATATGTACGAGTGCCCGGTCTACAAAACGCGCACCCGGGGCCCCACTTACGTCTGGACCTTCAATCTCAAAACCAAAGATAAACCTGCAAAATGGACCATGGCTGGCGTCGCTCTTTTACTACAAGTTTAAATCCACAGCAAAAAACTTCTTTTTTTACATTTGAGGTTGATTTTTTACTGTTTCCTATGCCTTTCCAAAAAAAAATTGTTTCGCACAAGTTTTCTATCCACATGGATAACAAAAGAAACATAAAATAAACTTTCAACTTCAAAATGTTAAAACCATAATCACCCAGATGTTGATCAAGTTTTAATGTATATACAAGTCATGTACATAATTCAAATCTATCAACTCTAATTTATATAAATAAATGTATGGAACATGCTTAAGTGAGATTATTTTCTATGGTAAGAACATGATGATGATCGTCGATTAAAGGTTGTGAATGTTTACTCGAGTACATTAGTTGGGTCTATTGCGCTTCCTCTCCTTGCCCATACCCATACGGTGTTAATGCATCTACAGTGCTAGCAATTTACACTGCAGGATATTGGATATTTTAAATTGCACTTCTTGTGTACTTGGATATCACTTAATATTAGTACAAAATATCATTTAAATTGATACGCCAGTTCTTAAGATACCATCACTGATGTATCAGTAGAATTAGAGTAAAAACGTAGTATCAAACAAATATTGAAATATCGTAAGCACTGCTCATTGGATATTTATTTAATTACCTATGTCATATCATCGTATATCACTCAATTTCAGTAAAAAATGCATCAATATTGATACGCCAGTTCATGAGATACCGTCACTAATGTGTGACAAATATGGGAGATACACTTGAAATCACCTCATATTGTAGTTTCTAATAAAAATTCAAATATCTAAACAATTGCTTATTGGATATTAAATAAATTTCACCTATTGTATACTTGGATATCACTTAATATTAGAACATAATATCATTTAAATTGATACGCCAGTTTTTCAGATACCATCACTGATGTATCAGTAGAAATAGAGTAAAAACATAGTTTTAAACAAATATTGAAATATTTTAAGAACTGCTCATTGGATATTTATTTAATTGCCCATATCATATCCTACTATATCACTTAATATCAGTAAAAAATTGCATCAATATTGATACGCCAGTTCTTGAAATACCATCACTAATGTATGACAAGTATGGGAGATACACTTAAAATCGCCTCAAAATATTGTAATCTCTAACGAAAATTGAAATATCTAAACAATTGCTCATTGGATAATAATTTAATTGCACCTATTGTATACTTGGATATCACTTAATATTAGTACACAATTTCATTTAAATTTAACGCCAGTTCTTGAGAAACCATCACTGATGTATCAGTAGAATTAGAGTAAAAACGTAGTATCAAACAAATATTGAAATATCGTAAGCACTGCTCATTGGATATTTATTTAATTACCTATGTTATATCATCGTATATCACTCAATATCAGTAAAAAAATGCATCAATATTGATACGCTAGTTCTTGAGATATCATCACTAATATGTGACAAATATGGGAGATACACTTCAAATCACCTCATATTGTAGTTTCTAACAAAAATTCAAATATCTAAACAATTGCTTATTGGATGTTAATTAAATTGCATGTATTGTATACTTGGATATCACGTAATATTAGTACACAATATCATTTAAATTTATACGCCAGTTCTTGAGATACCATCACTGATGTATCAGTAGAATTAGAGTAAAAACATAGTTTCAAACAAATATTGAAATATTTTAAGAACTGCTAATTGGATATTTATTTAATTGCCCATATCATATCCTAGTATATCACTTAATATCAGTAAAAAAAATGCATCAACATTGATACGCCAGTTCATGAGATACCATCACTAATGTGTGACAAATATGGGAGATACACTTAAAATGGCCTTAAAATATTGTAGTCTCTAACGAAAATTGAAATATCTCAACAATTGCTTATTGGATATTAAATAAATTGCACCTATTGTATACTTGGATATCACTTAATATTAGTACACAATATCACAATATTAGTACACAAAAACGTAGTATCAAACAAATATTGAAATATCGTAAGTACTGCTCATTGGATATTTATTTAATTGCCTATGTCATATTATCGTATATCACTCAATATCAGTAAAAAAATGCATCAATATTGATACGCTAGTTCTTGAGATATCATCACTAATGTGTGACAAATACGAGAGATACACTTGAAATCCCCTCATATTGTAGTTTCTAATAAAAATTCAAATATCTAAACAATTGCGTATTGGATCTTAATTAAATTGCATCTATTGTATACTTCGATATCACTTAATATTAGTACACAATATCGTTTAAATTGATACGCCAGTTCTTGAGATACCATCACTGATGTATCAGTAGAATTAGAGTAAAAACATAGTATCAAACAAATATTGAAATATCGTAAGCACTGCTGATTGGATATTTATTTAATTGCCTATGTCATATCATCGTATATCACTCAATACCAGTAAAAAAATACATCAATATTGACACGCTAGATCTTGAGATATCATCACTAATGTGTGACAAATATTAGAGACACACATAAAATCGCCTCAAAATATTGTTGTTTCTAACAAAAGTTCAAATATCTAAACAATTGCTTATTGGATATTAAATAAATTGCACGTATTGTATACTTGGATATCACTTAATATTAGTACACAATATCATTTAAATTTATACGCCAGTTCTTGAGATACCATCACTGATGTATCAGTAGAATTAGAGTAAAAACATAGTTTCAAACAAATATTGAAATATTTTAAGAACTGCTAATTGGATATTTATTTAATTGCCCATATCATATCCTAGTATATCACTTAATATCAGTAAAAAATTGCATCAACATTGATACGCAAGTTCATGAGATACCATCACTAATGTGTGACAAATATGGGAGATACACTTAAAATGGCCTTAAAATATTGTAGTCTCTAACGAAAATTGAAATATCTCAACAATTGCTTATTGGATATTAAATAAATTGCACCTATTGTATACTTGGATATCACTTAATATTAGTACACAATATCATTTAAATTGATACGCCAGTTCTTGAGATACCATCACTGATGTATCAGTAGAATTAGAGTAAAAACATAGTTTTAAACAAATATTGAAATATTTTAAGAACTGCTCATTGGATATTTATTTAATTGCCCACATCATATCCTAGTATATTACTCAATATCAGTAAAAAATTTCATCAACATTGATACGCCAGTTCATGAGATACCATCAGTAATGTGTGACAAAGATGGGAGTTACACATAAAATGGCCTCAAAATATTGTAGTTTCTAACAAAAATTCAAATATCTAAACAATTGCTTATTGGATATTAAATAAATTGCACATATTGTATACTTGGATATTACTTAATATTAGTACACAATATCATTTAAATTTATACGCCAGTTATTGAGATACCATCACGGATATATTAGTAGAATTAGAGTAAAAACGTAGTTTCAAACCAATATTGAAATATCTTAAAAACTGCTCATTGGATATTTATTTAATTGCCCATATCATATCCTAGTATATCACTCAATATCAGTAAAAAATTGCATCAATATTGATACGCCAGTTCTTGAGATACCATCACTAATGTATGACAAGTATGGGAGATACACTTAAAATGGCCTCAAAATATTGTAGTCTCTAACGAAAATTGAAATATCTCAACAATTGCTTATTGGATATTAATTAAATTGCACCTATTGTATACTTGGATATCACTTAATATTAGTACACAATATCATTTAAATTGATACGCCAGTTTTTGAGATACTGTCACTGATGTTATCAATAATATTAGACTAAAATAGTAGTCTTAAACAAATATTGAAATATTTTAAGTTAAAGTTCAAAACCATAAGGGGGGACCATTGTGACTTTTTTTTATCTCTCATACGATTTTTCCAAATTCGAACTTTGGGAAGTTGTGTAGCATTAATGGTCTATTCTACCTGAGATCCATGTAGCCACGAATAATTAGCATACAAAGATCTACGAAATATGTAAATTTAAAAAAAAAAATCAGAAATAAAAAAGTTCAAAGGGGGGACTTGTGACTTTTTTATCTCTCATACGATTATTCCAAATTCGAACTTTGGGAAGTTCTGTAGCATTAATGGTGTATTCTACCTGACATCCATGTAGCCACGAATAATTAGCATACAAAGATCCACGAAATATGTAAATTTTGTTTAATTCTGCGCAGAAATAAAAAAGTTCAAAACCATAAGAGGGGACCATTGTGACTTTTTTTGTCTCTCATACGATTTTTCCAAATTCGAACTTTGGGAAGTTCTGTAGCATTAATGGTGTATTCTACCTGAGATCCATGTAGCCACGAATAATTAGCATACAAAGATCTACGAAATATGTAAATTTTGTTTAATTCTGCGCAGAAATAAAAAAGTTCAAAACCATAAGGGGAGACCATTGTGACTTTTTTATCTCTCATACGATTATTCCAAATTCGAACTTTGGGAAGTTCTGTAGCATTAATGGTGTATTCTACCTGATATCCATGTAGCCACGAATAATTAACACACAAAGATCTACGAAATATGTAAATTTTAGAATTTTTTTCAATAAAAAAGTTCAAAACCATAGAGGGACCATTATGAGTGATGACTTATACTGGTCTACTCGGAAAGTTAATAACTCGATTTTCTCACTTTTTTAAGTCACAATCGTGGTCAAATTTTCAGAAAATTTGGATTCAGCCATACTGTATATAAATCTGGCATAAAATTTTCAAAATATCCATTAGATAAATTTTCAGAAATTTCAGAGACTGATCACTTATAATGGTCAACTCAGAAAGTTAATAACTCGATTTTCTTACTTATTTAAGACATATTCGTCGTCAAATTTTCAGAGGATTTGTATTCAGGCATACTGTATACAGATCTGTCAAATCAAATTTTCTAAATATCGTTTAGATAAATTTTTAGAAATTTCAGTGACTGATAACTTATACTTGTCAACTCGGAAAGTTAATACTCGATTTTCTTACTTATTTAAGATGGCCATGACGTGTCGTTGGTGAACAGTGTTCACTTCTACTGGGATAAAACCGAAACCCACAATTATTGAAATTAGTCCCGAAGAGAGCTAACAATGTTCTTTAGAACAAAGAATGCTCGTTCGCATGCTTAAATTACCTACATAAAATAGAATTAAATGAAGTACGAAACAGATGTCGAATTCCGGCAATATGGAGCGATGAGTCATTTTCAGCTTTTAACGGGACTACTATAGTAAAACATATATTGTATGAGTACTAGAAAAAACCTAGGTACTCTCTTCGCAAATTAGCAATGCAAAATAACTAAAACACTGCATCAAATTTTATTTATGGGTATTTTGTATTTATGAACTAAAATTGTCGAGTATAAATATTCCCGATGCACCAGATGAAAGAATAAGCAACATTTTGGCAACTTCTCAATTCCTTGCACGAGAAGACAATTGAATTTGCTCTATAATAAATGACACCAGTTTGCCCTTTAATCTCATCAAAAATTTGTCACGCAAATACTTATTCATAAAGGAAATCGTAATCATAAATCGATGAAAGACGCTTGCGTACTTATACTTGATAGCAAACATTTTGGCAAGTTATCAATTCCTTAAAAAAGTCATTTAACATTCAACTTTTTCAATCAAAATAAATATGCGCGTTCCACTAAACTCAATACGTTAAAATATAATAAAGATAAGAATAATATATTGCCAAATATATTTTTATCGACTATACTGTTGGGAATAAAAAATCAATTTATAGAGTGATTATTCTTAGTAGTAGATTGATCTTTATTCGGTTATCGACCTTTTAATAAACCTTCAGCTTCTAATAAAATGAGAAATATTTTAAATACTATATTATAATAATTAATACTTAAAAATAATATATTATAATACTTAATACAATGGTGTCCCAAAAGTAAGGAATAAATGCATTATATTCAAAATGATTGCAAAATAATCCTCGAACAGGACAATTTCTAATTTTGAAAACACACATAACGTCATCATTATTATTTTTTAAATAGGACCACTAAACAGTGTGTCCCAAATTGAGTAGGCTACGATGGGTATCTTTCTTACTATAAAAGATAAAGATTCAGTTAAATTGGCAATGTTGTGCAGTTTTAAGCTGTTGGAATTAAGAGTTTAATTAAGTTCAATTAAGAGAAGTTTCAAAAATCCAAACAGTATGGATAAAATTCTAAAAATATATTTGTATAACAAGTTAAATATTTTAGAAATCATAAAAAATATGCTGAAACACTTCAAACAAAAGTTACTTTCAGAAGAATCATTTGTTTATACGATATTGTTGTTGTGCAGACATTTTTAAACCGTTACATTTTTCGAAACTATTGATGTAGTTTTTTAAATATCTTGAGAAATTTCAGTGTAATAATAACCCAGTAAATAATGCTAAAAAAATTGATATATAATGCAAATTATTCATAAACAGTAGGCCACCCAATTTACCAAAATATGCAATCAGTAAATCTATTAAAAGTGGGGAAACCCAAACAATTACTATGTATGACCTACTGTGTTACAAATAGTTTCAAATTAAGCACTTAATGCTGGCATAAAAGTGGGTAATTGGACTTAATTGCCGTATTGTTGAATCATTCTGGGATACACATTTAGAAAAGAAGAAATAATAATAGTTTATGACATCGTCGGGCATTATTATGCAAACAGGTTTAAAGATGAATAAATCGTTTGCAGATTGTTTCCTGTATGTATTCTGTTTAATCTATAAACGAAGAGTAAATCAAAGTTTTATATAATAACGCAGGCAACCAAATGTAGCCCCAAAACGTGTCACTAATTTTGAGCTCTTCGTCGCATTTCTGATTAAACTTGCGACATACTTCGATGGACCTGAAGCTTCTCAACTAGAATCAGTACAGTGTTTTACTACAAATATAAAAGTGGCCCAGGAATAATTTGATACAACTTCACAATAACTTTCCTGTTCATTGAGACAGGCAACCAAAAATGCATCGAGTCATAGGTTTACTTCCTCACATTTCTGTTATCCTGTTACAAAATATAGGCAGAGAGGACGCCTTTAGAGAGCCACGGCCAGTCTTCTGACATACTCCCACTTTACAGTTGGCCACGAGACAAGACTGACCAGACAACAATTTCCCTTCAGCATAAATAATTCGAAGATATTACAAGCTCCGAATCTTTAAAGAGTCTATTATATCTACTGCAGTATCAATTATTTATCTATTATTCTTGTTGATGCATGAAGAAATGCAAGTCCTGTTTGCTTCTTTCAAAGAAGGACTTCACCCCTCCTTTCTTGCGGAGGGGTGAAGTACTGACTGTGGTTGATGGTAATTCCTCTTTGAAAAGGCTTTGTTAAGTCATGTATACATTGTGCATCTCAGCATTAATAATCTATAGAGTAATGTAATAAATGTTGGTAAAATAAAATTACTAATTCGTCAATAAAATATATTAAAAATATTATCTTTTATAATATTTTCCTATAACCAAATACATTAATGTAGGAATCTATTCAAGGCATGGAGATTAACGAGATCTAATATTTACATCTATGATAACTAGAGTAATTTTTATCCTCTGCTTAACAGTAATAAAATCGATATTAGAGTACAGGTGGATTCATAGTCAGTGCTATCGCAGTATGTTGGAATTGCACAAGAAATATAAAGCTATTTCAAGCCTGTTAAATAGTTTGCAATTTCAGTTTTGTTAAGGAAGCATGCCGAAGCACTGGCTATGAATTTGCCTCGCATGCAATTGAAGCAAAACTCATTTAGTTAAAATTCAAACAAACTTAATAATACCACACACTAATAACAAGAGAGCTACAAGTTATATAATGTGCGCATCACAGATACCAACTAATAATTATTTAAATCAGTTATTCTCATTAATGATGCGACATTATATTGTGTTGTTAATTCGATAAAACATTTATAAACAATGAAGGATGTTTAATCAAAAAGCTCCATTTAACAATGCCGGCTGATGAGTAATTTTCAGTGACACTACAAGGCACCAGCTGGCACAGTTACTTATAAATAATGACTAACAGTGATAATAAATAATAACTAATTATGCAATGCAACATAGAACACTACATATTGCACCTTGATTAAAAATAGATATAATTGCTAAAACTACATCAAAACTCCCTCAACATTATGTTCTTAACAGGCACAGCGTTTGCTGCAACTCACAGCCTTTATTACAAATACAGGTACTCTCCGTTTAACAAGTCAATCCAGTCGCTGCGTTAAATTTTGCAAGATTGTGTATATATAGTGCTGTATAAGAGATGACCTGCATTACATAAGAGTACGCCTGGACTAATTAAACAATGTGCAAGGATCCGCACGGATATACAACATTCAGTCCGTATTTACAGTGTACACGGGAGACACTTGGACATAAATTGCTGCAGCCATTTTAAATACTACACGAGATTTTTTTTAGTGTAATACTAATCATGCTTATATATATTATATACATGTGTATAATTATTATTACATACAAAGGTTCAAAAATTATTTAGGTTTTTAGGAACTAGGTGTTATGTACTGGCTTTGAAACAATGGCGAAGAATAACCTTAATTCTGAATAAAATGAGGACTGCCGAATATTTTTCTTGTATTCACACAAAATTTGTGATATTAATTATTAAATGCAAGTGTTATTGTGACTTAGAAAACAAAGATTGTTCGTATTTCTCTCTTGAAGCACCCTATGACGTTGCAGCGGGGAACAAGGGGGCCTCGTTCAGCAGCTGGGGTGTCGTGATGGAACCTCCCGCATCCACATTTGTCGAGGGCGTGGGGTCCGCAGACCGGGCCGGCTCCTCGGACGAGTCGTCAAAGAGCTGGCTAAAGTCAATCGAGGGACCGTATGTGGCTAGTTCAGAACCTGACACCATGGGATCTGAAAATTTCATTGGAGTTTATTAGTATTGCGGACGAATCTGTTTCGGTGATTACCATTTTTCGAAGCCTCCTCGCTTTGATTACAAGGTAATCCGTAGGGTGGACAATCGCCGTTAAATAGCTGAAATGTAAATGGGACAGTTTATTCTTCACGGTTGTGTAAATAGTAAGTGCCGGAAAATTCGTTTTGGTGCTCCTTTACATCCAATTCATTGCCACGTTACACTTCAAATCTAATCATTGCCAAATGTCCAACCAAATATGCATGAATTCAAAACCATAGCAAACGATTAAGTATGGGGACTTCATGGATTTGAATGCACACATAGAAATTTTATTAATTTGCTATTAATTAATCCAAAATTATCAACTATTGTTATAAACAAACATTTTTTTTTTATATCCACCGCAATAAAGGTCTCAAAGTTTACGGAACGAAACTTCAACCAGTAGTATGTTTCTATTGAATTAATAAATATTTTAGATTAGTTTTGTAAAAACAAATTCTTTTGGAACCAGCAAATTTTCATATCGGTTAAATTGTTATTACATGTCTCGCAATCAATAGCAATTTCTATGCTTAATTTCTTATCAAACTCACCCCTAATAAAGCATTTGCATCAAGCGTGCTGTACCCATTCAACAAGTCCTGCAACTGGTTCAACTCGCCTTGTGTAGATTCCACGTGCGAGTCCATATCATCACTGAAAACACCGTTAATAAAACTAATATTAAAGTTATTTGATTTACAAATTAGATATAGTAACAAATATGAAAGTTTGCTAAAACTTGCCTTTGTAGCAATAGTAATTAAGATTATGTAATATCTGTTTCCATATTCTGTGCTTAAATTTAGAGTGAATAATGAGTAATAACATCTAAAAGTCCACAATTTAAAATGCTTCTCTCAACAAAATAATAAATTAATTGCAAAGGGATACTCACATAGAATTTAATCTAGAAAAAGTGCGGGAGAAGTCCCTTGTGGCTACAGTCGTCTCCTCCGCCGCATTTGCTAAGGTGCTCTCCTCATTATCCTTCTTTAGCTCCTTTGCATCCTGAATCCGTTTTGAATTATAGCTGCCGTTCATCACGTTACTCAACAAAGTGTCTTGTGTAACGGGATTAAGAAACACCTTCTGCTGAGAATCGATGTCGTTCGTATCGCCTTTACTGATCTGTTCCTGCAGATCGTTATCTGAGAGAATATCGCTTAGCATAGATTTCTCCATCTGAAAACAGTAACTCTCAACTGAAGTACGATTTAACATACAGCCGGACTTACAAATTCTGGGGAGTCGAAAAATATATCAGAGTTAATTTCAGAGGCATGTTCACTTGCAGTTTCCATATGCTGACTGGTTACCTGTAAGTTTGAATAGTTAGTGGCAGCCGTGTATAATGTATGTACCGTACGTCTTCGGCTGGCGACTGGGCCTCGGCTAGAAGTTCGCCCTGCAAGATTTCAGCGCTGTCGAGTTCGTGGATTATGGGGCCATCCGTACTCGTGCATTCAGAAGGGGCCGGCTTCTTAATTTTATTCGGAGACTCGTCTAACATCAGAGGGTAATGCCTTTTCACACCTAGACCACCCATACGTGACGACGGCTGTACAATTGTTACCAAGAATTGTATGAGCTAAAAATATAAGCATGTTAATATACGCAAGGTATTTGCATTTCTAATCATACCTTGTTGACAATTTGCTGTTGCTTAATGTGTTTCTGCCGCAGTAAAGCTAATTCGCGCCACAAAATTGCATTTTCTTGCTTCATAGCCAGTAATTGTGTATCTACGGTTTTTTGCTTCCCTTTCAAGAGTCGCACGTCGGTGAGAACCTTGAAGAAGTCGTCACTGCTCACGACGCCCTGATTGGAATTTTCAGTAGCCAACGCATTGTTTTTGCTTGATCCCGTGACTTTTCTTTTTATATTCTTTAGAAGCTCTGGCTTGTTTTTCTGGAAGTTCGGATGAAAGAATTGTATCTCATCTTTATCATTATCCGTGGAGCCGTTGTCCATCGCAGAAATTTTGTGGAATCCGTCTGGAACAGTTAGAATTAGCACGGCGATTTAACACGATTACCGATCGTACTTACACATGTTGAGCTGGCGCACGAAACTGCTCATATTGTTATGTTTGTAGTGGACGGGCAGCAGGTCATACCAAAACTGCGCCTGATTCTGGATTATGAAACTGGAGCCAGACTGGAATACATATTTCTAGTTAGACGACGCAACACGTAAACACACACAACAATGTGCACGTTCAACTCATTGCATTAGTAAACACATGTGTGACATGATAGCGGAGAAAATTTACCTGGCTCCACGAAATAAGGTGATCTGTAGTGGGATCGTTTACCATCTTCCATAGTTTGCTTAGGAAAGCTGGCACGTTCACATTATTTTCGGACAATGGCTGCATGTTGCTTGTCTTCGGAATTTGTGCCAGCAGATGTCTTCAATTTGGGTTTCTTCAAAGGTGGACACAAAAATATTTTTACTGGATTTAATATGTCATCCACTTGACTGATATTAGATGCGTATTAAATCCCACATGTTTCAAGAATCCAAGGTGATTTGGTAAATGTGAATCTATTCCACATAAGCTATGTGCTAGATCGCTAGATGGCATCCTTTTTTATTTTACTTTGCAAAGATTTTCAACTTATTTTGAGATTTATAAACATTATAAATGAATTTAATAATTAAGCAACGTACTATTAGTGTCTAAAGTCCTCATTTCAAGATACTTGGTGATTCTTAAGCTGTTTCTCACTAAACAGTGTTTGTTATTTGAAAGTAGATTCGACTTTAACCTTCAACTCGATAACAAATTACACATTTAATATCAATAACTGATACTACACTACACAAATATTCTGGAGCTTGTGAAATAATATTTAAATAACAGTCAGAATACCTATTTCACAAAAAACATTTAGTTCAAAACAATGGCTCCTCTATACTCCTCTAATCTCTGTAAATAGATTAATTAAAATTTAATTCAAACGAGAATGTGTGTTTTTCCCAAAGGCAAAATGAACACCAGGAAAAATTAAAACTGCCCAAATTTCGATGTCAATGACTGCATTGACAATCTTTAAAACCTTTATTTTTCTGGAAATAAGCATTTGAGATGTTTTTCGTAACCATGACAAACTCAAACCTGTAGTATTTTCCTATAGTGTGCACCATTTTTAGATCATAATTGATCATAATTGCTAGGTGGTTTCACTTGAGGAGGACCAAGAGTTTTGCCATTTACGTTGCCCTGATTTTCAATTCCTTGACAGGTAGATGAATTGATCTTCAGTTGTTTAAGTCATATGACGTCATGCTTTTCTGTTGCATTGGCACCACCTTAGTGAAGACACATTGGCATGACCTTGTGGGATAACTGAGTCATTATGAATGGCGCGCCATATTCAAATTGAAACCGGTTCCTGGAATCGATAAGGCAAACACCGTTCAAACATAATTACCAATGCAATTACGAAATCGTCAGAATAACGTGTAATCGCCATATTTTGTAACACTTACAGTGTCATGAAGTTAGCAAATGTTCTATATTTGTCCATAGCCGACAGACTGCTTAGTCCTACATAAATAAATGTTGTATTCCGTTCCATTTCTATTTTTTTCATTGTTATCGCGGCGGGAGGGCACGGTTCCGTGTGTTTTTAACGTTATGGGAAACAGCAGAGATTTTCCATACCTGTATGTAACGTAGTGACACAAACACGTAGAATGCTAATTCTGAAAGTAAGGTTCTTAACTTTTACGTTTATTGATTTGTTTCTCGTGCCCAATAGATAGTAGGTACACAGCCCACTCGACATGTACCTCTAGACCACGTCTTAAAACGCATGCCATTTAAGCAACAACCTAATACTATACACACCAAGCAATACAAAGAACAAAAATGCATTCTGCAATAATATGTCCATTATTAAATCGTAGTGGGAAACTAGCATTAGTACCAATTCGCAATTTTTATAACGAACTGCCGAGCCAAGCTAGAGTGGTGATAGCTGGTGCTGGCGTTGTAGCTAACTCTGTAGCTTACCATCTAGCTCTTAACGGATGGAGGGACATCTTGGTGTTGGAGCAGGACAAAATTGGCAGCGGATCGTCTCATTTCGGTTCGGGAACACTTGGCCTTTTCAAGCCAATAGCGCACAGAAATCTAATTTGGTACAGCATCAAGCTGTACCAAGAACTCCAGGACAAAGGCTATGACATAGGCATGAGGCAATGCGGTAGCTTGAACCTTGCGCAGACCAAAGATAGGCTCATAGCTTTGCGTAGGAGGATCGCCTATAACATTCCCACAGGACTTCATTGCGAGTTACTGACTCCCAACCAGTTGAAGGACATGCATCCGTACCTCTACACCAGCGATCTTGAAGGTGCTGTTTGGGTACCAGATGATGCCATCGCAAACCCTACGCAGATTTGCAACGTCCTGGCACTTTTGGCCCAGCAAAATGGGGCGCAGTACAGAGAAGACGTTCTGGTCGAAAAGGTCCTCACCAAGAACGAAAGGGTTTGCGGCGTTCAAACCGACGTGGGCAACGTGGATTGCGAATACTTCGTAAACTGCGCTGGCATGTGGGCTAGAGAATTAGGTTTGAAGTGCACACCTCCAGTCAGAATACCAGCATATCCAGCAGAGCACTTCTACGCCACAACAGGAGATTTGGACATCGAAGACGATCTTCCCTGCATCAGGGATTTTGATTCACATTCCTACATTAGAGAGTACGAAGGTGGTTTCTTGATAGGGTGGTTCGAACCAGAAGCCAACTCCGCTTTTGGCGGCTCCCACGGCATACCGCGAGACTGGAAGAACCACGTCCAGCATAAATGGAAGCACTTTGGTAGGCTCACTCTGAAAGCCCGAAATTTTTTAAGCAAACCAAATTTTTCTAGACAATTACTGGCAAAAAACCGTCCACAGGATGCCACGCTTGAAAGAATGCCAAAGGCCGAAACTCGTAAATTCACCTGACAATTTCACACCAGATGGAAGATGGATTTTAGGAGAAACTCCCACAGTGAGCAATTACTTCGTCGCGTGCGGAATGAACGGCAATTCTTTACAGGTAATTTTATTGTCATTATTTACTTTAAAAAACACACTTTCAAATTTCGAAAACGACCAAAATATTATCATAGCCTAAATTTTCGAAAAACTTTTCGAAAAAAAAATTCAGTCCCTCAACTCCCAAACTTGACTTAAGTGGTGCATGAGGTATACATGTACCTTAGAACCTTAAAACCTTACACCATGTGCACATAATCACAGGAGTCAAGGATGTGGAATGGACTAGGGGATTCTAAATTAGGGTTTTAGTCCAGTGCTTCTCAATCTCGTTTGAATTTTGGTTCTTGAATAGTGAGTTTTGGCTACATGGTCCAATGGTGTGCACCACTTCCATATAGTTTGGACCAGATTCACTTGGGTATCACACAATTCATGCTAGGCAAAACGAAATAAAACAAACTATGATATCAATACTAATGTGTAACTGGGTATTAGATACTGATGTATGTCATGCAATTTATGTTTCCGAATTTTTGATTAGGTGGATTCTCAAAAATTCGGAGACATAAATTGCCACTACTTTTGGAACCCAGCCTAACCTATCCTAGCTTACCTTTGGTGCCTTATATTCACTTAATCCCTATCTTTACTATCCTCTGCCACAATTCCAGGTAGCTAGCCTAAGTGATCCTCACCCACCAGAACCTTTGGTGCCTTTTATTCACCTTGTCCCTATCTTTACTATCTTTTGGCACAACTAGCCTAACCTATCCTAGCCCACTAGACCTTTGGTGCCTTTTATTCACTTAAACCGTATCTGTATTACCCTTCCTATGTTATTACAACTCTATTAAGCTAGATTAATGTTAGGATTGATTAAATTATGACAGAACTTTAGAAATTTTTGGAAAACTAGTTACAAACAGCAGTATTACTTTGTAACTGCAATGGATCACACCTAAGTTAATATGGTTCCGACTATATGTTCTGGATTCTGTATTGAGTATTGGAGGGTGGCCTCGAAGTTGTCTGCCTAATACTGGCCATGCTCCCCGAAATTGACTCGCTTGTTTATTTTCATTCACATTAAACTTCCAACAAATTACATAGGGTGCCGGTGGAATTGGTAATGCCGTAGCTGAATGGATTATTGAAGGAAGGCCGACCCAAGACCTCCTGCCGTTCCACATCCAAAGGTTCCTGGATGTACACAATAACCGGAGGTACCTCCAACAGCGCACCAAAGAAATCGTAGGACGGTAAACCAGAAACTGCACCCGAATTTACCTGATTAACAGAAACATTCTCCCCAGACATTACTCGATTCTGTATCCCCACCAATGCGAGTATAAGTACGCCAGGAAGCTCCGCTGCTCGCCCCTGTACAGCGTGCTCGAGACCAAGGGGGGTGTCTTTGGGATTAAGATGGCCTATGAGCGAGCCTTATATTTCGATTCGTCCTACACCGGCGGCGAAGCAAAGCCGAAAATGCCTTCTGGTAGTTTTTATAAACCATCATTCTTCGAGTTCATGAAAGAGGAGTTCATCGCATGCCGGGAAGGTGTCGGGATCATAGACATGTCATCGTTCTCGAAAATCGAGATAAAAGTAAGTGAACACACTAACGCCTACAAAACTCTAACTGCTTGCTGTTTAAGTCTGATGCATCTAAAGAGGTTGTCCAATATTTGCAAAAGCTTTGTTCGAATGAAATTGATATCGCCGTCGGGGGAATTGTGCACACGGGGATGCAAAACCATCAGGGCGGCTATGAAAATGACTGCATGTTGGTGAGAAAAGCGGAGAACAGTTACTTTATGGTGTCGCCAACCAGTCAGCAAACAAGGGTGTACGAGTGGATGATCAGGAACCGGCCCATGGAGTCAAGGGTAGACTTGAACGACGTTACTTCAATGTACACTGTGATAAACGTTGTTGGCCCAAAGGCCAGCGAACTACTTAGCGAGCTATCCAACAGCAATATGATGTTGTCCCCTTTCTCTTATAAAAAAGTTAACGTCGGCTACGCGTCAGATGTGATGGTCTTATCTTTTACACACACTGGAGAACCGGGCTATTGCCTGTACGTGCCATCAGAATATGCTTTACACGTTTACTACCGGCTAATGAGGGTATGTTATACTGATGTAAAATTTGTATGTTATATAGCACAAAGCATGCGGCTAAACCCCTTGTATTAATGTTTGGTAGTACTTGATAGTAATTACAGGTGGGTCGTGATTACGGCATCCGTGATGTAGGAATTCTGACTCAGCGGTCCATGAGAATTGAGAGATTCATACCGTTTTGGGCCGAGGAATTGTCAAGCTTCGTGACACCTTATGAGGCAGGGAACTCTTACATAGTAAAACTTGATAAGGTAAATTGAAAGAATTGCACCGCAATTATTGCAAGGCCGTGTTTTGTAGAAGGACGATTTTATTGGAAGGGCAGCTTTGCAGAAACAAAAACGCGAGGGAGTCAGGAAGCAACTGGTGTTTTTCCAGCTGAACAACATAAATCCCGATAAAGATATTTGGCCGTGGGGTGGTGAGCCCATTTATAGGAATAATGAATACGTAGGCACCATTACATCTGCAGGGTACGAAATTGAGTTGTAAAAAAATTTAAAGTATTAATAATTTTGCTTGTAGTTATGGATTTTCGACGAACAAACTTATAGCGCTGGGTTTTTTGAGGAGGCCCAAGTCATCAATGGTGAAAACTGTTAGTGCCGACTTTATAATGTCGAAGGGGGCGCATTATGAAATAGACATTGCAGGCCAGAAGTTCCCGGCGAAGCCATATGTACACACGCCGATAGCTTCCACGAATGTAGCGCAGAGGAGAAAGTACAAACCCACAGTTGTTAGATACGGAAGCGATATTACTTGCTAGTGTTTTAATAAAGATGATGTAGAAAATAAGTTGTGTTAATTAGAATATAACGTAATGACTAAATCGTTACAGTTTATTAACTCAAATAAAACTAAGTACATATAAAATGAATAATCACAGCCAGTGAAACTCTTGAAGGAAATGAGGCCCACATATATAATTCTTAATTACTGAGAAGCATTACTTCATTCTATTATATTATATAAGGAAAAACAAACGGTAATACACTCGTAGATATAGCTAGGAATATGCAAAATACAAGTGAGTTTAATTAGTGAACAATAAATTATATCATTTAGAATGATTAGAAAATCTTCAGGGTTTATATAAGTGAAGCGATTTACACTTGATGGCCACTGATAGCTGGAATAGACTGAACATAACAATTAGATTAGTTATAACAACCACTTCACAAGCCGCTTACTCTATTAGAATTCTGCCTCTGATAGGATCTTACGCTATCATTCTCTACAATACACAAATCGGAATCTGAATCCCGCAATGTCCCACCTACATTTTCCTACAAAAAAAACGTCATTCGTTTAAACAATTCTCCACCTTCACTGACATACTACCTGCGTCATTTGCTCCGTTGTGGTTAGAAGTCTAGCCAGTGGGTTACAGCAGACGGGCAACGTTTCCAAAAGGGTCGGGCGGGAGTGAGTCAGCAGCGGCTTCATGTAGCGAGTATCAAAAGATGTCCACCACCTAGCCAAAACGGCCTTCTCATTGGGCGGTGGGGGTGATAAATCACCGCTAATAATGCCTGACCACTCGTTGCTGCCTGGTGTCGTGCTCCCCTAAAATTAAAAATTTTGTTTCATTTGCGAATCGAATTTCATCAGTCGGTCAATCAGTCACATACATTTCGCCGACTGCGCGTCAATGACTCGGTTTCTTCCTCAATTCCAACTCTGCAACAACGGAAAGACACATTTAAATAAATAAAACCATTTTACTAGCAACTAAAATAGCTCATTCTAGCCTCAAATATTGCTACTAAATATTATACGTACGGTATTTGAAACCAGTCGAGCAGATTTAAAGCGGCACCTCCTTGTATGATTACAGTTATTATAACGATTAAAGATGTGGTGGTCAGCATAGCCTGGCGTGCTTCAGAAACGGTGTTCCGTATGGCCAAAGCAAATGACATCGCTCCTCGCAACCCTGAAAGCAACCAACTGCAGATACCTCGATTTACACGTGGCACTCCGCATACCTGCAAAAAACAGCATGTGCTGGAAATTCGTCGGTATTTTCGGTTTCCGGCCCAAGTTGAGTAGATATGACAGCGGGTAGATGTTGGTGGCCCTACCTATAGCAGCACAAGTCTACATTATAGTTCAGGAAAATCATTGGAAACTCACAAATTTCTTATTAATTCAAATCAGGAAATCAAATTTTCGTCAGATATAACATTAATTTAGCAAAATTACTGTCAAAAATCTTAAATTATTAATTAATGGTGTCCTGTAAACAATTGGTCACAAGTAATTTTGCACAGAAAATTTCTAATTGCAATTAATTACCCATTAGTTGTGCAGTATAATATTTTGTTCGTTAATAAAAGGATACAAATCCAGCTAAAATGAATAGCACATCAAAGTGGTGTTTGGGAAATGTAAACATAGAAACTCCAATGTATGAAAAGATGAAGTTTTCCGCTAGGAAATTTAGCAACTCGAACATTTGCTTGGTCCTTGTCCTCGAGTCGTCTGACAAATTGTTGTACGTGTAATGAGCCTGGCACATGCCGCAAAATAAGACTGCGACCACACCTGGAATTGGGAATAAAATTATAGATTGCTTAAAAAAGTCTAATGTAAATAATTCGCAACGGCAAGTGTGCAATGATTGTTTTCCAAGTGGTGGTAGCATATTATTTACCTGTTAAATCGGATGCTTCGGCAATTAAAAATGTGCTGTACGACATGAGTACAAACAATGCGGACTCTAGCAGCGCAAAGTCTCGAATACGTGTAAACTTGGTCAAGTAAGCAATCATTAAGGAAAATATGTTTGTAAGATCTAGTAAAACAAAAGTATTAGTCAAAAAAGGATATCAGTGCCGTCAGCATGCCCATCATGGCTCCAATAACCAACGACAGCATAAAAATCCCGAAGAAGTCGCAGAGCGCTTTCAAAAATGCTATCGTTTCAAAGCCGCCAGAGCCGGACTGGTACCGCTCAGCGTAGTTCTGTATTGATCTGAAACACGTTAACTTTAAGCTCTGTACGGGTGGCGGAAGCCTGCTGTTAGTCGATTTCAAGCGGAAGCAATTTCTGTTACTTTGACTTACCCACTTAGTACAATAGCAACGGCATCATTTAGCACACTCTCTCCGAAGACTAGTGCGTACAAATTGACATCCACTCGGAGGTCATTAAAGATAGCCAGTACTGTAAGTGGGTCCGTCGAAGAAATGAGCGCCCCAAAGTATAGAGTGTCCAGAAAGGTAAAACTGTTAGCCATGTGCGCTGGCATCAACTGAACACAACCATACATTAAGGCCCCGACTACAAACGAGGACACTGTCGTGCCAATGATGGCGTAGGTTAGTATAGCGCCCAAATTACGGAAAAAATATTTCTGAAAATTACGGTTATTATAATATATACACAACCCCCGTAAGTGATTATGTGACGTAGTTGCACTTACCCGCTTCAGCGAGTACCCGGCGTGGAAAATAATGGGCGGCAGTATAATATTGAAGAAGATTTCTGGGTCAAAGGTGGCCTTCAAATCAATTACATTATCCTGCACGTCTTTGATCTCTCCTCTGAACGTGTACTCGTATGTTTTGTTAAGCATGTGGCTTTTGATGGGAAAATGTAGTGAGAGTGCGTCCGGTGGGTAGCTGGAATTATACTTCTGATCATTTGAAACAACGGACATGTGTAGAACGGGATCGGAACTCCCCGCATATCGAATGATGGCACCAACTATTAGACCTACGGAAAAATGCATTATACATGATGAACGCATGCCGGTGTAATGATTTTATACCGTAAATTACGGCGAGGCCTGTCTCATGCAGGAAACTGACTCTTCGGTGTTTAAACAGCCATATCGTAAGTACAGTTAGTATAAGAAGGAGCGTGTAGGATAGCAAATTGAGGGTATCTATCCGGTGCATGGACTGGGCTTTTGCATCTAGTTCTATATCTGTGTCCGCTCCATGAGCATTCTCCAATATTAGTGTACATACCATAAACACTAATAAATTGTTATCCATTTTTACTGTTTTAAATGGTGTACTTTAATATCCAGAAATAACTCAAACCCTGACCATATTTATATTATCATCTCAACTGTCAAATTCCTAGAGATAATTGGCAAACTCTAACGCATATGCGCATTAGGTTCGTCTTCTAACGCTGCAATTGCAAATAATTATATTCAAAACCACTATCTTTATTCATAAATAGGTGTAATTTATGCGCAATTTTGTAAACATCGCGTTTTCGCGAACTTGAGAATCACTTCCTTACTGCTTACCAATCAAAAAAATTCAATTCCATTTTCCCTGAGTCATGATCATGACCTCAGTTCGGTTTGCAACCAGAAAGAGATAACAACCTTCCTTTTATTGATAAAATATATTTTTTATGAACAATTTCGATTCTTATTAGTCTAAAATAGAAATCGTAAAATGACTTTGTTATGACCACTGACATTGCTGTCAAAATATAACCTCAACATAAGTGGGCAGCTGATGTAAATGAAAATGTGATGATTATCATTTAAATTATTGTTTTTAACATCTATAATGAACGCGAGGTACAGACTCATTGTACTCGCACTAATTTTTGTTTTAATTTTATACAAGACCTACCAGTACTATGGGCTTGCCGAAAGGCAGGCGGTCAATTTTAACACCGCTAAGGCCCCCCTAAAGCAACCCACCTCCCCGGAGAACATACGGGTAACAGTGTACTACGAGGCGCTCTGCTCCGACTCGAGAAACTTCTTCCTCAAACACCTGCTTCCGACCTACACCCTGCTTTCAGATCACATGACCCTCGACCTAGTGCCATATGGCAAGGCTAAGGTGCGACTTAATGCAGAGGCACGTGCACTTCTACATTATTTATTGCCCCCAGACAATCGAGTCCGACGATGGGAACATTGAGTTCGAGTGCCAGCACATGGCGGCCGAGTGTCTGGGCAACAAAATCCACGCCTGTGCTATCGATCAAATCACCGATCCCTTGCTGCAGCTTAAAATGGTAGCTTGCATGATTGATGACGGTTTAATACCCTTGGAGGCCGCTGAGAGAGTAAGTATCCTCGGTTTTTACATATTCTTTATTCAAATATTATCAAGTTTTGTGGGGCTGATGAGACTTAAATTGTACTGTCAACAGATATAAATTACCGGGGGCTCTACAGCCCACCATGTGTCGGGTATTACAGAAATATCAGTCTCATTGCAAACAAAATGTTTCTATGTTATAAAACTCTCCATCAAGGTCATATTCCCGAATCAGCGGCATCAATTAATTTTTTTGCCATATCTGAAGTATTTTGTCAAAGTTTATGAGTAGATGCAGATATCCGGGCCCATTCTCAGCTAGTTTGCATTTCTTGGAACCCTTTGAGTTGCCTATGGCTTTGGTGCAACTTAAAAATTATAGGGCATATCGGTCATAAGTACAATTTAAATTTTCTCCGCTTGAAATATGTGGCATACATAAAGCCAGCACTGCAATTAGCTTAAAGCAATGTAATTCGTTCATTGCTTGTATGTAACGGCGATTATGAAATTTTAGATTACGGTTATCTGCACGGATTAGCTACATTACAGTACAACAATGGTTTCAGATAAATAAGTAGTATTTTGTGCAAGGTTATCTATTTTTATCCTCGGAAAAAGAATTGCTGAAATGCTGCATTGGCTGATGAAGTAAACATTTATTTCCTTTCGTACCAATTTACAGTATCAAATGACCTTGCACCAAATACTACTTAAACGTGATATTCTTGATGATGATTCTTGCAACTATTACTTAGCTTGTAACGGATTACTGAAATACATACTCCTTTTTTGAATTTTGCAAGCAAGCATAAACGGAAAAATTAATAGGCAAACAAATTTTAATCATTTACTTACATTTAGCACGGTAAATTGTAGTCATTCTACATTACAAATCATTAATGATTACATATTCGAGCACCGATACTTGGATTTCTAACATGGAAGTAAATAAGCTCCATTGATTACCTGCTACCGTTGTTTAAATGTAGACGAAAACTGCACTGGCAGTCCACAAATCTAAACTGTGCATTGTTTGCCGACAAATACGTTATCATAATTTATGGAACTCGGTGAAATGACTCAGTGATTAGTTAAGCAATTATTCACATTCATGAAGATAGTGGTTTCACAATTGCCCTTTTTTGTTTATAAAATCGTTAGTAAATATTAATTACGGTAAGTTAACACAACGGCTATAACACCTTCAACAAATTTTTAATTATTATACCATACACCTCTAGAAATGTATATTACTTTTATAGTTTTAACGCTGAGAAAATTTCTTTCACACATGAAAATTCATCAAAAATAGGCACTAGACTACTAGAAATGTGTGTGCAATGATTTTTTTTTATGAAAATTTGCTTTTATTAATTTTTAGTGCGCACATGAAAACGGAGTGAGTTATGGGCAGCTAGTGATTTGTACGAATGGAAAGCAAAGCTCGCTGCTGCTGAAGGCACATGGCGAACGAACAAAGGCGGTGCGGCCGGCCATCACCTTTATACCGACAATAGAGCTGGACGGCTCGCAAAATGCTCCACTACCGAAAATCCTGAAAGACTTCAAGAAGGAACTATGCAATAATTTTAAGGAAATTCCGAAAGAATGCTTATAAATTCCATTTACAAAGATGCAGATTTTGTAGTATTTTGGCTAAATACATTGTTCATTAAATAGTTTTGATAAAACATGTGCAGGTCTTTTAATTGATACGTCTCCCCATGCAATACAAATTAATGTCCTGGTTTTTGAACTGTCTAATTAGAATACAAGCCCCAAAATTGTTCCCACCTACAGCTTTTTGAATTTTTATAACTTTCTAATTAGAAATGCATGAAAAATAGGCATCTAATTAGGTAGACCAAATCAAATAAAAGTATAGTTGGTTGCATGAGAAACCAAATTGTATATTTGAATTCCATATTCTTGAAAAACTTTATTTTGGAGCCTTAAAATTGAAATCAATTATAACTTAACATTTGAACTTTCCACTTATAGTCACATCTCATTGCTCAATATAATTTCTTGGATCAACGCCTTCCTCCAAAGGACAACATAAAATAGCCATAAATAAAGATTAAGCTTGTAGGCGTATAATAATAACCCGCAAAAGGTTTTAGCTCCGCAAATAGAAAATTAGCGTTTAATTATAATACAGCTAGTCAAACTAGGTTTGCAATTTTTATATTTTATTGAAAATCATATGTATTTTTTTATAACTATGCATTTGCGCCACGTATTAAAAGCTTGTTGCCAATTTTAAATACACCCTGTGTCGTGAAAATTTAGATTATTTCAATACTATTAGTGCAGCATAAATGGGGCGAAGTTATTGTCGGGGTGGCTTGTGTTTCTACGTTAAGTTTTGGCACCCTGTAATTGTTATGTATGAAATGCGAGCTTATATAAAGTGTGCGAAATTGGATGAAGCTGTTAATAGTTTTGAAAGTATGTTAGTTGTATTCAGATTAGGGTATTTTTTTATTAAACAAAATATTTTACTTGGCATTTTCAGTTCGTTACAATTGTCACTTTTTTTTTAAATAAGCACAGTTACAAGGAAAATACATGAATATAACATACAAATGTATTTTGAACAAAAAAGATCCTGAAAAACTGTATTTTATAGAAAAAAATGTTAGCCACAGTAGTAGTAATAGATGCGTAGTCATCTTGACGATTGACCTAGCGATTTTAAATACAAAATATTAATAACGTTATACAAGAGTACTGTACTAATTGGCGGGTATATACATACACATGATTCAGATGTAAAGATGCATTTTGATGGCGATTTAAGAGCCAGTTTGCACCGGAAATTGATTGAAACATAAATACGTGCAGTTGCAAACATAGTCTACATAGTGTATGTGTATGTATAAACAGGACGGTGGTGCACACATGCACAACTTCTATATCGGGAAACAATACATTAAATAACATATAAATTTAACAATATTTTCGTTATGAAATAAATACAAGAAATAAAATATCTATTTTAGATGTCTAATTAATTTATTACAATATTATATACACATATACTATATACAGATATACGTATATGCACATATATAAAACGAGGAAATTTATACAATATATTTATACCTAGAATAAAGTATGTACAAAATATATAAAGTATACCTACGGTGAGTACATTTTTTTGAATCTCATTAAAGAAGTGACAATACACGATAAAATTTCACTAATGACTTGATATATAGAAGTTATTGCACAGTTTACGTGAACCACCTGTACGTATCTAAGTACAATAAAGACTAATTGCAGCGCTTGAATGATTTTACTCAAAATGCAACAATATATTACATTATAAAACAATAGTACATACGATATCATTTATTTACAAATTGTAGGTAGAATCATTACAAATAACGGCTCTTAATGCAGTCACATACTAAAAATAAATGGTGCATAGATGCTATAATTTGTGGTTACTCGTGAGCCACGTAAGACCCTCGTAGAGGCCGTCCCCCGTCGTCGCGCACGCCGGCTGAACATACCAGTTGCGGTCGCGGATGCGCGTGAGCCCGAGCTTTTCCTGGATCTCGTGGGGCTTCATGGCCTCGGGTAAGTCTTGTTTGTTGGCAAATATCAGTATGATGGCATCCCTCATCTCCCTGTCGTTGATGATGCGGTGGAGCTCCTGCCTCGCCTCGTCGATCCGATCGCGGTCGGCACAGTCAACCACAAATATAAGTCCCTGCGTCCCAGTGTAATAATGCCGCCACAGTGGCCTGATTTTATCCTGCCCGCCCACGTCCCACACGTTGAACTTAACGTTCTTATACGTAACAGTTTCCACGTTAAAACCAACCGTAGGTATCGTCGTCACGGACTGGCCCAACTTTAGTTTATACAGTATAGTTGTTTTACCCGCTGCATCCAGTCCAAGCATTAAAATCCTCATCTCTTTATTACCAAAGATTTTTGATAGTAATTTACCCATCTCGCTAAGGGGCTTGAACTAAACTCTCGTTCTAAAACAGATAAAGCACTTGTAATATTCACGTCACAGCAGAAGCACAGGTGGGTAATTACTTACATTGAATTTATTTAGCTATAGAACCGCTTAGGTTGTCTAACCGTGCCTTTTTAGCATTGTTACATCTAAAAGCCAACGTTCATCTAACCTATAATATAAGTTTCTCATTGTAATTATCATATTATTTCAGGTTGTATAAAGCACAAGCAGTTCTTACAAGCGGCTTTTTACATTGGATGCTTGTTAGTATGGAAATTTCGTGTATTACGTCTATACCCGAGCGTCCACTAACCGTAAGAGGAACTATGGGGAATATACTTGCACAATGGTTGTATACATTAGTCTACGATGATATGTTATATTAGTTAAGCATGATTTTGAATGGTGAGTGTTCCAGAGGACGTCGTTTAAATTCCCACACGACAGCGGATGTTCGGCTTAGGTATTCTGTTTTGAAAATAGCATTGTGATGTTAATTTGTATTTTCGTGTGATATTAGAGGAAGTTTAATTAATGTAGACAGCATTTTGTAAGTAGGTGGATGAGGGGCAGCCACATGAATAATTCCTTAATGGAGCTATATGGAGGTAATTCACTCACTGACCACATTAAATTAAATCCACTTCAGAGTCCTGCACTGGCCGATTGTTCAGAATAACATGTAGATACATTAAAAAGGTGTGTAAGTTTATTATATCACTATGGCGGGTCAACTAACGGAATGACAGAATCGATCAGCGACCAATACACAAGCCTAGCGCACGTTACTTCGTACCCAATTCTATTTTCATACATACCACTAAACATTCGACGATTGTTACAATGTGTCTTTAATTCTATCTAACAGCGCTAATATAACACCCATATTGGCCGAGAATTTGATACACCGTTTAGTGGTTGTGTCTGTCAATCGGCATCGAAATCAGCCATTCAGTAAATGGGAGGAACTCGGCTGGCCGAACTTCCACGAACACTAAAGCGACACCGCCACCCACCCATCTAAATGCCACTGCACAACATTCCCATTGCCAACAATTGGCGCGACAGAGAAAGAGCCCACCCACGCACAGACCGCTTTTGATCTGCCACGTTCGAAATCACAATCGACACATCGTTTTTTCCCCGCCAATTCTCCCTCTCAATCAGTTTTATCGAAGAAATTGAACATCAGCAGCACATTTCGCCAAATCTGCGACTCCAACGCCAATTGCGACCAATAAACTTCCGCGAAATTATCAGACGCTTGACTGGCGGTTAGTTAAAATCACTTCCTCTCTGAATCATTCGCATACCTTTCCCACACTGATAAACCAACAAGCACTGACGAAACCCAGGTTCAAACCCGCACTCACTGTTCATCTCCCACACAGCCTCCAAACAAATAAATTGAAACACAACCAAACATCGCAACTAGTTTGATCTGCAAAAATTACATTGTTAAAACAAAAAAACTTGAAAAAACAGACTAATTAGGGTTGCCCTAATTGACTTCAGGGTTATAACCTGTCAGGGCTATTATTGTTTTCTGGTATTTCCAGGAATTGGGTTTTAATCATAGCTGTATTTATACTCTCTTCTTAGGTTTGACTCATCCACTGCTAGAAATAGGTGCCTCCCATAGTCCTTTGTGCTTCTCTGTCCTTTACCACTTGTACCAACCGCAGCTATTGTATCTATTCTATATACCTTCCCAAAAATTCAGAAGAACACGTTTACGGTAGTGCTTTAGATTAACCTAACCTACCCTAAGCTAAGGTTAGGTTACCTACCTTAAGCTACCCTAAGCTATCTACAGCGTCGTAATAATGTAGCAAAGTAGGTTAGTTTAGGAAACATCTATTTTACCGAATTTTTGGGAAGGTGGATACACACAGAATTGAATTATTATTCATATTTGAATACAATTTCTACAGTATTCTGGTTAACTGCATGGTTGTTCATGCGATACAACTTCTAATGATCTTGACCATTGTTCCAATCGCTTGGACACGTTCTACCTCCCAACAAAGACAATTGTCTGCCCGAATAATTTGCAGTACTTTACTGGCTGAGCAATGGGCCACTACTTCCTCCGACATTTGTGTTTATAGAGCTGTTGATTTTGCTCCTAACAATCGAACCACCCTGTATATATCCGCAATATTTTTAATGGCCATAAAACGTTTTGAAAGCTGGCATTTCCTCGTATCTCGGAATGCTCTCACTGGCATCAATTTATCGACTCCGGTCGAATGCGTGGCGTGGTGGAAAGGAACTCGCCCGGGGCACCTGGGGGGCAATCATTTTATACGGTGCTGAAATTAACGATGCGCGGTTTGCAGAAAAACCGCAAGCAATTAAAATATATATGCAAACGTGCGCGACCCAAGCGGTTGGATACGTGTTAAATCCAATGGACGTGATAAAAAAATATATTGACATTGGCCGTTTTATTTGTGTTGTTACTAGGAAGCTGTACACTTTCACACTCGCAGCACCAAATAATCATATATTAGCCAGGGTCATCGCAAATGATTATGCGAACTATTAAATTAAATTTAGTACCGCCTCTACAAAATATAAGCTGATTTCATGCCAGTAATTTCATATACGTGGTTTTAATATAATAATAAATAGATACACGTGTCCGGGTCTATTAGGCACGTCAGACTTGTATTTAGGCGTTCCCACACACATGCACATTCGACGAATACCATTATACAAGTACTCGACCAAAACTCGAGTATTGTGCTGAGCGAGAAACTACGACCACAGATTACGTTATACTAGAAACTAATTATTTATATATTGTCATTACTTGTACTTACCTTACTTACACTTATTATCACATATTCATTACTTGTACATATAAATCGCCAGTTGGCTTAAGTCATGATGACGCACAAGGTTAAAACAAAATCGTATTATATGTTATATTGTTTTTTTTTAATACGTGTAAATCCGCCAGTCCACTTACTAATTTTGTATATAGGTATGGGGTGTTTTTCGAAAGAGTACTAAGCACCATGGCTAATCTCAACAACTTAGGAGTTAACTATGTACTTAGAACATGTACGAAATGAAAAATACATCACATTACGCCAGATAATCGAAGTAATACTAGAAGGGCTTGGGGAATAAGCAGAAGAATGATGTCATGGCTTCGTAACACCAGAGCCTAGACTAGACTGGTTACTAAGATCAGCACAGGACATAGAAGCATTTAATGATGGTCAATTGTCACAAACATCCAGTAATGAAGTACACTAGAAGAAGGGTGTTTTTGAACTTGGCCACAAGTAAGTGTACTTTCGATACATTGCTTGGGTACTTGCATGCGCAGATTCTTTCATTGGTATCTTATAATAAGGTTTTGTTGAATTTTTTTCCACGTCCATGATTTTTCGTTAAATTTGATTAAAATGTGAATAACTTGCCAACGTTGCATTTAATCCCAAAAAATAAAAATGATTTGCGAAGCCCATATAAAGCAGATTTAAAAAATGAAATAATATACAGGGTGATCCGTTTAAAAAAGAGACCAAATTTTGTGTTCCGGATTTATGGTACACTCTGTACACTCGAAAATAATTTTAAAAAGTAGAACATCCAGTGTCCTATAACTTCCAATCAGATTTGTTCCTCAATTTTCATTAGTCAATGCAATGGTCCGAGCGAGAATAGGTGTAACAGGTGTATAATAATATACCCTGTATATTATTCTAGCACTGCTAGAACTCCTTATATAAAAACGTAGTACTTTTTTAGTGCTAATATTGTGTGGAAAATGCTATTACACCATACATTGTTCACATTTAGACAATATTAGATGTTTTGGATCAAGCTTTACCGTTTGTTTTATTGGGTAATCAATAATATTTGCCTTGCATGACTAGTTTTATCAAATAGAGTTGTAAATAAGCCAGATAAGTAGATTATATAGTTAACACGTTTTTACAGCGCAATTAAGCATTACTGATTGCTTTATATGTACACAAAGGGACACAATAAAACCTAATCGAATTATCAAGTTATTCCCACTATTGTTATTAAATGGTTTATTAAATTGCCATAAATATATTTTTTGGTCGAAATTGTGCAAAATAGTTCAAACAATACCGCAAAAATATCTTTCTACTTCATCAAGCAATAAAATTAGATTGGGTCTAACAACTAAAAACACCCAGAAGAGTCTATCTTTAAAAGGGGAAATTGATGTCGCTGGTTGTGCCATAAAATTATATTTTTTTGAGCAACATTATCTTTTTAACACGTGGAGTTGTTTCTAATCTCTCGTTTAATTTTAAGCTTGCTTGCTTGCTTGAGGCCAAATAACATTTTATTGCTCTATTTTGGCGCCTGACGTCGCTTTGTGGCAGACCCGACCGATAGTAAACTTTACGCAAACATAATCTTTGGTCAAGGCTCTCTTATCTATGATTCAGTAATCTCCATGAAACTGAAATTTAGCAATTCGCGGTAATCCGACGCAATCCACGCCAGAGGCGTCATCTATCTGCAGCACTGGCAACTTCTTGAAGCAACGAAGATGCCTGTAAATATTTGAATTTATTTTCAGCATGCAAATAACGATTAATAATTGCGCCTATAGATTCTTCAATCTGTGCAAGTTTTTTTTTAGATTATTAAGAAAATGTCGATTATGATTAAGTCCACAACTCTCTGAAGACCATAGCACAAAAGTCTGGCTGACCAATGGCCAGTACTAAGTCCTTACTCCTCTAGTACCTCTATCACTGCCGGGCTGACCAATGGCCAGTACCAAGTCCTTACTCCTCTAGTACCTCTAGCACTGCCTCTAGTCTTTTAACCGCTATTTTGAATGACGACACGACGTGATTTGCACTTATTAATTCCCAACAGGAAGAAAATTCAGTGGAAATCCGTTAATTGGTTTTCCAAACTTTTCAACATCTATCAATAATTACAGCGAAATGTTTAAACGGTTTTAAAAGTAATTTCATTATCAATATAACGAAAATGTCATGAGATTTCTAATGGTAATATTAATTGTTATTAATAATTAACGAAATCCTAACGAATTTTCATCAAAATTCGCTAGCATTTTCATGAAAATTCGAAATGGAAACAACCATAGATAATTCGAGTGCACAAGAATTCCCACAAAACTCTATAATAAAATTACAAAAACTTTTAAGAGCAATTGCATTGTTTTTAGGCCTTAAAAATTATACATGAGAAATTATATTAAATACCTAACGAATTTCCACGAAAATACTAACGAATATCCATGAAAATTTATTAGGATTTTCATGGAAATTCGATATGAACACAGACAAAGAAAATTCGAGTGCACAGAAGTGCACAAGAAACTCTATAATAAAATTACGAAAACTTTTCAGAACAATTGCATTGTTTTTAAGCCTTAAAAATGATACCTGAGAAATTATATGAAATACCTAACGAATTTCCACGAAAATCCTAATAAATTTCCATGAACATTAGTTAGGATTTTCATGGAAATTCGATACGAAAAATGATACCTGAGAAATTATATGAAATACCTAAAGAATTTCCACGAAAATCCTAATAAATTTCCATGAAAATTTGTTAGGATTTTCATGGAAATTCGATAAGGAAACAGCCAAAGAAAATTCAAATGCACAGAAGTGCACAATAAACTTTATAATAATATTACGAAAACTTTTCAGAACAATTGCATTGTTTTTAAGCCTTAAAAATGACACCTGAGAAATTATATGAAATACCTAACGAATTTCCACGAAAATCCTAATAAATTTCCATAAAAATTTGTTAGGATTTTCATGGAAATTCGATATGAAAAATGATACCTGAGAAATTATATGAAATACCTAAAGAATTTCCACGAAAATCCTAATGAATTTCCATGAAAATTTGTTAGGATTTTCATGGAAATTCGATATGGAAACAGCCAAAGAAAATTCGAGAGCACAGAAGTCCACAAGAAACTCTATAATAAAATTACTAAAACTTTTAAGACCAATTGCATTGTATTTAAGCCTTAAAAATGATACCTAAGAAATTAAAGAAAGAAAGAAAAACCTAACGAATTTCCAAAAAAAATTAACAAACATCCATGAAAATTTGTTAGGAGTGCACAGAAGTCCACAAGAAACTCTATAATAAAATAACGATTTTTTTTAAGATCAATTGCATTGTTTTTAAGCCTTAATAATGATGCCTGAGAAATTATATGTAGTACCTAACGAATTTCCACGAAACTCCTAATGAATTTCCATGAAAATTGGGTAGTATTTTGGTGAAAATTCGATATGGAAACAGTCAAAGAAAATTCGAGTGCACAGAAGTCCACAAGAAACTCTATAATAAAATTACGAAAACTTTTAAGAACAATTGCATTGTTTTTAAGCCTTAAAAATGATACCTGAAAAATTATATGAAAAACCTAACGAATTTCCATGAAAATTTATTAGGATTTTCATGGAAATTAGATATGGAAACAGCCAAAGAAAATTCGAGTGCACAGAAATCCACGAGAAACTCTATAATCAAATTACGAAATTTTCAAGAGCAATTGCATTGTTTTTAAGCCTTAAAAATGATACGCCATGAAAATTTATTAGGATTTTCATGGAAATTAGATATGGAAACAGCCAAAGAAAATTCGAGTGCACAGAAGTCCACGAGAAACTCTATAATAAAATTACGAAATTTTCAAGAGCAATTGCATTGTTTTTAAGCCTTAAAAATGATACTTGAGGAATTATATGAAATACCTAACGAATTTCCATGACAATTTGTTAGGATTTTTGTGTAAATTCGATATGGAAACAGCCAAAGAAAATGAGTGTATGAGTCCACAAGAAACTCTATAATAAAATTACGGAAACTTTGAAGAACAATTGCATTGTTTTTAAGCTTTAAATATAATACCTGAGAAATTATATGAAATACCTAACGAATTTCCACGAAAATCGTAACAAATTTCCACGAAATTCCTAAGTAATTTCCACAAAAATTTGTTGGGATTTTCATGGAAATTCGATATGGAAACAGCTAAAGAAAATTCGAGTGCTCAGAAGTCCGCAAGAAACTCTAGCAATTGCATTGTTTTTAAGCCTTAAATGATACCTGAGATATTATATGAAGTACCTAACGAATTTCCACAAAAATCCTCACGAATTTCCACGAAACTCCTTATGAATTTCCATGAAAATTGGTTAGTATTTTCGTGGAAATTTGATATGGACCCTCTATAATAAAATTACGAAAATTTTCAAGAGCAATTGCATTGTTTATAAGCCTTAAAAATGATACTTGAGAAATTATATGAAAAACCTAACGAATTTCCAAAAAAACTTAACGTATTTCGATGAAAATTCGTTAGGAGTGCACAGAAGTCCACAAGAAACTCTATAATAAAATTACGAAAACTTTTAAGAGCAATTGCATTGTTTTTAAGCCTTAAGCTTAATACCTGAAAAATTATATGAAAAACCTAACGAATTTCCACGAAAATCCTAACAAATTTCCACGAATATCCTAACGAATTTCCACGAAAAACCAAACGAATTTCCACGAAAATCCTAACCAATTTTCACGGAAATTTGATATGGAAACAGCCATAGAAAATTTGAGTGCACAGAAGTCCACAAGAATTCCCATGAAACTCTATAATAAAATTAGCATAAATCATACCAAATTCTTGTAGGAGATTCTTGTGAATGTTTATGGAGTTGTTTCATCATTTTTTTAATGAATTCTTCAAGATTTTTTTATGCTGAAGTTTTCATGGAAACACTTATAGAATCACTACAAATTTTCATGAAAATTCGTTAGGATTTTCATGGAAATTCGTTACGATTTTCGTGGAAATTCAAGAGGTTTTTCATATAATTTCTCTGGTATCATTTTTACACTTACAAGATGTGTAAGTTTTATATTATATGTGTAAGTTATATATTTAACTCCAATTTCCTGCAATAATGAAGTATAAATATATGAAATGTGTACTGTTGGTTGTATACTTTAAAACAACAGGCGCCTTCATTATGCTACTTGGACATTTATATACACGATCTGCATATTTGGATGCCTACCTGAATTTACATTTGCCGCACTTCTTCGTTACTGGTTCTGTTTACAACGGGTGGTTTAGCTGATTTGGACTTCATTTCTCACTAGTTCGTTCGTGAATAGGCATGGCCGGCGAAGTGTATCCCGAAACTGCGAAGAATAGGTTCTCCAAAGTCATTCAAATGGCAAGTCAAATTTTAACCGATTTTTTATTTCTTCAAAAATTATTCAGACATAATTCGCGCATAACTTAATCGAAATTTGCATTTTTCAATCACACAAGTGATTACATTTGCTTAAAGCATGTAATGGTTATGCGACGAGCTTTGAAATTATAATTTAAAATACTTTAAATAGTTAAAATAAGGGCAAATTATTTAAGCACGCGCCATTTATAGCAAGAATCAAATTGTTTGTAATGTCTTGAAATTGATTTATTGCGGAATCAATTTTGATATTAATTAAAATCTATCTAATTTGATTCAGCTTTAAATTCCATTTTATGTAGATTTTATTCATTTAGTGAATTTTTGACTATTGATTGATAAGTGATTGATTTTGATAAATCCATGGTTTATATTGCTCCCAAATCAAGTTAGAAGATCCCATTATAGTAGCCCCGTTGAGAGCTAATGGCTCATCGCTTCATATTTCGGGAATTCTACATACGTTTCGTATTTCATTTCACTCTATTACATTTACCTTAGGCACGTGAACGACCATAGAAAACGCGATTCTTTGTTCGAAAAGACATGAGTCATTGTCAGCTCTCCTCGGGACTGCCATACTCAACTTTGCAAGAAAACGCATCTAAGTTCTTCAGTAAAAGTCTTTATATATCTTTGACATTGCAAAATAAACCAATCTCTTCATCTGAGTCACAAATATGTTAAAATATTTCTATAGTCGTCCCAATGAGAGCTGACAGTGAGTCGTGTTTTTTCCAACAATGAATAGGGTTTTCTATGCTCGTTAGCATGCGTAAGGTAAATGTAGTAGAATGAAATGAAATATGAAACGTATGTCGAATTCAGGAAATATGGAGCCTGAGTCACTGCCAGCTCTCGACGGAGACTATACAGTCTTATTAATTCTTAGACTATGCAAAAAAGTAGTCAATACCAAACGTAGAGTAATATAAAAATTCCAGATTTTGTTAATAATGGGATACATTTAGAGTCAACACTAAGAATACAATTTGCTCCTCAGATGGCGATGGTTAAAATTGCACACCATCGGGTGTTATCGTGTCTTCGGCATTGGCTTTATTGTCGTTCCGACACGATTTAGTTTTTTTGTTTTTTAAACTTATATGCAGACCCGAACTTTATTTTTAGTGACTATAGTCTTTTTAGTGACAGTCTTTTTAGTGACTATAGTTCCAAGGAAGACTTTTTATCCAAATTAACATCAAACCTGTTCAAAATCTACTATGCTAATCTTCTGTACCAAAATGACAAGCAATTGAAACAAATATTAGCCTCAAGAATTGTTTTCTTAATGCATCGCATTGTTATGCTAGCAAATCAAGTGTGGTTTATGTCAGCTATAAAATTCGGCCACCCCCGCAGTTTCAAACATTTAAAGTTCGAATCTGCTGCCCTTCTGGAAGTGGCCGAAGCGTGCCGTGTAAAAGTGCAGGCGCGCGTTTTTATTGTCGTCCACATGACCAACTTTTGCGAATTAACCGCGACATTAAGCAGTAAATCACGTTTCAATTATGATTTGTAAAACATGCAGCAGCAACAGCGTGTCCGCTACCTGACTGTTGGTGGCTTTACTGCCTCGTGTACCTGCATATTACTCAAAACAAGTCATAAACGTGGGTCATCCGTGCAGAATTACATCATGCACACATGCATAATTGAGCATTAAGTTTGGGCCGTTTTGGAAGTCCGGGCGACTTTTTTGACGTGAATGGCCGAAGCTGAAGCTCCATTGGGTTTGCGGAGAAGACAACGGCTCTGCTCAACAATTCTATTGGTATTTGAAAACTCCTCACATAACACCATTAGTTGGAAATGATACATTTTTCAAATTGCGCCTAATATTATTAATCAAATATGTGTATTTGAAAACTCCTCACAAGATCTTTTTGGAAAACCTTGTGATTACTTTAAAATCTTGGGTCGTGAAATTTTTTTCGGGGGGTGGGGGGCAAAGATAATAACTGCTCTCTGCTCTAGGCAATTTTGCTGCTCTGCAACACTAGGCTCTAGTTTCTAGCTGTCTGATGTAGGGAAGAAACCCGATAACACCTATTGCGAACTGCCCTATACAAATTTGTCATGAAACCTATAAATAACCAAATCACCCTTCACCGTTGCTAATAACGATTTCGATTCACACTTGACTTTAAGTGCAACCCGCAATTTTAATGCTCTAACTAGTATGCTTTCTGATTTGCCAATAATGCCAATGAGCTCGATACGTGCTTCGGACGATATTACACGCGTTTGGCAGTAAACGCTTAAAAACAAACACAGAATAAAATCGCACGTCTAGCACGTGTGCTGTGTGGCACAATATCGCTGTATTTATGGAGTTATTACTTTTGAGATGAAAGGCAGCGGCCACATTTCCACGACTTAATATTGTGTTGTTCGCATTATATATACACACTCAATGGCGCATTACAACAATATACACAAATATTCACTCCATCAACCCTTTATTCTTGCACACGGCTGCCTCGTAAAATTAGGTGCGAACACGAACACGCGGAAGTTCACTAAGTTATTACTCGTTAACATCCAAATCAAATATGCATACAGCACAAATCAATTTAGCAATTCAAAATTTCACATAATAAATATTTGATTGTACTACACTAATCAAGAATTATCGCATATTCCTAAAAAATATATATAATTGCATCAACATATAATCATTAATATTACTAATGAATATGTGGCAATTCTTTTGAGTAGTGTACATGTTCGTATTAATTAAGCAATACATCGATTAAAATTACACATTCTGCAATGCTCATTATGATAAACGAGTTGCTAATATATATATATATTTTTAATATTTCTTAAAGAGATGCATGTTGGGTTGCCTAGTTCAAAAGCTTCTGAAATTTTTGTGTAAACGCTAAAAAATGCTGCCCAGTTCAGTAGCTTTGATTGTAGTCGCCAGCGTTAAATTGCAAGTCCACGATCAAGTATATCATCGGCGCCCATGTTTTCCCTATCTGAAACTCGTTAGTTAGCACTTAGGACCGATCTTTTCATCCACTGATAATGTTGGGAATAGTTATCTGCCTATGTAAATTACACTGAAGTAGAATAGATAGTATATAAGAGATAGATATATAAGATGTAAGAGATAGATATAATTATAAGAATATAATACGTAGAATAGATAGAATAGAATAGTAGAATCGCAACGATTGACAGAATATAGCGCCAATAGTTACCATGGAAACTAACAATCGATTAAAGTTAATTGGAAATTGTTAGACTGGACCTAACTGTACGATTATCTCTCAACCCCTGACAGAAAATTCTGCGCACTTGTTAGCACATTGGTAGCAATGGAAACTATCCGTCGATTAAAATGAATTGGAGATTGTAAGACCCGGCCGATAAATAGATATAAATACAAATGATAATCAAGGATCAAGGAGTAGCATAGATATGGTCTCGTAGCGGTTGACAGAAAATATAGCGCAATTAGTAACCATGGAAACTAACCATTGATTAAAGTTAATTGGAGATTGTTAGATCGCGCCTAAATGTACAACACGACAATTGAGTGCCAACGCCTGACAAAAAATAGTGCTCACTTGTTAGCACATTGATAGCCTTGGAAACTATCTGTCGATTAAAATCAATTGGAGATTGTAATACCCGGCCAATAAATAGATATAAATACAAGTGATAATTAAGGATCAATCATAAAAAGAAAAGTTTGACGAAATATAAAAAAAAACGAATGTTATAAAATGATACAAATGATAATCAAGGATCAATGTTCATAAAAAGAAAAGTTTCACGGAATGTCAAAAAAACATATGTTACTAAAAGGGAGAAATTTGGAAACCTCCTTAATTTTTGCATGAATAATTTTAGTACTGCATATGAAAAAATGTGCAATACTTTTGATCCCATTGATAGCAGTGGAAACTATCCGTCGATTAAAATGAATTGGAGATTGTAAGACCCGGCCAATAAATAGTTATAAATACAAATGATAATCAACGATCAAGGATCAAGGAGTAGAATAGATATGGTCTCGTAACGGTTGACAGAAAATATAGCGCAATTAGTAACCATGGAAACTAACCATCGATTAAATTTAATTAGAGATTGTTAGATCGCGCTTAAATGTACAATCCGACAATTAAGTGTCAACGCCTGACAGAAAATAGTGCGCACTTATTAACACATTGATAGCCTTGGAAACTATCCGTCGATTAAAATCAATGGGAGATTGTAATACCCGGCCAATGAATAAATGTAAAAACAAATGATAATCAAGTATCAATGTTCATAAAAAGAAAAGTTTTACGAAATATAAAAAAAAACGAATGTTATAAAATGATACAAATGATAATCAAGGATCAATGTTCATAAAAAGAAAAGTTTGACGAAATGTCAAAACAACAAAAGTTAATATAAGGGAGAAATTTGGAAACCTACTCTAATTTTTGCATGAATAATTTTAGTATTGCATATGAAACAATGTGCAATACTTTTGATGTATTGGATGATGTATGGATCAATGTTTATAAAAAGAAAAGTTTAACGAAATATGAAAAAAAAAACGAATGTTATAAAAATACAAATGATAATCAAGGATCAATGTTCAAAAAAAGAAAAGTTTGACGAAATGCCAAAAAAACAAAAGTTAATAAAAGGGAGAAATTTGGAAACCCCCTTAATTTTGCATGAATAATTTTAGTACTGCATATGAAAAAATGTGCAATACTTTTGATCCCATTGATAGCAGTAGAAACTATCCGTCGATTAAAATGAATTGGAGATTGTAAAACCCGGCCAATAAATAGATATAAATACAAATGATAATCAAGGATCAAGGAGTAGCATAGATATGGTCTCATAACGGTTGACAGAAAATATAGCGCCATTAGTAACCATGGAAACTAACCATCGATTAAATTTAATTAGAGATTGTTAGATCGCGCTTAAATGTACAATCCGACAATTAAGTGTCAACGCCTGACAGAAAATAGTGCGCACTTATTAACACATTGATAGCCTTGGAAACTATCCGTCGATTAAAATCAATGGGAGATTGTAATACCCGGCCAATGAATAAATGTAAAAAGAAATGATAATCAAGTATCAATGTTCATAAAAAGAAAAGTTTTACGAAATATAAAAAAAAACGAATGTTATAAAATGATACAAATGATAATCAAGGATCAATGTTCATAAAAAGAAAAGTTTGACGAAATGTCAAAACAACAAAAGTTAATATAAGGGAGAAATTTGGAAACCTACTCTAATTTTTGCATGAATAATTTTAGTATTGCATATGAAACAATGTGCAATACTTTTGATGTATTGGATGATGTATGGATCAATGTTTATAAAAAGAAAAGTTTAACGAAATATGAAAAAAAAAACGAATGTTATAAAAATACAAATGATAATCAAGGATCAATGTTCAAAAAAAGAAAAGTTTGACGAAATGCCAAAAAAACAAAAGTTAATAAAAGGGAGAAATTTGGAAACCCCCTTAATTTTGCATGAATAATTTTAGTACTGCATATGAAAAAATGTGCAATACTTTTGATCCCATTGATAGCAGTAGAAACTATCCGTCGATTAAAATGAATTGGAGATTGTAAAACCCGGCCAATAAATAGATATAAATACAAATGATAATCAAGGATCAAGGAGTAGCATAGATATGGTCTCATAACGGTTGACAGAAAATATAGCGCCATTAGTAACCATGGAAACTAATCATCGATTAAAGTTAATTGGAGATTGTTAGATCGCGCCTAAATGTACAATCCGACAATTAAGTGTCAACGCCTGACAGAAAATAGTGCGCACTTATTAACACATTGATAGCCTTGGAAACTATCCATCGATTAAAATCAATGGGAGATTGTAATACCCGGCCAATGAATAGATGTAAAAACAAATGATAATCAAGTATCAATGTTCATAAAAAGAAAAGTTTGACGAAATATAAAAAAAACGAATGTTATAAAATGATACAAATGATAATCAAGGATCAATGTTCATAAAAAAAAGTTTGACGAAATGTCAAAAAAACAAAAGTTAATAAAAGGGAGAAATTTGGAAACCTCCTTAATTTTTGCATGAATAATTTTAGTACTGCATATAAAACAATGTACAATACTTTTGATGAATTGGATGATATATGGATCAATTTCATAAAAAGAAAAGTTTGACGAAATGTCAAAAAAACAAAAGTTAATAAAAGTGAGAAATTTGGAAACCTACTCTAATTTTTGCATGAATAATTTTAGTATTGCACATGAAATAATGTGCAATACTTTTGATGTATTGGATGATATATGGATCAATTTCATAAAAAGAAAAGTATGGATCAATGTTTATAAAAAGAAAAGTTTAACGAAATATGAAAAAAAAACGAATGTTATAAAAATACAAATGATAATCAAGGATCAATATTCATAAAAAAAATCTGACGAAATGTCAAAAAAAAAAAACGTTAATGAATGGGAGACATTTCGACACCTACTCTAATTTTTGCATGCATAATTTTAGTACTTCATATGAAAAAATGTGCAAAACTTTTGATCCCATTGTAGGAGTTATTAATAATAACGAGCTTGTTAGATAATATTTTTTTAAAAAACGACATCAAAAAGAACTAAGTAGAAAAGAACTATTGGAAATGTTATTGGACAAAAATCGGCCAACTACTTGAGCATTAAATGTTTCCAAAAATTTCCTACGGAAACACTAGAAAGTGCAACATTGAACAGCTTCAAACTTGACCTTAAGACTTTTCTGGGGGTGACTTTATGGTGAACATATCAGATTCAGATTCATTTTATTCAGTCTTACAATAGAAAGGCTTGCACAAATATAGAACTTTTACAGAATAAAAGTGAATTATTATTATTGTTTTATTATTATAAAGTTTATATGCAGGTGTGAATACAAGGTTTAATTTGTAAGCGTATAAATCCGCCTGATTAACCGACATGATTATACGACACGAATTGTAATTTTAATGCCAGCAAAGGGCGCTGCTAGTGTGAATTACGGAGAGCTCGTTAATTATATACAGTTTCCGGTTAACCGGTCTTATATCCGGTTAATCTATCTCTGGCATGGCTCGAATTTTTTTTATCAACGGCGTGCAGAAAGAATTCTGCTCTTGGAGTGTGAATTATTGCAAACGTGTTAATTATGTATAATTTCCGTTTAACTGGTTTTATACAACCGGTATTTTGTTTTTATAGAAGACGAGGAATAATGTGCACTGTAAATTTAAATAACAATGGCAATTAAATAGCGCGTGTTAACGATTTTGTAGCTGTTTCTATTTCTGTAGCTGTTTTTTTTTTAATATTGTAAAAACAAACAAAAAATACCATAGCGTTTTTTTGTAGTTTTCAGAGGGCATTAGCACAAACTCGGGTGTGTTAGTATAAACTTGCATAAATCCTAGCAGTGAAATATAGATCAACGGAAGTTAAATGATATATAAAAAAAGATATTTCCGTTGAAATTTGGATTTCTCAATATTTTCACGAAACCTATTCATTCCCATGTATGTATATGCATAAAGTAAAAATAATTTTTTTATAGCTGTGATTTAATCAAATTGTTTTGAACAATTATTCGAGGCCCTTATATGTAGTAAGACGCAAATTAATTAAAGTATAAAATACAGTCTCCGATTAACTTTAGTCCATAGACATATGTAGTAAGACGCAATTTAATTAAAGTATAAAATACAGTCTCCGATTAACTTTAGTCCATAGACATTTTCTATGATACCGAATGTGCCGATAATGATATACTTATTTGAATACCAACAGCCGAACCAGTTGAATTCAATCAGAATTGTAAAAACTGGCCTTAATTTATTAGAATGCTACTAAAAACACAAGTGAATTGTATAAGTTATACATTGATGCTAATAATAGTTTCTTTGTCACTAGTTATAATAATAATAATAATAATTATTATTATTATTATATTATTATTATCCTACTTTGATGTTAGATACCGCGAAAATGTTCCGTTATAATTATAATAAAAGCAGAAAGACTACGATCCATTATTATCAGACTTATTATTATACTTTGATGCTAATAATAGTTTCTTTGTTACTAGTTATAATAATAATAATTATTATTATTATTATATTATTATTATCCTACTTTGTTGTTAGATACCGCGAAAATGATCCGTTATAATTATAATAAAGGCAGAAAGACTACGATCCATTATTATCAGACTTATTATTATACTTTGATGCTAATAATAGTTTCTTTGTTACTAGATATAATATATGTATAATAATAATTATTATTATTATATTATTATTATCCTACTTTGATGTTAGATACCGCGAAAATGTTCCGTTATAATTATAATAAAGGCAGAAAAACTATTATTATCAGACAGGAAAATGTAAAGAAATAATAAAATTCGTAACCGTAATACGTATAAGTAGTTAATAAAGCGCATTAAAAACTTGTTGTCATTAGAATAATAATAAACTGTACCAAAGCACTCGCACTTTTAATTACTTGTTACTATAATAATAATAATAATAAATTAATATTAGTAGTGATCATTAAATAATCAAAATCAATAATCAAATAATCATTAGTTATAATAATATATAACAAATTCATATTCAATATTAATAATAAATAAATTAGAAAATAATATTAAATAATTATATTTAGTTAGGATGGGTTATTTTAGGTTACGTTAGGTTAGCTTTGGATAGTCAATTGCTTATAATAAAGAAATACCCAAAATAAATAATACAAATTGATAAAATTATCTAAAATGATATTTCATATCTTTGATTCCACAAATCAATATTTTAATTAAACTATTTAAATAAATTCATAATACAAAATATTCTGACTTTAAAATTAATAAAATAATTAGGGGCTCTTTGTTCGAAGCATTGAAGGCATTTCATCTATTGGATCTTTAATTTCTATATCTATACATACAAAATGTATAAATCGTTTAATGTGTATTCACACAGTACGAATAAATATTCCCATCGCACTGAGAAATTATTTTTATAACAATAGGCATAAAACTATGATTAGCTTCACAAATTCCAGAACATTGGCCAAAAAATATTCCTGTTTGGTTAAGAAAAACGAAAAATGTCTGACGAACTGATGAATTCCACGAACGGAAGCGCATCATCACAAAATTATAGAAGATGATACAATTAAGGGCATAGAAATGTCAAAAGTAAATTTTTGATGTGGCATCCGTATTTAATAATGGAATTATTCTACAACAACAATATAAATGCTCAATTTTTTTAAACAGCATTTCAGATTGCCAAATAGGAGCATTACTAAGAAGAACTTTGTACCTGCAGGTAGATGACTTGCCAATTCATAGGGCTATTGTTATGCAGAATTGGTTATTTTTTGCGCTGGATAGGTATGATAGTCGTTTAATTTGTTGGCTACTCAAATACCTTGAAATCGTGTTATTTGACTGTTATTTTTGGGGGTTTTAAGAGATTTAGGGAGCAAATAATAATTACGGAGAACAATATTCGGTAGTTTTGCCCAATATTAATATTATACACAATAAAAACTATAGGGGCATCATTCATAGGGCTATTGTTATGCAGAATTGGTTATTTTTTGCGCCGGATAGGTATGATAGTCGTTTAATTTGTTGGCTACTCAAATACCTTGAAATCATGTTATTTGGCTGTTATTTTTGGGGGTTTTAAGAGATTTGGGGAGCAAATAATAATTACGGAAAAGAATATTAGGTAGTTTTGCCCAATATTAATATTATACACAATAAAAACTATAGGGGCATCATTCATAGGGCAATTGTTATGAAGAATTGGTTATTTTTTGCGCTGGATAGGTCATGATAGCCGTTTAATTTGTTGGCTACTCAAATACCTTGAAATCATGTTATTTGGCTCTTATTATTGTGGGTTTTAAGAGATTTAGGGAGCAAATAATAATTACGGAGAAAAATATTAGGTAGTTTTGCCCAATATTAATATTATACACAATAAAAACTATAGGGGCATCATTCATAGGGGTATTGTTATGCAGAATTGGTTATTTTTTGCGCTGGATAGGTCATGATAGCCGTTTAATTTGTTGGCTACTCAAATACCTTGAAATCGTGTTATCTGACTGTTATTTTTGGGGTTTTTAAGAGATTTAGGGAGCAAATAATAATTACGGAGAACAATATTAGGTAGTTTTGCCCAATATTAATATTATACACAATAAAAACTATAGGGGCATCATTCATAGGGCTATTGTTATGCAGTATTGGTTATTTTTTGCGCTGGATAGGTCATGATAGTCGTTTAATTTGTTGGCTACTCAAATACCTCGAAATTATGTTATTTGGCTGTTATTTTTGGGGGTTTTAAGAGATTTAGGGAGCGAATAATAATTACGGAAAAAATATTAGGTAGTTTTGCCCAATATTAATATTATACAGAATAAAAACTATAGGGGCATCATTCATAGGGCTATTGTTATGCAGAATTGGTTATTTTTGCGCTGGATAGGTCATGATAGTCGTTTAATTTGTTGGCTACTCAAATACCTTGAAATCGTGTTATCTGACTGTTATTTTTGGGGTTTTTAAGAGATTTGGGGAGCAAATAATAATTACGGAGAAAAATATTAGGTAGTTTTACCCAATATTAATATTATACACAATAAAACCTATAGCGGCATCATTCATAGGGCTATTGTTATGCAGTATTGGTTATTTTTTGCGCTGGATAGGTCATGATAGTCGTTTAATTTGTTGGCTACTCAAATACCTCGAAATCATGTTATTTGGCTGTTATTTTTGGGGGTTTTAAGAGATTTAGGGAGCGAATAATAATTACGGAAAAAATATTAGGTAGTTTTGCCCAATATTAATATTATACACAATAAAAACTATAGGGGCATCATTCATAGGGCTATTGTTATGCAGAATTGGTTATTTTTTGCGCTGGATAGTCGTTTAATTTGTTGGCTACTCAAATACCTTGAAATCGTGTTATTTGGCTGTTATTTTGGGGGGTTTTAAGAGATTTAGGGAGCAAATAATAATTGCGGAGAAAAATATTAGGTAGTTTTGCCCAATATTAATATTATACACAATAAAAACTATAGGGGCATCATTCATAGGGCTATTGTTATGCAGAATTGGTTATTTTTTGCGCTGGATAGGTCATGATAGTCGTTTAATTTGTTGGCTACTCAAATACCTTGAAATCGTGTTATTTGGCTGTTATTTTTGGGGGTTTTAAGAGATTTAGGGAGCGAATAATAATTACGGAGAAAAATATTAGGTAGTTTTACCCAATATTAATATTATACACAATTAAAACTATAGGGGCATCTATTTTATCTAAAATAACGTTTATGGACCGAGAAAAAAAAGCCTAAAGGAAAGTTACACGTATTACTAAGAAGAAACGTGTACCTGGAAGCAGAGGTCAATTTACAATGGTAGTAGCATTTGGTCGAACCGATGTTTTCTTTGCGCTCGATATCAACGTAATTTGATATTTTATTAGCGGTGTTTACTAAAACAAAGCGTGCGCATTTTGTATACTTACTCACGTTACTAGTGTTCCACGCAGCAGACCTCCGCAGAGCTTGTCGCGAACTTACGTATGAAGTTGTTATTATTGACAGAAAGCGGATCGAAATATGCCTAAAACTTGATGGGGGTTTAGTTAAGAGGAATATAAGTTTTGTTTTTCAAGGTTGTAATAAATGTATTAGTAAAGTAAAATAAAATATGGATGTGATGCATAATTGATGCGTTTTGCTATCAGGCAAGAGTGGAATTCCAAAATAATTATTTTTTGTATCTACTGTGTACTTTTTTGGCATTTGTTACGTTTGCAAAATATATTTAAAAAGTAGCTGATGAGCAGTATCTTGACCAGTCAAAAAGACGGCCGAGGTTCAAGAAAATCTCATTTGTTTCCATTGCGTATGCTGGTGGGTTAGTCTCCCATGCCTAATTTACTTTATGAAAAAATCTTTTATGATTCTAAATAACTTTTTTCGGTATAAGTGGAGTTTCGATATATCTGTTTTATTTTTGTAGGATTACAATACTTAAGTATGATAAAGTATTCTTGGTATGTTGTGTTGTGGTTTCGGTTGGAGAAGAAGACCGGAAGTGGATGAGGGTGAAGCGAGGGAGGCGTTTTATAATGGAAATCGTAAATTTGCTGGTTAATTAATTGAAGGCGAGATGGGTGGAGGGTCTGGAGAAGCGTTGATGTAGTTGATTGTGGCTGATGAACGGCGGGTACAAAAATAAATGACACTATTGTCGAACGGGTAATGAAGTTAAAAAATGCGGATAATGCGTTTAAATGTCTTCCTGTCGGGTGGCGATTCGTGATGACGAGAGGATGTTGATGCCGGGGAGGCGGTTTGGGAGGAATTCCGATATGCAGACGTTATTATTATTAAATGTATAAAGTTGCGGTGTCTTGGTATGAAGTGACAAGAAGTGTAAGTAATGTAATTTGGAGAATTTACATTCTAAACACAGCGTGTGTGGTCCACGTTCGTGGAGGCTCGGGCATGTTCGCTGGCCCTCGTCCCTGGCTCCGAACTAGTATAGTAAGCACGGAAACATTGCAGTAGAATCGAAGAGTTCTTGGTTGTCGGCAGTCGTCCGCTTAATTTACGTGCATTTCGTAGTTTTAAAAGTAGATTTTCGTAACAACAATAACACAAAGTTGCGTGGAAACGCAACGGTGGGGTCTGTGTGTGTACTACGTGCGGGTGTGCGCCTCAGCGGGGCCGTGGCTTTGAAAGTTTCGAAAGTGCAGCCGAAATTCCACTCCCGATGGGTTAAAAATGAGTAAATTAAAGTGCACAACATTTGATAAACAAATGAATGGTTCACAGTGTGCGAGTCTGAGAGTCGAGTCGAGCGCGTGCCACGGTTTGTTTTTGTGTGATCCACGTGAATATGGGCCGATGTGAAGTTCAGCCGTGCCGTGATTTCTTAGGGGGCTAATGGTAGCCCTTCAAAGGAGATCTCATCCAGAACACTGGCCACGTAGAGGATGGCCACTTCTGAGTCGCAGATAGACACAGAACGGCACAAATCCGATCTCTACACACGACCTGGTTGGGTAGATGCCATTGTTGCATTAGAACAAATTGAACAGGTAAATAGGTAAATTTGCGGCGGAAATATATTTGTGTCGGGTGCGAGTAGCGATTTGTGTTGATCTGACTGGGATCATTTGTCAGTGCCGCTGCGCCTTTGTTGTTGTCATTTTGTAATGAGCCCGCAATAGTCATATTTCCCCATTCATTACGTTACGTTAACATTCGCACGCTGTCGGCGGCGAATTCGCGAATGGTCAAATATAAATGTGCGAATGCAAAACTCTGGCCGCGCCGAAATCAGGTGTGATATATCATTTTGGGCCTGCCTGAGATCGAAGTCTGGTGGGCGATGTTCCGTATTACGCTATCCTTGGCGAGGACCACCGGGAGAGCAGCGTGTGTGGTCCATACCTAGCTTAGCTTAGCTCTTTAGGTATTACCTGTTTTTCTCTCTTGTACCCGTGTCCGTTCCCGGCACATCTTTTGCCTTCTGCCTCTGCGTATTTATAAACAAAAACCGCCCAATAATCCTGATCCGGATTTACACGCAACATTCACTAATTACTCGCGCTTTTTTCATCATACGCGCACCGCCGGGAAATTAATAGTATCGGTCATTTTTTTTTTCAATGTAATACTCACCGAAATGTCCTTGGGGGTTTACGAGGCACAACTAATCTTTACGATCGTGGACCACCTAGATCACAGGAAACAAAAATCGTATCGGTTTCAGTTGCTTCATTTGTTTTCATTTTTGGATTCAAACGTTGAACTCTGCGCGATTTTGAATCTGCTTCAAAGCGACGCCGCTTTCGCAGTTATTTGAATGAATTTATATTTACTCCAACTACCCATTAAGTCATTAAGCATATACAATAAGTCCTCTTCAATCATCTCTCCACGCCAGCGCGGATTTTTTTTTTCAAGCGTTACGTTTACATTACGACTGCAATCCCTTATGTTTCACGTTTCAATGATTGACTGTAATTTAAGAATGGTCGTTGCCGCAAAAGCTGCAGGTAGCCTGCTTTATAGGCGACGTCGGCGGGGCCGAGCCCATTGTAGCCTGCATTGTAGGTTCGTAGGGCACCAGCTGTAGTAGTTTTTGGGCATTGGGTTGGGTATCGGTCCTTCCGAGAAGGACTGGCTGATTGTTGATGGCTGGCCGGACACCGTTCCGCCGCTTACCGCTCCGTACTGGCGTGTGCAGTGTGTTGCGCACCGCATCTTGTGTGGTCCGATATGACGTCAGGCCGCGTCTTGGGTGGTCTCTTTCATGTTATGTACTCTCTATACTCTGTTGCAGGGCAAGGCGATCGGGGATCGCGGTGTGCTTTGGATAAGAGTGCGGCTGCAGCGGCAATTGCACTCCCTCGGCAGCTTCCTTGATGCTCATGCCGGAAAAGTACTCTTCGTCGCCGTCCTCCTCATAGCCTCTTTCTGTGTTGGACTCAAAAGCTCCACCTTCCACTCCGACATAGAGAAGCTGTGGGCCGAGCCCGTCGTCATCGAGGATTCGCCGCATCCAGAAGTCCTATCCACCCACCAAATGGTAGTCCAAACTGCCGTTGACCCAGATGCTAGTCTCATTCACCCCAATGGTCTCCTCGAACATCTCTCCCTCATCGCCACAGCCACCCAAGTCACTGTCACAATGTACGACATGACCTGGCGCCTAAAAGACATATGCCAATCCCCTAGCGTACCAGACTTTGATGTTCACTTCATCGAACAATTGTTTGAAAATATACTACCTTGCTCCATAGTCACCCCCCTCGATTGCTTCTGGGAAGGCTCCAAACTCCTAGGCCCTGACTACCCAGTGCAATTACCGTAAGTTATATCAGCACATCACCTTCAAAACAGCTACAACTAAAAAAAACAACCCTTTACAGATACGGCATAGGCAGCAAAGTCAAATGGACCCATTTAAACCCAAGCCAACTAGTAACAGACATCAAACAAAAAGAACCCCGTTTCGACTACCATTCCCTGGAGGACTACTTCAGACGTGCCGGAATCACCTCTGGCTACCAAGAGAAACCATGCCTCAACCCCAAAGACGACGAGTGCCCGACGACGTCCCCGAACAAAAACTCTAGTCAACCTTTAGACATAGGTGCGGAGCTCACAAGCGGCTGCTACGGTTTTGCCGCCAAATACATGCATTGGCCTGAAGATCTAATAGTAGGCGGCGTTGTCAAAAACAAAACCGGCCATATCAAACAAGCAAAGGCCCTGCAAACGGTCATACAGCTCATGGGGGAGCACGAACTGTACGAGTACTACTACCAAACCTACAAAGTCCACCACATCGGCTGGAACCAAGAAAAGGCGGCTTTAATCCTACGGGCTTGGCAGAAGCGCTTCGCTCAGGTAACGCAAGCCCTACAGCAACCCCGCCAACAAAACAATAACCCCACGCATTTACAGGAAGTGGAGCACCTGACGAAGACCAACTCATCGGGGTCCTACCTGATCGACACGTTCTCCACGGCCACCCTCAATAAGGGGCTCGCCGAGCACTCGCAAATCGACTACATCAAACTAGGGGCGGTGCTTCTAATCACGGCATTCTACGCCTGGATTTCCCACTCTGGTCTTGCCGCCTTGTGTGTTTTCATCCTTGCCAGCTCCACCGCGGCCGGGCTGGGCGTCTGCAGCCTGCTCGGCCTCCCCATAAACCTTCTGAGCACCCAGGTCCTGCCCTATGTCAGCGTGGGCCTTTCCTTGCGGGACACATTTCTGCTGCTGGCCACACACAATAAACAGCTCGGGCTAGGCCCTGCAGAAATACTGCAGCGGGTCGGCCCGTCCATCTTAACCGCCGCCTGCTGCCATGGGTCAGTCTTCCTGGCAGCCGCCGTCGTGCCCATCACCGCCCTGAGGGTTTTCTGCCTGCAATGCGCCGTTCTGACCATCTTCCACAATGCAGCCATACTGCTCGTGTTCCCTACACTCATCGCCCTCGAAATGAGGTGCAAGAAAGCAGCCGGACCCTGCTTCAGGAGCGACATCAAGAACTTGGCAACTATTAACAACAATTCAGAAAGGGTGAGAACCAAACTAGACTAAATGTAGTAAATATATACTTACCAAACTAAACACCTCTTTAATCCTATTTTTAACTTACCTATGAAATATTTTCCCGAAAACCCAATTTAAGCATAAACAATGATGAAAAATATTTATGACCAAATTTAGTAGGTATTGACCGAAAAATATTTATGACCAAATTTAGTAGGTATTGACCGAAAAATATTTATGACCAAATTTAGTAGGTATTGACCCAGTGATTGTAAAATTATTTATTAATTTTCGTATCAATGAACCTTTTCCGACCTTGTTTTATATACAGGCCGCAGTAAATACTGAGAACCGTCGCGGGCGCACATTGGTAAAAAATCATAATATGTGAAAAAAGTATACACAAATACGTACAAAAAGGAGAAAAACATACAAAGTGAAAAATGTAGCTATAAATAATAGGCGGCGGCACGTCTAACCTACTCTAAAAAGCCAACGCTCTTTTAGTGAGTAAACCTCACTAAAAAGTGATTAAAATATTTTTTTATTACAATATTTTATACGCCGCTTTTTGATGTTTTAATTGTTTTTTAGACTGAATGCCTAAAATGATTCAAAATAAGTTTGTAGACATCGCGCAAAAACACCCGAAGTCTCGTTGCGGAACTTCCGCTAATTCGGGACTAAATATGTACTTTTATTAAAGAAATAGATAATCTTACATATTTATAATGCATAATATAAAAAAATTAAAAGAAAAAATAATATAAAATAAAAGTCACATTGTAATAAATAGATTGATCGATGTGGCTTTTATTTGTTGAAAATTCATAATTACTAATGTATGAAATAAAGTTACGCACTTTAAAAAAAAAACAAAATTGTTTTTATTGTTCACGACAATTGTTTCGCCATGATCATTTCTTCACCTGAAGAAGCCACAGTGTGGCGAAACAATTGTCGTGAACAATAAAAACAATTTTGAAATTTTTAAAAAAGTGCGTTACTTTATTTCATACATTAGTCTTAATAAATAGTTGGAACTAAATCGCTTATCCGGGAGTAAATATTTAATTCCTGACTAAATATTTAGTCCGGACTAACTTATTTAACACCCGAATTCTCGTAGTAGAACTTCCGCTAGTTCGGGACTAAATACTTTAGTCACATATGAATATATTGTTTCGGACTAATTATCTAGCCCGGAACTAAATCGGTAATCCGGGAGTAAATATTTAATTCCTGACTAATTGTTTAGCCTGGAAATTTATGTTGTATTCTCGTAGTGGAACTACATAGTTAAGGTTAGATACATAGATAAGATAGATTTCTTACGCGACGCAATGCTACGTTGTTGCAATGCTACAATGCTATAGCTATACATACTATAGCATTTTCGACGCGCATTGAACTCTGTTGAAAATGCCCATAGCGTTAGCATTGTCACAGCGTAGCGTTGCGTCGCGTAAGAAGTCTATGAATTAGCCTTTAGGGTCTAAATAATTAAATTCTACTTCTTCTTAAATTCTAACTAAATATTTATCCCGGGCACCGATTTAGCTCCACTGAAACAAATATTGTACAATGTCTAAATATTTAATTCTAAATTAAATATTTAGTCACCGGCTAACGATTTAGCTCCATTGAAACAAAAATTCTACAAATATTTGGTCTGTCAGATGCTTATTCTATTTTCGCCATCGTTTGAAATAATTTTGAAAAAAACAATTTCAAAAACTTTTTTTTTAGTTGTCTTGTACATATGAAACTAAACTTCGTTATTAGAATTCTAAAAATACGAATACTACTACTAAATAATAAATAATAATAAAAAAAATAATACTAAAGAGGAAAATAAAAAATAATGCCAAATAGAAAAAAAAAATAGTTAACTTAATATGTATTCAATAAATTACAAAAATTATACGGTTTCTAGTTTGTTAGTATTGAAACTAAAGTCCGGTACTTTTTTAAATGTAAATACATTTTTTGTATATACATATAACATGTAATTTATTGAAACATTACATTGGTTTACATTACATATATTTTTATAATTCAAAAAATGTGTTGAGAGCTGCTTCAAATTGCCATCAGCCTGGATTTCGTCAGTCGTGGATTTCTTGATCATCTTGCTTTAGGTAGGATAGGTAGTTTTAAAGTGAGAGGACAGGGAATTTCTTTTTGGGTCTAGGTTCTGGTAAATATATATATTTTTAATTTTACACTAGTATTTTTTTTTAAATTTTACTAGTATAAAAATTAAAACGTCAAATAAGGTTCTATTTAAATTTATTTTCCAATTTATGTCTATACACATTTAAAACTTCCTCACCCCAACAAAAAAAAAAGAAATTAAAAACCTTGTATTTTTAAAAAATAAAAAATAATAGAAAGTAAAGTAGGTACTTACTTAAAATGTATTTATTAAAAGAATGACTCAAAATCATTATTTTTTAAACTTGTAGGTGTACACCTCAAGTGGGGCATTTTTCATGTTTAAATTTATTTTTTGTTGTATCGGTTCATAAATTTAAACATTAGTGTTTTCCAAGAACCTCCTTTGTTAGATTTAAAAATATCAAGTAAAAAAATATTTTCATTATTTTTAATAGTTTTTAAAAAAACTTAATAGTTTTTAAAAAAACTGAAATATTTCTAAAAATTCTAAATTATAATAAAGAGGGGAAAGCCTAAAGAAAAATAATTTATAATTATAGAACTAAAAAGATAGATAGATTATTTAAATAAAATTTTAATTCATATGCATATATGTATCTAATCCCAAATGTCAAAAAGTAATGTACTACTTAAAAATATAAATAAATTTCTCAGATTTTTCTAAAAATTAAAAGTCAGATAATTTTTCGTTTATTTTTAGTTAGTTTAAAGAAAGTATGATGAAAAATCGGCTTTTTTAATTAATTATTTTTTTCTTATGTATAACAATTTTGTTGTGCCGCTTGTTATTGATTGTGGTATAAGTTATTCAGTCGTATTATACGCAAACCCAACAGATTATAATATTATAGTAGCAAACTTCTATGTTTAGGAAGCGGCACATAAAATTTAATGTGTGGTTTAAGAACATTGTGGAAATTCGACCTTTTGTGGGAATTGAGCTACTTAATATTTTCATATTTAATTCTTCATTGGTGAATGAAAGAGCATTTGATTTAAGTCTTTTTGGTATTTATGCAACATTGAATTTTAATTGCATTCGGCTCTAAAATCTAATACTGATTATAATTATATTATAAGTATATGCCATCAATTTTATAATCACGTTAATTTGTTAATTAACAATTTGGTATTTATAATATAATCTGCAATCGGTACTTCTATAATTTTTTAATGAAAAAAATAACATTTTAATTTAAATTTTCGTTTATGATAATTAACATGGCACTTTATTTTTAAATGGAAATTCTATCAATTCCAATCATACAAAAAAGGGTCCTAAAAAAGTTAACCATGGGTCAGTAAATTAAGACTCTGACTTCTAATCAGTAAATCAATTTTGCATCTAATTACCATTGTAATAACAAATAACAATCGGTCAAGTAATTAAATTACTTGTAATCAATTTTATATTTTTTAATAATAGCAATTTTATTAAAAATTATGCCAATTATAACTTCAGTTCACTTGATGAGTTAAGCCTTATTGTCATTCTTGTGTGTTAATCAAACACAACAATTTTATTTATAAATAAATTATGATAATTTTGGTTTGCTTAAATTTTTGATTCCCATAATAATTTGTGTAATTAAACTAAAAAGTGGTAATACATTTTTGAATCTAAATTATTACAATGTTATTATTATTTTGATTCCAGGATCACGAGGCAAACCTGTTGACATCCGAGTTCATATGCCAACAGAAACGGAGCCTGTTTGTGTGGCTCATCCGTAGCTATTTAACGATGCTGATATTCAAGCCAGTGATACGGGTAATCCTGTGCATAACATACGGGGGCCTTGCCATCTTCTGCGTGTTCAACGGCTTGAAGGTGGAGTACGACGTCCGGCTGTCGAGCTTCCTGCCGAAGAACACGCAGGAGTACAGGTACCTAGAGGCGCAGAACCGTTTCTTTGGGTTCTACAACTTCTACCTGGTGACGACGGAGCTCGAGTACCCACTGAACCAACCATTGCTGCACGAGTACCACTCGTCTCTGACGCAGGTGCCTCACGTCCTGAAGGACTCGAACGGGGGGTTGAATAACAACGACTTCTGGCTGGTGAACTTCAGAGATTTCCTGCTGGATTTGCAGAAGGAGTTCGACTTAAACAAGGAGAGCGGGTGCTTGAATAGCGAGAAGTGGTTCCCGAATGCCACGGAAAAGGCGGTGCTTGCATTCAAGCTGCTGGCCCAGACGGGAATTGTGGAGTTCCCTGTAGATAAGAGCCAGATATTCAACAAGAAACTTGTTAATAATGGAATTATAAATCCTAAAGCGTTCTATAATTATTTATCGGTGTGGACTAGTAATGATGAAATATCATATTCTAGCTCGCAAGCTAATTTGATGCCTAAACCGTTCCAGTATGATAGTTCAAAAACGGAGTACGATTTGAAGATTCCTAAGTCTCAGCCACTAATGTATACGCAGATGCCATTTTACCTCAAAAACTTGAGAACGACTAACAAAATTATTGAGACGTTAAGGAAGATTTTAACCATATCAGATAGTTTCAAGGCAAGAGGCTTGAAGAATTATCCCGTTGGTCTTATTTTTGCATACTTTAATCAGTTCCTATTACTAGATAGATTGTTGATTGTTCAACTGGTAGTGACTGTGCTTGCATCTCTAGTGTTCTCATGCATTTTAGTGCATTGGAATAAACTTATATGCCCATTCCTCACTACAATCCTCAGCTTGCTAGTTCTTTGTTTTGTAAACATTAACGGACTAAGTGGGACCATGGGCGCCCTACACTTCATTGTGGTGTTCCGCAGTGCCATGTTGGTAATGTTTGTGTACCAAAGTGCGTTAGGAAGCCGCGAACGGAGAATCCGCAAATCCCTGGAGGCGTACATAGAAACGATCTTAAAAGGAGATATCGGGTTGCTTATTTGCATCGGCGTCCTAGCCATGTCCAACTTTGAATTCATCCAATGCCACATATTTCGAACGCTGTTTCTGTCGCTCTGCACGTCAGTGCTGAATGCGCTGGTGTTTTTTCCTACACTACTCTCCATAATCGGGCCCAAAGGAGAGCTGCAGAATCTCGAACACACTGACAGGATTTCGACGCCTCCGCCGAAGGTCTCGCAACCGCAGCCGATTAGAAACAGCACCTATATGAAACAGTCGAGGCGGAGTGCGCCGACAAAGGCGACACGAGAGCCAAGCCTGACCACGATCACCGAAGAGAGCTGCAATCAGAGCATTGTGGTCGAGCCACAGGTTACTGTCGAGTATTCCAGTCCGGAGTCTAGTTCTAGTGGTCCTTACACGACCAAAGTGACGGCCACTGCCAATATTAAGGTGGAGCTTGTTGCTCCCGTCTACAGAACCAAATGTAACAAACATCACAGTAGCCGGACTAAGCACAGTAAGCGGCACGCGCAGTGCAGGTGTTGCAAGAATGACACTGACAGTGATAGTAGTGCGAGTGCTGAACACCAGGACGCGGAATCTGAACAATGTACAAATAGCTAACATTTCGTTACAACAAGTTCTGTATGTATTGAACCGTAGATGAATCCTTTTGTATTATCTATTATAATTTATACCCCTTTCTAACTGCATAGTAAATTATAATATTTAATAAGAAATTATATATATTATATATAGATTATATATATACATATATATAAACATGTAAATTAATTTGTGTATATTGCATATATGTATACCATTCATTTATTTATTCAAAAGACATTGTAAAATAACATTTTAAATGAGGTTATCCATAGCATTTATTTATGATATTTTTAGTAAAGTCATCACCATTTGTAATAAATAATGTATTTTTTACCCGTTTTCCAAAAAAATTGAAATATCAATGTTATCATTATATTTAGGGACAGCACATGTTCAGTCCCGGTAGCGAATGCAATTAGAAGTCGCAAATAGTTGACGACAACTAAGCTTGCATCCCGTAAAGGCGATCACGCAATTTCAGTAATGAAAACTTGCATCGTATAGTCCTGTGAAACCGAAGTAGCTTTTGGGATTTTTATACTTGTTCAGGTGAGTTGTACATACATATATAGATGCTCGGACTTGGAATCTCCTATTAACTTTAATTTCGGCGCCAATGTTGGAAACTAACCTTCCATTAAATTTAATCGGAGACTGTCCAAGTGAGCATAAATACTTTAAATTGCCTCTATCGGTCATTTTAGTAATAAAATAAGATTTATTTGTGTATTTGAATCAATTAATTTATGTGTAATCATTTAAAAAGCAATTCCCTTGAGTAATTAACCTATTAAACGTTTGAACAATAGTCCATTGAATCAAATTAATTTTCATTTAACTGTGCGGCTAAATGTGAACATAAAACCCTAATTTCCGCATATAATTACATTGAGATTGAAAAATTAATCAAATTAATATTACCTAGCGAATTCCATCCTTCCGACGAATGCATCTCGTTGCATACGTGTTCATTGGGTTGCGTCTAGTAGAAAATAAAGAATTCAAATTTATTTTCATTATTATTTATTCCTATCCGATATATTAAATTCCAGTTTGTTCGTATAATTGTATTCACTTTATTGTTTCGTTGATTTTCTCTTTATTTTATAAAGCTCTTAAATTTGTAAGAACTCGTAAAAATATGACGTAATCACTGAGTTTTTTTAAACCAGTCGACCAAACGAATATTTAAAAACTACTTAAAATATGCATATTCATAAGAAAAGGTAAACTTAAGCAATTGTTGGCTATTTAGATGTAGAAATATTTGTTCATAACATTTTCGGTTATAAAAAACTTCTGATCTAAATGAATCCTGCAGGTAGTGTTAAATCTGATATTCCAATCTACTGTTAGAGTTGCAAATAATTATCTGATGGATTAATACCCCCTCAAGGATATTAGTACCGTATTGGGCAAGTGCTTTGTACAATTTATTTGTGGGTACGCATATCCAGCAGGTAACGTATCTACAACTTTTGAAAGATCAGCCTTTAAAGTATATCAATAATAGTATCAATAAAATGGATCGTTTAATGATGAAGGAGTTACTTCGTGATACATAAATTATAAATAAAGTATCATAGAAACTTTGTTGTCACCAAGCTATTACCAAATACCTACCAAATAAAAACAAAGTAATCCAAATTTTATTTATAAAACAATTAATGAGATTGTAAGTAGAATTGTATAAGCAGGTCTTAATTAATTATAATTAGCAGTTAGTAATTATAGATTAAAAAGTTATCTCTTATCACATTTTATTATTTTTCAAATTTGTTTACAGTTTGGTATGGGTGTATAATGTATATGTATGTATTCGAGAGATGCAAATAAAATACGCGAGTAGAATGTAATTTTTATAATAATAGATAGTACATAGCTGTGTAGTTATTGCTGTAGGTATATTTATGTTCCCATTAGTCCAGTTTAAGAATATAATTTCTCGATGATATCGACATATTTATCGACAACAATTTTCCTTTTGACCTTCATGGTTGGTCCTGAAATTAAATAGATTATAATTATCATTATTGACTAGAAATTTATTATAAATAATATTGATAAGCAAGTGCGACCATATCAACATATGTGGAATAATTATTCTAAGGAGCCAATGCAATAGTTCGTATTTGCTCAATTTTGAATGTATTATATGCATTACAATTTACATAAGGGACCAATGTGTTACAAATTTTGGATTTGCCTCAGACTCTGTACTTTATATCGCAAAGCGTCCATAATTTGCGATCCCCAAATTGGAAGCTACATCTTATGTCACAACTATATTAAATTCGATATCTTTGTAAACTAACCTAACCTAGCCTAAACTAATACAACCTAGCATAGCAGACTTGCAATTATCCAGGGGTGTGTGGAAATGAATTTTCCCCAATTATCGATTCCCAGACTATTTCACAAAATTTAAAAAACTGGGGTAACACATCGTTGCCTTAATTCTGAAACCGACAACGTGCTACTATCTAAATTTTCATTTTCTCAAAGCGTTCGATGTATCATTAAATTGTGAGATCATTTTTGTTATGTTGCACTATTTTTATGAACTGGGAGCTGAATATGAGCCAAGATTTTGGAATTAAAGCGATGTGTAGTAGGCCAGAAACATTTATAAGTGGTTAAGTTATGGTTAAATTTTGATTGTACAAGTAGTTTGACGATAACATGCAGAGATATACAGTATGTCCCATAACAGGATTGAGTTTACAAGAGGGATATTTTTTTAATTTTTACTTTTATGTAAAAATATTATAAGAATTATAATTCCTGCTTGGTCTGAAACTACCAGTTCAGTTATTAAAACTTTGATTTATTTATACAGGGTGTTGGCAAAATGAAAATTTTGACACTTATTTATTTACTATTTGCCAAATAAATATAAAATTATATTTAGCAGCATTAAAGAAAAATAAAATCATTCAAACAATCCCCAAAATGCAGAAAATGATACTGAAAATTTAAAAAGTCGCCTGCGAGAGGCATTTGCATCAATAACTATTGAAAAAATCTAAAACAGTCTTCAGGAGTTCCATACCAGGCCTGAACTGTGTGAAGAAAATGGTGGGGGACTGTTTAATTAATGATATTTTTCGTAATTATTTGACATTAAGTGTCAAAGCAGATTTTTTTTTGCCAACACCCTGTATGAATAAATCAATGTTTTAATAACTGAAATGGTAGTTTCAGACCAAGCAGAAATTTTAATTCCTATAATATTTTTACTTAAAAGTAAAAATTAAAAAAAAAACTCTTGTAAACTCAATCCGGGGGACATACTGTATAATAATTGTTACATTGGTTGTAAAGCTGATATTAAATATTTGCATTTTTTATCAATCTGCAAAAGGGAAGTGGCGTCATTCACTTGAGCAATATTGAGGTTGCATAATCAACCAGAATTTAATTGATGAATTAATTTGCCCCGATAATTTACTGACAAAATAACGTTTCTGGAAAAATGCTTTAACTTCTTTTTCTACTTAATAAAATACCGAGTGATCATTTAAATTTCATATCTAGTAAGAGCTGACCAGTACGCTTACCAATAAGACAGGCGAGATAACCAATCACGCATTTCTTATTGGGTGCGAAATTTTCTATGGATAACTAGAGCTGAAATTTAAATGATCACTAGGTATATAGTCAGATAGACCCAATTTACTTGCCACACTATAAGTTAACGCAATTAATTCTGGTTTCTATAAAAAATGTTTCTTACATTACTTTGCCAGATAGTTATCGATACATCCCTAGTTAATTTTACTTTTACTTCTATTTTTGAGTTTTGTTTTAAATAATAATTATTTGCGAATACGTTTTTTTTTTACCCTTAGATGTGCTAATTTTCGTATTTATTATTTATATCTATGCCTATTCTACAAAATAATCAAGGCGTTCAGTTAAAATGTCATGATGTTTGTGAGGAGTTTCGCTGAACTAAAAGTTTGGGGAACGCTGCATTAGTGTACGCCGGGGTCAAGTGGCTGAATGACACAATGACTACTCAAATAATATTTGTTTTTTAATCGGCGTGTTTGTGCATGTGTTGTGATTATGCAGGATTCCCCTTCGTTTCTATCGATATTAATAGTGACATTCGATGGTGCTATCTACAAAATATCGGCGTGATAACTAACGACTACCGGATAGGCGAAATATAAGAGTTGACCAACTATCTGACCGTTACAATACGAATCCGATGCAGGTGGGCAATATGCAACGTTAACGTCAAATCATATTATGAAGGAAATTTGACTACATTAATACAGGGTGATCAACAATGTTTGGGGTTGATTCAAAAGCTTGAGGATTTCGTTAGCCGGCATCGTGCCGTAGTACGTGCTTCTATTTACTCAATGAAATCTTATTCTAACCACAAATTCATCGTACTGTACAATTTTGGCTAACGAAAAGTTTTAGGCGGGAAATTTGAATCCACCCCAAACATTGTTCATCACTATTATAGTGTTTTAACTTGAAATTGAAAATCTACGTACGAAGGGTGTTTATTGCGGTCCATTGTGCGAACGGAATTTTATGACGGATAATGGGAAGAGAACAGAGTCTAGAGTCCCCTTGACCGTAATAAACCCTCATTGCAGGTACATTTTCAATTTCAATTGAAAACACTATACTAATAGCGATCCTAAGAAATCGAAGAATCTAAATCCAGAGAATCTGAACCTAAACCTAAGCTAAGGCTAATGTTATTTTTTAACCTGGTATATGAAATAACTCACCAAATTCTCCTGTAGCGATGGAAAAATCTTGCGGTAGTATTGCCATTTTTTGTATTCTCTGTGCGTTGGAAATGGCTTTTGAGTTTGTCTCGTTGATGCCAATCTGGATGGCCTTGTTAAGATTAGGATGGGGGCCTGCTTTAAGTACATCTGTGACAGTCGATGCGTGACATCCAAGTTCTTTGAGCCACTCCTGCACCTCATCAGTGAGCTTGTCCGTGGGCACCATGTTCTCCGCAACTTCAGTCTTGAGCGTGATCAGTACTGATAGGAACTTTTTCGCGTCGCCGACCAGGAGCGCGTTGCTGATGTGAGGTAAATTCATCTTCAGGGTCTGCTCGATGGGCACTGGGGCAACGTTCTCCCCGCCAGCAGTGATTATGATTTCCTTCAGCCTGCCCGTTATATAAATCAACCCCTTATCGTCGATATACCCTACATCCCCGGAATGAAGCCAACCTTCTTCGTCCACAGCTTCCACACTTTTTTCCGCATCATGTAGGTACCCCATGAAGACGTGCCTGCCATACATGCATACTTCACCATGCCCACTCTCGTCCTCGTTGATACATTTGGTCTTGCTGCCTGGGACTCCAGGCCCAATGGAATTAATTTCGAAGTTCTCCCCAGTAGATATAGTGTGAGCTCCTGCCAGCTCAGACATTCCAAAGGCATCGACTAGCAGGATGTCGATGCTCATGAAGTATTTCTTGATGTCTGGGGACATCGGAGCGGCTGCCGAAATGAACGTTTTGCAGTTTTGCAGACCCAGTGCTTGTTTGATTTTTTTGAATATCACCGAACTGGCAATTCTGTAGCTCAGCGTGTTTGAATCAATGCTGAAAATAATATGCTTATGCGTGAAACTTCGATCCACCTATGAAGAACCAATTGAGTCAAAGATTTTGAATCAAATCCCGTCGACCCATACTCGATTGGAGTACAGTAGATGATTCTGTTGGTGGACCTCCTCAATTGGTCTTCCCACCCGCCGACCCCAATAAATATTAGTAACTTACCCATGCATCAAATCTAGGTTGTGTTGCAGCGCATGACCCTTGGCCCACGTGGCAACTGCCTTCTTAAGCCCTCCATTTTTCTGCGCTGTCTGGGTGATCTTCTCGTAGATCTTCTCCCAAACCCTCGGGACTCCGGTGAACCTCGTCGGCTGGAATGCCTGAAGACTTGCTACTAGCGTACCCTTCAGAGCGTCCTTGTCAGCAAAGCAAACGGTGACTGCCCCGCACATCGGGATATAAATGTCGATTATTTGCGCGGCCACGTGACTTAGGGGCAGGTAGCTTATGATGACCTCGTGCCCTCGTTTGATGCGCACACGCTCTATGATGGATATTGCGTCCCATATGAAGTTGTCGTGGGAAATCATCGCAGCTTTAGGTTTTCCAATTGTGCCGGACTACAAAGTTTCGAGATTAGGCACCTCTATAGAACAACTAAAGACCGGCTTCATATGATTTCAAGAGATGCCTAATGCATAATTACTTCCTAGGTATAAACAAAGTGGTCCAAAGTAGAATGAATGTGAAGGTATAATCACCAAATGTTGGGGATTGTTTACAATAGAACTAGCGAAACCAGTAGAATAAAGAAAGTGGTTCAAAGTAGAATGAATGTTAAGGTATAAACACCAAACATTTGGGATCGTTTACAATTGAACTAGCCAAACCAGTAGAAGAATATAACTTATAGCTAGAAGATACCATCAAAAGGTGTAGTGTTACAAGGCGTGCAAGCTTACCGTAAACACCAATGTGCAACACTCGTTAGGGGCCAATGTTTTTAATACTTTTTCTAACGGTTCTTCAGGTTCTTTACTGCCCATATCCATAAGTTCGGCCCACTAAAATCAAAATAGTTATCGTCGGTTAACTTAATACATTGCATCTTTACCGAAATGACTCCTTCTTCCTTGGGCTCTCCGGAGTATTGTACTATTGCTTTCAGCTCGGTAAGTTCTGACTTGATTTCTAAAATTTTCTGTAGGTATTTATCATCTTCTACCACGATGATGTTAGCTCTGGCCATATTGGCGCAGTGCAGGCACGACTGGGGCGAGTTCGTTGTATATATTCCCACAGCTATCCCGCTAGAACATTAATTGCACTTCAAGTACTTCAAAGCTACACTAATTATATCAAAAATATTACTTTTAGGGATGAGTTATAGGTATTAAAGGTATTCTGTACCTAGGGGTACGTGGGAAGGTAGGAAGACATGTGAGTATTATTTACGTATTGGTAGGTACCTAGGAAACCATCAGGTATTCAGATCATACATGTCCCATACAGTTATAGGTATTAAAGGTATTCTGTACCTAGGGGTACGTGGGAAGGTAGGAAGACATGTAAGTATTAGGTACGTATTGGTAGGGATGAGTTATAGGTATTAACGGTATGCTGTACCTAGGGGTACGTGGGAAGGTAGGAAGACATGTGAGTATTAGGTACGTATTGGTAGGTAGGTAGGAAACCATCCGGTATTCAGATCATACATGTCCCATACAGTTATAGGTATTAAAGGTATTCTGTACCTAGGGGTACGTGGGAAGGTAGAAAGACATGTGAGTATTAGGTACATAATGGTAGGGATAAGTTATAGGTATTAAAGGTATGCTATACCTAGGGGTACGTGGGAAGGTAGGAATACATGTGAATATTATTTACGTATTGGAAGGTAGGTAGGAAACCATCAGGTATTCAGATCATACATGTCCCATACAGTTATAGGTATTAAAGGTATTCTGTACCTAGGGGTACGTGGGAAGGTAGGAAGACATGTAAGTATTAGGTACGTATTGGTAGGGATGAGTTATAGGTATTAACGGTATGCTGTACCTAGGGGTACGTGGGAAGGTAGGAAGACATGTGAGTATTATGTACGTATTAGTAGGTAGGTACGAAACCATCAGATATTCAGAACATACATGTCCGACACAGTCATAGGTATTAAAGGTATTCTGTACCTAGGGGTACGTGGGAAGGTAGGAAGACATGTGAGTATTAGGTACATATTGGTAGGGATAAGTTATAGGTATTAAAGGTATGCTATACCTAGGGGTACGTGGGAAGGTAGGAATACATGTGAATATTATTTACGTATTGGTAGGTAGGTAGGAAACCATCAGGTATTCAGATCATACATGTCCCATATAGTAATAGGTATTAAAGGTATTCTGTACCTAGGGGTACGTGGGAAGGTAGGAAGACATGTGAGTATTATTTACGTATTGGTAGGTAGGTAGGTAACCATCAGGTATTCAGATCATACATGTCTCATACAGTTATAGGTATTAAAGGTATTCTGTACCTAGGGGTACGTGGGAAGGTAGGATGACATGTGAGTATTAGGTACGTATTGGTAGGTAGGTAGGAAACCATCAGGTATTCAGATCATTCATGTCCTATACAGTTATAAGTATTATAGGTATTCTGTACCTAGGGGTACGTGGGAAGGTAGGAAGACATGTGAGTATTACGTACGTATTGGTAGGGATGAGTGATAGGTATTAACGGTATGCTGTACCTAGGGGTACGTGGGAAGGTAGGAAGACATGTGGTATTATTTACGTATTGGTAGGTAGGTAGGAAACCATCAGGTATTCAGATCATACATGTCCCATACAGTTATAGGTATTAAAGGTATTCTGTACTTAGGGGTACGTGGGAAGGTAGGAAGACATGTGAGTATTAGATACGTATTGGTAGGGATGAGTGATAGGTATTAACGGTATGCTGTACCTAGGAGTACGTGGGAAGGTAGGAAGACATGTGAGTATTATGTACGTATTAGTAGGTAGGTACGAAACCATCAGATATTCAGATCATACATGTCCGACACAGTCATAGGTATTAAAGGTATTCTGTACCTAGGGGTACGTGGGAAGGTAGGAAGACATGTGAGTATTAGGTACATATTGGTAGGGATAAGTTATAGGTATTAAAGGTATGCTATACCTAGGGGTACGTGGGAAGGTAGGAATACATGTGAATATTATTTACGTATTGGTAGGTAGGTAGGAAACCATCAGGTATTCAGATCATACATGTCCCATATAGTAATAGGTATTAAAGGTATTCTGTACCTAGGGGTACGTGGGAAGGTAGGAAGACATGTGAGTATTATTTACGTATTGGTAGGTAGGTAGGTAACCATCAGGTATTCAGATCATACATGTCTCATACAGTTATAGGTATTAAAGGTATTCTGTACCTAGGGGTACGTGGGAAGGTAGGTAGGAAACCATCAGGTATTCAGATCATACATGTCCCATACAGTTATAGGTATTAAAGGTATTCTGTAGCTATGGGTACGTGGGAAGGTAGGAAGACATGTGAGTATTAGGTACGTATTGGTAGGTAGGTAGGAAACCATCAGGTATTCAGATCATACATGTCCCGGACGGCACTCATGCATTCTGATTAAGGAGGAAGACAGATGGTATTAGAAGGGTAGATTAAGGAAAGCACTCAGATAGATAGCAGGCAATCAGGGATTAAAGTACTTCCCGTTTGTTAAGGAAATAATTGCTTTACACAATGCTTTTATTTGATAGCAATCAGGTTGCTAAAAGTAAGGAAGAGATGGTACGAGGTACCGCAAGATAAACAGTGGAAACAATTAGGAGAAGCCTATATATAGGAATGGAGTGTGGAAGGCTGCTAAGGAAGAGAAGAAGTAGGTTGGGTAATTAATTTGGCGTGGGATATAGGATTCGTTTGAAAGATCGTGCTGCAACTTTTTAGATACAAATCAAGATTACTTACCCCGCAAAAATAGTTCCGAGATTTGCTATAAACCATTCTGAGCTGTTAAATCCTAATATGCACACCCCATGGGCCCTTTTAAGTCCCAATTTGAGGAAAGCCTTGGCGCAAGTTCTTACTTTCGCTTCATACTCGCTGTGGATTTGTAGAACGTCAAGATTTGATCTGATGTACAAATTATACAGTTTTACCTGAAGGTTAGTGTAACGGTTTCCCCTGCGGGTGTTTTGGTGACCAAAGCTGTGGTGGTTGGGAATTCTTTGACGACCTTGCTCATCATAGAGGGTATTGATATCGGGGTGTGCGTTTCGACCGCAGTACCGCTTTTGGGTAACCTCAACTTTACTGGGTGGTCGATCTGGTCGGTCCAGTAGCAATCTGCAGGGATCACCTCATCAGGACCTAGAATAGCTTTCACATTAACAAACAAAAGTTGCAATGTGGTATAGTACACACCGTTTCGTGATGAGTAGTCTACCTCTTCTTCCATCATGACGAGCTACAAAATAAGAAAATAAAATGAAATATTGCGCTTATCAGAAATAAGTGAAGTCGGTGCTCGAATAAGTTTTCTTTAAAGATTTAACATACAGATTTTCATTAGGTCCTATGTCACGGTGCAATAGGGGTAAAAACAGGCAATGACCTTTAGGTTCCAAAATTGTAACAAGGTGATACGAAAAATCGGCCGAAATCTATCTAGGTTATCTAAACCCAAATATTGCACTAAATGTACTGCCATAACTTTTAAATATAATTATACACGCACGTGAGATTAAAAACAACAATCATGCAAGGTGAACTTTGCTTAAAACTTAGAGATAAGTAACGAATATGTTTGTGTAATATTAGTACTAATTGAGCAATCAATATACATGGGTTCCATACAAAACGCTCAGCAATGGAATCTTAATTACATACAGAGATATGAAGTTGGATTAAATTAAATCAAAACCAAAACCCATGTGCCCAATAAGTTGGACGCACCTAAAATATTTTTTGAAATATTTTGGCTTTTTTATTAAAAAAAAAACTCGATTAGTTAATTTTTATAAAAGAACATTTGATTAGAATAATAACCGAATAATCGTATAAAACACTCGAGTGGAATAATAATCGATTATTTTAATCGAATCTGCACCACTGAAAAATGGTTACTTCTACTTTTAAGCTACATACCCTCCTCTAATCGGTCAGCAACTTGTGACTTTTGGCTTTTTCATTAAAAAAAAGCTCGATTAGTTAATTTTTATAAAACAACATTTGATTAGAATAATAACCGAACAATCGTATAAAACACTCGAGTGGAATAATAATCGATTATATTATTCGAATCTGCACTAGCGATGGGCTTCTTCTTCTTCTGTTGCCTTACACCAATGTGCGTTGGCGAATTATCATTTATTGTATAGTTGTTAAAGTGATGGGCTAATTCGAATGATAATATTCGATCATAATCGAATAATTCGATTATTAGTATCATTCGAATTAATTCGATTATTAAAATCATCGGATTATCATTCGTGAAAATAAATCATTCAAATTATCATTCGGGAAAATCATTCCGATTATCATTGGTGAAAATTATTCGGATTATCATTCTATCTAAAATCATTCTGATTATCATTCGGTAAAATCATTCGAATTATAATTTGTGGAAATCATTCCGATTATCATTCGTAAAAACCATTCGGATTATCATTCGGTAAAATCATTCGGATTATCATTCGGTAAAATCATTCGAATTATAATTTGTGGAAATCATTCCGATTATCATTCGTAAAAACCATTCGGATTATCATTCGGTAAAATCATTCGGATTATCATTCGGTAAAATCATTCGGATTATCATTCGGTAAAATCATTCGGATTATAATGAGTGATGAATGATTTTAAATAGAATGATTCATAATTCGAATTACAATTAGATTATTGCATTAATTCGTATTCGCATAATTCGATTATTAAAATCATTCGATTATGCCATCACTAATCTGCGCCACTGAAAAATGGTAATTTCTACTTTTAAGCTACATACCCTCCTCTAATCGGTCAGCAACTTATAGTTTTAATTTGTCACACCAATCATCAGTCCAAGATTACTGTATTCATTAGCTACGTTTAAGGCATTATACAATTAGATTAAAATAGTGTTATATAGCTACAGCAATTATCACCTGTGATTGGGAGGGCACACCGCTGGAGTAATTAAGTGGGGGAATCCCCACCTCCAAAATACCCACACAACTATTATATTCACATATTGTTGCGGCCTCGAGAGTATATTGATTAACGATAATTAATTTAACCCTTTAATCGTTTCAATGTGTGACATTCAATAGCTTTTATGTTTACACTGTAACCTACTAATTAACATTTAGGCAAAGATCTAGTACAAAGTTAAATATTGAACACATCTGCCTCCGAGGCTCGATGGTTCAAACCCGAGATTTTTTAACAATTAAAATTATCTATCATCAACGCATCGTTCCTTTGAAGGGGAACTGAACTGGAAATTGTCTGAACTGCTAATTGTACCTGCATGTTTAATACTTCTATAGATGAAGAGCAATTCATGGGGGAAAAATGCGTAAGTAGTACCTAGCAGGTTTACGAAGGTAATTTGCCATAGTAATTAGGCTGTCGTTAAAAAAAATTAATCAAATCATTAAATGAAAGAAGCCTTCTAAAATTCTGGGTAATTTCAAATACATAGTTTACGATGCGAATATAAAATTATCCGGATTCGGCTAGCAGAGAACCAGGAATTTAGTGGAATTATACATTTCCATAAGTATTTATTTGATAGTCCGCTGAAGGTGATCAATAAAATATTTTTTCGCAGTTGTACTGCTTGGTGATCATTAACGATACGATGAAGCGGATCGCAAACGTTCGGGGTTTATCGTTACCTATTCGTGGCTCTCACTTGCATTCACTAATAGTACCGAGCGTGTACGATCCTCGCCAGAACACTGCCGGTGCGCACTGCTTCGCTGCTTTTTTGTAACTGTAATGATATATGTTGTACATATACTGTTTTCCTTTGGTTTTCGCGAACGTGGCGTTATCACAAAAAGCGCCGAGTACCAAGATTTGCATTCATTATTCAATAGCCATGGAATGTAAACATCACTGCTCAGTTTCTAAGCTGCTTATTTACCAATCCATGCCAAGGTTCACCTGTAGCTCAGGCATGTATCTCTTGGGGTTCAGAGGGGGTTTCACCGAATTTTTTGGGGAGGTGATGAAAGTTTAAAAGCAAAATAAATATCTAATAGAGAATTGTTAATATCACTACGAAAAAAAAAAATTTACACGATTACTGAAGTTATTTATAAAATCAAGTATTAAATACATGTACAATATATGCATATATTCAATAGAATTACACAGCAATATTTACACATATCGCAAGCATGCAATGAAATTAAGTTAATATTCTCATTATCATATGCCATCGTTTATAACATGTGAGAGCTCATTGACGTTTATCGTATTCCATATTAACATTCATATTTGATTTTTCACAAACAAATGGCTTACCAACTTACTGACAATTTGAAGGTGCTACACAACTCTGATGCAATGCACGACGTTATTTGTTATTATTTTTTGAGGTTCCGTCAGAATGGTTCATTGAGTAACTGAAAGTGCACTTAGTTTAGTAAATACTTGCTTTTGTAAGATAACTTGGTGTATGTACTCGGTGACTAATTATTTTGAATGCTTTAAAGGGAACGTGCCTCCATGGTTAACAATCGGCGTTTTTATCCCAAAAAGTTTCCAACTAAATTGAGCTTGTAGATAAGCACGTTTTATTGTTTGCCGAATGTCGATAACTCTATTAACATTTTAAATCCGTTTTATAGTGCTACACTGCGACTGTAATTTTTCGACCTTCGCGGCGCTCAATTTCTGTCACACTGGCTGATTTAACACGACCAGCTTTGACACCTTAAACTCTGAGTAAACCACTCACCTATCTATGATAAGGCACATACGTTATTAAGCAGAATTATCAGTTATGAGCTGTCAATATTTGGATAACCATGTGATATCAAGGCATTTTTCTTCACAAGAATTTAGCACACCAAAAAACGAATTTTCTGCTTTACCAAAATATAATAATTACGTATATAATAATTATATATGTCAGAAAAAAAATATTTGTGAAACAAGGCACCAAAGGAAATGTTATGTAGGCAGCCAAATTTCCACAAAATCTAACAACAATGGCCTACTTTAGTGCCGAATTCGGCTCAGTTTACTAAATTTCAGAAAAAAATATTTGGTTTGCAAATATGAATCATAATTTTGGTTTTTGGTCAACACCTAACACCTTAGGGTAGATAGGTTTTCGATTATATATATAATTTTGGTTTTTGGTCAATGAAAGAGCATCTCAATGAAACTATAATTGATGGTCATGATAGGCACTATGTGAAGTTTGTTGGTTCCAATATCAATTTACATTTTACTTGTGAGCAACTTCAGGAGATGACAATTTTTAGTCAAATATTCTGAAACATATAAACGTTTAATTAAACGTGAAGCTGCAGAGTCAAATAAACTAAGAAATGAAGAAATAACGTTGATGCTAAATAAATTTAAAAATAAAGATGAATTTATTATTAAGCCTAGCCTAGGAAGTATTTAGTTTACAAATATTAATAATTATTTGTGTTTGTCTTATTGAACATATTATATATGAAGGTATAAATATAGTTAATCGTAGTGTGGGCAGTCTATAAAAAATGCCGTTATACAAAGTAACAGAATTCGCAATGAACAACTTCCGATTGGCTCTTTTTATGTATGTAAATTAATTGTTAATTTATTATATTGACGTAACGCTTCGCATTTTAATATATTATTATATTATTCAATTGTATTTTTAGTTTGCACATACTAAGCTAGAACACCAAAGCGTGTGAAGAAATTGCGATATATCGTATAAAGGAAGATTTTATTAAACTAATTTGGGGAATTAATATTTCGTTAAATTCGTGTTACTCGCGATTAAGTTATCAATATTGATAATGAAAATGGACTAAAACGTATGCATAAAAATATATAAAAACTATAACAATCGATTTGAAAAATAAAATTGGCCTGTCAAAAATATATTAAAATGGAATCGAAATGTATATAAACTGAAAAAATCTGTTCCAAATATATTTGCTAACCATATCTGACGTAACCTACCTACTTGTAAATCACATTCAAATTTACATTGACGTACTTGCAATAACTGTGACTTTGACTGAATTACGTGTTGAACATGCAACGATAATTACATGCTTACAGATATATCTATGTTATTTAATAATGTTACGAGGCATGTTTTTTTTAAGTACCGTTTTGATATTTAAAAAAACTAGGACAACAAACATGTCGTGGTGTCATAGGACATGTCATCATTATTTAAATAATTTGCTCAAGTATCAGGAAATGTTCAGCAATGGTTATCAAATCAGGCGGCCAATTCTAAAAAGATGGAATGCAGAAGCTGATCATACAATACGATAAATCTCTTAATAGAGGTGGAAATTATGCAGATAAGTAGATTAGGGTCCTGCCTTTCATGTCAAAGTAAAATTGTTAACAAATATGTCCTAGTTCATTTTTAAATATCAAAACGGTCTTACTTAAAAAAAACATGCCTCGTATCTTAATAAATGCACAGATTTATGAAACGGGAAACATACCTGAACATATGAACTCGGCAAGTCTTTATTTATATAGGGTGGCCCACTTATCCTCGCTCGGACCATTGCTGCTAGACTGATGGAAATTTAGGAAAACATCTAATTAGAAGTCATTGGACACTTGATGTGCTACCTTTTAAAATTATTTTCGAGTATACAGAGTGTACCATAAATCTGGGACACAACTTTTGGTCTCTTTTTTAAATTGATCACCCTATATATTATTTCATTTTTAGAATCTGCTTTATGTGGGCTATACAAATCATTTTTATTTTTTGAGTTCAGATGCAACGTTGCCAAGTTATTCACATTTTAATCAAATTTAACGAAAAATCATGGACGTGGAAAAAAGTTCAACAAAACCTTATTATAAGAGATCAATAAAGGAATCTGTGTATGCAAGTACCCAAGCAATGTGCCAAAAGATACACAATATTTTGAGTCACGTAGAATACACAGGGAGTTTTGAAACAACGATACAATTTTGCTATTTTCAAATTCCTAAAAAAAAAAATTCAAATGGAACACCCTGTATATAGCATCATATTCTAAGTGCTCATCTAATGAGCTATTCAATGGTAGCATGTGGACTGTAATCTAATAATACTTTTAAATAGGTAAATAAGGATCAATCTCAATAAGTTTTAGCCATTTGAAAATAGCAAAATTGTATCGTGGTTCAGAACACCCTGTGTATTTTACGTGACTCAAAATATTGTGTATGTTTTGGCACATTGCTTATTTACTTGCATACGCAAATTCTTTTATTGGTCTCTTATAGTAAGGTTTTGTTGAAATTTTTTCCACGTCCATGATTTTTCGTTAAATTTGATTAAAATGTGAATACCTTGGCAACGTTGCATCTGATCTGAAACAATATAAATGTTTTGTGAAGCCCACATAAAGCAGATTCTAAAAATTAAATAATATACTGGGTGATCAATTTAAAAAGGAGACCAAATTTGGTGTCCCGGATTTATGGTACACTCTGTATACTCGAAAATAATTTTAAAAGGTAGCACATCAAGTGTCCAATAACTTGCAATCAGATGTTTTCCTAAATTTTCATTAGTCTAGCTGCAATGGTCCGAGCGAGGATAGGTGGGCCACCCTGTATATTAATCGTAACTTGCATTTGCTCTATATTCACTTATACTTATTGCTCTATGTTCTATCGTATTATTTGTATAGCTTCGGCACGAAATAAATAAACAAATCAGTCCACATATAATATCCTAGAACAGTGTTAATGCCTTGGTAAATAATGGTGAAATAGGCCTAGGCAAATAATGGTGAAAAAATAGACAATAACTCAAATGAGTTCGCAAGGTTTCAATATTAGAATATCGTGCTACTTTCGAATTTCACTTTTAAATCGATACCTTTACATATTTGTTAACCTAATACACACACAATCTAAAAATCTGTATTTTTTGTATATCTAGCCTAAGATCAAGAACTTCCCGATAATAATTCCCAAGAAAAAATTACAATTTATAATTGTCTATTCCTTATAAAATTTATTTCGTTCAAATTAAACAGAATTTCCAAAATTCGCATTGTCAAAATAAGCAAGATATTCTGGGATACATTTGCCGAAATTAAAAAAAAGTCTTGTTCGGGGATTTTTTATTTTTTTATTATCCTTAAATGTATGATTATGAAGTAACCGGTGTCATATTGTAATCGAACTTTTTCTTATGTTCCATTGTAATTTTCAAAATTCTCGAAGTATGCATTACGGTTTCTGCGTGTTTTTTTTGTAATTGTAGATGAACAGGATTGCGTTAGGAAATTGTTTAAGCGATTATGCTTCCAACCTATTCAGATATAAACATTAACAGAATCAACAGTTTGCGCAAGGTGCCTCAAAACATGTGAAATAATTATAATCATCACAATTGAAAAGTGACGCCAAAACCGATGACTATAATTTCCCACGTTTTATAAGCGCTTTTAATTATCGAATTATAAAGATTATGATTTATAGGAATCGCGTGAACGATATCAACAGAGATGATTTCAAATAAATTTCTTGGTGGTAACCAACATTTTCAATGGAATTTGCAAAAACGACCTTTAAAAAATATGCCACAAATTCTTCATTTTATCCCCTTCATGGGGAATAAAACTCAAAATGTACTCAGATTTTGTGTAGTCGAAAAGCACCTTATTAAGTTTGAATATTTTCATTTTATCTGACCTAAGAACAAGAACTTCCCGATAATAATTCCCAAGAAAAAATTACAATTTATAATTTTCTATTCCTTATAAAATCTATTTCGTTGAAATTAAACAGAATTTCCAAAATTTGCATTCTCAAAATAAGCAAGATATTCTGGGATACATTTGCCGAAATTTAAAAAAAAGTCATGTTCGCGGATTTTTTTTTTATTGTCATTAAATGTATGATTATGAAGTAACCGGTGTCATATTGTAATCGAACTTTTTTTTATGTTCCATTGTAATTTTCAAAATTCTCGAAGTATGCATTACGGTATCTGCGTTTTTTTTTGTAATTGTAGATGAACAGGATTGCGTTAGGAAATTGATTAAGCGATTATGCTTCCAATCTATTCTGATATAAACATTAACAGAATCAACAGTTTGCGCAAGGTGCCTCAAAACATGTGAAATAATTAAAATTATCACAATTGAAAAGTGACGCCAAAACCGATGACTATAATTTCTCACGTTTTATAAGCGCTTTAAATTATCGAATTATAAAGATTGTGATTTATAGGAATCGCGTGAACGATATCAACAGAGATGATTACAAATAAATTTCTTGGTGGTAACGAACATTTTCAATGGAATTTGCAAAAACGACCTTTAAAAAATATGCCACAATTCTTCATTTTATCCCCTTATGGAGGATAAACCTCAAAATGTGCTCAAATTTTGTGTACTCGAAAAGCACCTGATTAAGTTTGAAGGTTAATCGCGCATAAATGGCTTGGTGATAACGAACATTTTCAATGGAATTTGCGAAAACGAAATCGAAAAATATGCCACAAATTCTTCATCGTATGCCCTTCATGGGGGATAAACCTCAAAATGTGCTCAGATTTTGTGTAGTCGAAAAGCACCTGATTAAGTTTGAAGGTTAATCGCGCATAAATTTCTTGGTGGTAACGAACACTTTCAATGGAATTTGCGAAAACGACCTTTGAAAAATATGCCACAAATTCTTCATTTCATCCCCTTCATGGGGGATAAACCTCAAAATGTGCTCAGATTTTGTGTAGTCGAAAACCATCTGATTAAGTTTGAAGATTAATCGCGCAAGAGAACTCACTCCTAATACTCCTCATGCAGAAAACTCAAACAATAGTATTAACAGAAATCGCTCAAAGGACCTCATAACACAGTACAAAAAAATTCCCATTTGAATAAATCATGATACGATAAGTGAGCAACATGTTAATAAAAATTAATACTAAACGTTTAATTTAGTTCTTTAGTATTCCTTAGTCTTAAATCCTTATATTGTGTCAGGCGGAAAACTACGAGGACATATGATTTTTACCGGTTTTGCCCATAATTACTCATTTAAATTGAAACTATGTGTGGAAACTTTAACCAAGTGTTTGATTTAACCTAATTATAATTACTCAATCCATAAAAATCAAAAACTTCTTTTGGGAAAGTTGCTAGGAATATTAATCTATAAACTAATAGTGTCTCGAAATTGAAATATTTATTGGAATTTAATATAAAATTATTTATGAATATTAATCTATAAACTAATAGTTTTTCGAGATTGAAATATTTATTGGAATTTAATATAAAATTATTTATGAATATTAATCTATAAACTAATAGTTTTTCGAGATTGAAATATTTATTGGAATTTAATATAAAATTATTTATGAATATATAAAGTAATAGTTTTTCGAGATTGAAATATTTATTGGAATTTAATATAAAATTATTTATGAATATTAATCTATAAAGTAATAGTTTTTCGAGATTGAAATATTTACTGGAATTTAATGTAACATTATTTATGAATATTAATTTATATACTAATAGTTTTTCGAGATTGAAATATTTATTGGAATTTAATATAAAATTATTTAAGAATATTAATCTACAAACTAATAGTTTTTCGAAATTGAAATATTTATTGGGACACTTTCCCTTAAGGACAAGTGAAGGCCAGTTTCGGCCCAGTGGGTCTTATCAGATCAGTATTGCGACTTGTAAAAAGTCACCTGATGCTCAAGCTCTTACCAACAGGTGGCATTTTCTTACATTCATACAGTATTTCTAAATATTATTTTTTTAAATAATGTTTGATATGCTGTCCACATAAAGTTTTGATTATGTGTCGAGATCGAAGTTCATTTGGAATGAAATCCAAATGAAAGTCCAAATATGTGTGTTATTTTAATATAAATATTTGTATTTTATATCAAATATCCTTATACGTGTTACTATTCTAATAATTTTGAAAAACTGCATTGTACTATTAATCTCAATGATAACAGAGTCTCTACTGCGTTTTATTTTATATGATATTGTGCACTTGCAGATAGTGTTCCTGTTTTAATTTATTGTATCGCTACTTGCACATTGATTTGTATAAGTGCTTGTAATCAATGTACAAGTAGCAAAACAATAAATTTAAAAAAAGTTCCATAAAAACTTGATATCTTAGATATACTCTCTTAGATCTATGTAAAGCTTTTGGTAACCTTGTAAAATTGTACTTACAGAGTTTGAATTTTATTTAAACATTTGTTTTTCCATGTAAATTTATTAAAAAAATTATTCACAAATTTACATATACTGATTACAGGCTGCCAAAATAGCGCGCAAGTTAAAACCAAAACAGCAACTAGCCTCAATAACTATAAATAACTGATATACGTGTTACTTGCATCCTAGATAATAAAATCAAAATTTATAGGAACATAAGCTAGTGGTAGAATGGAAAATTAAATAGTTTGGTCTAAGTGAAAATACTTGGTAATTATTTTTTTGCATAAATTCCTATCGATATCATAGAAATGATATGTTAATAAACTTTTTAGAGTAAATATATGTTTTATCACTTAAAAAATATATATTATTATTATTAAATATGTAGTAACGTATGTAGAGCATGTAGTACGTTGCTAGAGCCAAAATAACTTCAAAAGTTTTATTAAAACCACAGTGAGTAAAAACTTTAATTTTTTTAAATGTTCGTAATGTACTAATCACCTTGATTATCCGCTGCCTGTTGCGGTTATGCAAAGTTCAAAGTGTCTCACCTATGTACCGGTAAATTGTATGCTGGCGTTGTTGATTTTCAGCGTTTGCCGAGCCGTAAATGAATTGCAATCGACTAGATAACGAGCCCTACTAAGGTCAAGCGATGAGATACAGTATTAAACCGTGTTATGTCATAATCGGGCGGCCCGTTTTCGTGTTACATCACTGTGCTTACGTTTCCAAAGATACTAATTGCCACAACAATTCGAAACCCGCGCGGTTGCAGTAAGTTGTAAGTTCTAACTGCAGAGCAAATCAGTTTGATTCAAATTCCTTCAAAAGTGAGCCTAAAAATCAATTAGAGTAGAAGCAAAAATTGCAAGTGAAGAAATTTTTATGAACGTGATATCTTAGAAATATTGGTATTCATAAATGGATGTTTATATTTGTTTTTGTTAGTAAAATGCATGCGGAAGCAAACAAGTTGGTGCAGTTACCTGTGTTAAGTACGTGGATATCACCTTAAGCACCTTACACCCGAACTGTTTAGAGATGTGCACTCTACGAGAGCTCTGCTCGCAATGCCACTAAAAGTGTTCGAGGATTGCCAAGAAAATTCAAATGCATAAACAATTAGTGTAGATATAGTGCATTATCTATGTTTTGATGTAATCGGCTTATGAAATTCCATTTCGATTAATATTGTCCGACGCATCACCTTCCTGGCAGATTGATCATGTGGTTAAGCATTCTTGTACATTGTACACCAAGCAGTTATCTGCAAAACACAGCAAGTTTTTCCAGTTTTCATTATTCACTAGTTACACCACCATTAAACTATTTTTCATAATCTTGTATCAATCACGCACATGACCTTACTTTTATGATTTTGGCGAATTTTTTTGCTGAAAACTATGCAGCCATTAAACATACAAATTATTCTCTTTGCAGCATTTCATATATTTATTCCTCACTACTAATTTTTATATAGGCACATATGAACCACTATCGGGTAAAGTTTATCGAAGAATGTTCCAGTTCCAGAGTTATTTTTTATAACTTCCATTGGGTCTAAAATGGCATCCACGAAAATTAACACTGGATTAAAGTTAATCGAAAAATTGTACTTCTCATGATTATTATTGGGTGTGAAATGATATCCAACCAAATTAATCATCTACTAGGAGAGTGGATCTTAGAGAACCTCTGCTAAATTCACTTCACCAATTTAGGGCTGCTTAATCGAATTCTGCGCGCATGACTTTTTTACTCAAAATCGCTCTTAAGATGCCGTTATAGAGAGACACATTAACTTCGTGGAGAAATATCTCAAGATCGCTCTTAGAATCATGTTTTAAAATCATAATTTCATCATAAAATCATCATTGTAGGGAGTATAGTTTTGTAGGGAGTTAGGGAGCATTGTATAGTTTTCTAAATTTTCGTTAAATTATTTTTGTATAATTTTCTTAAAATTATTTTTGTATAATTTGAATGATGTGTGTGTCATTTCCATATGTGGGCCATTTAATTGATGTTTATATCATTTGGAGGACGATGATTATTTTAATTAAATGATAGATCAATATATCTTAAAATTGGTAAATAAAACACTAGGTTGTTTAAGTTTCACAGATTTATTGCTACTATCTGCAACAATTGTTTCGCCACACGGTGGCTTCATCAGGCAGATGAAAATATTTATTAATCTGTAAAACTTAATCAACCTAGTGTTTTATTTACCAATTTTACTTTGGAGTTTCATCAAGTATCTGTCTCATCAATTCAACAATATATCTTAGACGAAGTATGATTCTTTCAAATAATAAGATAATTTAGCGAAGCTAAAGTTTGTATTTATATAAAATACAGGAATACCATTAATACGCAACTCTATATTTAATCTGTAAGTACATCATTTGTATTAATTTAATCGCATCTTTGATACAAGTGCCATTATTATTATTTAGATTATCTATGTGTGATTATGTGTATTTATCATGAAATTGATGGATATGTTATTTTTGGATGATGCATTTGTTAGTTTTATTGATTTTTTGATATTTCGATAATATCAATTTACAACTTTGTCTATATCATCAGGGCTACCATATCATTAGGTACTGCCAGGCCCCTAAGCACACATGTTTTTGGGGCCGCGCTACATGTTGAAAATATATTTCCGATTTACATTTATGGATTCTGCATTCAGTACTCAATCGTAGTATGTATAAATGTTAAAATACTCTGCTATCTTGAGGATTTCGTTCGCTGTCTCTCTGATCACCAAATACCCAGGTGCAATGAGATGATATAAATGCGTAGTTGTGTTGATTAAAAGGCAAAATAATAGAAAATAATTAAAACACTGCTTTAATCACAGTTTCTCAATACAGTCGTTTATTTCATGAAGTTATAATTAGTTAAGGTAACAAGTAATTAAATTTAAAAATATATATAAGCGCATATTGGGTTGCCTATAGTTTGAAGTCGCGGCGACGCCAGCGCAGAAACCGGTGAACTTTATACCTATGAATTAAACTGCAATAAACGGACCAATCAAACATATCACCAGAAAGCGCATCTTAATTCGTGACAAATGGTGCTATTTATAATCGATAATAAGCTGTATTTATTAATATATAGCGCAATTAAAAAGGCACCTATAACTAGGCAGCCCAATGTACATTTTACAATAGTTATAACATTTCAGTGCTATTTAAGTTGCCTATGTACTTATCGATTTCTGTCAATTTCTTTATATACCAATGCAAATAGATCCAGGATTCAATTTATTAAATATCCAATTAGCATTGTCTCATTGCAGAAGGCTGGTGAAATTGCGTACAAAATGTATTTCCAGAGTACATTGACGTCAGATATCCGTCTCTGCACGGTTCAACGGATTCAAACTCTAGTGGATTCGTGCCGCTCACTTTCCATATAAATTTGTTTATTGATAATTTGTAGGGCATAATTTCCCTGCCCATTGCTTGTATATTTATACAGTATTTCATATAGTTTGATATACATGTGATAAATGAATACATGCTTATCAATTATTATCAGTATCGTTATATGCCAATACACTAGATTCTGAAATCAGTGTAATCTCTTATATGCAATGTATGAATGAATAATGGCAGAGAAAATCTGTAATATGAGTGTAATGAGTGTAATGAGTGAAATAAGAAAATTGGTAAATTGTAATGAGTATCTTAATTTGTATGTTAGATACATGATTTAAAATAAATTTATTGAGACTCATAGTGGCAGTATTGCAATAATTTATAGTCTTTTTAGTTTCTCTCACGATAGTTAAAGTTTCTGGGTGATTCAGGTATTACATGGTTTAGAATTAGTTAAATATGTGTAATCTATATGCAGTCAAACAGGATTCAGAATTTGATTTTCTTCAAGATCTGGATTCTGCACAAGAAATATATGAGTTGCAGGAGATCGTTTATTGGATTCTCACTTTTTTCTCAATAACTAACTATCGTACAGCATTGCGGTTTGAATTTTTGGATTCGGCATTAAATACTATATCGTTTAACTGTAGAACTACGTTCTACAGTTTAAATCAAAATTTAACAAATATTGTCTAACTTTGAACAACATTGTAGCCATAATGAATTATTTTATCGAAAAGCTAATTCGATTTCGAAGTCAGCATGCTAATATTGACGACTGATGTGACTCATGTCCATTTCGGATAAAAGAATCGAAAAATTGCCAAGTTTTATAGAATCGGTCAAACTTTGGTAAGCTCTGTAGCTTTACTGAAGCGTGCTACCTGAGATCCTAGTTTAAAATATTTTTTATACATTTAAAACTTTATTCTTCAATAACTAAGCCTCGCACATTCGCGCATTGCGGTTTGCATTTTTGGATACAGCATTTACTCTCTATCATACTGCGCACTCAGTTTAAATAGAAATTTTCAAACTATATTTTGTAATTTTCGGATCTCGTACCAGGAACACAGAAGTTGCACGAGATCGTTTATTGGTTTTTAATTTTTATCTCGGGAACTAAGCATCGCACAGCAATGCGGTTTGCATTTTTGGATTCAGCATTCACCACTCTATCGTGCTGTGCACTCAGTTTAAATCCAAAATTTTCAACGATTTCGTGAAAAGTTCCAAGGGGTTAACCTTATGGAATTCTCGTGAAAAAAATGGATTTGAAAATTTCCTAGGGTAATCGATAGAGGGTCATTATGTAAGACTTTTGCCAAAACAGTTTCATGCAAATCCTTCTGGTATTTGCGTGGGAGGGAATTTAATATGCCACATTTCATATCTTTTATAATTTTTATCTCAATAACTAGAGATCGCATAGCAATGCGATTTGCATATTTGGATTCAGCATTCACTAGTCTATCGTTTCCAACATAAAAGTTGACTGCATTCCTGTACGTTTGTGTGTAAGTTTTCATTCGGTTTTTATTTTATTTCTTGACAACTAAGGACCTCACAGCAATGCGGTTTGCATTTTTGGATTCAGCATTCACTACTCTATAATACTGCCCACTCACTGAGCCCACTCAGTTTAAATAGAAAATTTCTAACTATATTTTGTGATTTACGGATTTCGTACCAGGAACACAGAAGTTGCAAGAGATCGTTTATTGGTTTTTAATTTTTATCTAAATAACTAAGCATAGCACAGCATAGCGGTTTACATTTTTGGATTCTGCATTAACTATTCTATCGTTTAAACAACTTACAACTACGTTCTACAGTTTAAATCAACCTTTTACTAATAATTTCAAACTTTGAACGACCTTGTAGCCATAACGAATTTTCTTATCGAAAAACTATTTCGATATTCGTAATCAGCATGCTAATATTGACGACTGGTGTGTCTCATGTACATTTCGGATAAAAAATCGAAAAATTGCCAATTTTTATAGAATCGGTCAAACTTTGGTAAGCTCTGTAGCTTTACTGAAGCGTGCTACCTGACGTCCAAGTAGCTACGAATGATCAGCAGGAAAATGTCTATAAAATGTGTAATTCAAGTTCAAATCGCACGAGAAATGAGAAAGTTCAAAACCATAAGGGTCCCTTCTTATGATTTTAGGTTAAGTTATAAGTAGTTAAGTAAGTAGTTAAGTTTAGGTTGAGTTATAAGTAGTTAAAGTAACAAGTAATTAAATTTAAAAATATATAAAAGCGCATATTGGGTTGCCTATAGTTTGAAGTCGCGGCGACGCCAGCGCAGAAACGGGTGAACTTTATACCTATCAATTAAACTGCAATAAACAGACCAATGGAACATATCACCAGAAAGCGCATCTTAATTCCTGACAAATGGTGCTATTTATAATCGATAATAAGCTGTATTTATTAATATATAGCTCAATTAAAAAGGCACCTATAACTAGGCAGCCCAATGTACATTCTACAATAGTTTTAAAATTTCAGTGCTATTTAAGTTGCCTATGTACTTATCGATTTCTGTCAATTTCTTTATATACCAATGCAAATAGATCCAGGATTCAATTTATTTAATATCCAATTAGCATTGTCTCATTGCAGAAGGCTGGTGAAATTGCGTACAAAATGTATTTCCAGAGTACATTGACGTCAGATATCCGTCTCTGCACGGTTCAACGGATTCAAACTCTATAGTGGATTCGTGCCACTCAATTTCCATATAAATTTGTTTATTGATAATTTGTAGGGCATAATTCATTCCCTGCCCATTGCTTGTATATTTATACAGTATTTCATATAGTTTGATATACATGTGATAAATGAATACATGCTTATCAATTATTATCAGTATCGTTATATGCCAATACACTAGATTCTGAAATCAGTGTAATCTCTTATATGCAATGTATGAATGAATAATGGCAGGGAAAATCTGTAATATGAGTGTAATGAGTGTAATGAGTGAAATAAGAAAATTGGTAAATTGTAATGAGTACCTTAATTTGTATGTTAGATACATGATTTAAAATAAATTTATTGAGACTCAGATAGTGGCAGTATTGCAGTAATTTATAATCTTTTTAGTTTCTCTCACGATAGTTAAAGTTTCTGGGTGATTCAGGTATTACATGGCTTAGAATTAGTTAAATATGTGTAATCTATATGCAGTCAAACAGGATTCAGAATTTGATTTTCTTCAAGGTCTGGATTCTGCACAAGAAATATATGAGTTCCAGGAGATCGTTTATTGGATTCTAACTGTTTTCTCCATAACTAACTATCGAATGGCATTGCGGTTTGAAATTTTGGATTCGGAATTAAATACTCTATCGTTTAAACAGTTTACAGCTACGTTTTACGGTTTAAATCAAATTTTTACAAATATTGTCTAACTTTGAACAACATTGTAGCCATAATGAATTCTTTTATCGAAAAGCTAATTCGATTTCGAAGTCAGCATGCTAATATTGACGACTGGTGTGACTCATGTCCATTTCGGATAAAAGAATCGAAAAATTGGCAATTTTTAAAGAATCGGTCAAACTTTGGTAAGCTCTGTAGCTTTACTGAAGCGTGCTACCTGAGGTCCTAATTTAAAATATTTTTTATACATTTAAAACTTGACTCTTCAATAACTAAGCCCCGCACATTCGCGCATTGCGGTTTGCATTTTTGGATACAGCATTTACTACTCTATCATACTGCGCACTCAGTTTAAATAGAAATTTTAAAACTACATATTTTGTAATTTTCGGATTTCGTACCAGGAACACAGAAGTTGCAAGAGATCGTTTATTGGTTTTTAATTTTTATCTCGGGAACTAAGCATCGCACAGCAATGCGGTTTGCATTTTTGGATTCAGCATTCACCACTCTATCGTGCTGTGCACTCAGTTTGAATCCAAATTTTTCAACGATTTCGTGAAAAGTTCCAAGGGGTTAACTGTTATATCACCCAATTTATTAAAATGGTAAATCATAATATTTAGGTTCGGGCGTATACGAGCGGGCCGATGACGCAGTTGTTTATAAATTCAAGGCCAAGTTGCCTCTCTTGTTGGACCCTTTTGAAGGTAACAGACGCATTTGCATCGCATTCAGTAAGTTTTACCAGGCGGAGCAGTCGTGACGAATTAATAGAATAGTTTCAGTAAAGTTTTATTGTTTAGTGTCCGTATGGATAAATTGAAGGTGAGTGATTGTGTGGTTGAGTTGAGTTGAGGTTGACCCATCGTTGTTCCATTGTCTCAGAAGATAACAAGGATGTTGGGTTGACCAATTATTACTCGGTGTCAACAAATATGCTGAGTCATTGTATGGTTGTGTAGAGTTGAACTTGGGTCAACAAGTATAGTGAGTCATTGTATAGTTGTGGAGAGTTGAGCTCGGGTCAACAAGTATAGTGAGCCATTGTATGGTTGTGGAGAGTTGGACTCGGGTCAACAAGTATGGTGAGTCATTGTCTAGTTGTGGAGAGTTGAACTCGGGTCAACAAGTATGGTGAGTCATTGTATTGTTGTGGAGAGTTGAGGTTGACCTATCGATAAACAATTTACCAAAGATAATTGTTTCACCGTAATTAATCAAGGATATCGGGTTGACCAATTAATGCTCGGGTCAACCAATACAATTATCTCACTGAGTTGTAAACTCACGATCACTCTTCTAATTGTTACAGAATGACGGTCGTTGGAAGGAGCAAAAGAGGAGAGCGATTGCCATATTTTATTATACGATTATATAACCTTTTATATTTTTGTATCATTAGTTTGTATTAAATAAATAAGTTTCATTGATGCAGATCCCATTGTTTATTAATCGACAACTTGACAATACAAATAATTACCTATTATAAGTATAATACAGCAGAATTAGTATTGAAACTGTTTTTATGGATTAAAAATAATCAGAATTAAGCTAAAGGTAATTCGCCGGCTTAACAATATCAGAAGTGGTAAAAGTTCAGCTAACATAACCTTATGGAATTCTCGTGAAAAAAATGGATTTGAAAATTTCCTAGGGTAATCGATAGAGGGTCATTATGTAAGACTTTTGCCAAAACAGTTTCATGCAAATCCTTCTGGTTTTTGCGTGGGAGGGAATTTAATATGCCACATTTCATATCTTTTATAATTTTTATCTCAATAACTAGAGATCGCATAGCAATGCGATTTGCATATTTGGATTCAGCATTCACTAGTCTATCGTTTCCAACATAAAAGTTGACTGCATTCCTGTAAGTTTGTGTGTAAGTTTTCATACGGTTTTCATTTAATTTCCCGATAACTAAGGACCTCGCAGCAATGCGGTTTCCATATTAGGATTCAGCATTCACTTGTCTATCATACTGCCCACTCACTGAGCCCACTCAGTGCAATTAGAAATTTTCAAACTATATTTTGTAATTTTCGGATCTCGTACCAGGAACACAGAAGTTGCATGAGATCGTTTATTGGTTTTTAATTTTTATCTCGGGAACTAAGCACCGCACAGCAATGCGGTTTGCATTTTTGGATTCAGCATTCACCACTCTATCGTGCTGTGCACTCAGTTTGAATCCAAATTTTTCAACGATTTTGTGAAAAGTTCCAAGGGGTTAACCTTATGGAATTCTCGTGAAAAAAATGGATTTGAAAATTTCCTAGGGTAATCGATAGAGGGTCATTATGTAAGACTTTTGCCAAAACAGTTTCATGCAAATCCTTCTGGTTTTTGCGTGGGAGGGAATTTAATATGCCACATTTCATATCTTTTATAATTTTTATCTCAATAACTAGAGATCGCACAGCAATGCGATTTGCATATTTGGATTCAGCATTCACTAGTATATCGTTTCCAACATAAAAGTTGACTGCATTCCTGTAAGTTTGTGTGTAAGTTTTCATTCGGTTTTTATTTTATTTCTTGACAACTAAGGACCTCACAGCAATGCGGTTTGCATTTTTGGATTCAGCATTCACTTCTCTATAATACTGCCCACTCACTGAGCCCACTCAGTTTAAATAGAAAATTTCTAACTATATTTTGTGATTTTCGGATTTCGTACCAGGAACACAGAAGTTGCAAGAGATCGTTTATTGGTTTTTAATTTTTATCTAAATAACTAAGCATAGCACAGCATAGCGGTTTACATTTTTGGATTCTGCATTAACTATTCTATCGTTTAAACAACTTACAACTACGTTCTTCAGTTTAAATCAACCTTTTACTAATAATTTCAAACTTTGAACGACCTTGTAGCCATAACGAATTTTCTTATCGAAAAACTATTTCGATATTCGTAATCAGCATGCTAATATTGACGACTGGTGTGTCTCATGTCCATTTCGGATAAAAAATCGAAAAATTGCCAATTTTTATAGAATCGGTCAAACTTTGGTAAGCTCTGTAGCTTTACTGAAGCGTGCTACCTGACGTCCAAGTAGCTACGAATGGTAAGCAGGAAAATGTTTATAAAATGTGTAATTCAAGTTCAAATCGCACGAGAAATGAGAAAGTTCAAAACCATAAGCGTCCCTTCTTATGATTTTAGGTTAAGTTATAAGTAGTTAAGTAAGTAGTTAAGTTTAGGTTAAGTTATAAGTAGTTAAAGTAACAAGTAATTAAATTTAAAAATATATAAAAGCGCATATTGGGTTGCCTATAGTTTGAAGTCGCGGCGACGCCAGCGCAGAAACCGGTGAACTTTATACCTATGAATTCAACTGCAATAAACGGACCAACCAAACATATCACCAGATATCGCTTCTTAATTTCTGACTAATGGTGCTATTTATAATCGATAATAAGCTGTATTTATTAATATATAGCTCAATTAAAAAGGCACCTATAACTAGGCAGCCCAATGTACATTTTACAATAGTTTTAAAATTTCAGTGCTATTTAAGTTGCCTATGTACTTATCGATTTCTGTCAATTTCTTTATATACCAATGCAAATAGATCCAGGATTCAATTTATTTAATATCCAATTAGCATTGTCTCATTGCAGAAGGCTGGTGAAATTGCGTACAAAATGTATTTCCAGAGTACATTGACGTCAGATATCCGTCTCTGCACGGTTCACCGGATTCAAACTCTATAGTGGATTCGTGCCACTCAATTTCCATCTAAATTTGTTTATTGATAATTTGTAGGGCATAATTCATTCCCTGCCCATTGCTTGTATATTTGTACCGTATTTCATATAGTTTGATATACATGTGATAAATGAATACATGCTTATCAATTATTATCAGTATCGTTATATGCCAATACACTAGATTCTGAAATCAGTGTAATCTCTTATATGCAATGTATGAATGAATAATGGCAGGGAAAATCTGTAATATGAGTGTAATGAGTGTAATGAGTGAAATAAGAAAATTGGTAAATTGTAATGAGTACCTTAATTTGTATGTTAGATACATGATTTAAAATAAATTTATTGAGACTCATAGTGGCAGTATTGCAATAATTTATAGTCTTTTTAGTTTCTCTCACGATAGTTAAAGTTTCTGGGTGATTCAGGTATTACATGGCTTAGAATTAGTTAAATATGTGTAATCTATATGCAGTCAAACAGGATTCAGAATTTGATTTTCTTCAAGGTCTGGATTCTGCACAAGAAATATATGAGTTGCAGGAGATCGTTTATTGGATTCTCACTTTTTTCTCAATAACTAACTATCGTACAGCATTGCAGTTTGAATTTTTGGATTCGGCATTAAATACTCTATCGTTTAAACAGTTTACTGCTACGTTCTACAGTTTAAATCAAAATTTAACAAATATTGTCTAACTTTGAACAACATTGTAGCCATAATGAATTATTTTATCGAAAAGCTAATTCGATTTCGAAGTCAGCATGCTAATATTGACGACTGATGTGACTCATGTCCATTTCGGATAAAAGAATCGAAAAATTGCCAAGTTTTATAGAATCGGTCAAACTTTGGTAAGCTCTGCAGCTTTACTGAAGCGTGCTACCTGAGGTCCTAATTTAAAATATTTTTTATACATTTAAAACTTTATTCTTCAATAACTAAGCCTCGCACATTCGCGCATTGCGGTTTGCATTTTTGGATACAGCATTTACTACTCTATCATACTGCGCACTCAGTTTAAATAGAAATTTTAAAACTACACATTTTGTAATTTTCGGATTTCGTACCAGGAACACAGAAGTTGCAAGAGATCGTTTATTGGTTTTTAATTTTTATCTCGGTAACTAAGCATCGCATAACAATGCGGTTTGCATTTTTGGATTCAGCATTTGCCACTCTATCATGCTGTGCACTCAGTTTGAATCCAAATTTTTCAACGATTTCGTGAAAAGTTCCAAGGGGTTAACCTTATGGAATTCTCGTGAAAAAAATGGATTTGAAAATTTTCTAGGGCAATCGATAGAGGGTCATTGTGTAAGACTTTTCCCAAAACAATTCCATGCACATCCTTCTAGTTTTTGCGTGGGAGGGAATTTAATATGCCATATTTCATATCTTTTATAATTTTTATCTCAATAACTAGAGATCGCACAGCAATGCGATTTGCATATTTGCAAACTATATTTTGTAATTTTCGGATCTCGTACCAGGAACACAGAAGTTGCATGAGATCGTTTATTGGTTTTTAATTTTTATCTCGGGAACTAAGCATCGCACAGCAATGCGGTTTGCATTTTTTGATTCTGCATTCACCACTCTATCGTGCTGTGCACTCAGTTTGAATCCAAATTTTTCAACGATTTCGTGAAAAGTTCCAAGGGGTTAACCTTATGGAATTCTCGTGAAAAAAATGGATTTGAAAATTTCCTAGGGTAATCGATAGAGGGTCATTATGTAAGACTTTTGCCAAAACAGTTTCATGCAAATCCTTCTGGTATTTGCGTGGGAGGGAATTTAATATGCCACATTTCATATCTTTTATAATTTTTATCTCAATAACTAGAGATCGCACAGCAATGCGATTTGCATATTTGGATTCAGCATTCACTAGTCTATCGTTTCCAACATATAAGTTGACTGCATTCCTGTAAGTTTGTGTGTAAGTTTTCATACGGTTTTTATTTTATTTCTTGACAACTAAGGACCTCACAGCAATGCGGTTTGCATTTTAGGATTCAGCATTCACTTCTCTATTATACTGCCCACTCACTGAGCCCACTCAGTTTAAATAGAAAATTTCTAACTATATTTTGTGATTTTCGGATTTCGTACCAGGAACACAGAAGTTGCAAGAGATCGTTTATTGGTTTTTAATTTTTATCTAAATAACTAAGCATAGCACAGGATAGCGGTTTACATTTTTGGATTCTGCATTACTATTCTATCGTTTAAACAACTTACAACTACGTTCTACAGTTTAAATCAACCTTTTACTAATAATTTCAAACTTTGAACGACCTTGTAGCCATAACGAATTTTCTTATCGAAAAACTATTTCGATATTCGTATTCAGCATGCTAATATTGACGACTGGTGTGTCTCATGTCCATTTCGGATAAAAAATCGAAAAATTGCCAATTTTTATAGAATCGGTCAAACTTTGGTAAGCTCTGTAGCTTTACTGAAGCGTGCTACCTGACGTCCAAAAACCATAAGGGTCCCTTCTTATGATTTTAGGTTCAGTTATAAGTAGTTAAGTAAGTAGTTAAGTTTAGGTTAAGTTATAAGTAGTTAAAGTAACAAGTAATTAAATTTAAAAATATATATAAGCGCATGTTGGGTTGTCTATAGTTTGAAGTCACGGCGACGCCAGCGCAGAAACCGGTGAACTTTATTACTATGAAATAAACTGCAATAAACAAACCAATGGAACATATCACCAGAAACCACATCTTAATTCCTGACAAATGGTGCTATTTATAATCGATAATAAGCTGTATTTACTAATATATAGCTCAATTAAAAAGGCACCTATAACTAGGCAGCCCAATGTACATTTCACCATAAATTTAAAATTTCTGTGTCATTTAAGTTGCCTACATACTCATCGATTATTGTCAATATCTTTATATACCAATTCAAAGAGATCCAGGATTTAATTTAATGCCAATATTCTATTCGCATTATCTCATTGCATTAGGCTGGCGAAAATGTGTACAAATTGTATTTCCAGAATACATGAATAAATATCCGTCTCTGCAGGATTCAAGGAATCTCCGTTTGCATATAAGTATTAATTAATAATGTGTAGGCCCCTTGTAACGCTTTTTTGTGATATGTCTGTTTAGTCCGTTTATTGCAGTTTAATTCATAGGTATAAAGTTCACCGTTTCTGCGCTATCGTCGCCGTGATTTCAAACTATAGGCAACCCAATTTGCGCATATATAATTTTCAAATGTAATCAATTGCTATTTTAACTACTTGCACACGCATGCAGGGCAGAATTTACATATAAGCAGTTGCTTAAGGCACCCATTGGGGACCCATAAAAAAATGAATGAATGTATTAATATATCTTACCAAAAACATGTGTGCTTGGGGCCCCCGCAGCAAAGTAGTGTATGCAGAAGCTAAATGTGCAAACCTTTTTGTATTCTTATTAACATGGAAAAAATATAGAAACAACGACATTAATAATGCTAATACATAGGTAGCCCATGATGTACAATTTGAATTGTACTTTGATTTCGTAATTACTGTTAACGAAAGTATACTTGCCTACTGCCACTCTACAGATTGCTGTTTAGGAAATTATCATCATTTCTCTACATACACTTTTCTAAATTTTGTTGGAAATGAGATCATTGGTTTCTGCAAATGCAGCTTTTTCAATTTGTTAGGAGGGATTAAGGGGATGATCTCAAGGTAATAAAAGGTCCTTCACGATATTAAATTGAAAAAATAATGGGTTTACAAGTGATAGAAAGCAATAGATTTTCGATGTAGAGACAAATTTATTATTGCCATGTTGGAACTTGTCATGACCTATCCGCAACAATCTTCTTGCAAAATGTAATGCTACTGACATTGTCATAAGTAAATGTATATTATGTGGCTAATTGCTCGCTTAAAGGAAACACAGACAGAAGGTAATAAATTGGTGTACATATTCACACATAGAAGTAAGATAAGTATTACACTTTACTTGTTATAGCACTTGAAATGAGATGTAAAATAATACAAAGATTTATATACGTCACTATTAAATACCTGTTGAAATACTGTTAAACGTTAACATAAGATAATGCTTAAAAACAAGCTACAGAGGTAAAAATAATAGGCAAGTTACAGTAAATACACATCGATGGAAATTATAATAAATTGCGGTTGGGGTACACAGATATGGGTATGGTTGAATTGCTAGACACTAGAATTTCCATAAAAGCACGTGTGTCTACAACGATCACTGATTACCGAGTATCACTATAGGACAGCAACTGCATTGACAAAAAACAATGTAGCTATCAAAGAAAAAAACATTCTACACCCGCTGGGGCTATTTTATATGAAACATATATTATAACATCTGTGAACTTACAGTCGGACTGTCTATTGGGTTCACATAGCATACATCAATGGAATGTTAAACGGGCATTTGTATAATATTAAAAAAATTGCACTGCCTTTTAAATAATTTACAGAAGAATATGATGCTCTAAGTTACTCCGACAGCAATATAACTTTGTTAATGATTCTTACTCATTGTTATATACAGAAAAATAAATACTTTTCACACTCTTACTTTGAACTTAACTTCAAGTTAGAACATAAAATATTTTATATACTTAGAATATACCTAAATCACATTAAAAACACTGAAAGGATCATGTAAAATTATAATAACTATGTACATATACTATACAAGAATTTATGGTAAAATATATAAATATATACTTAAAAATATAGGCATCTACAGACGTTTGTACCGAACATATATTTACATACATTCACTCACACGTGATACACACACACACAAAGTACATTACTTGCATAACTGTGAGTACTAATTTATTTCAAGTTACATTGGACCCAGCTGTTTTTGAAACACGGGAACATCTTCAACAACTCAGTGTAAACAAATTTAAAAAAAAATAACGCATTAGGCACGTGTAGCACATGTGTGCTAAATACCACGAATTAAACATCTAGATTCTTAAAACTTAACATTATGCATCGAATCAGCAAGGGAAATCACACATATTCGTCACCATCTCGCACATCTAAAATTTCCAACCAGGTACAATTGAAATTTTGTAACAACTACAAAACCACTAATTAAAGGTAATAATTTAAATGATTACTTTTTGAATGAGATGCTCTTTTCTTTCGAAACCGTGCTTTTATTCACATCGTCGTCCTTCTTAGCTAACTCGTCGGATTTTGAAACGTATCGTTTAATACTATCAGATTTTTTTAGTTCCTTGCTTACATGGGTTTGCGTGACCGGAGTTTGCTGCTGATTCTTTTGATCCTGTCCGTTGGTCGGGCTGTCCTTCTCCTCGGCAATTCGTGGCAGCAGTTCACCAGGCCCCGCCAGAGTCAATGATAACCTATTGCTTTCCGTAGAATTGTTTTGAATCGGATTATCGATCGACTGAGTATTGTCGCTATCACAATCTTTCTCCCTGCTGCTCTCCGGCTGTGAATTGGGCCTCCAGACAGCACTAGTGACACCTCGTGTTTGTGCTTTGACCTGGCTCGAGCCGGAGGAGCACAGAGGTGATATGGAGGAACATTTGCTTTCTGCGCTGCGCGGGTGCAGCCGGTCCGGTGAGAGTGCCCGCCGTAACAAGGGTGAGCCGGGTTCGGCCGCCTTAGCCCGAACGAATGTTTTCTTTGTTTGGCTACAGTTGACGGTGGAAGCACATGTCACCGCACCAGCCGTGCTCGACGAGCTTCCACAGGAGTTTGGGCTATAAGATTGTGTTGTATTTGAGCTGCCTGGTTGGTGTCCAACTGGAAAAGCCAATGGACTTGGTGATCTGGTGGGTGAAGCAGGTAAAGGCGAGGGCGATGGAGTTCTAGCAAGTGGTGATAATGGGATGTGACCTACTGATTTCCGCCTGTTCGGCACGTTTGCTGGACTAGCAGCGTGTAAGTTTTTTGAACATGTATTTGAATGTAATTTATGTTTTAAGCCATGCAATGTAGATGGTCTTTGATAATGTTGTTTATTACGATTGCTGACTGCAGGTGTTTGACTCGGTGAGCTGGACGGTGATTGAGATGATGAACTGCTTGAATGTTGACTAAACGAGTCTGAAGGAGATAGGCTTGTCCTGTTTGATGTGCTGCTACGTAGTGTGCTTGCACTGCTCTCTTGGCTTCTAGGAAACGACGAAAAGCTACGGCTTGGTGTCACACTAAGCGGCGATTGTATCCCAGCCGCCATCTAAAAAATACTCATTATATGCGGCCCGACACACCGACGACGACAAACATACCTGCTGCATTTCAACACTTGCCCTTTTACTGCTAATTCTTCGAAAAAGCGATGTCTTCCTCCTTTTCTCGTTATCCCTCTTCTGCTTCCTCTGCCTGTGCAAGCTCCTCTTGGCCAGCTTGCTCTGCCCAGGCTCCCTCTTTCTGCCGCCACTTTGAATTGACGTTTGTTCCAATGGCGTTGCTCGCAAGCTAACGTGTTCAGCTCCACCCAAAAGCAACTGCAGCACCTGCGTATGGTACAAACCCTGAACGGCTTCGCCATTAATATGGGTGATCAAATCAGCAGGTCTCAGACCCGCTTCAAAAGCCGGGCTTCCTTCATCGACAGCCTAAAAAAATACGGCCATTAAAATCCGGCGTTTCATTATTCTACGGCATGGGTTCCCAACCAGAGGTTCGTGAAGGTGTTCTACGGGGTTCGCACTAAAATATCTGTAACGGCGTCAGCTACGGTTTATACAGGTTAAATGTTATCAACAACAAAACAACCAATATTAATCTTTGCGGAGCGGATTAGGTTCGGTAATACAATGCCAGCTTAACCACAAATTGTGTTTTATAATATCTGTTTATAGTGTAATTTTAAACAAACTACTCCAGATTTAACTAGCAATATTAAGTATCTATTTTTTGCTCTGCTTTGTAATACCGACCTGAGAGATTAATAATAAAGAAAAGTTATAGGTTTGCGAGGCAAAAATGGGGTTGGGAACCTGAATTTTAAGTGGATACTAACCATAACCAGGTGATGCATTGTGTAGAAGTCGGTGTCACCGTAATAAACTCTAATAGTGTGAACGGTAAAACCGAAGCCTTTGGGACCTCTTCGTATGATAATGGGTGGTTTAAGACTAGTAACAAGGGGTGACAGTTCTCGGCACGGCGAGGTGTCCCTTGAACTAGCAGTACTTGAACCACCACCACTTATACCTGAAATACCTCCTCCAGGTGAATGAATACTAGCGGGTGGTGTTTGGAATTCATCTGACGGTATCATTAGTGACAAACCTGATGCAGATGCACTCTTAACAACAGATCTTGACTTGTTCTTTGTAGAGTGAGCATTTTTTCCAAATGTACCTTCACTAATATCTTTGTTAGAAGCCATAAGGTTCATTATATGTTCATCCTCTACAGATATTGAAAATTTGGGCAACATTTCTTTCGGGTGGCCGTTCTTCCTTCTTCTCTGAATCTGTGGGGATACATCATCACTATCAGTTTGCGATGACTCTGGTGTACTAACAGTTCGATTTAGGTCGACCGGGAGTTTTCGGTGGTCCATAGGGAGTATATCCGAGTAATCCTTATCTGGCGTCAGTAGATTTTGTCGTGCTCTCAATCTAAAATCGGTATGCTCAATATGATCCGGAGTTGTTGCAATGGTTGTGATTTTAATGGGGTCTGACACAGTTGTTTCGGCATCAGATGACAAATTAACTCTCGAGCTGTGGACCTTCTTATATTGAGGCGAACACGATGAAAACAATCCGAATACTGGAGAATCATCGGTGTCATCAGTATCATCCTCCAAATCATGATTGTATCTATCAATTCGGCTGTCAAAATAACTTGTATCCTCTTCGTGTTCCAATTGAGGTACAAATTCAGCTTTTTGCCTCAACAACGAATTCCAGTCTAAACCGCTGAAATAAATGTGCTCCTTGACTTCTTGTGCCCCACCTGTTCCCAGCCTGTCCCTCGGCGAATGTTGGAGCAGATTGACTATCAAATCCTTGGCTTCGTCTTGCACTGACCAATCATCACTCTCTGGCCACTCAATATCATCTACAACATAAAACAATGAACATCTGCTATTATAATAAGTGGTTAATAAATTACCGTTAACTGTATGAGCAAACAACTCTTCAGGCGTTTCTCCGAAAAATGGCACACATCCAACAAGGAATTCGTACAGAATTATACCCATTGACCACCAATCTACGGGTTTCCCATAGCCTTGTCTTAAAATTACTTCCGGAGCTATATATTCAGGTGTTCCAAAGACCTGTTTGTCAGAAAATTGCCTGGTCTCACAATCTAAGTACCCCTCATAAAGATTCGTTGCCACTGAAACAATCGACCAATTAACAAATAAAAAATACGCCTCGATTGGCGAGCTTACATGACATGAGACCCATTTTACTCAAGCCAAAATCCGTTAACTTTATATGACCTAACGCAGTGATGAGCAAACTGAAAACGGCAAATCGTATTAAAAATGATAAAATAGTGCATTGAAACGTACTTGTCGGGCTTCAAATCCCTATGCACGATACCGTAACTGTGCAGGTATTCAACGGCGAGCACGGTCTCGGCGAAATAAAACCTAGACATGTCCGGCGGGAGCGGGCCGATGTTCTTCAGGAGACTCGCGCAGTCGCCCCCTTCCACGTACTCCATCACCAAGCACAAATGTTTCTTGGTTTCGAAGCTGCAGTACATGGAAACGACGAACGGGTTGTCGGCGAAGCTCAGGATATCCCTCTCGGCGAACACCTGCTCCACCTGGTTCCTCAGCATGAGGTTGTTCTTGTTGATCTTCTTCATGGCGAAGCGCTGTTTGGAGTGCTTATGCTTGACAAGGTAGACGGCTCCGTACGCGCCGTTCGAGATCAGCTTGACCACCTCGTAGTCCTGCTCACTCGGGTTGCTCGTTGAGCCCCACTTGGGGCAGGTGTTCACGCTGGCACTTGATGAGGATGGGTTTGTACTGACAGGAGCCGCCGTCGGTGTTGACGTGAGGCAGATGGATGACCGGTTGGACGAGCTGTTGGACGGCCAGTTTTGCAGCTCCTGCTGCAGCTCCGCAATAGGGTCACGGTTCAGCCCTAACTTCTGGATTATGTACTGCGGCAGATCCGCTTTGATGCCCTGCAGCAGCTTCAGTTGCCCCTCGGCCGCCTCCAGGAAGTGGTAAAACTCCTCGGGGTCGAACTCTAAGCACTCCAGCAAACGAGCTGGCCTCGAGATGATCAGAAGCAGCTTCTTAATGATACCTGTCACTTGGCTGGCAGCGTCTTCTGATTTCTCTTTAGTCTGAAACAATTTTGTGTATTTGTTGTTTCGTTGTTATTACCGTGGGGTTACCTCTGTTAAAAGCCTCTCTAGGTTCTCCGACATTTCGTAAAAATATCTACTCGTTATTAATTTGTTCTGCGATTTGTTTAAACAGTCTCTGGCGACCTCTAGGACTTGATGGTGGACGAAACGGACAATTGGAAAGTAATCACAGTTTTCTCCGGCTTCCATGCATTTGTTTTCGTTAATGAAATGATTTAGTCTCTCCTCCATTTGTTGTGTGGCTTTCGGGAACCTCTCCTTGTACATGACGTTCATCATAGAGATTTCATTATCAACTACCGGAGAACGACTTGGGCTACTACAAATTTATAAAAAAGGCACACCAGTAATTTTTGTTAATTTGATTCGGATTCCGCACAAACATTTACTATGCTTGTACAGGATTTATTATTGACATTGGTGGTTTGCTTATGATTGGTGGTTTTATGCGGCTGAAATTAGAAATAATGTACAACTCTACCTGTAAGCAATACTGATGAGGTTTTATTATAATTAAATCTACATGGAAAGAATGAATTGATGAACTTACTTTGTTATTGTTGTTATCTGTTAACTGTTCATATACACCAAACATCACTTACATTGTCCGAAGTTTAATGGGAATCTCATGATAAGGGATAATAATGGTTAAATGGTTGAACAAAGGAAAACAATATTAATATCAAATATATACAAATAAAAACAATATAAAGGAATTACGAGAGATAAATCTGCAGCTGCAATGAGAGAAGTGCATTTAATAATGAGGGCACGAGTGCAACATGAGTATAGTAATGAATGTGTGTCGAGAACTGGAAGTTCGCTATTAGCTAAACGAATTATATTATTTCTAATGATTGTTAATTAACTTATGGCATACGTTACAAATATATCCATGTATAGCATTCGGCATGAATTAATTAGGATAACGATGGTACTCAAATACGCCTATTTATAAATCACACCATGATTTTATGAACAATCACTTTAGACTTCTAATATTTATAATATTTATGTACAAATAGAGCATGAACAAAATTTATCCGGTTGGCAGAACTGTGGTTGATTTAAAAAAAGGCCTTTTGTGTGTAAATACTGATTTTACTTTATTCCACGAATCTATAGTCACCGTAATGATGAGTTTGCTCATAGATTCGTAGAACTGATGGTTATGGTCTAAATGCGTATGCATATTATAAACACTGGCAATTGCAAGCGACACAAACACGAGCGTGTTTCATGCAAAAGTGAGCAATACCTTAAACTACGCGACCGCGGCCTGTGCAGCGGCGACCGGTGGGTGTTGCCACCGTCCTCGAAGCTGATGCCCGGCAGCGAGGCATTGCTCTCGTTGCTGGAGAAGTGGTGGGTGAGGATGCGCATGTCGTCGGACGTGGGGATGTGTGGCAGCTGGTGCAGCTTTTCGTGGCTCGAGCACTTCGACTGGAAAATACTATCTGTGAGCACAACAGGCGGGTCCCCCGCACGTCGCGCACTTACAGACATGTTCGAGCTGCCCGGGGTTGTTCCGTAGCCGGAGGAAGGCAACGAGGCCACGGACCAGCGCCTGCCATCTCCCCTATATCCAGCGGCGATCCTAAAAAATGTCACTTATATTCCAACAAATTTAAGAATTCGAGCACCTGCTTTCACAGTGAACATTAACACAACTATTCGCAGCATCTAACTACTTTAACATTTACTACAACAACTCGAATAAGTTGGTTCATCGTTTATAACCTCTAAATATATTCTGTTTCTAAATAATATCAACGGATATTAAAAAATGCTACATGAATATAACTATAATTAATAATAATAATAACTATAATTACAATTAATTTTCAATGGAGAAAATGGCAATCTTTCTGGCATTTCTATTGAAAACTAACCTAATAATTGAGACATTAAAGGTTAGGGGGGAATTCTCTGCGATGCCAAGTATTGGGATTTTTCCCCAATCTGGGCATTGAAAACAGCAAGAGTTTAAATATTTGACCACTAGACATAATCACGTAACTATTGAAGGACACATTCAATTTATAAAGATCAAGAATTTAATTCCAAACTGTAGCACTCAAATAATAGTTTTCACAAAAACATTTATTATTAGCAACGGTTTTACTGAAGATGTTAAACATTGGGTATGAGTAAATGTTTTTGTGAAGATTCTTTATGAATCCTGGTTAACAAAAGTTTATGATTTCAGATGATAATAACGAAATTCATGCAACAATTAACAACCATTCAGATGTATAGAATAATCATCCTATAAAATAATAACATTTACTACTGTTCGATTATTAATCCCCTTGTGGTTTTACGAGATCCTAAAATAACTTGTGACATACGGTAAATTCGGTAAATATAGGCCTTGTCGCTCAACATATTTACACCACGTGTCTATTTTTGTCACAAGAAAACGCTGTTTTTGTTTGGACATGTTTTCAACAGAGTCTACTCCTCTCTTGGTGTCATAGACTTATTATTAAACCACTTAATATTTAACAAAGATTAAGTTGTTGGCAGCAAACAATGAGAAGCTCAAACTTTTTAATAAGAAACTGGTAATTTAATTCTAAGCAATTTATTTCTAAATGATTGTAAAATCGCTTTCACATTTTTTTAGTGAATTTTGTGAAGACCTATATTCTTATGGGATTTTTTTATTATGCAAAATTATTGATTGTATAAAGTTTCTTGTAAAATAACCGTTACAAACTGATAAACTTTGTTTATAACATTTAATACAACAATTTAATATTATTTAACAACTATTTAATAAAAACTAACTCCTTGCCTACTTGCTATAAACTTACTTTGTTTGATTGTATTATACCAATTTACTCTCGTACAAGTTTGTTAAAAAGACACTTCAGCAACTGTATTGCCAGACTCTTTGCCAAATTGTTCTGGGAAACAATGTATTACCATAATTATTTCAGTAGAAAAGTTAATTTTGCGCATTCACTAGTAAAGCAAATATAATCAGAAGTGTTTGCACCACTTATTATCACAATAACTGCCAGCACCTGTTACACATGTGATCAGTGCTGTCAATTTGCACTGCAATTATTTTGATTGACAAAGACGTTGAATGTCACACCATTTGCGGTGAATTTTCATTGTTTTGCTCATTTCAATTTGCACCAATGAGCTCGATGCAAACCCAAAAGCCAAACATCAAGTTTTTTTGTACAAATTTTCATTAAGTCACAAAGTACGGTGACATTTCTTAACAAATGAAAATCGGTTAATCAATTATAAAAAAATTTCAAGGCGGAGAAAACTTAAAACTTTTCCCAAAGGAGGCTGCGTGCTAATAGTGAATTTGTGTACAACATAAGATACACTAAAGGTAAAGAATTGTGTATGTACCCGAAAAATTATGCTTAAGTTAACTTAAATTTGAGTCTTGTGTGCATTAAACCTACAAAAATTTACCATTCGGCTTCATATATCGCCTCTAATTCCCATGACAAATTAACTTCTGCATTTGTAAATAAGCGTACACTTTGTACTGACAACCTTTTTGAATGTTTAATGCAGCCACGTTACTCACACTGTGACGTTTATAAAGTGGCGGTATTGAGTGCCATTAAATATTGATAAGTTATTGATTTATTTAACGTCTCAATTGACAGCGGTAGGGAAAGCATTGAGATGTTTCCATGGGGATCCGTTTGCAGTGGCTAACAGCCCCGCACGGAAAATTTCCATGGAAGCATACACAGTTATATTACACATCAATTAAGTGCGACAGAAGCATGCAAAAAGTTTGTTCAAACATTTACTTGCGTGCTGTATGGTCCGCATGACTTAAATTTTAAAGCAGTCAGTCAACATTGATCTTACCAAGTGTGAAGCGGAGTAGACAAAGCAAATAATTGCGACACCTGAGGTTGATACCCGCAATAAAAGTGTATTTATGTTATGAGTTTTAAGAAACTCAATATTTTCCGAACACATTGCGTTGATTTCCTAATAATTTTGCATTGAAACTTTCGGACATAATCAGTGGAATTCGAAAACAATTTTTCATGAGATTTCAGATTAAGCAAGAATTGAATAACATAGCCTTGCAATGATAAGCAAAGATATATGAGGTGACCTCACACAAAATTACCATCAACAACATTGACAATGGACCTAATGTGTGTTATATTTAATGAATTTCTTATTCTTATTGAATCATTTGCACCAATTTGGTGCAGCGCTTTTGTTGCTCGTATCTGCCTCTGAATTGCCATAAAGCTCTTCATGGGCCGTTTAAAATAATTGATTGGCAGCGAATAATGCACGACCTTCACCTGAAAGTCAAGTTAAGCGTACATTGACGGCGGTCAAGGGTGCGTACGCTCGAAATTGCGCAGGAGGTTATTAACCGCATGAATACAAATCGTTTATGCACCGTGCAAGCGGCACAAATTGTGCAAGGGTTAAATGAGTGTGTTAAACGAATACATTTTTGGTGACCCGGTTTGTGCTGCCACTAATTAGTTCCCAGATACATAAAATTCTTTCCAATCTGTGGCCACATCAGCGCAGAAAAAATTAAGTACCAGCCAGACACGTTTTGTCAAGTTCAGATATTTTTTTTATCCGATTTAAGGCTTCAATGTCGTCAGTGGCATTCTCAGGGTCAATTACTTAGAATAGTTCATTAGTTTACGAGATTTTTTTTATGCCAAATATATTTTTCTGTATCAAGTCGTTGCTTTATATTCTAAATCGTACCTCAGAAACTTCTGCCGTGTTGCTAATAAGTTTCCTGAAATGAATTGCACGTACGGTATTTTGTGCCCATAACATATGTGAATCACATCGTCTTATCGCCAGTTAATGTGGAGCACAAATCGTTGGCCCAATAACTTTTCACCTAATTACCTGGAAAGTAAATTACAAACGTGGAAATATCTGCTTGCAAATATTTCGTCCGGTAGATAAATTTGATTTGCCCAGGTTATCAGAGGAAATAATTACGTACTGGAAAAATGTACTGCTCATACAACTCATTAAGCGATAAGATAATAATAAAATTATTTTTCAAGTGATCACTATCACACCTACTGAAGTTTAATTACCACGCATGCTTATATCAGTGGCTACAGTGAATAAAGTATTATAATTATTATTAAATTGCGAGAAGTTTTGAACTGTTAATGAATCAATTAATTACCAACTGTCAATGAAGTTTTCATAAATTTTCATTATTTTAGGTAATGACATGAATGAGTGTGTTATCAAATTTCAAAACTCATTTAATCAAGTCCTCATTTGCCTGAGAATATATCTTTTGTATTACATAATAGAAATTTAAATATATAGCTCGGGTCACAAACCTAAAAGTTGGCAAAACAATTGTTTTGTCAGGTCATAGACCCAAAAGTTGACTAAACAATTGTTTTGTCAGGTCAAAGAACCGAAAATTAGTAAAACAATGGTTTCGTCAGGTTACAGATCAAAAAGTTTGTAAAACCATGGTTGTGTCTGTAAGTTTGTATAACAATGGTTTGCTCAAGTTAATGACAACACTTGTAAAACATCGGTTTACTCAGGCCACAGATATGAAAGATTGTAAAACACTTGCTATTTATATTCGCAAACGATATCATTGATTACTATATCTAATCGTTGGATTGATGAATATTAATAGTACGCTTTTGTAATCATTTAGTAACAGTAGTACAAAAAAAAAGATCAAGGATAAATACCGACTTGCATGTCAAACGATTGCTTTGTAACGAAGTGTGTGACTCAGGGTTAAAATCAATTACGAAAGCGTAATCATAATTAGGTTTTTAATACAGCATTATAATTGCCATTAACGACCAGCAATTTTAAATCTATTCTGGAGAGAGAAGAGAAGAAGAAGAAAACGTACATAAAAAAAAGTCCGATACACGTAAAACTTGGTGATTGCGCAGTATTGATTTACAGGGAACAAACGGCTTGCAATCATAATCCCAAACGGATTTCTTAATGCTGTCTTATAAGATATATATTTCAATGACCAATAATTTACAAACAGGGAACGGCTTGCAGTCTAAATCCTAAAAGGATTTCTTACATGATATATATCTTAATCAAATCTTAATGAATAATGATTTATAAACACGGAAACAAACATCTTGCAGTATAAATCCTAAAAAGGTCTCTTACTGATATCTTTAAGGCCGGCTGCTAAAATCCCCTCAGAAGACTAACTTTCTGACAACCTAATGAGCTATGAATCTCCTTGTAGTTATATTAATCGGTCAGCTAACCATTCGCAACACTATCAGTGGATGGAAAAACCGGCCCTAAAATTCAAACCCACTAGAAAATCCTAATCGTAAAAGTTATTAGCACTAATCCCAGCTATAAATTATAATTGGAATACAGTATTTTGGCACATTAGAAAAGCCTAATTGTAAAAGGTATCAGCACTTATGCCAGTTACAAGTTATAATCGGAAAGTAACTTTTGGCACACCCTGTGCATATATTTTCCTTTAATATTATGGGTGCAAGAACCGGATTCTAACCAAATCTGACCGGCTCGATCGCCGGAGACGGCAGGAATGTGTTTCATCACTGAATTTATTTTGCTTGTCGGAGTACACCTTTGATAAAAATTTAACCTTTCAACTTGCAGCGCTTAAAATAACACAACGGCGGTTTAGTTTAGACTGCAATTATTTATATCTGAACTTAACTAATAGCGGATCAAAATTATAGTTCCTGGTCGTCCTGTAATAGAACGAGGGTCATTTGTGCGTCTCGATTGTTTTACTTTCTTCATATACGTTTATGAAGAAAGTATCGTTTTAAAACGGGATTTAATGGAAATTCGTAATTACAATTAAATTCTGTTTAAACTTTCGGCAAATAACAAAAATTTGGTGACTTCATATCACAAAAATTGCAAATAATGATCTAAAATGTTATGCTTACTGATATTATTTAGGCATAGAAATGATTAAATTTGGCTAAGTAATTTTAAGTTTGGTAAGTAAATTAAGTTTTTGTTGTCTGTGGTACAATTCAATTCAATTTTGTCTAAAAGTAAAACTTTTGTTAACGGTGATAAGTTTCAGTAATGGAAAATTTGGAGCTGAACAAATGAACAATTGTGTAGTAGTTGTCGTAGCGCAGTTGTTAAAGAAACGTTAAGAATAAAGCGTGTGATATTTACCTTTTGATCGGGGCGAAAGAAAAGTTAATGAAACAGTTATGGTTACGGGGGCTATCTATGGGGCTGCCGCAAATTGGCGAATGCGATCTAGGCAATGTTGGAGATGTGTTAGCGATAAAACTGAGTCTGTGAACGGCACCTGGACGACTGCTCCGCCTGCCCATTCCATTGTCCTTCTAGAAAAGGGGAAGCGGTTATCAGCGTTTTGTGTGTGGGGGTGCATGCGTGCATTCCGCTTACCATGTTTGCAGAGAGCGAGGGAGCCGACTTGCCCAAGACCGAGCCACGGATGCGTACTAAGTTTGACACAGGTTGAGCTTGCGAGGGCGTCTGACCAGAAGCCATAGACCCCGGTGAATCTGGAACGGAACTCCACTGATTTCTCTCAGTATTTGGTAAATATGTGCGGAATGACAGCTCCGTGACAATGTTAAATATAAAGTACTGTGATGACTCATGCATGAATGGAATGGCGAGGAATATTTATAAATATAAATATTTGTATACAGTGGTCGGGGGGACGACACTCTCTTGACAAATACACATCAGCTGATAACAATAAAACATATGTATAATTGAATTAAAAGTGCTACCTGTGTGTAATTGACTGGCATTTAATTTCGTGGTCGTGGGTATCGGTACACTAGAACATTTTGCACGGTCTCCTCCACTAGCCGGATCTTCAAAAACCAACACCCTTGCAGAATTTGAACGGGCCCTCGATTTCACCCCGTTGTCCTCCATTTAAAAGGCACCAGCCCAAATACCAAGCCAAAATCACTTCACTATAAAAAACCTCCACTGCGACAACGCTCCTTGGTACACCTTCTGCACACAACGCTATTTCCCGCACTCCTGGCACAAGCCATTGCCATTTAAAACGCCAAAAACATAAATCCTTCGACAGATACAATGGCGCTGTTTCTCGGCACAGCACAGACGTCTGGACAACAGCTAAAACAGCTGCAAGCTGCTGCAAGCTACCTCAAAACTATCGCAACGCGCAAGCGCACCAACGCCATATATACATGTATACTAGGGCTCCCAACCGTCCCAATCTCACATCGAAAAAGCATCCGACAAACAACGCAATTAACAACCATAAAAACCAATTTATAACGTGCACACTGTCCCATTACCAGCAGAAGAATCTGTAAAAGTTAAGAATTTTTCGTTTCAAGGCACATACATCAACATGGATAGCAATATTTGAAACTTCTGGAATAGGTGCTGTCGCCTTGCACATAAATAAAACAAACGCTCATAAAAAATACATTTAAAAACACAGATTTATATTGAAATTGTGTATTACGTTAACTGAGCTTGGCATGCCAACCCCAAGTGGAAATATTTAATATAATTTCAATTGGGCGCGTATTTCCAAGCACTATAAAATTTGCGCTGAATGTGGATATAATTTTAACAAGCTGGAAAACAAATACACATGGACGTCCATAATGACATGAAAGGACACCAAATACAGTATGCGCTATAAAAAACAGAAATGATGATTAGGCAACCAACCACACGCATTACGCCGTTTCAGGTGCGTATGCTTGGTTGTCTACACTTCAGCACAGTTTATTCTTGCGCATACTGTAAAACTTGTGTGAGCTGTCACATTTATTGCAGTATATAAAAATTAATTATTAGAAAATAAAACGTTATACAAAAATTGGTCTGACCCTGAATAAATTAACCAAATGAAATTTTGAATAAACTTTAGGTTAAATTATTACATAAACACAGACAGCGTATTGTGTCGGTTGTAGAATCTTCGATTAACTATGATTCTAGTTTAGTTGCCATGGATACCGTTCTATCAACAATTGTATCCCAGGTAATAATCTCTGGTTAAAATTAATCGATGGAATGCTTTTGTGTTTAATCGGGGTAGCAACAAAAACTATGAATCGGCCTTTATATTGGTGCCATCAAACTTGCACATACTAGGGCTCCCAACCGTCTCTATTTCATAACGAAAACATATCCAGCAGATAAATACAATGGCTCTGTTATTGACGTTAATAAAATCATCTATCCACGTTACTGTTTTACGTTGGCCCTCATATAAAACAAAAAGATTTATTGGGATAACTGGGTTCCTTTCTAATAGCGGTTTTACACAGCAAAGAAATTGATGAAAAAATTCATGAATTTATTCATGCATAAATTCGTGAATTAATTGAAAATGTAAAGATGTATTACACGGTCAAATTTTTGCCAACCGTAAACTTGGAACTTCTGCACTGTCAATGTGTTGCCAACTGTCAGTGTTACTTTCTTCTCATTTTGTCTCTATTTGTGCGTTAAAAATGAAAGTAGGAAAAGTAACAAAAAAACATTGTGCTACCTTGTATGCGTTAACAGTTGCTGCATATGTATTAAACCATGATTACACCATGTTAGATACACCATGTGCACATGTCACTTGCCAGCAGGTTGGTATTAATTAAAAAACATAAATGTAACTAGAATTCTCCAAAAAATTGCAGAAAACTTAGAGCAGGCTCTATTGTGACAATTTATTCATGAATTTATAGTTCTCAATTTATTCACGACAATTTTGTGTATTACACGCAACAATAACTTCAAGATTACAAAATTCATTAATTTCTTTGACCGTGTAAAGGCATAAGTACACAACATTATAGAGTAGAGTATGCAGAATCTAAATATGTAATCCATATTGTTAAGAGATGTCTATTAGCTTTAAAAACAATATAACAGTGATGACATTTAAAGTAGTCATACATAGGCAGCCCAATATGCACATTTCAAATAAACATGCATTGATAAAAAAATTATACACAAATTGTAAGTACAGGCATAACGCATTTGATTTATTTTGTCAGATATAATTCCTTTGTCATTTAATGAAGCGATAATTGATGCCGTCAGCGCAATGATCCAAGGCAAGTCTAAGGAATTATGTGGAATGGGTGTAATGCTGACGTCATTTTAAGTTAAAAATGTCTTAAGAACTAATATCAAAATTTCTTTAATTACAGAAATACAAGCAGATTTAATTTTAAGTAATGCAATAATGAAATAATTAATTGAGAATCATTATGTTTTTATAACTTACTAAGAAAATTATGGATCACCCTGTATATTTACATTTTATTACAATGTAGTTAAACATTGTGTAGAATGTTCTGTAGAATTTAAAACATCAATTTCTGTAGAATGATCTACACCAAATACTACTTTTTTTAATTGTTATTGCAATAATTAATAACAATTCACGATTCATTTTGATCGTTTCGTACTTTAACAGCCCAGGAAGGCCGTTGTATTGGATATTTTCGTAATTGCTCGTTGCAATTGCTAGTTTAGTCATTCCTACATATAAGTTTAAAATATCTAAAATATCTGACCGATTAGAAAATAATTAACTTTGTCTTTTGGGAAACACATTTCGTAACACTGTGCGATACCTGGGGGTTCCCTGGCTTGCCTGATTTGGAGGAATGGTATGCCCAGTTGGATCACTTATTTGAGAAGAATATGAATAATTTATTTACGTGCTGTTACATAAAGTTCACACATGTCATACAAATTAAAACAAACAAAACGTGGACACAATTAACATAAACTCACAATACATCAATCATCAATCAAGACAGAAAATATATTTCTATACATTTTAAAAACAGGTATCAATTGGAGGAGTATTTGGTTATGGTAGCTGGATCACTTATTTGAGTCTGCATTGTTTCAGTTTAGAGCGTGTGTACATTAATTGGTGGCTGTTTCCTAAATCTTCACATACTTGGGGTCGGTCTACGTTTGGCAAGATGCATCAAATCGTTGATTGAAGAGTATACTTTCAATCAACGATCAAATCAATAATTTTCATGTTCTCAATAAATACACAACGTAGGCAACCAAATATACAGGGGCGGTTTACATTGGGGCAAGATGACCTTTCTTCACCGATCATCGGGGATTCCCCTGAGACAAGATTTGTCATGGCTTATATTTTTTTTTGTGAAATTTTATATTTCTCGTTGTATTTTCTAGTCGAACAAGTTTTAGAATAATAGTGGCTTGTTCCAACATATTTATAATTCGGCAATGTCTTAACCGACGGAGTGAGCAACAATAAATGTGATCAAGTCACATTTCCCGCCGAAATATCTGGGGAATTTGTTCACTCCAAGTGTATCCAAGTAACAAATAAACTGGATTTGACAGTAGCAGGGTCGTGCGTGATTAGATAATAGACAGTATTCTCGCGATAGGGCCCTATAAAAGGAATAATCGAAAATCTGGAGAGGAGCATTTGCAGTACCATTTAAAATTAAAATTTAGATTGAATGGTGGTTCAATTAAGATTCAAAACTAGTTTTTTTATTCTATCAGTTGGTTGCATTGAGTGTGTTTTGAGGTGGCGAAAAATCAATCGTGTGCTGGAAGCTTCGACAAATTAGCATTTGTAAGTTGGGAACCCTAATGTGTATGCATGTATGCGCGAGTTTATTTATGTTCTGCAAATCTGTAACCATGACACAAATTGAATGAATGGTTGTTGTAAGAAGAACTTTCGAATTTCGCGCATTTTATGAAAGACCCACCTGTAGTTAACGATCTTAAAGTCGTAAGGATTATGACGCGCCCCAAAACTCAAATTAAATCGATTAGTATATAGTTTGGTTTCATCTTTTGTATCATCTCGTAAGATGGACCAGTTACACGCCATGTACCCGGAAGGTTTGATCGAGAGGGGAGAAGGTTGGCAGCAGCCATCTATGCAGCAGCCCCAACCCCGACTGTCAGTGGAAGGTCGAGGGTGCATCATACAACCTCAGCAGGTAGGCATTTCTTCTTTTTCTTCTTACGATATTTGTTTGGCTTCGGCACTAAGCCCTGATGGCCATAGGTAGACATTTAGCACCCCGATGCCAGGGAAACGGCGTTACACCATTTTGTCAAATTTCAAATTTCTAACCTAACATTCTGATATTGGCAAGCTTCTTAAGCTTACCGAGTTGATCTGTAAGCTTTCCGAGTTGATCTGTGACTGCATCAATGCAAGTGAGCAGGTAAGTGAGTTAACTAGGCCTCATGTGTCATTCACACAAGTCGAATTTCGCACAAAATCATACATTCACCACAACAAACAACAGTTTCAAAACAAACTGCGTTACCAATCCTTTCATCCCATAGATGTACACCATGGCAGATCTCGACGGACCCAGCCTAGAAACGAATCCTCAAGCGCCCCCATTTGATGACAAGACTGCCAAAAAACCGAAACACCGCAAAAGCAGAGCCCGGCCAGCGAACACCTTGACACCAGGCGAAACAGCCGACGACTTGCCAAAAAAGTCCAAAAAGAAGAAGAGCGAAAAGGTAAACAAAACTACCACGGACAACAGCGTCGAGGCGAAAAGCCCCAAGAGAAGCAAGAAAAAGAAACGGCACGTGACCAACGACGAAGCCACCAACGAAGGTGCCAAAATCCCCAAAGAGGAGACTGTGTCCGAATCTGAGGATTTCCATGCTGAGCTGCAGGAGGCCACCGACGAGTTAAACTTCGCCGACGAGGACCTACCGAAGCTCCTCGACAAGATAGAATGTGCCATCCCCGCTAATGACACCGTCGCATTTCGGACCCGAACAAAAAAAATTGATTGGGAGACCGTAAGTGTTGATAAACATAATTAAGTTGTGTGGCGAGCAGTTAATTATATAAAAGGTAGTTCTAAATCGGCAATATCAAAGTCAAATTGACATCAATACTGCACTTGACATACATCTTCTGAATTGAATGAAATATGTTTTGATTTGTGATTGATTACCTTTTTGTTTTAGATTGCGTTCGACGATTACACCGCTGAGAAGTGCCAAGAGACGTGGTTGTACATACAGAAACGGCAGCGCCAATATAGACTATTAAGTGAGGTGGTGAAAGACGCCAACGACTGGATTCGCAAGCCCTTAAAAGAGCTATACAGGGGGGGCAAGATGAAGACCCACCCGGACTTCCCAAAGCGGCCGCTGTCGAGCTATATGGTTTTCTATTTGAGCAGAAAAGACAAAATCGTGGCTGAAAATGCCGGTATTAAGTTGCCCGAGCTGTCCCGCCTAATCGGACAGGAATATAATGAGCTCGGCGAGGAAGAAAAGACCAAATACGCCAAGCTGGCGGCGATCCGGAAGCAGGAGTACGACGTGGAAGTAGAGGAGTTTTTCACGAAGCACCCAGACGTCCCCAGGACCTTGGATAGGAACGACAGGAAGGATTGCAGGGGTCCGAAGAAGGCGCACACGCCGTTTGCCTTGTTCGTGGAGGACGAGATGAAGAAAGAGGGCCATATCACCGATAAAAGTGCTTTCCGGGAACAGTGCAAGGAGAAGTGGAGAAACTTGTGTGAGAAGGCCAAACTATTTTGGATCGACTGGGCCTTAGAATTGGAAAGGCAGTTTCAAGAGCACCCGGAATACGTTGTTCCTACTGTGCCCAAACAGATACTAACGAAAGAGGAGAAACACTTGAAAGAACGAATGGACGGCAAACCCGATAAGCCGCCTAACTCTGCATACAGCCTGTTTTCCCGCTTACTCTTAAAAGGCGACGAGCTCAAACAGATCAACGCCAAGGACAGGATGAGAACCATTGCGTTAAAATGGAAAGAGTTGCCTGAGGAACAGAAGACCTACTACCGGGATCAATCTAATCATGTGAGTAACGCAGTATCACTTTGCATGATTATAGGTCGTGACTCGCCTGTTTGTGCCTGTGCATAAACGTAATATTATTGTCTGGGACTATATTATCGGTGTAAATTTTAGTGTTGCTTGAAACTAAATGCAAAATTGTTGCTATGCTAACTCAATAAAAGTGACAACTGAGCATGTATTTCATATTCATATGGTTAATAAAAATTTCATTAAAATGTTTTAGGAGCAGTTTACACACTGAGCTACATTTTCTACTAACCAAGCGATCGATAATAGTTTCCCAGCCAGTGCATGTGGCTTACCTGTCTAACATTGCATTGTAGGCCGATAACTTTTGGATGATTAATTTGGAATTAACTTTTTAGATGCTAGATAGACTTTTATATCAATTTCATTTCACGCCGGTGTTTTAATTGACTATTTTTGTGTTAATAGTTGGTCGAGCGTTATAAGCTAGATTATGCAAATTATCTAGAATCACTGCCTCAAGACAAGCGCGACATCGAACTGTCAAAGAAGACCGGGCCAAAGAGAAAAGGGAAAGTTGAAGAACCGCCCCCCATAATAGTTAAGAAGAACAAGAAAGACGAGCCAAAAGAAGTCGAAGAGGAAGAGAAGACAACTAATAACCCTAATCCACTGTAAGGCGCGCTGCTGTTTTAATTTGCCTTGCCTAATAACCAATTTTCAGAATTGACGTTGTCATTCCGAAAACGTGGGACGACATGGCCGACGGCGAGCGATCAATGTACATGAAGTACATTCAAAAGATAAAAGATTACTTCGACACCCAACATCAGACTGCTCTCGAACAAAAACAAGTATGCTTTTCCAAAACTTTCTTAAAAATTGCTTGGAATCATTTCATTACTTTCATTTCACTAGGTTCATTTAATTACTTTTAGATGTCATTGCATGAACGAATGACATGTAATTGCAAACATGCAATTAGATTCATTTGATTACTTATAGATTTAAATGTCATTGCATGAGTACGAATGATACGTAATTGCAATAAATGAAACCCATTTGATTACTTTTAGATTTAGATGTCACTGCATGAGTACGAATGACACATAATCGCAAGTAATTAGTAAGGCCCGGCTTTTAGGTACCGGTGAATCATAACGCTTGGCAACTTTCATGGCATTTCAGAACTAAACCCATTAAACCGATTAAATGCCCAATAACAGCAAAATGCTACAAAATTGCAAAACGCCTAATACAAATAAAAAACCAAATTGGCTGCAAATGCATGTTTTACAGGCAATTAACAACATTAATTTATCGAAATACAAATTTGCTGTATTTCTTCGAGTGCGGAATGTGTATGCGGACACTACTGACTGCCTCACGTGTATTAGTGTTGTGTGTGTTGCCTGCTAAAACACTCACGTAATACACTTCCAGTTTAATGGTGCATATGAATCTCTGAGCTGCTGTGCTAAAGATTGGGGGTTCAAACCCCACTCAAACAAATTTCAAAGATCTGCATGTTATCCCGCCTCCCGGATAAATGGGGAAGTTTAACAGGGCAAGTATGCTCAATGATGGCTCAATCCATTACAAGGGACCCACGTCACCAATGTCGAGGTGATTAGACGAATCAGGAAATCGCACAAAGTATTACCTGGAAGAGGTGAATGCGAGATGATGTTTACCGGGTTTGAATATTAATGCCAGAGTTAAACCGGCAGTCCGATTTTTAAAATATAGCCTTAGTCCTGCTTTGAGAATCCGTTTATGTTTAGTTGTTTGAGGAAATGTAATGCCTTTTCTTTGGCATGCTTTTTTTTATTTGGTTTTATGGTGGATGGTTTTTATTTTGGTGGTTAGAGGATCTGTTTTTATTTAATTTTCAGTAGTCTTGTTTCATCTGTTATGATTTTGGTTTTGATTTCCTTTAATGCCATGCTTTTGGTGTGCATTCTTTTTTAGGTTTTGCGATTTATTATCTGCCCGTTTTTGCATTCGATTTTATTATGGTTTTGTTACTTTTACCTACTATGCGTATTCAGGGGGAACATATATACGAACATTCCCCCAACAAAAATCCTAAATTTCCAAGATTTAATATTACAAATGACTCGTTTTTAAGATCTAAAATACAATCAGATATCATGATTAGATGTCTATTCAACACTGCTGCAATCCACAAGTGAGGATGAATTTTCTCAAGCATGATCGCATGATTTATCAAAAATGAATTACACGAGTTCCACAACAGCTAGAAAAGTCTTGTTTGCAAGAATGATATTGGTATAACATGATTAAAAGCATGCGATTTTGAAAATGCCTGCATAAAGATTTATAGCTTAATTAATGCCTACACAATACTTTTGGATCGGCAATTGCTATAAATGCACGTATTAATTCCACAATAGTAAATGCAAGTAGAGGTCACCAACTATTCACACATACAGCTGATCAAACACGTGTCATCTCTTTGAGTGATCGCTTAAAATCACTGCTCGTCCAAGTCTTGCATCTGTTATATTTATAATACTTTTATTATTTAACATTTATATAATATATTACTACAAATTTTCCATTAAAAAAACACATTATATATAATTGTTACACAAATATTATGTACATTTTTTTTTAAATCATGCGACCTACCGAAGTGTAACTATCAGCTCACTACATATTAAAGATAATTTGTATACTAGAATAGACTAAACCATATCGCAACTGTTAATTTTTTTCAGTATACCATTATCTGTTATGGTTTTTGTATACAGGATGTAATTCTTGGATGTGAAGAATTTTCGTTGGGATTCCGTTCGATTGATGTCATCGTCTTTACCTTTAATAGCTAATACAAAAATATCTTGGTTTCAGGGTTATTTATTCATGCTGAATGTATATAAACTACAACATGTATCTTAAACTTTATTTAGTGCATTAATGGGGCTATAATACTTTTTGTTAATCTATACATACATATTGGTAATACTCTTTAAAGATAATGTAGTACCCTTTATGCATATTATTAAGTTTGGATAATACTACATTACTTTTACATGGTAATGGTTATACATATAATAATAGGTCTCTAGGCAATTTCATTAGTAATGAAGGTGGTATGTTTATTCATTTATGTGTAAACTCTGGTGTAATTACTTCTTAATTATTTTTTTTTGCTTGATTTTTGTCTTCATGGCAATTTTTTTACTCATTTAATTGTGTCCATTCTGATTGTTCAGGTTTTCTTGACGTCCCTCCAAACTCATATTTGTATATTTTGTATTCCAGGCCAGCAATGGTTCCGATTCCGAAAGTGATAGTGTGTCATCAGACTAAGCTATTAGAGGTCTTATAGACGAGATTATTGTAATATGTATCTTTTGAGTTGATTTTATAAATTGATTATTCTTTTAATAAATATCAGACAGCATTTATTTAAACCGGCATATTAATAAAAGCAAATACAATGTATCACATAAATATATAAACTAACAGATCGAGGGAAGATTAGGAAGTTGCAATGCCTATGCAGACACCTGCAACGAATGATGCAACGAAGATGTACGACTCTTTCATCTTATAGTAAGGTTCCCCATTCGCATTCGCGTACCATTTCTTTGCTTTCCCCTGCTGGTTTTTTAATACGTCTTCCGCTTTATCAAGCTTTCTATCTACATATCGTTCCATCTGGAATTTAAAACATATAATGCATATCTTACAAACTACTGGTTTCTAAAAAGCTGTTGTTTAGACACACCCCACTGCTACAAAAAATCCACCTACAAAACCAGCAGTGAATGACATATGAGTTTTAGAAAAGGAAGTTATCTGAAATTACACATTGATTTTTATTAGAAAACTACGAAGGTTTTATCTTGGCGTACCTTATCCATCCAACTCGGGCCTTCACCAGTGATCTTCTCCTCGACCTTATCGGCCACCTTGTCCAGTTTCTTATTTACTTTGTTCCAGTTTACTTTGATGTAGCCGTTCTCTTTGGCTACCTCCAGCAGGATTATGCCGCCACCTACCGCGATGGCCACCGCCTTCCCGACCTTCATGAATATGAAGCCGGTCACCCATCCCGAGGAAGTTCCCAGCACCAGTTGTTTCGTTGCAGATGTCTTGCTTATATCGCCCAGGACTTTGTCGATGATACTTTTATCGTCCTTGTTAATCTCCATTTTTCTTATTACCTTGTTGTCCTTTTCCTTTCTGAACTTCTTCAAAGGCATTGACTTCCAAACTGGCAAGGTGCAAGTCTGTTACTCAAAGCACAGGTTCAAGAACAAGATTCTATTTTTAAGAATGTAACAATCACTTGCTATGCCTCATCTAGCCTTATGACATTCAGGTTGGTAATTCTACTATAAAAAAGTTATAGATATTACTTTCTGCAGTACCAACATAATGAAAACAGTACATAATTTAGGGATTTTTACTGTAGAGAACCTCTACAAGCATCTACTTTTAAAAAAATCAAGTTTAACAACATTCATCATAATGTTATATATATATTATATTTAAGTGAAGTGGTAATCGAAATTTTACAATGGTTCATCATATTTGCACATTTATTTATATACCAGGTAATCCATTTAGGGTGAGACTTTTTATGTTGGTAGTACAATTTAGTTACCAGTGTTTGTGAAACTTGCTTTTTTAAAATTCAAATTATTGTGGTTATATACCAAGTAATCATTTAAATTTCAACCAATTCAATTATTCATCCTTCGCAGTCAATATGAAAGACGAGAATGGTGGTCCCCTACACTTCTCTACATATCTTTTTACAGCAAAGATGCCAATTGCTACAGGGTACCAACCTAAATTACTGTCTCACCTGTTATGTGAATAATATAATTTTACCCCATAGGCAGCTCAAATGGGGACGGCGAGTGCATGTTCGGAGGATTCTGGTAGTACTAGGCAGACCATTCCATTTGTATACTTACCAACCATCAGAGGTTTCTACTTAGCCATCGTATACATCTAAAGAATATTATACAACCTGGCAAAAAGATAAAATATTTATAATAAAGATAAAAAAGAAAAGTTTTGATAACCGTGTATAATTATACAGATCCGTCTAGTCGCAGCCCAGCAGTTTTACACACTTATCTCATTGTAGATAAGGAGAGACATAGAATTATTGTATCAATTTAATAAACTCTTACAAAAATACAAGTCTGGCATAAAATATAGGATTGCCAGCTGTCCGGATTTTGTTTTAAATCTAGAACCTGGCAACCCTATGCACACTAACAATTAATAGTAACATAAATAAATTCGGTCATGTAAAGGCTATTTGAAACCAACATTTTTATTTCCACTACACTGTTACAGCAACAATTTTATCGAATCTGGTGTGCATGCACAAAGTTAGGTACCACAATGCCACTGGTGTATTAACCCTTTGCGGTCCTGTGTCGGGGCAGCCCCGACATTGAAAATTGGTAGTTCCAGTCCTATGTCGGGTCAGCCCCGACATGACTTTGTTCATTGTTTCATTTTTGAAAAATAAATAGAACCTGGGCTATATGTTTGTGGAAATTAAATAGGACCGCAAAGGGTTAATAATAATAATAATTTACCAGTCTAGCGAATGGTCATCGATAGTCAGTCCGGGACAGAATGATAACAAATCTTTCTCGTCTTGACCTTTAGCCGCGCAATAAATGCAATAAAAATAGGTTAGGCGCAAGTATTCGATCATTTTACTCATATTTTCATTGGTAATAACGTCTTCGTAATCATCTTCTTCACTGTCTTCCTCCTTAACTTGATCTTCCTCGTCTTCTGCTTCAATTACTTCACGGCATTTATTTCTTAATTTGTCCATGACTTCTTTGGGCCAAAAGAAATCCTCCTGCGGCTCCTCAATATCCTGAAACAATGATGTTTTATTATAAGAAGCAGCACAATTTTAATATAAATTGCCTCCATCTTATCCAAATATTCACAAGACGTCTGCGCCTTTGCAAAATACTTCCTCAGCTGCCGGTTCTGCTTCTTTTCCAGCAGCGACTTCCTAAAGTCCCCCTCCAATTTCTCCAGATCTTGATGACACTCGGCCGGCTTGCGCTTTTTCACAACCCCCCGTCCCACCCCAGAATTGTTCGTTTTGACTACTACATTTATTGGCTCTATGATGCCAGTGTTCGTTTTGCCCAGGCTGGTGCCTGGTTTGTACCCCATTTTTGCCAGCATTTGAAAGCCCTTGTTCTCGCCGGAAATTGCCTTGCTCAAGCCGGCTTCCCTCATATCCCGCTCCTGCTCCGCCCTCTTCGGTTGGACGGTCCTCAACTTCTTCTTGTACAGCTCGTGCAGCCTTTCGTCCGCCTTTCTTTTCGGAAGCCCAGGTCGAATGTCCGATTTCTCACTATAATGAAAAAAGGCACGTCGCGATATCGAATATTATTTTACAATAAAAATTAAGTTAGGCCAGAAATTTTTGGGGATGAAAATTGGACTGCCGTAATGAATATAGAGCTTCTTGTTACATTAAATAGGTATGTAGATACAAATATTTTTACCTGCCATCAAGAAATTTGTCGGACATATAATCGTCCTCGTCCAACATATTTTCTCACTGTAACCTTGATGTAACCAATAGAAAGGGTTGGTAAATTACATCTGTTTTTGTAAAATTGTTCAAATGATTTTGTTTATCTGTCAATATCAGAAGAAAAAAATACTGCTCAATACATCATGCCAACCTTACTTTATTTTTAATGGTGGGTTCGAACCCCAAAAAACAAAATTTATCCAACTCGTGCCCAGGTATGGACTTTAAATATTATTATTATTATCGACCGCCCTGTAGTTAAGAAGCATAAATGACTTCTGCTGTGCAATTATGGCTGCTTATATTGAAGCCAGCCATGTATTGTCAGCAGATTCATTTGATTTTGAATTGACTGTTTTACATATTAATATTTTTTTAGGGTTGTGAACTACGGATAACGGATGACTGGGATAAAACATATAAGGAGATTGTTGAGCACGTTGGAGCAGAACCAGAGGATAATATAAAGACTGCTTTACAGGTCTTTTTCACTCATTTTATGGTGCCAAAGTAGAAGTTGCATTCCAAAGAAAATTTATTGCACAAAAATTTTATGCACGTTATTTATATATTTTAATTAATTTTTAATTTAATAAATTTTATATTTTAATTGTATATTTTAATATTTCATTCAACATTATTTAAAATTATATTTTTGCACATTTTACAAATTGTATTTATTTGATTTTGTTTATAACGTTTGTTCCAATGATTTGTATAGCTGCTAAGTAAATTTCACCAAAAAGGCGGAAAGTAAGCTTTTCAGATACGTTCTGTGTCACTTGAGACTTTGCTTATCAAATATTTACTCGGTCAAACTTATGCTATTCGCATATTCGCGGCGGTTTGACGTCACTACTAACGAAGTCTGTTGTAACATTTTATCGTGATTCATTTAGCTTTGATAATAATAATCATCCTACTGCTGATTTGATTATTATCGATCAAAAGTGAGTATTGGAAGTGTTGAATGATTATTTAATCGTACAGCATTCCGGGTAAAGGCTGTTAATCTTCTATACAGTCTGGAAATTGTAAACAGAATATGGGATAAGGTTTTGGATTACTCTGTATAATTTTAATAATATAGGTTATAGTAATACATGTGTGTATAATTGGTTGCCTGGGTAGTAGTGTATTGTTTAGAGTGCTAGAAATAAATGAAAATCACTTTTTAACGGTCATTCGTTGTGGTAGTAATTTGTGCACTAATTAATGTATAATTGTTGCAAAATTCTATTTTGGGAGATCGTTAAATAAACGTAAGTAATGCGCACTGTTTATATGTGTGGTGGGGATGATATTTTTAACTTTCTTGGGTACCTTCTGTTAACTGAAGTTGACTGCAATTTATGTACACAGAGTATGTTCGGGTTGTAATTAGAATTTGTATTGTATTTAAATTAGAATTACGAACGATTTACTGAATGGAAATGATCATTAACACAACGGGCAGACTGTAGAGCAAAGACAGGCCATGTATCAAAGTCACAGCAGTAATCTTATCTAATCTGTGTTATTATTTCTGCAACCATAATTGGGACTAAATTGAATCGTTGTTTACATAATTCTTTGTGATTCAGAGATTCGTTTAACACCTATGTGTTGCTGGACTGCAGTGCCATTAGTTTGCTTTGGTTAGACAAGTAATCGCAAGGAGGTTCACATGGAACACGTTTTCGATGCAATCTACTACGAAGATGAGGAGGAGGTTTCTGGGCAGGCGGAGGCCGAGCCCACGGCCGTCACCCTCGTGCCCGACCCCATCATCATCCGAGGTGCGGGGAACATGACGGTGTAAGTACTCCTCTCTTATGCACTTCCGCGCTCTCTAACCGGCCGCTTGCAGGTTCGGCCTAAGCAACAGGTTCAGCACTGAGTTCCCGAGCGGGCTGGTCTCACGCGTGGCCCCCGAGGAGTTCAAGGAGACCGTCCTGCGGATCAATAGCGTGCTGAAGAAGACACTGCCCGTCAACGTTAAGTGGCTCTTCTGCGGGTGCCTGTGCTGCTGCTGCACCCTCGGCTGCTCGCTGTGGCCCGTCATATGTCTCAGCAAAAGGGTGAGTATCTGGGTTTCGCCTGGTTTACACGCCCCCCAACTAACATCCAATTGTCTCACATTAATTACCGATTTAAGTTTATTTGGTTTATAATTTACCGGTGCGTTTAGGCGCAGTTACAAAGCAATAATCAGGGTCCCCAGTACGGCATCACTAGTCCCCTAGTCATTACAGATATTGGATAATTTATTAAGTGGCAACTGCGTACGTCCTTGTGGTTACTTTTAAAAACAGATCCTGCACGCGCTTTGATTCTTCCGAACAGAATCTGCAGCAACGAGTAAGTGTGACCACTTTTTCTGAGTTGTTTGTCAGTAAACAGCTTGCACAAATGATTAATGTATTTCAATGAACGCTGTTTGCTTGGTGTACACATATCGCAGACGCCACTATGTACACTGAACTCGTAACCTTACTTATCTTTGTTACAAATTATACAAAACTTTTTTTTTTTAATTTATAGGATTTCCGGTTACCAAACACGTTTGTAGTTTGTTAGTAGCGGCGTTTCTGTGGAGATGCGGAGTATGATAATATAAACCGGTTTTTTAATTTGTAGAACTTCCGGCGAGCGAGGAAGTGGTTGGGAGGAGGTTGAACTTGAAGGCTGGTGATTTCTGTAATCTTGGTTTGTTTGGCCCCTTATGCTTTATAAGTGTGCATACTGGAACACTGTCACCTGTCACTTTAAGTAGCCTAGCTCTCTGTAGGGCTTCCTTCTGTTTGGGCGATCTTACGCTTACTAGTTGGGTTCTATACTGCTTCTGTTATTATTATTACGTTAACCGACGGGTTTTTATGTACCAACCTTTTTTCTAATACAACGAACTCCTACTTAACCCTCTTAACCATCTTGGGCTCTTCTTTCTTCCCGTATAACTCGTTGTTGCAACCTTTTGTTAATCAGGAAGACATTTTGTCGCAATCTGACAACAATATTTGAACGCTCATTTAACCTATTTGAACAATGTGGAGACAATTGGAAAATAATATGTTGCCTCATAGTCGAACCAAGCTTACGAAGCAAGTAATCTGACATTAATGGTTAGTTTAGGTTATGGTGATGCGACTTAAACCAACAAATAAAATTATTAAGTAAATTAAAGACTAATCGGTGCCATCATTTTGTATTTCTACTAATATCAGTACAATCTATCAACTTTTGGTTATAAATTTATGAAAGAAATCACAGTTCCATTTAACAATGACAAGGCAAGACTATACTGCATCTTACGTTTAAAATTCGGTACAGCAAGACTTGCGTCTTGGCTTGTACATGTGTTGTCTGTCGTAAGACTTAAGTAGATTTTCCAACTTAGACACACTATTGAATGTTTGATTGTGTAAAGGATGGCAACCCAACCGCCGACCAATGAATGCATGAGGATAACCGTCGATTTTGTAAGCTTGGCAAAACTGTCGCAAAGTAACTCATTCATTACAATTAAATATTGGCTACTTAAAATTTGCACAGCTAATTTGCCATTTATATGTCAAAACGGGTTCCAAAGCGGCCGCAGGATTGATTACAGTGCTATTTTTGACGACGCACAGCTAAAGATAAATTGTTACACGAGCTATAAACATGCAGGAATTAATGCATCACATTTTACTTTCTAAAATTAGCACTTTATGTAATTTCTATCATTAGACTCGATGCACGTTTCCTCCCGTACACCGTCAATGCCAGCTTCAACCATTGTCAATTTTCTTATTTCACCCTGTGAGCAACGTAATTAACCCTTTAAGTGGCACTTTTAGACCCCAAATATAATTAAAGTTGGGCTTACCTCTCATTGTATACACGGTGATCTATAAAGAATGACCCATTATATTTTAAATGTATATATTCAAACTTTATGCAGGGTGTTGACAACTTGACAGTAATACTATAAAGATTTTTTTACATAAATTGCCTACTTATAGAGTTAATTTAACTATTTTCTATATGACGTTAATGTGAACTTGTTGTTACTTGGTGAAATAAAAGCTGACTCTTAATGGTTTTGAAAGCTTATGCATTGATGTTAGTTGTTTTCGATTGGTACTGTTAACTGTTGTTCATCATGGTTTTTTAATTTTTGTTATGATTATAATCATGGAGTTAAGTTTTTCACCGTAATTGGGTACTTAGGTTTGTTTTTCTTGCATTTATTACCGCAATACTTTGCAACCCTCAGAATCTTATAGTACTTAAGACGTTATGAAGAGTGCGTAGTTACTGAAAATGAGTGCAACCAAATTAGCGACATGTTTATTTATTTTCTTAATTTCCTGGGATCCTTAGTTACATGTTACTTGTTGAGTCTAACTGTGGCTGTCTTTTTCGTTGGCGCATTGCATTTGTGCGAGGATTACTAATCATTTGCTTCGATTTCAGACGCAGCACTCGCTGAATAAAGTGCTGGAATGGGAGAACAGTTATTTATACCATAAATTAGGTTTACACTGGAGGCTATCCAAGCAGCACTGCGACTCGTCCTCGATGATGGAGTACGTGATTTTGATAGAGTTCTTACCAAAAATTCCGATCTACAAGCCCGATTAGCACCCACTGCGCCATGCGTTCAATATTTGTGTAAATAATGCATCGTTACTAATTAGCAAGAGCTTTTCGATTACTTATTTACATATTGTGTATATAAGTTAAATGTGATAACTATAATATGAATAATTTAGCTAACACATAAACATATTGTTGTATAATTTGTATACGCTTGAACGCAACAAATTATATACAAGTATTAAAGCTACTCTATAGATATTCTTTGGAGCGGTAATCTATAGTTAATTTAGAGACTGGTCTTATCTAATTCTTGCGCCTGTCACCGTAAAAATTAGATAATGATTTTCATTACGTTATTATTAGAAATTCTGCTTATCAATTAGACAAAAATTATACAAAATCACCATTAAAAATGATTTAAAAAAAGATTAGTTCAATAGTTATGTTAGTGTTATATTTCTGATTTGTTGTATCGTAATTCTTATAACCATATAATTTTCGAATACTGTGCAATATTCTTTACTTGTATACGCTGCAACTTATCTATCTATATATTATTATTATTAAGCGTATTAAAGTAGAGGCTAATATTTATTTCTTGAACGAGTTGAGTTACATTAAGAAACCTTTCGTAAGCCGTACCTGAATTAGTTATTGATTGTTATGTAATTTTGTCTCTTTTTAAATGTTACTAGAGACGACAATTCGGAGCAGCAATATTGTACAATACGCTCATTGACACGAGCAAAATACTCACATTATTGTTTATTGTGCAAAATTCATTCATATCACAATATACATTCTGACAACTTTTTTTTAAATATGTTGCTAGTTAAAGTACGGTGATACTGTACAATATGCTGATTAGGGAATTGTAATTGAAAAGAGAAAATAATTTTGTGACATTTAATCTACAAGCCGTCCGCAATTTGCATGCAGTATCGTTTACGCCAGACAAATTGTATCAGCATATGCAGAGTATACGATTTAAATGATACGTCGTGCAAGTTGCAAGCGGTGTAAGGCTAGCCGCATAATGTGTTAGCAATTACTGTGGCACCCTCTAATTAAATAATTGAAAAACCTGCGGCTAGCCTATATATTTTCTTTTGTTAACTGAAATACAACTAATTAATGTATTAGCCTTATCTTACGAAATCATTGAAACAAGAACCGTCTTGTGATCGCTTACACCAATCACTGTCGTTATTGGCAGACATTTTTAATAACTTACGTGGCATATGGATGTTTGTTTCTTGAGCGATGTGTTACGTTAAACGACCAGACTATCGATTATACTAGTTATATAAGCTGTACCTGAACTGTTATAGTTTAATGTGTTTGCAACCGGAACCGGAGCCAAAAGCGGGCTAATTATAGTGGTGAAATTTATCAGTGCCGGCTATATGCAAAGCAGTGCCGCTGTTGGCTCGGGTTTAGGGCCAAAAATTCTGTGGAAATTTTACCTCGCACAGCACTCGTTTTTTTGATTACACAGTATTGCAGTGCGGTAAACAATCCTAGTTGATTTGTAATTAGTCGAGCAATGTTATTTAAGAGTAATTTCCAGTTCATGTTTATTTAGATAATATTTACAACATTTGCTGAATAAAAACCATTCACTCGGTACAGTAGAAATGTTTGCACTGAAATTTATAGACCATTGAATACATTGTGAAAAATTCTCGTGCGCATCGTAACACATGAAGGGATAAATTTAACTCATATGTTGTAAAATTATATAATTTCATATTCTTTAATTGATACTTAGGTGTTATTTAAAATTAATTTTTGTACCATGTACCATGTTTTGTAAACACTTGCAATTATTTATTGAATACCCATGTATATTAATTTCTCATTAAAGTTTGTAATAGTTTGTACAATTGTTTGTTTTACCTATAAGCACATTACAATAATCAAACAACTAAAATTACAAATTTTATTTATATTAGTTACAAAAATATTTTGTAGGTCTACTTTTTAGTACAGTACCTAATTACATGTGTGAAGAAACAGCCTTAACACTTTTAAATTTATAACTGCGAATATCACATTTAAAATTGATTATTTACATAATACTTTTCACTTGGATCCCATTACCGGTTTTGTATGTAGATATATATACATCCGCCTTTTAAGGTTTAAAAATATTTCATTGCGTAGTCACAAAAATATTACCATAATGAGAGCAGAGTATGTAGCATTATGTAAGGCGAAGAAAAATATCCATTTCACTATGGAGATGAAATTAATTTGTGACCTTCACTGCACCAGACTAATTAAATAAGAATTCGAGTAACCTTCATATAAGTAGAAGCATTAATTACGGGTAAGTCTATGGGTCCATCAACCGTGGGATTTGTGTGCAAATTGAGTTGGGCTTGTTATTCTAGAAACTTTCCCTCGCTGTTAATGCGATTCCAATGAGTGGTTAAAAACGAAAAGTGAAAAATTTGAAAATAAAGACAGTAACAAAACAGCAATCAAATTACAAAACAAACGAATGAATAAATAGAAACGGAACAAAACTAAATTCTGTTCAAATATGAAGTTTATACACAACATCCACCACCATCACTAAATTTACCCATAATAAAATGGAAGATAAATTTGACCGCCTTTACAAAATTCTGCATACACCACTTACATGGTTGTATTATTTAAAAAAATAAATTTCGGTTGATATGGTGTGCTCCAGTTCTTAAACTCTGGTAAGCATTTACAAAGGGTTTATTTATTGTGCATTCAATAACTCGTATAAAGTCAAAATCGCACATTTGATTGGAGACGGTCCCCCAGGTCTAAAACCTGTCCTTGCCACAGGCACAGAAGGCCCCTTGTAAAGTGGCTTTTAGTAACAAAAAAATCACAGACCATTGAAATTCGAGGATGCCAAGTCAAATATATTTCTATTTTGGGGGCCCCTTGTACCTTACAGTTTGAAAAACTGGTTAAATATTAATTATAGCTTTGAACAAATTTGTGCCTGCCTCAAAAAAAGAAAGAGGGCGACAAGTGTGAATGTCTTCAATACTTATTCTAAGACTTTTGATAGCTTATTATATACAAAAATATTGTTTTAGAAAACATGGAAATTAATTGCTTTTAGATACAAAAAGAGTTTGGTATAAATATATAACGACTAATAAGTTAAAAACTGTTAAATAAAATAACATTTAAAGCAGTATTGTAAGTGTGTCAAATGTTTGGAGGTATATGGTCTATGAAATTGGTTGGAAACTGGCCGCTTTCGCCATCAGACTGCCCGAATAACCAATCATCGGAGATTCGGCTTATAACTCTAACTTTCTGGCCGGGCTTTAATGCTAAATCCTGCGGCATCTGCGGCTGAAACTCGTAGAGAGCCGTGGACAGCTCACTGTCGTCAGGCAAAGGCACATGTATTTCAATAAAGTTCACCGGAAACATTCCCTCTCGATCGTCCACTCTACCATGCAGCCATTCGTCGTTTATCTTCTTGATTAGATAAACAATATCATTAACCTAGAATGTTCCAAGTTAACGAATTCAGTTGGAGCCCTAACTGATAATTTATACATACATGCAGCTGAAGGTCGTCTGGCTGCGTGGCCGGGTAGTCGAACAATGCGATCCCGAATGGCTCGATCCGCTCCTCTATAATCTTCGGCGGACTCGGAGGTGGCATACATGGCATGGGCGGCGACAAGCCTGTAGGCGAAATTCCTCGCAAACTGACGACCGGCGATTCACCGCGCATCGCGTTCAAATTCGGGGACACCTCCCTGGAGAGATCTTGGTGCCTGCGGGCGGGCTTCTTGGCCCGGATTATGGTGGGCACCACTTTCGCGTTGTTCTGCTGCTGCGCATTGCTCGCCTGCAACCCGTACGTGGGGAACGGGAACGGAGAGTTGCTGTTCCACGGGTTGTTGTTGATCGGCACGGTGTCGTACTCCAGGCTCTTCTTGCTAGACGCCAGGCTGCTCGTGCTGCTGCTGAATGAGCTGGACACGCTGCCGCTGAACGGGTGGCTAGTGGGCTTTGGTGAGTTCGGAGGGCTCCATTCGATTAGTGAGATTGTGGGCTCCGTTTGGTTCAGGTTCCATGCCGATTTGCTCTTCGCCTTCGTGAAGTTCGGCGGTGGTGGACGGGGCGGTGGCTTCTTTTTTTCCATAGTCGGCATGAATTTTAACCTAGCACCGTAAAGTATTTTAAATTCACTGCGTTAGCGTGAGTTTTGGTGATAGTTACCTTCCACGGTCGTTGCTTTTGAGACGAGCCTCTTCTATTGAAGGGGCCGGCCGCATTGGTATTCGCATGTTCTTCATTAATAATCACATTAGGGAGGGAATCAAAGTGTTATATTGCAATAATATATCTTATCAATACGAGTGTTTATCACAGACCAGACCAGACCAATCAGTTTTCTACGGTTTAAAGCAGTTTATTGTGAAATTGAAATTTAATACTTGTGTATGTTATGTTATGATGGTCAGCTTACATTGCATACCTTGGTTGATTAGTTCCTGTAATTTATTGCATCACTTGTAATAGTGGAAGAGAGCCTGGTTATAACCCACATACTACGTATTAAACCGAAACGATAAGACGAAACTTACATATTATTTTAACCTTGTTGTAATCAAATGAGTCAAGAAAAAAGAAACTGCATTGCCAATATGGTTCGTTATTATTAAATTGGTTGGTTTTGGGTTAATAAGCAGCGCAAGATCCACATCTATTTACTATACCCTTCTTCTTTCAGCACATTGGCCATCCATAGTCCCATTTCAACTTGCGGAAGTTAACGTTTAAAAATACGTTGGGAACAATGATTACGAAAATACCCTAAAAGCACTATTGGTTTTTAAATTGGCATTTGAACAAATTTATTCAAGTTATAGCTAATGATGCGTCATATAAATTCTAATCAATAGTGCTATCTAAAATATTTTGTAAATATTTATGCGCTCCTTACTACATATTTGCCTGGACACGTCATTGCAATTTTATCGAAAATGAAATGTATTTTACATGACTTTTCAGTATCATCGGTATCATTTAATAGGAGATATTTGCAATATCTATGCAAAACACTTGTCAAGCTTGAAAACTATTACTAATACTATCATCACTAACAGAGACAGAACGATTACACGAAAACAAGCATTGATTTAAATTAAACAAAATAACTCGCAAAATAACTTATTGATTGATTTCAGTATCACACATAAGCCATAAAACATTTTTCGAAACTATTCACAGAAATTTTCTCTTCTAATGTCGCTTTAAGCGACGGGTGCCTGGCTAAACATAGCTTTATCAACTGCTATTTGAATTTTTTTATTTCATTTTTTTACTGAATATCTTTTCAAGGACTTTTATTGATACAGTTTTCTTTAAACTGTACACAACATTATAGACTAGAGCACGCAGAATCTAAATATGCAATCCATATTGCTAAGAGATGTCTATTAACTTTAACAAACAATAAAAAAGTGATGACATTTACGAATATGACAATGGTCATACGTAGGCAGCCCAATATACACATTTCAAATAAACGTACTTTGATAACATTTTTAAACACAAATTGTAAGTACATTATTGGAACTGATAAACTAAAATGTACTTATCAAAATGTACTTTCGAATTTTTTAATTTCATGTTTTTAAATCCTGTGCGATCGACTACAGTGAGGTAGGTAATTCCCCGAGTTGCGATTCCCTAAATGTGTAAAAACCTCGAGCATACATGACCATTCTCATGCATTGCGGTGTAGTAACGAGTTTCGGGTTAATTTGAATGTCTCTTATGTATTAGAAGTAAAACAGTGCCTAAAGATTCGATATGTAATGTGAAAACGTGGATTCGAAGTTTTCCTGAACTATACAATATACACTATACTTACAAGCATATTTTCACATTATGAAAACAACAAAGTTTTCTTCAGATTATGCAGCAAAATTGCAAGATTCTATAATATCACCAAATATGTATTAATGTTTCTTGAATAAAATAAGTTAATTATCTTCTGGCAATGTTCTTGCCATTTTTTAAATCTGTTCTTAATTTATTTAGTTATTACAGTTTGTAGATTACAATTTAAAAAAATTCTTTTGTAAAATTTTCAGGTGTTTTTAAATTTTTTGATGCAGCCCATATATTTTTTTATGTAACATACGTAGAACTTTTTTAATTTTGATGCAGCCAGTACTTATATGCAAACCACTTTAACGAGTTTACGGAAATTACGAAATTAAAATAATCTTGTGCTTGTTTTAAATTTGCACAAATTACGTAAGTTCGTGTACAATGAATCTTTTCTGTTTTCAAGAACAGCCTCAGCAACAGAAGACATGATTGGTGGAAAATTCAGAAAAATATATTGTAGTTAGTTAAAAGAGTATCACTATAATAATTAATGAAATAAGTAATTTATCAGAATATTATTGCTTTTGTATTATATTTTATCATGAAATAAATTTTCTTAAGATTTCGTTGCATATATTTTGCATAACTTCCACAAAAAGATGAATATTTTTTGCATATTTATGTGACTATTTTCGATAAATGTGATGCATAAGTCAGTTTTCTAGTGTCACGTGCTCATCTGATCCACCGAAATTAACGGTTTAAACCGGTACAGCTGATTTTAACCTCAAATCGTGAAAGCTCAATAATTTATAATGAAATTACTTGGAGTTTTAATGCATACTGAGGACATGATTGAATTGATAGGCGAGTTAAATAAAACGAAATACAATTGATTAACTTTCATGTGTATTTTTTGCAAAATTTATAATATTTGTTCTTGGGTCTAAAATATTAATATACCTATGTCATATCAGGTTTTAGCAATTTCAACCACATATCTATTAGGATGTACATGGATATTCTAGAAGATGGAAGAATACTGCATACAAAAAAGTAATAACAAAAAATGTTCAAGTGTTCTCGAGGGATGTGATCTCGAGAGAACGGTTGAATTTTAGCAGGATGTACATGGGCATTTCAGAAGAAACAAGATTTTTTCTATCATAAAGAAAAGTAACGACAGTAAATGTTCACATGTTCATCAAGGAATAACATTGGGATCAACGGTACAAGTTCAGCAGGATGTACATGGATATTTTATAAGATGGAAGATTTTCCCATCAATGAGAAAGTATGACAGAAAATTATCAAATGTTCATCGAACAATGAAATTGGGATGTGAGGGTGAATATTTTTTTATTTTATTTTTGTAAATTAAATTTAAGATATGGATTGATACAATTATTCTTGTCAATTTATATTTCCATGTCGTTGAGCAGTCTTTTTAAAGTTGAGTAGAACAAATTGACGATAATACAACTCTAGGGCCTGATTGAGCATTAGTTTGACCAAGGCGTATATTTGGTTGCCTATGTTTCATAAACTTATAGAAAATACTCAAACAAATATATGTTCTTGAGTCAGACTCATGCTCAAGTATGGATTACAAATTCAGGCCTAGCCCTTCAGAAGTGTCGTTATTTATTAATGATTGAAATCATGCATATATTGTAGTGTATTGTAGTGAAGTGTAATATTCATGGATGTTTTAGGAGATGGAGACATATCTTTATCTACAAAAAATCATAGAGGAATATATTTCGTGTGATACTTAGATAGAACGATTGAATTATAGTAACAGTAGAAATCAATGTTACAGTACCACATGCGGTAGATTTCTCAGATTCAAGAGTACCAATTACAGCAGAAAATAGTGATGTAACTGGGGCCATAATGTTTAAAACCTAGGATAATCTAGGAATTCTAGGACATTGACAGTTCAAAAAAGAGTTCATTCATTTCAATTAAATTATAATTAACTTTTTGATGCTACAATATAAAATGTTAAATGTGGATTTGGTTAGGCCTTGCAATAGTTGATGAAGACAGCCTTTAGTTTACACCATAATTCAGTTGATGTTGAGCTGCGTAAATTCTACTTAATTTTTTTTGTTTTGTGTCCACAGAAACTGTCCTGAACTCGAATTGAACAATTTCACAAGGATCTTGTGGATTACCACATGCATTGCAGCAGTGAGGTCCTGGCTACAAGTTTTGGTGTTATTGTATAGCACAATCGTCTGAAATTGTTCATAGATATATGTATGTTGGTACAAATCAACAAGTTGATCAGGTGGCTGTATTTGTATAGAACATGAAACAAATAAAAAATAATAACATTCACTTTTTTTTTAATTTTCAGAATGTCATGGATATAAAATGTAAACGTTAAGCCCCAATTTTCATATATTAACGTGGTGCTACTTCGAACTTCGATGGCTAACTGAAGCCTGAATTTTCAAAGATCTGCACTTGTTTGTTTTTGAAATGTTTTTCAAATATCATTTAGATTCTACCGGAGTAAATCTAACTAGAAAAATTCCTAATAAGATTCTGGTTTGCTTTTATATGGGTTTATCATTCCGTGTAAAGCCTTTTAGCCTACTAAGGATGATTTTAAGATATTTTGTAAGATCCTGAAACATTGGTTTCTGTTACTTTCAAGGTGGTTTTTCAAACAACGTTTAGTTTCTGCTCCAGCAAATCCAACTAGAAACACTTCTAATAAGATTCCGGTTTGCTTGGATTTGTATTATTCCATAATTTCATTAATCTCTTTTAGCCTACTAAGAATTATTGTAAGAAGGAAACTTACAAAACTTGTAAGATCCTGAAACATTGATTTCTGTACCTCCTCGAGTGTGTGAGGAACTCCTCCAATATAATCAGTTATATGAACGAATTGGATACGATACTAGGCTTTATAAAGAGTCTCTTTGGATTCCAGACAAAAATTATTCTAAATTAAAATGGACAAGGCTTGAGGCTTGAAGAGAGGCTTCTTTGTTCAGATAGTTGAATATCTTATGGCTATATTATTATACATGGTTAGAAAGCCTGGAGTTTTCTTCTTAATAACTAAACTCTGCTACACATTTCTTGTGCTGCATTTGTCCAATTCAAATCATTGTTCGCTGTGATCACCTGAGCAATTTATGTAGAATTCCTGGTAGATAAGAAATTGAACATTTATCTATTGCCCTGGACAAAAATCAGTCCCATGAATGCCATGAAAAGCTGTAACTCATTGGGTTTCTCATATGACTGGTCTTATATCATAGCATCCCATAGCTTGAACTCCCCAAATAAATGTGTCTGGCTCGATCCTGCAGTGGCTGTTTCTTTATTTAGTAGGGTAATACTGTATAGCATATTTCTTTAGGATACGGTGCAAAGTTGTAAAATGTTAATACATCACCATATCCCAAAAGACACACCATACATATATCATACAATAAAAATTCCTTACTGGATCAATCCTGTTCCTGAAATTCATGAATCATTTTGGGTGGTTCTGGCAATGTAGTTACCAGGAAGGTGTAACACATTAATATGATTACTGCTAGTGGCAGTTGTCATTATCATTCATGTATTACTCAATTGGCTTTTAATCTCTAGTTATCCTTAATCTGGGGATAATTTCTATACATTCCAATACACACAAATGTCTGGTACTAGAAATTAGTCTCTGATTAGAGTTAACTTTAGATTCAACCAGAATCAGGATTAATGAAAGGGTTGCAGTTGAAAATAGGTCATATTCATTGGAAGATACGATTTGGAGGTAAATTAAATAAAGACAAAATAACGTGGGGTTGAAGGGGTTGTTGTGTGAAGGTGTTTAAATTCGATATTTAGCAGGATTTTCAATACTGGTATTGAAAATTAAGGCAAAATCAGTAAATTGGCATAAATTAAATTTCGTAAAATATGTCGCCATTGTAGACATTAAAACAAGGCACAGTGAGATTCCAGGAAAACAAGTGAAGCACGGAGATTGAGCTTCCCGATTACTCCACCAGCATAAAGTAACACCATCACTTCGTTTCCAATTCTCAAGCTTTTGCAGAAGTAGAGTGCATCGCTTTACATTCACGTTACCACCGGCAATTAGCGGATCCTGGGAACACCGAGGGAGGGATAGTGATTTCAGGTGAGTGCCTTCAAAAGTCGTTTGTGCGACTGGCGACTGGCCATTTTGCCATTTTTAAGGAAATTCAATTGGGGCAATTTTGACGATTTCACATGATTTTTAATGTCTTCATTGACAATTGAGACCCATACTCGCTTTAATTGTTTGCTGTGGTCACTAGCTTATGGTCAATTTCTTATAAATTAAATTACAGACGAAATTACGTTCAGTTCGAATCATTGAAGGGTATTTTCGTTAAGGGGTTGTTTTCTCAATAAGGGCTATACAAATTTGTCGGAATTCTAAATAATGGCATAATTTTAATTTCGTTAAAATGGTTAAGTACGTGTATTTCAAAATTCCAAGAAGTCCTGTAAATATATCATGTGTTCAAAAGCTGCCCTGTGATTGGCTGTCAATCGGCATACACCAACCAAAATCCTACACTAGCCTCAGTAGGTGTCTGTATTCTCGGTTGCAACAGATGCTAAGTGTCCGTTCGGTTTTTTAAGAAACAGTTAAAACAGTTTTAACCCGAGAATTTTCATTTAAATGGGGCGAGGGCACTATCAGAAACGTGGGGGAGTGTTTTGGGTCTAATTGGGACGGGTAAGCCAAAAGTGCGAGTGGTGGTAAGCGGCTCCCAGAGATGAAGGTGGATGTGTAAAATCGAAATCCGCGTTCCTCCCGAATCCAGGAATTGCGAAAAATCGGATCAAAATCGGATTTTACGTCGAAAAACCGTTGGAAGAAGTGCAAAATTTGAATGTTGCGCAAAAGACCATTGCGTCGATCAGGTCAGTTAGTGCCACACGTTAGGAACTAAACGTGTCACTCATACCACACGTTAGAAACTAAATGTGTCACTCATAACCTAACCTAACCACTCATAATGGTAAATAAGTGCCACACTTATTATTACATCTTCATTTCAACACCAACACACAACTTCTATTCAGCCTTAAATACCACAGCCACACTTTTGTTCTATTAATTATTCAAAGAGCACACATATATTTGAACAGTTCTATACACTTCCACAGAAATTTGCTATTATCATATTTTATATGCTATAACACTTTTTATTCACTATATAAGTCAACGCATTTTACAATTGTATACAACACCAAAAGGTTCATTAAATCAAAACAATTTATTACACTGTAAATTTCTTTTTGTAATTCATTAATTATATAATCACATTTTGTTACACAAATACACAAAACACGCACACACCAGCCACAGTAGCAAACTGCACTACAGCATGACCAAAGAACACCTCAACAAGCTGTTTTAGGTTTGGGAGGTTAGGTTAGGTTTCTTCTCTGTTATTGCAAAAGCGTCTCTGGTGTTTTCTGCATTGGAGTGTAGCAGATGAGTTTCGTTGTGGGTCTACTGTGTAATGTGCGATGGAGAGGTTCACACGTGGCCGGGCGTTGTGGTTAACTATCCTCTACTGCAGCGGTCGGCAACTCTGCCCATTAAGAGCGCAGCAAAATTTCAAAAATTCCAAGCGCACATATGATTTTCTTATATGTACTATATGTGTTATATGTACAATTATTATTATTATTGAACAGTAAAATAACAAGAGCTTATGTTCTTAATTATTATTAACAATGCAAGTACAATATATTTAGGCAATTTAGGTATCATGTAATTACTGTATATTGGGAGTGCTCCCGTTGATAAATAAATAATTATTATTATTATGCCGACCCCTGCTAGTAAGTAATTACTGTATATTGGGAATGCTCCCGTTGATAAATAAATTATTATTATTATTATTATGCCGACCCCTGCTAGTAATTTTTTTACTCAAAATATTTATTCACACCCAGCGATATTAGAACAATTTTAATTTTAACCATTCGTCACTCTTAATTACATTTAGTATCAGTACCGAGTGGTCCTTGCCAGCGCACATTGCTAACGCAGCCACGAAAAACAGTTGCTAAACTGGGTTAAAGAATTGACACCACTAACATGTTTAATAATTACACGTCTTTTGCAATGGCAGCAACGAATGCATCTTCCTCCAACGGTTTAATTTGGTTTAAACTAAATATAACGTTTGGGCGACCGTCAGGAGCTTTAGCCCAAACAATTTCAACAACTCGAGATTATACAGACGTAAACGTAAGAGCGTTTTGTAACTGGTTTTAACTGTTTGTTGAAAAAACGAACTTTCTTTCACCGTAATTTATTTTGTAAGCGTACGGAACGTGGATTAAAGGTAATGGCCGAACAGCTGATTGTATTTATTTCCAATGTTTTACAATTCTTTTACAAAGCTATAATATTCCGTTAACATTAAGTACGGCAATACCTTGCACAGTCCTGGGTTATACCAAACTATTTGAAACCGGACTAAACTGAACGAAAAAGTCTACTTCAATAAATTAATCGCTTAAAATGACTTCACCCAATGAATAACCAAACATTTATGCACAATCAAATTTTTCTTTAGCATTTAAAACCGGGCTATAGTGAATCTGGACTATACGGGGTATTGCAGTATTTTGCATCAATAATTCGCATAATGTGCAACTCTACATTTCGTTAAACGTTGCGCAAAAAAATACGATACACAAAAAACTTGATTACGCCTTCTTATTTAACTCACTTATCTATATAATTACTCACTATGCGAATTATACTGACAATATGCTACAACGCTGACCACAACTTGCACATACTATAATTTGGTTGCAGCCCATTATTTGAGCAAACTTTAATTTTATATTATCATCTGGCTCTTATACCAAATTCTCTTATATTGAATCAAATATATTTGTGTGTAAAATATTCGTTGAGTATGAGTATCAATCATGACATTGTTTTTTTTTTACTTTCTTGGTATTTTCAATTTCAACATTTAAACAGAAATATCCTTAACTTTTCTCACGATTTTTTCAAATTCATGTTTTAATAATTTCTAAAATTAGTGGATTGAAAATTATTTGAATTAAACTTAAAAAACAAACATATTTTCACAGAAATAAAAGTTAAAATATGACAAATGGGATGTAAATAAAATAACACTGTACAAAAAACTGCCAACACCGCAAGGTAAAATGGCAATTTATTAAATAATTATTAATTAAATAATATTTAAATAATATTTTAATTATTACTTCATCATTTATTATGAAATATATAGACTTTAAACATTGTTGGTACAAAAAAATAGCGTTTGTTTCTTATAAACGTTCTACCAAAAATAATTTTTCAAATACCAAAATGTACCGAGAAAGTTTTTTTTTTTTTTGTTATCGCTGTTATCATGGTTAAGTCCATAGAATATGCTGTAGAACATTCATATTTGGAGGAAAACTGATCAATTATAATAATGCCCTGCGAGAGAATCACAAGCACTGCTATTGATTAGTCAAAGCCTTAACTTTCTACATCACACAAACGTTGGAGCAAGCAACTTTCTTGGGTCATTACAATTACTACATTATGTGCAAGTTGCGATCAGTGTACAACATCACACAAATGTCGGAGCATATGTGTAGCACTATCTGTGCTATACATATATGGTACTATACAGGGCGATCCAAAGAGTTCTCAATGTTTTTGGACCACACTGTAAACATTATATATATATATATATATATATAATATGTAATTATACAGAGGACATAAAAATATGATTACATACACGTAAAATTTACAAATATAAAATATTACTATCTATTCACAAACCTTTGAGGTTAAAGTTTTATTTTAGCTAAACTGACATATTGTACTCTTAAAATTTGACAAATTTTTAAGCCGATGATCCCAAACATTATCAAATTCACTGTTCGATCGATTAAGTAGACACAATAATTTGAAAGTAAATAATCATAATATGTGAATTCAAACCGATTCAATAAATGTGGAGATATTAATAATTTTGGTATCATTTTTTAGGTTTAATAATGTACGGGCTCCTTTAAAGTAACTCATGCATTGAAAGGTGGAGCCTTTTCCAATTGACTGCTAGTTTATGATTCGCTGCCATTAACTTTTTGTCATTCAACTGCATGCGATTTCTTGATTCATTACTACTTAAATATAACTTAACTTATTGCTTACCTCATTACTACACTTATCTAGATTTGTTGGGTTCCTTTAAAGTAACTTATGTCTTGAAAGATGGAGCGTGTCGATACTTTCCCACTTAACTGAGAGATTATGATTCGCTGCCATTAACTTTGGGGCATCTTTGATGCAACGGCATGCGATTTCTTGTTTAATTACTACTTAAATATAACTTAACCCATTGCTTACCTCGTTACTGGACTTGGCTAGATTTGTCAATACAATGAAGTGTACTCTATATAAATTCAATGATCTTTCACATTCACATCACATTAAAGTTTCTTATGTAACGAAAATCATATTAAAGTTTGCAGAATTTGTACAACATATGTCAATGATTGAATGGTATTTTGTCTGTATTTTATGTACATTTTGAAAATCAGGTGATCAAAAACGTTTTTGATTTGCTCCGTATAACTATAAGGGGGCAATATTGGTTTCATGGAGTTTTCTGGATTACTTTTGAAGCCCCCAAACAAATTCAACATATTTTTGTGTGTTCCTGTGTATAATTACCTCATAAATTTAACCAGAATTCTTAAAACGAATTTTAACCTTCTTGCCAATTTTTCAGGGATCTTCTAGAACTCGGGGGAATCATGATATTGTGATCTTACCCTAGTCTATTCCTATCCCTCCTGGTCCTGCGTCGGGCTTCTGTACATTTTCATTAATTTTAATCTTTTTTAACACCTCAATTTCAAGATTCTTTGCTAAATTTTATGCCTTCTGTCATGATTATTAATGTAAATTCCATTAGTGGGATTCTGCAAAATGCAACAGGAGTAATTATCGGTAGCAATGGGTACCAAACGGTAATTATTGACAGGCATAACTCTTACTGAAAGTGTCAGGTCACCAGTAGTTATTTGTACTAAGTTTGGTACTATTTAGATGTCAGTAGTAATTTAATCGGACTTGCCAATAACTACCATCCGTTATCTGCTGCTGGCTATAACTGCTTATGTTATGTTTTCCAGAAGACCAATAATGTGATTCATATACAAACACGTTTTTTTTGGTTACAGAATACCGACTTATGGCCATTCTTACCTTCTTTTTGTCCTATGCAGGGTGATTTAGACCATTTTTTGCCAGGCTCAATTTTTCGTTTTTGTTTATAACAATAATAATATATGAGAGTTCAAAGTCACCCTGCGTAGACCTGTATTTTCTAATTTTGTTGTTTCTTTCAGGAAACGCGTTAGCAAATTCGTGATTTTATTTAGTTTTAACAGTGTCGGGAGTGTGGTATCCAGATTACTTTCTGGTGCTTGTACCGTTATTTCGGGAGTGTGTGTGTCCAGATTACCTTCTGGCGCTAGTGCCGTTATTGCGCTTATGATCTAATTAAAGTAACGTTTCGTTAATCGGTACGGAATAAGCCGTGGGAGAATTGCTTTATTAATTCTGGATGCTAGCAGAGATGTTGGTTATACAATAGGTGGGTGCTGCAACAACTTACTTGATTGATAATAAATTTCAGGCATGTTTACTACAGTAACGTCACTTAAATTGAATCTTTGATTGTTTTACATGCTGTTGATTTAATGACACACGTTTATATGTAGCAACATTTAAATAGAAACTCTTGAAATAGTAACATATTTGTTTAGTTTTTGCAGGATATATTTTCTCTTGCTGTGTTTACGTCATTTGTTATTTATGAACATATCGATTAGCAAAGCAACATTAATAACATTTTTTTTATAAACTAAAAGAGCAAATTACGTAAAAGTACGTAGCTTTTATTATTAGAGAGCCATAATGATCTTTACTAGGTTATTATTGGCCTTTGGCGTTTCCGTCTACTCTTATTATTATTATGTAAGTCTTAAACATATATTTACTGCCAAATTTGCAAAATTTCTAAAACGTAAGTCTAGCAGTTTATTATTACATTGTCAAAAACTAATGCAAATTTGGAATTTGTTATTTGGGTTACCCTGCAAAATAAGCATCGATATGAACTCATTATTTAATTTTATTATTAATGATTGCAACTGAATATTATATTTGTTTTGCTAAACATTAGACAATGTTTAAAAATTAATGAGACTAATATGAAAGGACAATGTTACTATTTTGAGAGGTTGCATTTAAATGGAACAAGCTACAATTTATTTATATGCCTACAATTGGAAAAATTGGTCATAACTTAATTTCTCAATTGATTACACAAGCTTGAAATTTATTAACATACAATTCATTATTATTATAATCGTTGGTATATCTGTACGACTTTCAATAATTTGTGTGCCTTTAGTCATTTTCATTAAGAATTAAGAATTAAAATTATTATTGCAAAGTGTATATTAAGTGTGTATAAGTGTTTACAAAAGTTATAGATTTTATTATTATTTAAAATAAAATCAATTAGTATTATGTGCACCTTCAATAATATAGTTTACAAATAAAGCTTTCTGTATTGATACTGAGCAGTAAATTATACAAGAACTATTTATTTCAAAACATTCTGAAACATAATTTATTGAAAAACTTGCACCTTTAAAAATAAGATTACGAAAGTAATAGATGTTATTATTATTTAAAATAAAGTCAATTAGTAATTTACTTAAAAGCCCAAACTTTCATTGCAACAGTATTTATTGAATTAGTCAAAAATATAGTTAATTAACTTATCTGTATCGATACAGAGAATTAAATTATGCAAGAACTAGTTGTAAAAAATTCTTAATCACACAACAAATTTTGAAAAACTTTTTTATAATTTTTTTATATTATTTAAAAGTAATATTATATATTAAGTTTAAGGTTTTATCCATATTACCAGTTATTTATTTAAGGTATTACTCTGTACTTACTGGTATAGTTATTTTTTATTTTATTTTATTATTTATTTATTTTTATTTTGCCTGACTAGTTTCAGTTTGTTTAGCAAACCATCATCAGAGGCGTGAAAAGTTTACAAAGAATACAATAATTATGTTAAATATAAATTATAATAATATTTGTTATGTGTTTATTGTTGTAGTATGTATAAATTATTTAAATTTAATTATTTATTATTTTAACTAAAACACTTATAAGAACTAAGAATGAAACATCTATGAAAGCAAATCCTAAACACCTTAATTTCTCATTGTTTAACGATCAACAGACTTACCAAAAATATACCACACGGCCGACAACAACAAGACCTGTCTGTATACGAGCACGGGAATTACGCGAAAATCTAGATATACATATTCCAAGTATGCTCTCTACTGGTCTGTGCGAAGTACCCCCTTGGCTACTCCCCAAGATTTCTATTCGCACAGACTTAGTCCGATTCACTAAAGCAGACACTCCCGAAATTATCTTGAAGAACAAATTCCGCGAATTGGCACAGGAGTACCCTAACTACTGCCAAATCTATACAGACGGGTCGAAAACCGAAAACGGTGTAGGCTCTGCATTTACGGCAGAAAATAATAGTCACTCATGGTCACTGGCTACATCGTCGAGCATATACACGGCTGAGCTGTGTGCGATCTGGCAGGCCCTTCGATATTGTGACATGTCGAGGGGCAGCACATTCCTCATATGTTCAGACTCTCTATCTGCTCTGCAGAGTATCTCAAACACGACATCGGATGACCCACTGGTCCAAATGATTCTTGCCACTGTCGATCACCTAGCGAAGTCTCAGAAGACAATCACTTTCGTGTGGATCCCGTCACACGTCGGTATAAAAGGCAACGAAATGGCAGATGAGGCCGCTTACCAGGCAGCCAATTCCAATATTATAGATGACATCCCGTGTAGAGCAGAAGACATTAAGAGCTTCTGTACCCAATCGATTGTGGCGGCCTGGCAGCAGGAGTGGACAAGCAAGGACAGCAAGCTAGCACCAATAAAACCTAATGTGACCAAGTGGAGATCACCGAGAACACTGTCAAGAAGGGAAGAGATAGCTCTTGTGCGCCTCAGAGTGGGCCACACCAATCTTACCCATTCCCACCTTCTAGCTGGTACAGACTCCCCGATGTGTGATGCTTGCAACACCCCACTGACAGTGCGGCACATCCTAGAGGAATGTATAACACTAGCGCACATACGGCAAAGACTAGGGCTTGCAAACAACATCCAAGCAATTCTAAGCAACAGCCAAGAATCCACTGACACTGTCATTACGTTTCTGCGAGAAGCAGAGCTTCTACAAAAAGTTTAAATATACATGTATTACCTATATCTATATACCCTCTGTAATCGTTCCTTTGTGGGATAACCCTTTTTCCGACGGTCGACCTATGTTTGTTAATGAAAATAAGTCCTTACGACAGACCCCGTAAGGTGAAGAGTGTGTCCCTCGTTCTTTTTCCCCTGATTTTCTTGTAATATTGTTAAATGTACCTTATATTGACGGCCAATGACCATAGTAGTCGACGCCGATAAACCAATTAAAAAAAAAAAAAAAAAGAACTAAGAATTGATTTCACTTTCCATTACTAAAATTAATACCCCCAAAAAAGATAGATTCACACATTTTAATTTATATTAACACTAACAAATTAAGTAATACTATATAATTTATACATACTACAACAATAAACACTAACAAATATGATTATAATTTATATTTAAACATTCTTATAACAAACTTGGCGCTAATTTATATTTAACATAATTATTGTATTCTTTGTAGACTTCTCACGCCTCTGATGATGGTTTGCTAAACAAACTGAAACTAGTCAGGCAAAATAAATATAAATAAATAATAAAATAAAATAAAAAATAACTATATAAGTAAGTACAGAAAATTACTTAAATATTATTATAATATATTATATTATTTAATAGAAATATTATATTATAATATAAAGATGGTTACTCTCTCTCTCTCTCTCTCTCGCTCTCTATATATATATATATATATATATATATATATATATATATATATATATATATATATATATATTATATTAAATTTAAAATAATAACTTAGTTAAGTAATGATTTCCTTTCAATCTTTAGCACTATCCTTGTACAGATATATGCCAACGGTTATATTATAACAGCCGATTCAAAGTTGTATGCACACTTCTATTGGTTTCATTGTCATATTTACAATGTTTTCTTTAAACCAGGTGATGGCATTGTCGGAGTTTAAAAAAACCGAGATTAACAATTGTGCAAATTATTTAACCTCTGCTCGCTTAGATTATTCAGCGTCAATGCTCAGCTTTATGGCCGAAGGCTTTTTAAATGCAGCGTAATATTATTAATTAATTGTTTTTAACATTTTATTATTTTTAAAATTATTTTATTATTATTAATATATTAAGAAGGTTAGAATTGTTTGACTTGATTCAATTTCATGTGTTGTTCTTTTTCAATTTTCAAAAAAGGCGTAATATCACAGAAACAAATGAATTTTTTTAAAGTTAATGTTAATGTGTTAATATGTATACTCGAGCTTGCAGTATTTATTTAAACTACTGTAAAAATGTTATAATTTTAGTTTATTCAGTTTATTCATTACCTTCATTATTCAATGCCTTCTGTAGACCAGGGCACTAAGAACTCTCGACTTTGCCACGCATTTCACTCGGTCTCCTGCGGCCTGTTCTCGGTTAACGCAAGTACTGCGATGGTTTTCGGATTTCGGAGATCCGCTTGCCCAGGACCTCTGACCACACCGGTTTGAACTGAAGAGGTACGTCAGGTGTCTGGATCTTCGCCAAATCAACTTTAAAGCAAGATTAAGGGGTATGTAGACTAAAGATGAGCTCCAAGATGCTTAAACGTGAGTACTTTTTTAATTACTTGCCCGCTTGTCGAAGTTTGTGAAAACCACCTGATTTTCCCGGACTTCTACTTATCGCTTAAGGCTGATTCATAGATATCTTACGCAATGTAATGCCGTGGCAAAAGTATTTTTCCATAAATACCCCATAGCGATGTTATAATTATTACAGATTTGATATGATCATTATGAGTTTAGATATGTTTTATTTGCCTTGCGTAATTAATTATCACCCAATTATTTTCTTCATTATTCTAATAGGGTAAGAGGATGTTACCACTCTAGAAATAATTGTTTAAAACTAATTGGGCGCACTAGTTCATTTCACCGTCTCCAGTTCGGAACTTGCTCCAGCCAGACTGTGGGTTTAAGGGAAATCGATTCGGATGTTTTTACTGATGAAGAGATGATGATTGCCACTCCTTGTCGGAGCATTCGCAAAGACGTGCCGATGTCCGACTTGGTACGGCAGACATTCCCGTCGCCAATTGTCTGCATTGCCACAGCATTGCGCTGCATTAAAAATCTGTGAATCAGCCTTTACCTTCCTTTTATTAGTATTAAATTGTTAAAAGTGCATCGCTTAAGTGAGCAGGGTTTTTCTTTCAGGCGCCATATTTTTATGTGTTGTCGGCGCTATTCCTCACAACAAGAGATGCACTATAAACCAATAGAGTTTGTCATTCTATTATTGCGTTCCCACATTGTCGGCGCTCTACCATGCGTTTTCAATTTTACTTGTAATGCAATGTACTAGGGGCATTCCTTTTTTGCGCCGTGCATAACCTGCACACTTATCTCATGTATTAGGTAGGTGTCCGTTATCTCATATATTAGGCAGGTGTCCGTTATCTCATATATTAGGCAGGTGTCCGTTATCTCATGTATTAGGTAGGCTATATCTTCACACGTAAAACTATACTCCAAACACTATATTTCACTCTACGAGGGTTGGGGGGAGGGGGGCGTACATGAGTATAATAGGGCTCAGGGCGAATCTCTCATGTATAAAATAAAAAGATAACGGCATCGGTGGAACGGACGTTTCATTTACAGCTGCGGATCAACCGATTTTGAAACCGTGAACAATTAGAAATTTCTACATTCGTCGATATTAAATTGGCTGCAATCGTAAATCAAGCGTTCAATTCACAGACAGTACCTCTAGCTCGCAACACTTTTGGAGCATTCTAGAGGTGATGCGACTTTAGGTGATGCTGGAAATCTGTTGGACAAATATTTTAATGATCAACTTAAATGCATTTCGTTTTGATGCTAAGAGCAGTTAGTTGATGGCTGCTCGTTAAAATATGATCACCAAAATCTCATTTTCATTTCATTGATTATTCATCATGATACTTATATTGATTTCTAAAGCATTAAAGTTATTTTTAAGTATATAAAAGATCTTTAAAGATATTTCTAAAGCTATAAAGTATTAAATTTTAATTAATTAATGGCTGGAATTACATGTGTACTTTAATCAGCATCAGCGAAGAGCCAAGAATATCTATCTTGAGTAACGTGTGAAGCCAAAACTTTATTTAATTAATTTATACTTTACCTTATACTTTAAAAAAGTAGATGGGTTTTTACGATTAAAAAAGATGTTTTACTGAATAGTCTAAATATCTTAATATTAGTCAAATACAAGATTAAAAAAAAAACAAACATTATCACCAAGCCACCAAACAAATCTTCCAACTCGAGCCAACAAAAGATGATATTAACATAGTTTTTTCTATACATCCCGGCGTTTCTGAGAGCGGGTCCTGTGTTTTACCGTCATAACCGTTGGTTATGGTGGTAAAACAATTGGGGTTAATTGGGACTAGCAGTTGTATCGAGCCAACAAATAATTTTATACTTTCAATGCCTGCTCTAATTAAGAATTAGTTAAGCTTCTCGATGCCAGGCATACATCTGTAGTAAACCTACATTGTCTACTTACCTTTCCATAAATGCATCACAGGTAAACCTACATTGCTCACTTATCTTTCGATATCCATAACCACGTAATAGCATTTAATATATGTAATTACAATTAGATGTATGTATTAACTTATTAGTTGTCTGCATTGAAACACTCGGAAGGCACATCAAACCCGTTTACCTTTATTTATTGTTACGGTATCGAATCTCGAGCACAAATATACATCAAATTTTGAGAATTCATCGTTCTGTTGCAACTTTAACCGTTGAGTTTCTTTTAATAAACAGCAATAAGCAGGCAACAGCAATCAGCTGGCGAAATGAAAACGGACGCGCACAGTGTTCCCACTTATAAAAAAAACTTCCCCCATGAAAAGTGAAAGTCTTTTCAGTGTTCCCACTTGTAAAAACAAAAACTTTAGTCCATGTAAAGTGGGAACCATGTAAACCACATCTTTTCAGTAAATAGCATATAATAACAATAATAGGAAACGCACCAACATATCTTAATTAATAAGTACTTTAAGACTTGTGTTTGGTTAATTAAATCAAATTCGGATAAAAAGTTGGAAACATGCTGCACACAGTGACATCAGGTTTACATTATGTCCACAATGTTCCATTGTTTTATCTACTAAACTCACTACTGTGAGTTTATTAACAGCGACAGTTCAATCTCTGAGTTTCTATACTTCAGCACACTCTCCTTAATGTGATATACTCTCTTATGTTTTATACATGATTTATATTCATTCAAACATGGAATATTTATTTGATCTTTTGATTTTTATATTAAGAAATATGGTTGCAATGTGACGATCACGATCTGGCTCTGTCCTTTGCAATCCTCTGCAGGATGGCTTTTCCCATTTCATTCAATCTGTTTCTGTTAGCTGCCTCTTCTGTTACTTCTACTCTGACAGTTCCCGGGTAGCGGGTAGATAGTTTTTGCGACCCAGCAGAAAAAGTCTACTTCAGGGAAGCGACCCTGCCCACGCGAGCCTTGGTTCCCGCTCATCTCCTAGTACAGAGGGGGAGTCATGTCCTAACCCAGAATCCCTTATCTCAAATTCAATTCCTTTCCTCTCATTTGTTCTTACACTACTACCCCTGGAAGTTTGGCCAACATTCTCTATTCTCCATTGACCTGAGATTCTCCTCGTGCGCTTTTTACCTCACATTATCATTGTGAGAGACCGCTCTGTTCCTTATTGGAACAGAGTTCTCCTCAATACGAATTATCTGTTGGTTAAGTGTAGGTGCGGAAATACATGGGAATAAACATGATGTATGCATAACAAGCATTACTGAGTGAGATCACTCTGTTCATTATTGGAACAGAGTACTCCTCAATACGAATTATCTAGTGGTTAAGTGTAGGTGCGGAAATACATGCTAACAAATATGATGCATGCATAACAAGCATTAGTGAGTGAGCTCACTCTGTTAATTATTGGAACAGAGTTCTCCTCAATACGAATTATCTGGTGGTTAAATGAACGTGCGGAAATACAAGGGAATAAACATGATGTATGCATAACAAGCATTAGTGAGTGAGATCACTCTGTTTATTATTGGAACAGAGTTCTCCTCAATACGAATTATCTGGTGGTTAAGTGTAGGTGCGGATATACATGGGATTAAACATTTATGCAAAGGAAGCATTAGTGAGTGAGACCGCTCTGTTCATTTATGGAACAGAGTTCTCAGCAATACGAATGATCTAGTGGTTAAGTGTAGGTGCGGAAATACATGCGAATAAACATGATGAATGCATAACATATGTGAGTGAGATCACTCTGTTCATTATTGGAACAGAGTTCTCCTCAATATAAATTATCTGGTGGTTATGTGCGGAAATACATGGGAATAAACATGATGTATGTTATAACAATCATTAGTGAGTGAGATCACTCTGTTCATTATGGGAACAGAGTTCTCCTCAATACGATTTATCTGGTGGTTAGGTGTAGTTGCAGAAATATATGGACATAAACATTTATGCAAAGCAAGCATTGTGAGTGACACCGCTCTGTTCATTTATGGAACAGAGTTCTCCTCAATATGAATTATCTGTTGGTTATGTGCGGAAATACATGGGAATAAACATGATGTATGTTATAACAATCATTAGTGAGTGAGATCACTCTGTTCATTATGCGAACAGAGTTCTCCTCAATACGATTTATCTGGTGGTTAGGTGTAGTTGCAGAAATATATGGACATAAACATTTATGCAAAGCAAGCATTGTGAGTGACACCGCTCTGTTCATTTATAGAACAGAGTTCTCCTCAATATGAATTATCTGTTGGTTATGTGCGGAAATACATGGGAATAAACATGATGTATGTTATAACAATCATTAGTGAGTGAGATCACTCTGTTCATTATGCGAACAGAGTTCTCCTCAATTCGATTTATCTGGTGGTTAGGTGTAGTTGCAGAAATATATGGACATAAACATTTATGCAAAGCAAGCATTGTGAGTGACACCGCTCTGTTCATTTATGGAACAGAGTTCTCCTCAATATGAATTATCTGTTGGTTATGTGCGGAAATACATGGGAATAAACATGATGTATGTTATAACAATCATTAGTGAGTGAGATCACTCTGTTCATTATGCGAACAGAGTTCTCCTCAATACGATTTATCTGGTGGTTAGGTGTAGTTGCAGAAATATATGGACATAAACATTTATGCAAAGCAAGCATTGTGAGTGACACCGCTCTGTTCATTTATGGAACAGAGTTCTCCTCAATATGAATTATCTGTTGGTTATGTGCGGAAATACATGGGAACAAACATGATGTATGTTATAACAATCATTAGTGAGTAAGATCACTCTGTTCATTATGGGAACAGAGTTCTCCTCAATACGATTTATCTGGTGGTTAGGTGTAGTTGCAGAAATATATGGACATAAACATTTATGCAAAGCAAGCATTGTGAGTGACACCGCTCTGTTCATTTATGGAACAGAGTTCTCCTCAATATGAATTATCTGTTGGTTATGTGCGGAAATACATGGGAATAAACATGATGTATGTTATAACAATCATTAGTGAGTGAGATCACTCTGTTCATTATGCGAACAGAGTTCTCCTCAATACGATTTATCTGGTGGTTAGGTGTAGTTGCAGAAATATATGGACATAAACATTTATGCAAAGCAAGCATTGTGAGTGACACCGCTCTGTTCATTTATGGAACAGAGTTCTCCTCAATATGAATTATCTGTTGGTTATGTGCGGAAATACATGGGAATAAACATGATGTATGTTATAACAATCATTAGTGAGTGAGATCACTCTGTTCATTATGCGAACAGAGTTCTCCTCAATACGATTTATCTGGTGGTTAGGTGTAGTTGCAGAAATATATGGACATAAACATTTATGCAAAGCAAGCATTGTGAGTGACACCGCTCTGTTCATTTATGGAACAGAGTTCTCCTCAATATGAATTATCTGTTGGTTATGTGCGGAAATACATGGGAATAAACATGATGTATGTTATAACAATCATTAGTGAGTGAGATCACTCTGTTCATTATGCGAACAGAGTTCTCCTCAATACGATTTATCTGGTGGTTAGGTGTAGTTGCAGAAATATATGGACATAAACATTTATGCAAAGCAAGCATTGTGAGTGACACCGCTCTGTTCATTTATGGAACAGAGTTCTCCTCAATATGAATTATCTGTTGGTTATGTGCGGAAATACATGGGAACAAACATGATGTATGTTATAACAATCATTAGTGAGTAAGATCACTCTGTTCATTATGGGAACAGAGTTCTCCTCAATACGATTTATCTGGTGGTTAGGTGTAGTTGCAGAAATATATGGACATAAACATTTATGCAAAGCAAGCATTGTGAGTGACACCGCTCTGTTCATTTATGGAACAGAGTTCTCCTCAATATGAATTATCTGGTGGTTAAGTGCGGAAATACATGGGAATAAACATGATGTATGTATAACAATCATTAGTGAGTGAGATCACTCTGTTCATCATTGGAACAGAGTTCTCCTCAATACGATTTATCTGGTGGTTAGGTGTAGTTGCAGAAATATATGGATATAAACATTTATGCAAAGCAAGCATTGTGAGTGACACCGCTCTGTTCATTTATGGAACAGAGTTCTCCTCAATATGAATTATCTGGTGGTTAAGTGCGGAAATACATGGGAATAAACATGATGTATGTATAACAATCATTAGTGAGTGAGATCACTCTGTTCATTATTGGAACAGAGTACTCCTCAATACGATTTATCTGGTGGTTAGGTGTAGTTGCAGAAATATATGGACATAAACATTTATGCAAAGCAAGCATTGTGAGTGACACCGCTCTGTTCATTTATGGAACAGAGTTCTCCTCAATATGAATTATCTGTTGGTTATGTGCGGAAATACATGGGAATAAACATGATGTATGTTATAACAATCATTAGTGAGTGAGATCACTCTGTTCATTATGCGAACAGAGTTCTCCTCAATACGATTTATCTGGTGGTTAGGTGTAGTTGCAGAAATATATGGACATAAACATTTATGCAAAGCAAGCATTGTGAGTGACACCGCTCTGTTCATTTATGGAACAGAGTTCTCCTCAATATGAATTATCTGTTGGTTATGTGCGGAAATACATGGGAACAAACATGATGTATGTTATAACAATCATTAGTGAGTAAGATCACTCTGTTCATTATGGGAACAGAGTTCTCCTCAATACGATTTATCTGGTGGTTAGGTGTAGTTGCAGAAATATATGGACATAAACATTTATGCAAAGCAAGCATTGTGAGTGACACCGCTCTGTTCATTTATGGAACAGAGTTCTCCTCAATATGAATTATCTGTTGGTTATGTGCGGAAATACATGGGAATAAACATGATGTATGTTATAACAATCATTAGTGAGTGAGATCACTCTGTTCATTATGCGAACAGAGTTCTCCTCAATACGATTTATCTGGTGGTTAGGTGTAGTTGCAGAAATATATGGACATAAACATTTATGCAAAGCAAGCATTGTGAGTGACACCGCTCTGTTCATTTATGGAACAGAGTTCTCCTCAATATGAATTATCTGTTGGTTATGTGCGGAAATACATGGGAATAAACATGATGTATGTTATAACAATCATTAGTGAGTGAGATCACTCTGTTCATTATGCGAACAGAGTTCTCCTCAATACGATTTATCTGGTGGTTAGGTGTAGTTGCAGAAATATATGGACATAAACATTTATGCAAAGCAAGCATTGTGAGTGACACCGCTCTGTTCATTTATGGAACAGAGTTCTCCTCAATATGAATTATCTGTTGGTTATGTGCGGAAATACATGGGAACAAACATGATGTATGTTATAACAATCATTAGTGAGTAAGATCACTCTGTTCATTATGGGAACAGAGTTCTCCTCAATACGATTTATCTGGTGGTTAGGTGTAGTTGCAGAAATATATGGACATAAACATTTATGCAAAGCAAGCATTGTGAGTGACACCGCTCTGTTCATTTATGGAACAGAGTTCTCCTCAATATGAATTATCTGGTGGTTAAGTGCGGAAATACATGGGAATAAACATGATGTATGTATAACAATCATTAGTGAGTGAGATCACTCTGTTCATCATTGGAACAGAGTTCTCCTCAATACGATTTATCTGGTGGTTAGGTGTAGTTGCAGAAATATATGGATATAAACATTTATGCAAAGCAAGCATTGTGAGTGACACCGCTCTGTTCATTTATGGAACAGAGTTCTCCTCAATATGAATTATCTGGTGGTTAAGTGCGGAAATACATGGGAATAAACATGATGTATGTATAACAATCATTAGTGAGTGAGATCACTCTGTTCATTATTGGAACAGAGTACTCCTCAATACGATTTATCTGGTGGTTAGGTGTAGTTGCAGAAATATATGGACATAAACATTTATGCAAAGCAAGCATTGTGAGTGACACCGCTCTGTTCATTTATGGAACAGAGTTCTCCTCAATATGAATTATCTGTTGGTTATGTGCGGAAATACATGGGAATAAACATGATGTATGTTATAACAATCATTAGTGAGTGAGATCACTCTGTTCATTATGCGAACAGAGTTCTCCTCAATACGATTTATCTGGTGGTTAGGTGTAGTTGCAGAAATATATGGATATAAACATTTATGCAAAGCAAGCATTGTGAGTGACACCGCTCTGTTCATTTATGGAACAGAGTTCTCCTCAATATGAATTATCTGGTGGTTAAGTGCGGAAATACATGGGAATAAACATGATGTATGTATAACAATCATTAGTGAGTGAGATCACTCTGTTCATTATTGGAACAGAGTACTCCTCAATACGATTTATCTGGTGGTTAGGTGTAGTTGCAGAAATATATGGACATAAACATTTATGCAAAGCAAGCATTGTGAGTGACACCGCTCTGTTCATTTATGGAACAGAGTTCTCCTCAATATGAATTATCTGTTGGTTATGTGCGGAAATACATGGGAATAAACATGATGTATGTTATAACAATCATTAGTGAGTGAGATCACTCTGTTCATTATGCGAACAGAGTTCTCCTCAATACGATTTATCTGGTGGTTAGGTGTAGTTGCAGAAATATATGGACATAAACATTTATGCAAAGCAAGCATTGTGAGTGACACCGCTCTGTTCATTTATGGAACAGAGTTCTCCTCAATATGAATTATCTGTTGGTTATGTGCGGAAATACATGGGAATAAACATGATGTATGTTATAACAATCATTAGTGAGTGAGATCACTCTGTTCATTATGCGAACAGAGTTCTCCTCAATACGATTTATCTGGTGGTTAGGTGTAGTTGCAGAAATATATGGACATAAACATTTATGCAAAGCAAGCATTGTGAGTGACACCGCTCTGTTCATTTATGGAACAGAGTTCTCCTCAATATGAATTATCTGTTGGTTATGTGCGGAAATACATGGGAACAAACATGATGTATGTTATAACAATCATTAGTGAGTAAGATCACTCTGTTCATTATGGGAACAGAGTTCTCCTCAATACGATTTATCTGGTGGTTAGGTGTAGTTGCAGAAATATATGGACATAAACATTTATGCAAAGCAAGCATTGTGAGTGACACCGCTCTGTTCATTTATGGAACAGAGTTCTCCTCAATATGAATTATCTGGTGGTTAAGTGCGGAAATACATGGGAATAAACATGATGTATGTATAACAATCATTAGTGAGTGAGATCACTCTGTTCATCATTGGAACAGAGTTCTCCTCAATACGATTTATCTGGTGGTTAGGTGTAGTTGCGGAAATATATGGACATAAACATTTATGTAAAGCAACATTAGTGAGTGACAACGCTCTGTTCATTTACGGAACAGAGTTCTCCTCAATATGAATTATCTGGTGGTTAAGTGCGGAAATACATGGGAATAAACATGATGTATGTATAACAATCATTAGTGAGTGAGATCACTCTCTTCATCATTGGAACAGAGTTCTCCTCAATACGATTTATCTGGTGGTTAGGTGTAGTTGCAGAAATATATGGACATAAACATTTATGCAAAGCAAGCATTGTGAGTGACACCGCTCTGTTCATTTATGGAACAGAGTTCTCCTCAATATGAATTATCTGATGGTTAAGTGCGGAAATACATGGGAATAAACATGATGTATGTATAACAATCATTAGTGAGTGAGATCACTCTGTTCATTATTGGAACAGAGTTCTCCTCAATACGATTTATCTGGTGGTTAGGTGTAGTTGCAGAAATATATGGACATAAACATTTATGTAAAGCAACATTAGTGAGTGACACCGCTCTGTTCATTTATGGAACAGAGTTCTCCTCAATATGAATTATCTGGTGGTTAAGTGCGGAAATACATGGGAATAAACATGATGTATGTATAACAATCATTAGTGAGTGAGATCACTCTGTTCATTATTGGAACAGAGTACTCCTCAATACGATTTATCTGGTGGTTAGGTGTAGTTGCGGAAATTAATGGACATAAACATTTATGCAAAGCAAGCATTGTGAGTGACACCGCTCTGTTCATTTATGGAACAGAGTTCTCCTCAATACGAATTATCTGGTGGTTAAGTGCGGAAATACATGGGAATAAACATGATGTATGTATAACAATCATTAGTGAGTGAGATCACTCTGTTCATTATTGGAACAGAGTTCTCCTCAATCCGATTTATCTGGTGGTTAGGTGTAGTTGCAGAAATATATGGACATAAACATTTATGTAAAGCAACATTAGTGAGTGAGATCACTCTGTTCATTATTGGAACAGAGTTCTCCTCAATACGAATTATCTGGTGGTTAAATGTAGGTGCGGAAATACATGCGAATAAACATGATGTATGCATAACAAGCATTAATGAGTGAGCTCACTCTGTTCATTTATAGAACAGAGTTCTCCTCAATACGAATTATCTAGTGGTTAAGTGTAGGTGCGGAAATACATGGGAACAAATATGATGTATGCATAACAAGCATTAGTGAGTGAGCTCACTCTGTTTATTATTGGAACAGAGTTCTCCTCAATACGAATTATCTGGTGGTTAAGTGCGGAAATACATGGGAATAAACATGATGTATGTATAACAATCATTAGTGAGTGAGATCACTCTGTTCATTATTGGAACAGAGTTCTCCTCAATCCGATTTATCTGGTGGTTAGGTGTAGTTGCAGAAATATATGGACATAAACATTTATGTAAAGCAACATTAGTGAGTGAGATCACTCTGTTCATTATTGGAACAGAGTTCTCCTCAATACGAATTATCTGGTGGTTAAATGTAGGTGCGGAAATACATGCGAATAAACATGATGTATGCATAACAAGCATTAATGAGTGAGCTCACTCTGTTCATTTATAGAACAGAGTTCTCCTCAATACGAATTATCTAGTGGTTAAGTGTAGGTGCGGAAATACATGGGAACAAATATGATGTATGCATAACAAGCATTAGTGAGAGAGCTCACTCTGTTCATTATTGGAACAGAGTTCTCCTCAATACTAATTATTTGGTGGTTAAGTGTAGGTGCGGAAATACATGGGAATAAATATGATGTATGCATAACATATGTGAGAGAGACCACTCTATTCATTATTGGAACAGAGTTCTCCTCAATATGAATTATCTGGTGGTTAAGTGCGGAAATACATGGGAATAAACATGATGTATGTATAACAATCATTAGTGAGTGAGATCACTCTGTTCATTATTGGGACAGAGTTCTCCTCAATACGATTTATCTGGTGGTTATTTGTAGTTTCGGAAATATATGGACATAAACATTTATGCAAAGCAAGCATTAGTGAGTGACACCGCTCTGTTCATTTATGGAACAGAGTTCTCCTCAATATGAATTATCTGGTGGTTATGTGCGAAAATACATGGGAATAAACATGATGTATGTCATAACAATCATTAGTGAGTGAGATCACTCTGTTCATTTTTGGAGCAGAGTTCTCTTCAATACTAATTAAGAAGTTAAGTGTATTTGCGGAAATACATAAGATTATATTATATTTAATGCAAAAACTGGAAATTATGAGTGAGACAACTCTGTTCATTACTGGAACAGAGATCTCCACAAGCCCGGTTTAGCATCAATACGACACAAGATGATACAGGCTCAATTTATTCTGTACCCTGAGTACTTAAGAAGCTATATTTCAGCACCTGTATTATTTAAAAGTTCATTTGCCCACATATAATGCTTCAAAAGTGTTAAAGTCTTCTTGTGTTTAAATTGTGTCTCTCAGATAGGAATGTTTTATCTCTATGAGCTCTCTATTATGAATTTCTCCATAATGAAACAATTCAAAAATTGGAACTGATTGTACACATTTCTAAAACTTTTTAAGGTATTACTTGGACATTTGATACAATTTTGCAAGTAAAATATAGCAACAAATTCACAATAAGATATAATACCTTCAAAGCAATTTTTCAAATAATTAAAAAAATAATCATCTATCAACTTATGTACCATAATGAATTAAATATTTTTTAAATCTTGGTTACTTTATATAATTTTCTTACTTTTATCTAAAATATTCAGTTAAGGGTTTCATATTAGTGGTGCTGTTTTTGTTTTGTTGGTTCTATGGGGTCTTCTAGAATAGAAGATATCTTTATAGATATCTGAGATCTATATAGATCACTCTGTTCATTATTGGAACAGAGTTCTCCTCAATACGATTTATCTGGTGGTTAGGTGTAGTTGCAGAAATATATGGACATAAACATTTATGTAAAGCAACATTAGTGAGTGACAACGCTCTGTTCATTTATGGAACAGAGTTCTCCTCAATATGAATTATCTGGTGGTTAAGTGCGGAAATACATGGGAATAAACATGATGTATGTATAACAATCATTAGTGAGTGAGATCACTCTGTTCATTATTGGAACAGAGTACTCCTCAATACGATTTATCTGGTGGTTAGGTGTAGTTGGGGAAATATATGGACATAAACATTTATGCAAAGCAAGCATTGTGAGTGACACCGCTCTGTTCATTTATGGAACAGAGTTCTCCTCAATATGAATTATCTGGTAGTTATGTGCGGAAATACATGGGAATAAACATGATGTATGTTATAACAATCATTAGAGAGTGAGATCACTCTGTTCATTATTGGAACAGAGTTCTCCTCAATACGATTTATCTGGTGGTTAGGTGTAGTTGCAGAAATATATGGACATAAACATTTATGTAAAGCAACATTAGTGAGTGACAACGCTCTGTTCATTTATGGAACAGAGTTCTCCTCAATATGAATTATCTGGTGGTTATGTGCGGAAATACATGGGAATAAACATGATGTATGTTATAACAATCATTAGAGAGTGAGATCACTCTGTTCATTATTGGAACAGAGTTCTCCTCAATACGATTTATCTGGTGGTTAGGTGTAGTTGCAGAAATATATGGACATAAACATTTATGTAAAGCAACATTAGTGAGTGACAACGCTCTGTTCATTTATGGAACAGAGTTCTCCTCAATATGAATTATCTGGTGGTTAAGTGCGGAAATACATGGGAATAAACATGATGTATGTATAACAATCATTAGTGAGTGAGATCACTCTGTTCATTATTGGAACAGAGTACTCCTCAATACGATTTATCTGGTGGTTAGGTGTAGTTGCGGAAATATATGGACATAAACATTTATGCAAAGCAAGCATTGTGAGTGACACCGCTCTGTTCATTTATGGAACAGAGTTCTCCTCAATATGAATTATCTGGTGGTTAAGTGCGGAAATACATGGGAATAAACATGATGTATGTATAACAATCATTAGTGAGTGAGATCACTCTGTTCATTATTGGAACAGAGTTCTCCTCAATACGATTTATCTGGTGGTTAGGTGTAGTTGCAGAAATATATGGACATAAACATTTATGTAAAGCAACATTAGTGAGTGACAACGCTCTGTTCATTTATGGAACAGAGTTCTCCTCAATATGAATTATCTGGTGGTTAAGTGCGGAAATACATGGGAATAAACATGATGTATGTATAACAATCATTAGTGAGTGAGATCACTCTGTTCATTATTGGAACAGAGTACTCCTCAATACGATTTATCTGGTGGTTAGGTGTAGTTGGGGAAATATATGGACATAAACATTTATGCAAAGCAAGCATTGTGAGTGACACCGCTCTGTTCATTTATGGAACAGAGTTCTCCTCAATATGAATTATCTGGTAGTTATGTGCGGAAATACATGGGAATAAACATGATGTATGTTATAACAATCATTAGAGAGTGAGATCACTCTGTTCATTATTGGAACAGAGTTCTCCTCAATACGATTTATCTGGTGGTTAGGTGTAGTTGCAGAAATATATGGACATAAACATTTATGTAAAGCAACATTAGTGAGTGACAACGCTCTGTTCATTTATGGAACAGAGTTCTCCTCAATATGAATTATCTGGTGGTTATGTGCGGAAATACATGGGAATAAACATGATGTATGTTATAACAATCATTAGAGAGTGAGATCACTCTGTTCATTATTGGAACAGAGTTCTCCTCAATACGATTTATCTGGTGGTTAGGTGTAGTTGCAGAAATATATGGACATAAACATTTATGTAAAGCAACATTAGTGAGTGACACCGCTCTGTTCATTTATGGAACAGAGTTCTCCTCAATACGAATTATCTGGTGGTTAAGTGCGGAAATACATGGGAATAAACATGATGTATGTATAACAATCATTAGTGAGTGAGATCACTCTGTTCATTATTGGAACAGAGTTCTCCTCAATCCGATTTATCTGGTGGTTAGGTGTAGTTGCAGAAATATATGGACATAAACATTTATGTAAAGCAACATTAGTGAGTGAGATCACTCTGTTCATTATTGGAACAGAGTTCTCCTCAATACGAATTATCTGGTGGTTAAATGTAGGTGCGGAAATACATGCGAATAAACATGATGTATGCATAACAAGCATTAATGAGTGAGCTCACTCTGTTCATTTATAGAACAGAGTTCTCCTCAATACGAATTATCTAGTGGTTAAGTGTAGGTGCGGAAATACATGGGAACAAATATGATGTATGCATAACAAGCATTAGTGAGTGAGCTCACTCTGTTTATTATTGGAACAGAGTTCTCCTCAATACGAATTATCTGGTGGTTAAGTGCGGAAATACATGGGAATAAACATGATGTATGTATAACAATCATTAGTGAGTGAGATCACTCTGTTCATTATTGGAACAGAGTTCTCCTCAATCCGATTTATCTGGTGGTTAGGTGTAGTTGCAGAAATATATGGACATAAACATTTATGTAAAGCAACATTAGTGAGTGAGATCACTCTGTTCATTATTGGAACAGAGTTCTCCTCAATACGAATTATCTGGTGGTTAAATGTAGGTGCGGAAATACATGCGAATAAACATGATGTATGCATAACAAGCATTAATGAGTGAGCTCACTCTGTTCATTTATAGAACAGAGTTCTCCTCAATACGAATTATCTAGTGGTTAAGTGTAGGTGCGGAAATACATGGGAACAAATATGATGTATGCATAACAAGCATTAGTGAGAGAGCTCACTCTGTTCATTATTGGAACAGAGTTCTCCTCAATACTAATTATTTGGTGGTTAAGTGTAGGTGCGGAAATACATGGGAATAAATATGATGTATGCATAACATATGTGAGAGAGACCACTCTATTCATTATTGGAACAGAGTTCTCCTCAATATGAATTATCTGGTGGTTAAGTGCGGAAATACATGGGAATAAACATGATGTATGTATAACAATCATTAGTGAGTGAGATCACTCTGTTCATTATTGGGACAGAGTTCTCCTCAATACGATTTATCTGGTGGTTATTTGTAGTTTCGGAAATATATGGACATAAACATTTATGCAAAGCAAGCATTAGTGAGTGACACCGCTCTGTTCATTTATGGAACAGAGTTCTCCTCAATATGAATTATCTGGTGGTTATGTGCGAAAATACATGGGAATAAACATGATGTATGTCATAACAATCATTAGTGAGTGAGATCACTCTGTTCATTTTTGGAGCAGAGTTCTCTTCAATACTAATTAAGAAGTTAAGTGTATTTGCGGAAATACATAAGATTATATTATATTTAATGCAAAAACTGGAAATTATGAGTGAGACAACTCTGTTCATTACTGGAACAGAGATCTCCACAAGCCCGGTTTAGCATCAATACGACACAAGATGATACAGGCTCAATTTATTCTGTACCCTGAGTACTTAAGAAGCTATATTTCAGCACCTGTATTATTTAAAAGTTCATTTGCCCACATATAATGCTTCAAAAGTGTTAAAGTCTTCTTGTGTTTAAATTGTGTCTCTCAGATAGGAATGTTTTATCTCTATGAGCTCTCTATTATGAATTTCTCCATAATGAAACAATTCAAAAATTGGAACTGATTGTACACATTTCTAAAACTTTTTAAGGTATTACTTGGACATTTGATACAATTTTGCAAGTAAAATATAGCAACAAATTCACAATAAGATATAATACCTTCAAAGCAATTTTTCAAATAATTAAAAAAATAATCATCTATCAACTTATGTACCATAATGAATTAAATATTTTTTAAATCTTGGTTACTTTATATAATTTTCTTACTTTTATCTAAAATATTCAGTTAAGGGTTTCATATTAGTGGTGCTGTTTTTGTTTTGTTGGTTCTATGGGGTCTTCTAGAATAGAAGATATCTTTATAGATATCTGAGATCTATATAGATCACTCTGTTCATTATTGGAACAGAGTTCTCCTCAATACGATTTATCTGGTGGTTAGGTGTAGTTGCAGAAATATATGGACATAAACATTTATGTAAAGCAACATTAGTGAGTGACAACGCTCTGTTCATTTATGGAACAGAGTTCTCCTCAATATGAATTATCTGGTGGTTAAGTGCGGAAATACATGGGAATAAACATGATGTATGTATAACAATCATTAGTGAGTGAGATCACTCTGTTCATTATTGGAACAGAGTACTCCTCAATACGATTTATCTGGTGGTTAGGTGTAGTTGGGGAAATATATGGACATAAACATTTATGCAAAGCAAGCATTGTGAGTGACACCGCTCTGTTCATTTATGGAACAGAGTTCTCCTCAATATGAATTATCTGGTAGTTATGTGCGGAAATACATGGGAATAAACATGATGTATGTTATAACAATCATTAGAGAGTGAGATCACTCTGTTCATTATTGGAACAGAGTTCTCCTCAATACGATTTATCTGGTGGTTAGGTGTAGTTGCAGAAATATATGGACATAAACATTTATGTAAAGCAACATTAGTGAGTGACAACGCTCTGTTCATTTATGGAACAGAGTTCTCCTCAATATGAATTATCTGGTGGTTATGTGCGGAAATACATGGGAATAAACATGATGTATGTTATAACAATCATTAGAGAGTGAGATCACTCTGTTCATTATTGGAACAGAGTTCTCCTCAATACGATTTATCTGGTGGTTAGGTGTAGTTGCAGAAATATATGGACATAAACATTTATGTAAAGCAACATTAGTGAGTGACAACGCTCTGTTCATTTATGGAACAGAGTTCTCCTCAATATGAATTATCTGGTGGTTAAGTGCGGAAATACATGGGAATAAACATGATGTATGTATAACAATCATTAGTGAGTGAGATCACTCTGTTCATTATTGGAACAGAGTACTCCTCAATACGATTTATCTGGTGGTTAGGTGTAGTTGCGGAAATATATGGACATAAACATTTATGCAAAGCAAGCATTGTGGTGACACCGCTCTGTTCATTTATAGAACAGAGTTCTCCTCAATATGAATTATCTGTTGGTTAAGTGCGGAAATACATGGGAATAAACATGATGTATGTATAACAATCATTAGTGAGTGAGATCACTCTGTTCATTATTGGAACAGAGTACTCCTCAATACGATTTATCTGGTGGTTAGGTGTAGTTGCGGAAATATATGGACATAAACATTTATGCAAAGCAAGCATTGTGGTGACACCGCTCTGTTCATTTATAGAACAGAGTTCTCCTCAATATGAATTATCCGGTGGTTAAGTGCGGAAATACATGGGAATAAACATGATGTATGTATAACAATCATTAGTGAGTGAGATCACTCTGTTCATTGTGGGAACAGAGTACTCCTCAATACGATTTATCTGGTGGTTAGGTGTAGTTGCGGAAATATATGGACATAAACATTTATGCAAAGCAAGCATTGTGGTGACACCGCTCTGTTCATTTATAGAACAGAGTTCTCCTCAATATGAATTATCTGTTGGTTAAGTGCGGAAATACATGGGAATAAACATGATGTATGTATAACAATCATTAGTGAGTGAGATCACTCTGTTCATTATTGGAACAGAGTACTCCTCAATACGATTTATCTGGTGGTTAGGTGTAGTTGCGGAAATATATGGACATAAACATTTATGCAAAGCAAGCATTGTGGTGACACCGCTCTGTTCATTTATAGAACAGAGTTCTCCTCAATATGAATTATCTGGTGGTTAAGTGCGGAAATACATGGGAATAAACATGATGTATGTATAACAATCATTAGTGAGTGAGATCACTCTGTTCATTATTGGAACAGAGTTCTCCTCAATACGATTTATCTGGTGGTTAGGTGTAGTTGCGGAAATATATGGACATAAACATTTATGCAAAGCAAGCATTGTGAGTGACACCGCTCTGTTCATTTATGGAACAGAGTTCTCCTCAATATGAATTATCTGGTGGTTAAGTGCGGAAATACATGGGAATAAACATGATGTATGTATAACAATCATTAGTGAGTGAGATCACTCTGTTCATTATTGGAACAGAGTTCTCCTCAATACGATTTATCTGGTGGTTAGGTGTAGTTGCAGAAATATATGGACATAAACATTTATGTAAAGCAACATTAGTGAGTGACAACGCTCTGTTCATTTATGGAACAGAGTTCTCCTCAATGTGAATTATCTGGTGGTTAAGTGCGGAAATACATGGGAATAAACATGATGTATGTATAACAATCATTAGTGAGTGAGATCACTCTGTTCATTATTGGAACAGAGTTCTCCTCAATACGATTTATCTGGTGGTTAGGTGTAGTTGCAGAAATATATGGACATAAACATTTATGTAAAGCAACATTAGTGATTGACAACGCTCTGTTCATTTATGGAACAGAGTTTTCCTCAATATGAATTATCTGGTGGTTAAGTGCGGAAATACATGGGAATAAACATGATGTGTGTATAACAATCATTAGTGAGTGAGATCACTCTGTTCATTATTGGAACAGAGTTCTCCTCAATACGATTTATCTGGTGGTTAGGTGTAGTTGCGGAAATATATGGACATAAACATTTATGCAAAGCAAGCATTGTGAGTGACACCGCTCTGTTCATTTATGGAACAGAGTTCTCCTCAATATGAATTATCTGGGGGTTATGTGCGGAAATACATGGGAATAAACATGATGTATGTATTACAATCATTAGTGAGTGAGATCACTCTGTTCATTATTGGAACAGAGTTCTCGTCAATACGATTTATCTGGTGGTTAAGTGCGCAAATACATGGGAATAAACATGATGTATGTATTACAATCATTAGTGAGTGAGATCACTCTGTTCATTATTGGAACAGAGTTCTCCTCAATACGATTTATCTGGTGGTTAGGTGTAGTTGCAGAAATATATGGACATAAACATTTATGCAAAGCAAGCATTAGTGAGTGACACCGCTCTGTTCATTTATGGAACAGAGTTCTCCTCAATATGAATTATCTGGTGGTTATGTGCGGAAATACATGGGAATAAACATGATGTATGTTATAACAATCATTAGTGAGTGAGATCACTCTGTTCATTATTGAAACAGAGTTCTCCTCAATACGATTTATCTGGTGGTTAGGTGTAGTTGCAGAAATATAAGGACATAAACATTTATATAAAGCAACATTAGTGAGTGACAACGCTCTGTTCATTTATGGAACAGAGTTCTCCTCAATATGAATTATCTGGTGGTTAAGTGCGGAAATACATGGGAATAAACTGATGTATGTATAACAATCATTAGTGAGTGAGATCACTCTGTTCATTATTGGAACAGAGTTCTCCTCAATACGATTTATCTGGTGGTTAAGTGTAGGTGCGGAAATACATGCGAATAAACATGATGTATGTTATAACAATCATTAGTGAGTGAGATCACTCTGTTCATTATTGGAACAGAGTACTCCTCAATACGATTTATCTGGTGGTTAGGTGTAGTTGCGGAAATATATGGACATAAACATTTATGCAAAGCAAGCATTGTGAGTGACACCGCTCTGTTCATTTATGGAACAGAGTTCTCCTCAATATGAATTATCTGGTGGTTAAGTGCGGAAATACATGGGAATAAACATGATGTATGTATAACAATCATTAGTGAGTGAGATCACTCTGTTCATTATTGGAACAGAGTTCTCCTCAATACGATTTATCTGGTGGTTAGGTGTAGTTGCAGAAATATATGGACATAAACATTTATGTAAAGCAACATTAGTGAGTGACAACGCTCTGTTCATTTATGGAACAGAGTTCTCCTCAATATGAATTATCTGGTGGTTAAGTGCGGAAATACATGGGAATAAACATGATGTATGTATAACAATCATTAGTGAGTGAGATCACTCTGTTCATTATTGGAACAGAGTTCTCCTCAATACGATTTATCTGGTGGTTAGGTGTAGTTGCAGAAATATATGGACATACACATTTATGTAAAGCAACATTAGTGAGTGACAACGCTCTGTTCATTTATGGAACAGAGTTCTCCTCAATATGAATTATCTGGTGGTTAAGTGCGGAAATACATGGGAATCAACATGATGTATGTATAACAATCATTAGTGAGTGAGATCACTCTGTTCATCATTGGAACAGAGTACTCCTCAATACGATTTATCTGGTGGTTAGGTGTAGTTGCAGAAATATATGGACATAAACATTTATGTAAAGCAACATTAGTGAGTGACAACGCTCTGTTCATTTATGGAACAGAGTTCTCCACAATATGAATTATCTGGTGGTTATGTGCGGAAATACATGGGAATAAACATGATGTATGTTATAACAATCATTAGTGAGTGAGATCACTCTGTTCATTATTGGAACAGAGTTCTCCTCAATACGATTTATCTGGTGGTTAGGTGTAGTTGCAGATTATATGGACATAAACATTTATGTAAAGCAACATTAGTGAGTGACAACGCTCTGTTCATTTATGGAACAGAGTTCTCCTCAATATGAATTATCTGGTGGTTAAGTGCGGAAATACATGGGAATAAACATGATGTATGTATAACAATCATTAGTGAGTGAGATCACTCTGTTCATTATTGGAACAGAGTACTCCTCAATACGATTTATCTGGTGGTTAGGTGTAGTTGTGGAAATTAAAGGACATAAACATTTATGCAAAGCAAGCATTGTGAGTGACAACGCTCTGTTCATTTATGGAACAGAGTTCTCTTAAATATGAATTATCTGGTGGTTAAGTGCGGAAATACATGGGAATAAACATGATGTATGTATAACAATCATTAGTGAGTGAGATCACTCTGTTCATTATTGGAACAGAGTTCTCCTCAATACGATTTATCTGGTGGTTAGGTGTAGTTGCGGAAATATATGGACATAAACATTTATGCAAAGCAAGCATTGTGAGTGACACCGCTCTGTTCATTTATGGAACAGAGTTCTCCTCAATATGAATTATCTGGTGGTTAAGTGCGGAAATACATGGGAATAAACATGATGTATGTATAACAATCATTAGTGAGTGAGATCACTCTGTTCATTATTGGAACAGAGTTCTCCTCAATACGATTTATCTGGTGGTTAGGTGTAGTTGCAGAAATATATGGACATAAACATTTATGTAAAGCAACATTAGTGAGTGACAACGCTCTGTTCATTTATGGAACAGAGTTCTCCTCAATGTGAATTATCTGGTGGTTAAGTGCGGAAATACATGGGAATAAACATGATGTATGTATAACAATCATTAGTGAGTGAGATCACTCTGTTCATTATTGGAACAGAGTTCTCCTCAATACGATTTATCTGGTGGTTAGGTGTAGTTGCAGAAATATATGGACATAAACATTTATGTAAAGCAACATTAGTGATTGACAACGCTCTGTTCATTTATGGAACAGAGTTTTCCTCAATATGAATTATCTGGTGGTTAAGTGCGGAAATACATGGGAATAAACATGATGTGTGTATAACAATCATTAGTGAGTGAGATCACTCTGTTCATTATTGGAACAGAGTTCTCCTCAATACGATTTATCTGGTGGTTAGGTGTAGTTGCGGAAATATATGGACATAAACATTTATGCAAAGCAAGCATTGTGAGTGACACCGCTCTGTTCATTTATGGAACAGAGTTCTCCTCAATATGAATTATCTGGGGGTTATGTGCGGAAATACATGGGAATAAACATGATGTATGTATTACAATCATTAGTGAGTGAGATCACTCTGTTCATTATTGGAACAGAGTTCTCGTCAATACGATTTATCTGGTGGTTAAGTGCGCAAATACATGGGAATAAACATGATGTATGTATTACAATCATTAGTGAGTGAGATCACTCTGTTCATTATTGGAACAGAGTTCTCCTCAATACGATTTATCTGGTGGTTAGGTGTAGTTGCAGAAATATATGGACATAAACATTTATGCAAAGCAAGCATTAGTGAGTGACACCGCTCTGTTCATTTATGGAACAGAGTTCTCCTCAATATGAATTATCTGGTGGTTATGTGCGGAAATACATGGGAATAAACATGATGTATGTTATAACAATCATTAGTGAGTGAGATCACTCTGTTCATTATTGAAACAGAGTTCTCCTCAATACGATTTATCTGGTGGTTAGGTGTAGTTGCAGAAATATAAGGACATAAACATTTATATAAAGCAACATTAGTGAGTGACAACGCTCTGTTCATTTATGGAACAGAGTTCTCCTCAATATGAATTATCTGGTGGTTAAGTGCGGAAATACATGGGAATAAACTGATGTATGTATAACAATCATTAGTGAGTGAGATCACTCTGTTCATTATTGGAACAGAGTTCTCCTCAATACGATTTATCTGGTGGTTAAGTGTAGGTGCGGAAATACATGCGAATAAACATGATGTATGTTATAACAATCATTAGTGAGTGAGATCACTCTGTTCATTATTGGAACAGAGTACTCCTCAATACGATTTATCTGGTGGTTAGGTGTAGTTGCGGAAATATATGGACATAAACATTTATGCAAAGCAAGCATTGTGAGTGACACCGCTCTGTTCATTTATGGAACAGAGTTCTCCTCAATATGAATTATCTGGTGGTTAAGTGCGGAAATACATGGGAATAAACATGATGTATGTATAACAATCATTAGTGAGTGAGATCACTCTGTTCATTATTGGAACAGAGTTCTCCTCAATACGATTTATCTGGTGGTTAGGTGTAGTTGCAGAAATATATGGACATAAACATTTATGTAAAGCAACATTAGTGAGTGACAACGCTCTGTTCATTTATGGAACAGAGTTCTCCTCAATATGAATTATCTGGTGGTTAAGTGCGGAAATACATGGGAATAAACATGATGTATGTATAACAATCATTAGTGAGTGAGATCACTCTGTTCATTATTGGAACAGAGTTCTCCTCAATACGATTTATCTGGTGGTTAGGTGTAGTTGCAGAAATATATGGACATACACATTTATGTAAAGCAACATTAGTGAGTGACAACGCTCTGTTCATTTATGGAACAGAGTTCTCCTCAATATGAATTATCTGGTGGTTAAGTGCGGAAATACATGGGAATCAACATGATGTATGTATAACAATCATTAGTGAGTGAGATCACTCTGTTCATCATTGGAACAGAGTACTCCTCAATACGATTTATCTGGTGGTTAGGTGTAGTTGCAGAAATATATGGACATAAACATTTATGTAAAGCAACATTAGTGAGTGACAACGCTCTGTTCATTTATGGAACAGAGTTCTCCACAATATGAATTATCTGGTGGTTATGTGCGGAAATACATGGGAATAAACATGATGTATGTTATAACAATCATTAGTGAGTGAGATCACTCTGTTCATTATTGGAACAGAGTTCTCCTCAATACGATTTATCTGGTGGTTAGGTGTAGTTGCAGATTATATGGACATAAACATTTATGTAAAGCAACATTAGTGAGTGACAACGCTCTGTTCATTTATGGAACAGAGTTCTCCTCAATATGAATTATCTGGTGGTTAAGTGCGGAAATACATGGGAATAAACATGATGTATGTATAACAATCATTAGTGAGTGAGATCACTCTGTTCATTATTGGAACAGAGTACTCCTCAATACGATTTATCTGGTGGTTAGGTGTAGTTGTGGAAATTAAAGGACATAAACATTTATGCAAAGCAAGCATTGTGAGTGACAACGCTCTGTTCATTTATGGAACAGAGTTCTCTTAAATATGAATTATCTGGTGGTTAAGTGCGGAAATACATGGGAATAAACATGATGTATGTATAACAATCATTAGTGAGTGAGATCACTCTGTTCATTATTGGAACAGAGTTCTCCTCAATACGATTTATCTGGTGGTTAGGTGTAGTTGCGGAAATATATGGACATAAACATTTATGCAAAGCAAGCATTGTGAGTGACACCGCTCTGTTCATTTATGGAACAGAGTTCTCCTCAATATGAATTATCTGGTGGTTATGTGCGAAAATACATGGGAATAAACATGATGTATGTCATAACAATCATTAGTGAGTGAAATCACTCTGTTCATTTTTGGAACAGAGTTCTCTTCAATACTAATTAAGAGGTTAAGTGTATTTGCGGAAATACATAAGATTATATTATATTTAATGCAAAAACTGGAAATTATGAGTGAGACAACTCTGTTCATTACTGGAACAGAGATCTCCACAAGCCCGGTTTAGCATCAATACGACACAAGATGATACAGGCTCAATTTATTCTGTACCCTGAGTACTTAAGAAGCTATATTTCAGCACCAGTATTATTTAAAAGTTCATTTGCCCACATATAATGCTTCAAAAGTGTTAAAGTCTTCTTGTGTTTAAATTGTGTCTCTCAGATAGGAATGTTTTATCTCTATGAGCTTTCTATTATGAATTTCTCCATAATGAAACAATTCAAAAATTGGAACTGATTGTACATTATTTCTAAAACTTTTTAAGGTATTACTTGGACATTTGATACAATTTTGCAAGTAAAATATAGCAACAAATTCACAATAAGATATAATACCTTCAAAGCAATTTTTCAAATAATTAAAAAAATAATCATCTATCAACTTATGTACCATAATGAATTAAATATTTTTTAAATCTTGGTTACTTTATATAATTTTCTTACTTTTATCTAAAATATTCAGTTAAGGGTTTCATATTAGTGGTGCTGTTTTTGTTTTGTTGGTTCTATGGGGTCTTCTAGAATAGAAGATATCTTTATAGATATCTGAGATCTATATAGATCACTCTGTTCATTATTGGAACAGAGTTCTCCTCAATACGATTTATCTGGTGGTTATTTGTAGTTTCGGAAATATACGGACATAAACATTTATGCAAAGCAAGCATTAGTGAGTGACACCTCTCTGTTCATTTATGGAACAGAGTTCTCCTCAATATGAATTATCTGGTGGTTATGTGCGAAAATACATGGGAATAAACAAGATGTATGTCATAACAATCATTAGTGAGTGAGATCACTCTGTTCATTATTGGAACAGAGTTCTCCTCAATACGATTTATCTGGTGGTTAGGTGTAGTTGCAGAAATATATGGACATAAACATTTATGTAAAGCAACATTAGTGAGTGACAACGCTCTGTTCATTTATGGAACAGAGTTCTCCTCAATATGAATTATCTGGTGGTTAAGTGCGGAAATACATGGGAATAAACATGATGTATGTATAACAATCATTAGTGAGTGAGATCACTCTGTTCATTATTGGAACAGAGTTCTCCTCAAAACGATTTATCTGGTGGTTAGGTGTAGTTGCAGAAATATATGGACATAAACAGTTATGTAAAGCAACATTAGTGAGTGACAACGCTCTGTTCATTTATGGAACAGAGTTCTCCTCAATATGAATTATCTGGTGGTTAAGTGCGGAAATACATGGGAATAAACATGATGTATGTATAACAATCATTAGTGAGTGAGATCACTCTGTTCATTATTGGAACAGAGTTCTCCTCAATACGATTTATCTGGTGGTTAGGTGTAGTTGCAGAAATATATGGACATAAACATTTATGTAAAGCAACATTAGTGAGTGACAACGCTCTGTTCATTTTTGGAACAGAGTTCTCCTCAATATGAATTATCTGGTGGTTAAGTGCGGAAATACATGGGAATAAACATGATGTATGTATAACAATCATTAGTGAGTGAGATCACTCTGTTCATTATTGGAACAGAGTTCTCCTCAATACGATTTATCTGGTGGTTAGGTGTAGTTGCAGAAATATATGGACATAAACATTTATGTAAAGCAACATTAGTGAGTGACAACGCTCTGTTCATTTATGGAACAGAGTTCTCCTCAATATGAATTATCTGGTGGTTAAGTGCGGAAATACATGGGAATAAACATGATGTATGTATAACAATCATTAGTGAGTGAGATCACTCTGTTCATTATTGGAACAGAGTTCTCCTCAATACGATTTATCTGGTGGTTAGGTGTAGTTGCAGAAATATATGGACATAAACATTTATGTAAAGCAACATTAGTGAGTGACAACGCTCTGTTCATTTATGGAACAGAGTTCTCCTCAATATGAATTATCTGGTGGTTAAGTGCGGAAATACATGGGAATAAACATGATGTATGTATAACAATCATTAGTGAGTGAGATCACTCTGTTCATTATTGGAACAGAGTTCTCCTCAATACGATTTATCTGGTGGTTAGGTGTAGTTGCAGAAATATATGGACATAAACATTTATGTAAAGCAACATTAGTGAGTGACAACGCTCTGTTCATTTATGGAACAGAGTTCTCCTCAATATGAATTATCTGGTGGTTAAGTGCGGAAATACATGGGAATAAACATGATGTATGTATAACAATCATTAGTGAGTGAGATCACTCTGTTCATTATTGGAACAGAGTTCTCCTCAATACGATTTATCTGGTGGTTAGGTGTAGTTGCAGAAATATATGGACATAAACATTTATGTAAAGCAACATTAGTGAGTGACAACGCTCTGTTCATTTATGGAACAGAGTTCTCCTCAATATGAATTATCTGGTGGTTAAGTGCGGAAATACATGGGAATAAACATGATGTATGTATAACAATCATTAGTGAGTGAGATCACTCTGTTCATTATTGGAACAGAGTTCTCCTCAATACGATTTATCTGGTGGTTAGGTGTAGTTGCAGAAATATATGGACATAAACATTTATGTAAAGCAACATTAGTGAGTGACAACGCTCTGTTCATTTATGGAACAGAGTTCTCCTCAATATGAATTATCTGGTGGTTAAGTGCGGAAATACATGGGAATAAACATGATGTATGTATAACAATCATTAGTGAGTGAGATCACTCTGTTCATTATTGGAACAGAGTTCTCCTCAATACGATTTATCTGGTGGTTAGGTGTAGTTGCAGAAATATATGGACATAAACATTTATGTAAAGCAACATTAGTGAGTGACAACGCTCTGTTCATTTATGGAACAGAGTTCTCCTCAATATGAATTATCTGGTGGTTAAGTGCGGAAATACATGGGAATAAACATGATGTATGTATAACAATCATTAGTGAGTGAGATCACTCTGTTCATTATTGGAACAGAGTTCTCCTCAATACGATTTATCTGGTGGTTAGGTGTAGTTGCAGAAATATATGGACATAAACATTTATGTAAAGCAACATTAGTGAGTGACAACGCTCTGTTCATTTATGGAACAGAGTTCTCCTCAATATGAATTATCTGGTGGTTAAGTGCGGAAATACATGGGAATAAACATGATGTATGTATAACAATCATTAGTGAGTGAGATCACTCTGTTCATTATTGGAACAGAGTTCTCCTCAATACGATTTATCTGGTGGTTAGGTGTAGTTGCAGAAATATATGGACATAAACATTTATGTAAAGCAACATTAGTGAGTGACAACGCTCTGTTCATTTATGGAACAGAGTTCTCCTCAATATGAATTATCTGGTGGTTAAGTGCGGAAATACATGGGAATAAACATGATGTATGTATAACAATCATTAGTGAGTGAGATCACTCTGTTCATTATTGGAACAGAGTTCTCCTCAATACGATTTATCTGGTGGTTAGGTGTAGTTGCAGAAATATATGGACATAAACATTTATGTAAAGCAACATTAGTGAGTGACAACGCTCTGTTCATTTATGGAACAGAGTTCTCCTCAATATGAATTATCTGGTGGTTAAGTGCGGAAATACATGGGAATAAACATGATGTATGTATAACAATCATTAGTGAGTGAGATCACTCTGTTCATTATTGGAACAGAGTACTCCTCAGTACGATTTATCTGGTGGTTAGGTGTAGTTGCGGAAATATATGGACATAAACATTTATGCAAAGCAAGCATTGTGGTGACACCGCTCTGTTCATTTATGGAACAGAGTTCTCCTCAATACGATTTATCTGGTGGTTAAGTGTAGTTGCGGAAATACATGCGAATAAACATGATGTATGCATAACTAGCATTAATGAGTGAGATCACTCTGTTCATTATTGGAACAGAGTTCTCCTCAATACGAATTATCTGGTGGTTAAGTGTAGGTGCGGACATACATGGGAATAAACACGATGTATGCATAACAGTAATTAGTGAGTGAGATCACTCTGTTCATTTTTGGAACAGAGTTATACCTGGGAATAAACATGATGTATGCATAACAAGCATTAGTGAATGAGATCACTCTGTTCATTATTGGAACAGAGTTCTCCTCTAGACGATTTATCTGATGTTAAGTGTAGGTGCCGAAATATATTCACATTCATTTTTGCAAAGGAAGCATTAGTGAGAGAGACTGGCCTGTTCATTTTTGGAACAGAGTTCTCTTCAATACTAATTAAGAGGTTAAGTGTATTTGCGGAAATACATAAGATTATATTATATTTAATGCAAAAACTGGAAATTATGAGTGAGACAACTCTGTTCATTACCGGAACAGAGATCTCCACAAGCCCGGTTTAGCATCAATACGACACAAGATGATACAGGCTCAATTTATTCTGTACCCTGAGTACTTAAGAAGCTATATTTCAGCACCAGTATTATTTAAAAGTTCATTTGCCCACATATAATGCTTCAAAAGTGTTAAAGCCTTCTTGTGTTTAAATTGTGTCTCTCAGATAGGAATGTTTTATCTCTATGAGCTCTCTATTATGAATTTCTCCATAATGAAACAATTCAAAAATTGGAACTGATTGTACACATTTCTAAAACTTTTTAAGGTATTACTTGGACATTTGATACAATTTTGCAAGTAAAATATAGCAACAAATTCACAATAAGATATAATACCTTCAAAGCAATTTTTCAAATAATTAAAAAAATAATCATCTTTCAACTTATGTACCATACTGAATAAAATATTTTTTAAATCTTGGTTACTTTATATAATTTTCTTACTTTTATCTAAAGTATTCAGTTAAGGGTTTCATATTAGTGGTGCTGTTTTTGTTTTGTTGGTTCTATGGGGTCTTCTAGAATAGAAGATATCTTTATAGACCTATCTATATAGATCTCAGATTTATCCCGCTAGTTATGGTATCTCACCTATGCCTATGCCTATGGCTATGGCTAGGCTCACCTGTACCAGTGATTCCAGAGCCACATCTGTATCGTCAGCATTCCATGAAGACCTTCTGGGGCAACAATTCCGATCATCTGTGGATTTCTTCAAGACTTATCCCGCGAGTTATGGTACAGGCTGACCTGTACCCAAACCGTGCGCTCTAATTTTGAAATAAAATAAAGTGAACCTCAGATTTAGTCTCGTGAGTGATGGCTCAGGCTGACCTGAGCCCAATACGTTTGATGTCAATTGTCGAGCTTAATAGGTAAACCTGCGGCATTCATGTGAGACACAGATGCATTTTTAATCAGTCCCTTTTATTGTTCACAGTGAGGAAAACCATTCATTCCAGAGCCACATCTGTATGGTCAGCATTCCATGAAGATCTTCTGGGACAACAATTCCGATCATCTGTGGATTTCTTCAAGACTTATCCCGCGAGTTATGGTACAGGCTGACCTGTACCCAAACCGTGCGCTCTAATTTTGAAATAAAATAAAGTGAACCTCAGATTTAGTCTCGTGAGTGATGGCTCAGGCTGACCTGAGCCCAATACGTTTGATGTCAATTGTCGAGCTTAATAGGTAAACCTGCGGCATTCATGTGAGACACAGTTGCATTTTTAATCAGTCCTTTTTATTTTTCACAGTGAGGAAAACCATTCATTCCAGAGCCACATCTGTATCGTCAGCATTCCATGAAGACCTTCTGGGGCAACAATTCCGATCATCTGTGGATTTCTTCAAGACTTATCCCGCGAGTTATGGTACAGGCTGACCTGTACCCAAACCGTGCGCTCTAATTTTGAAATAAAATAAAGTGAACCTCAGATTTAGTCTCGTGAGTGATGGCTCAGGCTGACCTGAGCCCAATACGTTTGATGTCAATTGTCGAGCTTAATAGGTAGACCTGCGGCATTCATGTGAGACACAGATGCATTTTTAATCAATCCCTTTTATTGTTCACAGTGAGGAAAACCATTCATTCCAGAGCCACATCTGTATCGTCAGCATTCCATGAAGACCTTCTGGGGCAACAATTCCGATCATCTGTGGATTTCTTCAAGACTTATCCCGCGAGTTATGGTACAGGCTGACCTGTACCCAAACCGTGCGCTCTAATTTTGAAATAAAATAAAGTGAACCTCAGATTTAGTCTCGTGAGTGATGGCTCAGGCTGACCTGAGCCCAATACGTTTGATGTCAATTGTCGAGCTTAATAGGTAAACCTGCGGCATTCATGTGAGACACAGATGCATTTTTAATCAGTCCCTTTTATTGTTCACAGTGAGGAAAACCATTCATTCCAGAGCCACATCTGTATCGTCAGCATTCCATGAAGATCTTCTGGGACAACAATTCCGATCATCTGTGGATTTCTTCAAGACTTATCCCGCGAGTTATGGTACAGGCTGACCTGTACCCAAACCGTGCGCTCTAATTTTGAAATAAAATAAAGTGAACCTCAGATTTAGTCTCGTGAGTGATGGCTCAGGCTGACCTGAGCCCAATACGTTTGATGTCAATTGTCGAGCTTAATAGGTAAACCTGCGGCATTCATGTGAGACACAGTTGCATTTTTAATCAGTCCTTTTTATTGTTCACAGTGAGGAAAACCATTCATTCCAGAGCCACATCTGTATCGTCAGCATTCCATGAAGACCTTCTGGGGCAACAATTCCGATCATCTGTGGATTTCTTCAAGACTTATCCCGCGAGTTATGGTACAGGCTGACCTGTACCCAAACCGTGCGCTCTAATTTTGAAATAAAATAAAGTGAACCTCAGATTTAGTCTCGTGAGTGATGGCTCAGGCTGACCTGAGCCCAATACGTTTGATGTCAATTGTCGAGCTTAATAGGTAAACCTGCGGCATTCATGTGAGACACAGTTGCATTTTTAATCAGTCCTTTTTATTGCTCACAGTGAGGAAAACCATTCATTCCAGAGCCACATCTGCATCGTCAGCATTCCATGAAGACCTTCTGGGGCAACAATTCCGATCATCTGTGGAATTCTTCAAGACTTATCCCGCGAGTTATGGTACAGGCTGACCTGTACCCAAACCGTGCGCTCTAATTTTGAAATAAAATAAAGTGAACCTCAGATTTAGTCTCGTGAGTGATGGCTCAGGCTGACCTGAGCCCAATACGTTTGATGTCAATTGTCGAGCTTAATAGGTAAACCTGCGGCATTCATGTGAGACACAGTTGCATTTTTAATCAGTCCTTTTTATTGTTCACAGTGAGGAAAACCATTCATTCCAGAGCCACATCTGTATCGTCAGCATTCCATGAAGACCTTCTGGGGCAACAATTCCGATCATCTGTGGATTTCTTCAAGACTTATCCCGCGAGTTATGGTACAGGCTGACCTGTACCCAAACCGTGCGCTCTAATTTTGAAATAAAATAAAGTGAACCTCAGATTTAGTCTCGTGAGTGATGGCTCAGGCTGACCTGAGCCCAATACGTTTGATGTCAATTGTCGAGCTTAATAGGTAAACCTGCGGCATTCATGTGAGACACAGTTGCATTTTTAATCAGTCCTTTTTATTGTTCACAGTGAGGAAAACCATTCATTCCAGAGCCACATCTGTATCGTCAGCATTCCATGAAGACCTTCTGGGGCAACAATTCCGATCATCTGTGGAATTCTTCAAGACTTATCCCGCGAGTTATGGTACAGGCTGACCTGTACCCAAACCGTGCGCTCTAATTTTGAAATAAAATAAAGTGAACCTCAGATTTAGTCTCGTGAGTGATGGCTCAGGCTGACCTGAGCCCAATACGTTTGATGTCAATTGTCGAGCTTAATAGGTAAACCTGCGGCATTCATGTGAGACACAGATGCATTTTTAATCAGTCCCTTTTATTGTTCACAGTGAGGAAAACCATTCATTCCAGAGCCACATCTGTATCGTCAGCATTCCATAAAGATCTTCTGGGACAACAATTCCGATCATCTGTGGATTTCTTCAAGACTTATCCCGCGAGTTATGGTACAGGCTGACCTGTACCCAAACCGTGCGCTCTAATTTTGAAATAAAATAAAGTGAACCTCAGATTTAGTCTCGTGAGTGATGGCTCAGGCTGACCTGAGCCCAATACGTTTGATGTCAATTGTCGAGCTTAATAGGTAAACCTGCGGCATTCATGTGAGACACAGATGCATTTTTAATCAGTCCCTTTTATTGTTCACAGTGAGGAAAACCATTCATTCCAGAGCCACATCTGTATCGTCAGCATTCCATAAAGATCTTCTGGGACAACAATTCCGATCATCTGTGGATTTCTTCAAGACTTATCCCGCGAGTTATGGTACAGGCTGACCTGTACCCAAACCGTGCGCTCTAATTTTGAAATAAAATAAAGTGAACCTCAGATTTAGTCTCGTGAGTGATGGCTCAGGCTGACCTGAGCCCAATACGTTTGATGTCAATTGTCGAGCTTAATTTGGTGAACCTGCGGCATTCATGTGAGACACTGTTGCATTTTAAACAGTTCTTTTTATTGTTCAATAGTTCATTCTCAGAACCTCTAGAGAACACTTGATGGCATCTAATGTCAATCTTGTGGTAACAACTATAGTATCGGTTGTGTATAATCTATAGTACCCCACAATCTCTCTAATGTGCAATACTCTGTCATGTTTATTTTTCATATGTATGAAAATTTACATGATTTACCATCACTCAGACTTGGAAAATTTGTTTGATCTTTTGAACTGCACACTTGTCTCATATGTGTTGTTTTTCGCACATGAGTATAATAGGGCTCTTGGCGAATCTCTCATGTATAAAATAAAAAGATAACGGCATCGGTGAATCGAACGGCTTTATTTACAGCAACAGGTCATTTTGAAACCGCGAGAGAGCAATTAGAACCTTAGAGGTGTTTCAATTAATATTCGCCGTCATTGTAAGTCGAGCCTTCGATTCACAGACAGTACCTCTAACTCGCAACACTTTCAGAATGTTCCGGATATTATGCAGGTTAAAGGTGATGCTGGAAATCTGTCAGACGAGCATTTTAATTAGCAAAGTGCATTTAGTTTTGATGCTAATGTCGATTAGTTGACACGTTGCTCCTTAAAATATGATGCCCAAAATCACATTTGAAAATTCACATTCGGTTGTCTACATCATCTCGTCAAATATAACAAAATTTAGTAACATTTAAGTGTCATTAAAATCGAGAATGCAACTTTCTGAATTGAAAAGTATGGGTCATTATTTCATGAATTTCTGAAGATTTATGCAGCTTATTCAGCTTTTAAGTAGATATTTATGTAAATACTATACTTTTTCTCCGATTACTGTCAAAGTGACGGTATTTAGGCCTGTTTTAACAAACACCAATGCATTTTATTTATACTGAGTACAGAGCATTGTAATGTATGTATGTAACTAATACGAATGCTGCCCAATATTCACTATCCAAGTTGTACTTTGATTTAATTATTATACAAAAACTATATGAATACATTTCAAACTGTTAATGGAAACATACTCATCTAAAGCTGCTCTACGATTGCTATTACAATTTTGCATTTTTTTTTTACCGAAAATATGGGAAGATCAACCTAATAAGCTCTTTGAACTTTTATACAATACTGAATCATAATCTATTAGGTTTATCTTTTAAAAAATGATAAATTGAACTTCAAAATGCATACGTAAGTTCTTAGTGGTCGCTTGAACAAATTAGTGCGGCCTTGAGAAGTTAACCTCACTCATATCTTTAATGAAAAATGAATGAATTTTAAAAGATGTCGATTCTAACATATTCCAAACTACTGTGTAGAAAGCTATCACAAGGATGCAGAAATTTAACAACGGTATAAATCTCGCATAATAATTTTGCTTCACTGATTATTGATAACAAATTCCAGCATTCAAATTCATATGTTAGAATTGTCGAAGTCGGACCAAGAGATGGTTTGCAAAACGAGTCAAAGAATGTTCCTGCAGAAATAAAAATAAACTTAATAAATAAACTATCGGAAACCGGCCTGAAATCTATTGAAGTTACAAGGTATGGCCTTATGACCAGCATTCCACAATTCTTGATTGACGATGATTTTAGTTTCGTAAGTCCCAAGTGGGTGCCACAGATGGGGGACAATAGCCAGGTGTTCTCGGGCATAAATCGAAAAGACGGAATATCTTACCCAGTGCTAATACCAAATGTTAAAGGCCTAGAAGAAGCGGTACGAAATCTTAAACTTGTTTGACGGCTGTTATAAGTTACACACAATTTTTTAGATGAAACTTGATGGGGTGAAAGAAATTGCAGTCTTCGCGTCGGCATCAGACGGATTTTCAATGAAAAATGTAAATTGCACAGCCGAAGAAGGCGTGCAGCGGATCAAGAAAGTTATTGATGCGGCTAAAATGCACAATTTAAAAATCAGAGGCTACGTATCCTGTGTAGTAGGTTGCCCATACGATGGTTACGTGAAACCGTTGGCTGTTACTAAAGTGGCTCAAGCTTTACTCGATTTAGGTTGTTACGAGATTTCTCTTGGTGACACTATTGGCGTTGGAGTTAAGAATACTATGGTTGCCATGCTTAAAGACTTGCTAAATGTAACAACGCCCGACAAATTAGCCATACACTGCCATGATACGTATGGGCAAGCTTTGGTTAATATATGCACTGCATTAGAAGTAAGTAATGCGATTAAAATAATAAAAATGATAATCATTTATAAATTATTAACATTCGTAAATTATTACTCATAAAACTTTACTGTATCATTATTTTGAATTGCAGTATGGAATAACCGTTGTGGATTCTTCGGTATCTGGTCTGGGAGGTTGTCCGTATGCTAAAGGTGCAACGGGTAATGCATCCACCGAGGATGTGGTGTATTTATTGCACGGAATGGGCATTGACACTGGTGTAAATTTAGAGAAGCTGGTGATAGCTGGGCAGTACATTTCTCAGGCCATAGGGAAGCCCACTGCTTCTCGAGTGAATAAAGCTTTATATCAAAAATACAACTTATGATTTTTAACATGCCACTGCTTTTGTGATATCACTACAAGATCTAATCATTTATTTTCATGAATAAAATGTTAAAACTTTGTTGTCTTATTATGTGGGTGTATTATATTTAATTGTTATATTAAGAACGATGTATGGCAATGGTTGTTATATGTGTGCATATTTGATTATCTCTTAAGACAACAATTAAACAATTAGTAGAAATATATGTATATATATTTTTAATTAATTTCTATAATTGATTTTGTATATTTCAAATTCATTTGAACGAAAATTGCATTGTACATGCCACTAGTGCAATAATGTGCCATTACACCACTAGTGCAATAAAGTGCCATTACGCCACTAGGGCAATAAATTGTCATTCCGCCACTTGGGCAACAAATGTATTATCAAGTACAACCGATAATAATAAATTGGGGAATTTGAATTCAGAATATTTTTTTAATTAAATTTTGTCAGTGATTTTGAAACATTTAAAATTTACTTGAACGAAAATTTCATTGTACATGCTACTAGGGCAATACAGTGCCATTACGCCACTAGGCACTAGGGCAATAAAGTGTCATTACGTCACTAGAACAATGCAGTATGCCAATGCCAACAAATGTATTATCCAGTAGAATTGATTAAAATGGTGGAAATTTGAATGCACAAATAAGTTAGGCGACCCGACTTACGTTTGATGGAATTTATTAATAACTTTTTCATATCTTTATATGAAACGATTACGCCGAGATTGATGCGCTGTTTGCGTAATGTTCTGCTAAAACTGTATCAAACATAAAATATCGATAATGATTTTATTGCAGAGATGTTTATGTCATGTCAAATCTGAGTGTTGACAAGCAAGGCTAACGCCGCCCTATTGTTGAACAATTTATGTCCAACTTAATTTGCTTGATTGGCATGGAATATTCAAATAGCAACAAAATGTTGATAACAAGCCTTCTTATCGCGTAAAACTGATGTTCTGGTTGTTGTCTATGTGTCATAACCTCTTGTCAATAGTTATCAGAACTGACTGTTTACCCTGCACTTAATTTCGTGACGTGTAAGTGCCAACAGCACACAATTTTACAAAACAAAGGTAATATTTAGTAATGTCACTTGGATATCAACCATTTGTAATCGTCATGAAACTGGAAATATTTCCACCTATCGTGTCTTATTTTAGTTCATTTATAGAATATGGTAGAAAAAAGAGGCATGAGAGCGCTAATTTTAGTTGGTGGCTATGGCACAAGGCTAAGACCGTTAACGCTGAGCAGACCAAAGCCGCTGGTTGAATTCGCAAACAAACCGATTCTACTGCACCAGATTGAAGCGTTGGTGGAAGCAGGAGTGACAGAAGTAATCTTAGCTGTGTCGTATCATGCGGAGGACATGGAAAAGGAACTGTCTGTAGAAGCAGAAAGATTGGGCATAAGCATAATCTTCTCACACGAAACCGAGCCCTTAGGAACTGCTGGTCCAATTGCATTGGCCAGCAAAATACTGAGCAAAAGCAAAGAACCGTTCTTCGTGCTAAATTCAGATATTATCTGCGATTTTCCGTTCAAAGAATTGGAACAGTTTCACATAGCTCACGGCAAAGAAGGCACCATTGTCGTAACCAAAGTCGAGGAACCTTCAAAATATGGAGTTGTAGTGTACAAAGAATCCGGCCAAATAGAAAGCTTTGTCGAAAAGCCTCAGGAATTCATATCCAATAAAATAAACGCGGGCATTTATATTCTGAATCCAAGTATGATTAATAGAATTGAGCTGAGACCAACATCAATCGAAAAAGAAGTATTCCCAGGAATGGCTTTAGCTGGCCAGCTATTTGCATTTGAGCTGCAAGGATTTTGGATGGATATCGGACAGCCCAGAGATTTTCTTACAGGTATTATTAATACCGAGAGATCCATTTAGGGCGAGACTTTTTTATGTTGGTAATACAATTTAGTTAGTACTTTGTGTTTGTGACAGCACTAATGCCCATAGATGGCAATGCCCTAATCTCAACAAAAAAAAAAGAATGTGTCTGTGACATTGCTTTTTTTAAATATAAATTATAGTGGTTATATATAATTCAGTGTCTTACTGACAGATAAAGATTTTCCATTACCTATAGCACTGATTATAATAAATACTAACCTCTCTGCATAATTTTTGACAAGCAAAGCCGCCAATTGCTGCAGGTTACCACTTTAAATTACATTGTCACCCTAAATGGATCACCGGGTATCATAACCAACCTACATAATCATTGGGATTTTTTTAGGTATGTGCATGTACTTAAAGGCTTTACGTCAAAAAAATCCTGAGCGATTGTACGACGGTCCCGGAGTTGTAGGTAACGTTCTTGTAGACCCGACCGTGAAAATTGGCGTGGACTGCCAGATTGGTCCCAACGTTACAATTGGTCCTGGTGCTATTCTGGAAGATGGTATTACGCTCTCATGGTTCCAGTAATTTTGTGCTAACCGAACGCTTTTTAGGTGTATGTGTGAAACGATGCACGATCTTGAAGGACGCCGTAATCCAATCTCATTCGTGGCTTGAAAACTGCATCGTAGGCTGGCGGTCTTCCGTTGGCAAATGGGTGCGCATGCAGGGCACCACCGTTTTAGGAGAGGACGTCATCGTTAAAGATGAAGTTTATATTAACGGCGGCCAAGTGCTGCCCCACAAGAACATTGCAGCTTCTGTCCCCGAACCTCAAATTATCATGTGATTATAGAAATTATATATGTTATATATTTATTGATGTTTTATAGGTCGAAGCTGTTATTTCATCACAGAAATTTTATTAGCAATAAGAGCTTGCATGTGAAATAATATGGAGTATACAACCGGTACAAATTTATACTTTTATAAGTATTGTATGCAAGAGTTGAAAACAGTACTAATTCTTCCACGGTCTTAGATTAATTTGACTCTTATTTGTATATTTATTTTATCAATAAAACTAAAAATCTCTCTTCGTCTTTTACCACCACAATAAGTTTCCTGTTTTTGGGGAGGATTGCAACATCAAGTTCGACTCTTAACCTGAGCCAGCCCAACCTACAATAAGGTGTAGGGGAGGGTTAAGTCATCATCTTCGACTCGTAACCTAACCTGCAATAAGATGTCGAGAGGCTTGCATCATCTTCGACTCACAACCTACAATAAGATGTGTGTGTGGAGTAAAACATGAAAGAGTATAGATAATTAGGATCCATCTTTACTCTGGACATACTTACATGCCTTGTGGCTGCTCTGATGTGATGTATCAGCTAGATCATTGTTTCAATTTGGGCGAGGTAGTTTCAGTCAAAAATGTAACATGTTCGTAATATATTAATATAATATATATATATTAATATAATATTTATTTCAAAATCTTAAGGGTAGAAACATAGTACTCACAAAAAAGGGGTTACATTATTACGTTTTGCTAGAATTATTAATTGTTGTACAGAGCGTTTGAGAAAATGGTGTCAACTTTCTTGTGTATGTGTATGTACCAGCTTAAGCATTTCCATTGTTGACCGTTTCGGTACAGAGGTATGCATGTTTGTACGAAATTTAATATAATTCTACATGGTTGCGAAATGTACAAAAATAAAATTTAATGCAGTACGTGATGTCCAACATAACGAAATATAAAACGGGTCTCTCCAAGGTTAGTGGCAAGTTTTCTGTTATTTAATTCCCATGATGAAACTGTCGGATAACTAATCATAACCTAGTGGATGGAGAGACCGACAATTAATGTTTGTACTTTAAAAAATTAATTTTCATGTATAGTTCAAGATTACTTATATTTTATTAAATTTAGGAATACATATGACTGGTTGCATTCATCAATGACCTAATGAAATATAGTAAATTTTACAGGCATATATTTTAAAAACATTTGGTGAATAATTAATTATCAACATCAAGTACTTAACTTTAAAATAATAAAAAAACGTGTAATGGTGAGCCACTTAAATATATTAATACTTCCGCATACCACCTATATTGCTTTTGTAATCAAATCTATCGTTAACATAATTATTGATTCCGGGAGGCGGAGGGCAGCTGGGGACCATGCTCATGCCAGGTGTGCCGGAAAACGCCGAAGACGACAATCCGGTGGTGCTTCGCTGCGGATTGGTGGTATTCCATCGTTCAGCAGTCCCAGGGTTATCAGACCTCCACCCATCTTTACTCCATTGTTTATTAGTGGGGTTACTGGTCGCACTGAATACCTTCTGCGGACTCCAGTTTGAGCCGGATGATGATGTTCGTTCATAACGTACTGATTCTGCAATTGAAAAAAAATTATTAGTCATGTGAATCCCGGAAATAATCTAATACTAACCCTTTGGCTGCTCAGTGTATCTATGATCGTTTCTTGGATTACGCAGCTCAGATTTTGCATCTGCAATCGGGCGCCTGTCCCTGGCATCGCGCACAGACCTAAAGTGGGGGCTGCGCTCCCTCTCATTGTATCGTGATACTTTAGAATCGCTGGAATAAATTATGGTTAGAACAAAGTTTAGTTTAGTTACAGGTGAATAATGAAAACTTACGTTGATGTGTACTTTGTGTTCGATATGGAGGTCAACCCGCTTGGCTCACGGACCCTGGGATCACGGATGTCACCTCTATCGCGGCCGGAGTATGACGAATTTGAGTCATATTTAGGTATCGGCGCTGCACCTCTTGAGAGTGAAGGCGGATGAGAGCGATCTTCATACTCACGTTTAGGTGGAAATGCTTCCCTCTTATCGTAGTTTATTCGGGTTTTGCTGTAATCCTTACTCGATGAAGTATTTGAAGTAAACTTTTTCACAGGTGGTGATGGATCTCTCGACTTCAAACTGCAACAAAATTATTATGCATTAATATAAATCCGTTCGATAAGTGAATCGTTGTAAACCAGAACTGTTTTAATCTGTTTTAAGTCCAGAAATATACATGGGAGGATTTCTGGACTTATCTAAATTCAACGAAACAATTGACTGGTCCAGGTTTTCAACGGTTCAAATATTTAGTACATAAATGTTAGTACAGATTTAACTCCTAAATATAATATACACTACATTTATTTGACTAATCACATCCATATATAAGTGATGATTATTATAATACCGGATTCATTTTGTGCCGCTAGCCTGGTATCACATTATCATTAAAATGATATAATTACCTTGAAGGCGGGTCAAAGCGTGGCGGCGGCGGTGCTTCATCAAAATGCCTATCTGATGTCATCCGCTTCCTGTCTTCATAGGAGCGCTCACGTTCTCTGTACCCAGCAGGAGCGGGTCTCTTCACTGCTCGCCGCTCTTCCTCCTGCATCCTCAATTTCGCCCGTTCAAGCTCAATCCGCTCCAGCTCCAGCTTCTCACGCTCAATCTTCTGCCTCTCCCTTTCGAACTGCATGAACTCTGCCTTCTCCCTTTCGAGCCGCTCGCGTTCACGCTTTAACTTGTCACGCTCCCTCTCTAGGCGGACGGCCTCGCTGCGCTGGTGCCTCTCGATCTCTCTCTGCCGGGCAGCCTCCTCGCGGCGCCGGTCGCGGATTATGCGCTCGCGCTCCCGAAGGCGCTCCCTCTCCCTCTCGTCTTTGATCTTGTCGAAGGTGAGCATGTCGCGTTCACGCTCTCGCCCCCGGTTTGCGGATTTGGTGGACAGGCTGCGCTCGTTTCTGCCCCTGGATGTGGACCTGGCCGGCTGGTCCTCGCGGCTCTTCCTGTCGCGACTCCTCGAGCGGTACACGTGGCGCCGCACCTCCGGCTTCTTCTTCTCTTTTATATCTTTCTTCTCAACCGGCTTGTCGACTTTCTTTTCCTCTTTGTCTTTGACGGTTTCCTTTCCTACTTCGGTTTTCTCGTCCTTTGGTTCGGTTTTTACGGTGACTGCTTGCGTTGATGAAGTGGATTGCCTAGTCGTAAGCTTCTCCTTTTGACTAGTCTCTAGTTTATGCTTTAGTGGACTTAGATGGTCGGGTCTCACCTGCAAGGAAGAAGAATTGTTTGCATGCCAATTTTGATGTATGTGCGATTCAAAAGTTACCTTTTCAATTCTTATGATTTGACCGTTTAATTCGGTGTTATTTAATTTAGCAATGCAGTTGTCTGCGTCGGCAGCTGTTTCCATTTTAACATATCCGTAGCAACAAGCGGCTGGGTGACGGGCATTAATCACGACCTTCGCACCGATCACTTTGCCATGTTCGGATAGTGCTTGTTTTAATTCAGTGGCTCTTGTGTTTTGTGAAATGTTTGTTATCCACAAGTTTCTGTTTTGTTCATTAAGAAAACGTTCACGTTGCAAGGCCTTACTATAAAATAAATAAATTATTAGTAACTTAGTACTGAAATATCTGTCATCTAGCACTCATCCAACTGATAGATTACTTAACATCCATAGAATGAAATGACATACTATAGTATGTTAATCAATTAAATTATGAGAGCTAGATTACAAAGTAATTTAACATAAAATTTTGGCCCCACCCTTGAACTCCTACATCAACACACCATGACATGTTCTGTATGTATGTATTGGAATTAATTATCATGTTATCTTTGTATAAAAGTATAATACAAAGATTATGAAAGTGCGCAAGTTGTTATTTTATACTTAGATATAAGTAGACAAATTTGCACTCATAAATAGCTGCTAATTTCTAATGAGGCCCATGGCGTTCTGTAGATAAGCCGAGTCACCGATGTTCTCTGGTAATCTCGAGGATTCTGCAACTCCGATGGCGGACTTCTTCTTGAGATGTCTTGTAGATTCCAGACATAAGTTAAGCAGCTATTTGATGAGTTACGTAGAACTCGATTTAAAGATATAAAAACACACAAGGTGCATTCGCAGTTACTGTTGATAACCAACCTAGCTGCCGTGGGCTTCACTTGCGATTTCTCTTGTAATGATGTTTTTGCAGCGGTCTCCTTGTTTTCACTTTTCACTTCCTTCCGATCTTCATCGGTCTTCTCAACAGACGGCTTATCTTGATCAGAAGTTTCCTTTTTTACTTCGGAAGTAGAATCATCGGCTGCTTGCTGTGCGTTTGAAGCTTCTACTCCAACTTTGTCCTCATCCGCATTGTCCTTTGTGTCAGTTTTCTCCTCTTCGTTCTGGTTTTCTTCATTATCCTTTTGTACATTGTCCTGAACTTCATCTTGTAATCCATTAGCGTCATTATTTTCATCCGGTAAGTCTTCCTGCATGGCAGATGCTTTAGACACTGGTTGTGTATCTTCAGGATTTGTAGATTTCTTCTTATCTATATAAAAAGTTCGGATTCATAAATATAATAGTATCACTAATACAAGCCCTCGACGTTATCTATTGTGTCACTTAGTATTTAGCAAATTATTCAGAAATATAAAATTAAATAGTTTTGATGTTTTATTCGAGCCTCACTCATTATTACAAATTAATTTTCTTATCAAATAGCCTGAATGATAACGTATGTGTTAATAGAAGAATTTAACTTGGAACTTTTTGATAATAAATATTTGATGCTGACTGATAAATAACTGAAATCACTGCACATTTGAGGAAATTGTCACCACAAATATTGCGATAGTTTAAAAACTAAGATATGTGTGTTGGAATAAATTGTCTGTAACTTGTTGAACTATTGAAACCCCAACTGAGCGTCTTCTAGCGAACGATGCAACCACCAGCAGAAAATGTAAGATTCTTCCGTTCTTCCCGTCCTAATTCCTTCGATCTTCCTCGCTTACAGACAAATTTAAACCAACAATAATAACAAATCTTAGTTCTTATTCCAAATGCTTCTGCATTAATATACTAAATCAGGTATTGCCAATATATTAGAAAATTATTGGGGAACTTAGTACCGAAACATCACAGAACTTAAATAAGCAGTACATCAACAATTCTTACCTGTATCGTCGTTACTGGTGGCCAGCGGCTTCAAGAGGTCTTCGTCTTCCACCTGCAACAGCGGTTTATATTATCAACAATAATTATTTCGAATGTACCGTACTTCAGTTTTAATTTCATCAGCATCCAAAAGTTCTTCTTCGTCTTCCTTTCTCTTTACCTTTTGGCTAGATTCAACAGTTTTGTTATCCTCGTCCTCTACTTTGTGTGTTGTATCGATGTCATCTTCAGGTTTAGAATCATCTCCATTTTGCGAATTCTCGCCTCTACCCTCATCTAGGTTTTCACCTTATATTAAAGCAAAGAATTAATTAACTAATATATTGCTAACGTTACATTAAAGTTTGATTATCACATTATATGCATTTCATAATAACAGTCACCGATTCAATTTAAGCAGCGATCCGCCCGGCAAGTATTCCCTAAATCCTATTTTAGTTGCCGTACTCATATCGCATAGCCTTTTTATGAATATATGGAATTGAAGGGGATGTGAAATCGCCAATTCACACAAACAACACCAAGCGATACAAAATCGCTCAAAATCATTTCAGCATCGGAATTAAAGATGAGATTAACTAGAAGTGTACCAATTTTAATGATTTACGAAAATACATCGTACAAATCACGTAATTAGTAACTATAAAATTCTCTGCTGGAGCAGAACCGCTTCACCGAGAGTGTGGCCCATGTTAGCTCAAATCACTTGTCTGTGATGCTTATTCATGAGTTCATGAGAATTGTAGTTTGTTGAACTAACAGCAGATGAAATTCACATTTTAGACACGTCCCGGTATTCAAATCCATATAATTGTGTGTAATTGTTCAGCTCTATAAATGATTTCATCATTTAACGTATAGGAGGTGTAATAGACATGAATTATTTATTTAGCGTCCCAAAGTCCTAATTAACATCAAAGTCTGTTACTATTAATTATTCACATGTTCCACTATGGTACGGTTACTATTCCAAGCAGTAATTCTTACATGATGTTAATTCTTATAATCACACGTGTTCGTGTATATCCACTTAACAGTTACTGATTTATTTTTGTTCAATTTAGGAGGTCCTTTGCCCTTATCTGCTAAATTTCATTGTCATAAATTTATTTTCTTCTTTTCACGTTTTCTTTGTTTCCGAAAATAGGCTTTTCCAAGTACAGCCTTATCAAATGATTGGTTATGTTTTCCACCAACAACAATTTTACTTGTATTTCATTACATCAGCTTGCATGTACGTTATAAATCCATACTTTATCATATGCACATTACTATTATCTCTTATAGCCGGATTATAATCTTTTATTAGGCTATCGACCTGAGGTCTTTCGGCCATGATTTGTATCAATGTAATCATGTCTGCATTTCGTCTGTAATTGGTTGTTGGTGTCGAAAGTTAGCTTTCGATGCGAAAGTTATTTATCCGCTCTCAGTAGATATCCTTTACCATTGAGTAGTAATGCCGCATAAATGTTGCAGTTTAATATTTCAAAAATATATTCTTTCCGACTAAGTAGTAATGCCGTATAATTTTTCCAGTTTAATATTTCGAAAATGTGTACTGCTTGTTTATACATCCGGGAATTCGAACCCAGAAGCGAATGCCGAGGCGCTCGGTGACAGGTGATGGGTTTGTAATTGTTTGTGGACGCAAAAATAATTAATCTTTTACTCGGGAGCTCAAAACATCAGGATTTAAGTTGCATTCTCTAAAATACATGGTTTGTAATCCAACCAGACGCCATTTTGAATTAAAATTCTGGATGCTTCTGTTCCTACTGGAGGGTTAAAATTTGGTATCGAAAGTGAACAATGGGGTATCTCACAATGATGAGACAGCCATAATGGTGCAGGCAATTAATTGGGTTTTTACTAATCGGATTATAGCAGAAGATAATGAGGTGCATGCTGCAGTTGGGACAGAATTTCACTTACCCTTTTCCGTCTGGAAAGTGTGACTTTCACTGTCTATGTTTTCCTCTTTGAGAGCCTACAAAACAAACACGTGTTACTGGTTAGATATAGAAATTTGGCTTGCCTTCGATTTCGCACCTTTTGCAGCCGTTCTAACAAAATTTGTTTGTTTCCACTCTTGTCCAAACCGCGCTTCTCGAGTTCTGCCCTCAGATCTACCACACGCAAATCCGCCAATTTTCTTCCTTCGATATCTGGTGACATTGTTAAGAACCTAAATTACAACTCAAACAGCAGTAACTTCGGAATATTAGACATTACAGGGTGAAAGCTATATTGAAAATGGCGTCTGAAAATCACATGACGTGCGTGCGCAAATTTCACTGCGCCGATCGATGTTGTAACGGCGGCAATTTTAAAATTACGTTTGTTGTCATCCCAATAAGTACAATTTTATATTATACAAACATCCAAATTCATCAACTAAAGTTAAATAATTCAAATATGTATAACTTTTAAACACGACCTGCTTGCTTATGTAGATAGATAGATAAGATACTAGACGGCTCGCGCATTTGTAAAACTTTAGCTCATCATGAGTGGCGCTGTCTACCCGCGAGCGGGAATTTCGAATTAGCACATACTGCGAATATTGTCACTAGGACTCGCAATACCGGGCCTGAAAATCAATACCGATATTCCGGTATACCTTATTTTCAAAACACTATATTGGTATTAATACCAGTACTTCGGGAAGTAATATTCTGATAACATTCTTGTGCGACATTTAAACGTCATAGTGGGTAGGTGGCACCAAAACGGCGAAAATAGCGGCAAAAATCGGCGTTTTTTCGGTGACTTGAATTACATGGAATATGAGCAAGCCGTATTAGTGACTTTTTCACATAATCAAGCCAGTCGTGCTTTTAACTTACTAAAGAAGTACAATAGTTATGGGAGGTTTTTATCTTCATTGCCAGTACCCACGAACATAGCAACGATTGAGGAAACCTATTGGGTTGCCTAACTTTAACACTACAAACTGGAACGTCTTCATATGCCCATATCTATTTATTTGTGTAAATTATGTAATAACGATTTTTTTCGCTATTATCGAATATATTTCTTATCCAACTATCATTAATTAATAATTATAGGCTAAAAACGATAAAACGAAAGTTTTCTTACTAAAATTATTATATTCTAATATTTTATTGCAAAATCTGTTACACTTGTTACATTGTTAAAAAAAAGCCTAGAATGTGAAATAATTATTATATAATACCTAACTGAAATCACTGTACATTTGAGTAAATTGTCACCACAAATATTGCGATACTTTAAAAACTAAGATATGTGTGTTGGAACAAATTATCTGTGTAAAAATTTTAGATTAATGGGTTTATATAAAAACCATAAAACAATCATTTAAAATCAATTTTACTGACATAAATATGAATATATGTTTGTCTTGATAATTTTCTACGTATATACCTCTTTGAATACAAATAGAATTTTCAGAAGAATTGTCTTCAGGTATGCTAAATATAAATCTAGCACTAAATATGCAATTATTTAATTTTCAGTAATTTCAGTAAATAATATCCCATACTTGTGAGTTAAGAAAGTTACATCCTTGATTTTCTCACTTAATTAATATTGAAACTTCGTAAACATTTTAGATTAATGTGTTTAAAATCAATTTTACTGACATAAATATGAATATATGTTTGTCTTGATAATTTTCTACGTAAATATCTCCTTGAATACAAATAGAATTTTCAGAAGAATTGTCTTCAGGTATGCTAAATATAAATCTGCCACTAAATATGCAATTAATAAATTTTCAGAAATTTCAGTAAATAATATCCCATACCCATTGTCAGTTAAGAAAGTTACTCCTTCGATTTTTTGTTAATACAGAAACCTTAAGGTATACTAAATATAAATCTAGCACTAAATATGCAATTAATAAATTTTCAGAAATTTCAGTAAATAATATCCCATACTTGTGAAGCAAGAAAGTTACATCCTTGATTTTCTCACATAATTAATATAGAAACTTCGTAAAAATTTCTCAAGTGTTCAGGTACAATTGTGTCACTAAATATTACCCAATTGTAGTAATTGCAAATAGTAAAATATTAATATGCATATAATGTATAATATTAATAATAATTGGGAATGTAGGTTCTAAAAATTGGATTCGCAATATATTTTATTTAATTTTATTTATTTAAAAAAAATGTATTGTATTAAATTTTGAGAGAAAATGTCTCCTTAATTTTGCTTTCTAACTTGAGTTCATTTTAGTTTTATTTACGTGATTTTATATGATTTTTCTTATTGTAATTGATTTTGGCAGCAAGTGTCCTAATACATATTTGAAGTATAAACTGTTTGTAGCAATTTTTTGCAATTTTTGGATTATGGAGTTCAAATAAGGTAATAATAGAAAGCTTACGTATTTTATTAATAAATTACTGAGGAGTATATTAAACTAATAAGTAGAATTTTACGTATTTTATTAAGGGAAGGTAATTATAAATAAAAATATGTGCAACAAGAGTGTTGCAATTAAACAAAAACGAGTAGGATCAAGTATATATTGCACATAAATATATGTTACATATTCATGATAAGCTGTTACTAAATTTGTACTGCACGCCATGTGACAAAAATAACTATAGTTAAAACACAATATATTCACTAATATAGAGAGAAAAAGTGTTGAACTCTTGTGCTAAAGCGCCACCCCTGGGTCTGTTTGTTATTTTATTCCCATGGTGATTTTCCAGTTTCTATAGCTCGTGGATGTGTTGATACATGATTTGGTTTCTACAAAAAGAGTGCCGGTTATGCCATTTTCTTCGATATTGTTTCTTGAGGATGTAGCTGTTGATGTTTAAATAAATTTAATTTTGAGCTCTGCTAATTAGAATGCAATGAATGAGTTCTGTCGGTGATGCCAGTTCGGGTGTTTCGAGGTCATGCATTATAATATATAACCTATTTCCCGAGAAAGAAATATTGATATCTACCCTGTAGTTTTCTATAAATCTTATTTCCAAAAAATCATTGAATACTACTACAATCTCTTTTAATTATGTCAACTTTACATTTGTTAATTCCATATTTCTACGGCTTTCTTGATTGTCTTTTCTTATATTCCTCTTAAAATCTTTAACTTGTAGTACTATTCTATAATTTTCTAATTTTCCCATACTCCGTATAACCAACCTTAATATTATACCGTGTTTTCTTTTCATTTCGAGTCGCTTCTTTAGGATCCGGGTGAGAATGTACATAACCAAAAGGATTAGTAACCATCACACTTGCTGTGGCTCCCACGTTGTGGATGTTGATCCCTTGCTGTTGGTTGGTTATGCCTGTACCGACTTGCATTAGGGATGGGCATAAACAATAGGTGTTACAAAACATTAATTTTTTTGCTACTAATTGTCGATTCAAATATCGATGTTTCAACCACACAATATATCAAATGATATAAATATGTTATTTTTAGATATCGAACGCCTTTCTAAAAATAATGTTTTAGTTTACAACTATTTTTTTTAAATTGGAGTAGGGGTTGAGTGATAGTACAAATAAACATAACATTCTAGTAACAAAAATGTATCCAGCAACAAAGCTGCAGAGTAAGAAACTGTCAACTTGACAGTACTAAGACAGTTCGTCCTATTGAAAGGCGTTTTGATATTTTTATGGGTATTTTTGTGATTGAAAATGAGGGCTGCAGTTCTGGATCAATAATTGTTTGTAGAATAAAGGCTCACAATTTCAAAACGCTCTTCAATGGAATAAACCATCTTAATGGACACTTTCATAGGTACTTTTTTTACCGGAACATTTTTGTTGCTGGAATGTCATGTTTATTTTGTACTTTGGTCACCTAAAAAAAATAATTTATTGGAAACTAATCGACGATTTTAAAAAGTAATACACTGTTGTATTGCAAATTAAATAAGTTTTCAAATGAGCTATTACTCAACGCCTATTCCAATTAAAAAAAGGGCTTAAGGGTTGAAGAATTGAAGATCAATTGCCTTTCAAAAGTAGAAAAAAAAAATTATTAGTAGATATTTAGGGTTTCCTTTCTCTCGGGACACCCTGTATATAATATAAAATATGTAGATTTTGAGATGTGTCATAAAATTGTGTATTAAAACATCGATGTTTAAAAAAACATCGATGTTAAAAAAACATTGATGTTTTTTACGATATCCCCCCAATTTTGCCCATCCCCCTACCTTGCACCATGAATACTTCCTTCTTGGATTCACTTCCTCCCATTGTAGTACTGATGTTGATCGTTGTTTTGGTTGGGTTGATCCATGTGAGGTCAGAAGTACCAAGTGGAAGGTGACAATTACCTGGGGTGGTCCAGCAGGCAATGGTATGGGTTGAGGTGGTCTAGCGGGATTGACACAGTCAATATATCGGTTGCACAGGTTTATTCAATTAATCTAATAGTTACAGCTGTACTGTCTGCACATCGTTACTACTTAAGTTAATATTATTCTATGTTCTTAATCTTTAATCATTACATACAGCTGCGATATATTTGTATCCCGTTGCACATGCTGGTTGATAGCCGAACGTGGGTCCTTAAAATATTGCCTCATCACAGCCATGCCAACACGTAAGCAACAGAGCAACTTGTTATTCCATTACAGGAATTGGGTGACATGCACTTGGTTTGTAATTGTTTGTATGCAAACAAGAAGTAAACAAGAAGCAAACAGAAGTAATCTTTTACTGGAGGGCGCAAAACATCACGATTTAAGTTGTGTCTAAAATACATGGTTTGTAATCCAACCTGGCGCCAGATAAAATTAAAATTCTGGATGCTGCCTCTGTTCCTACTGGAGGGTTAAAGTTTGGTATCGAAAGTGAACAATGGGGTAACTCACAATGAAGAGACAGCCATAATGGCATGATGAGACAGCCAACAAGCTCGCTGATTGGGTTTTCACTAATCGGATTATAGCAGTAGTAAAAGAATTTCACTTACCCTTTTCCGTATTAAACGTGTGTCTTCTACTGTCCTTGTTTTCGTATTTGATCGCCTACAAAACAAACACGTGTTGCTAGTTGGATATAGAAATTTGCCTTGGATTTCACCTTTCGCAGACGTTCTTTCAGGGTTTTTTTCTTTGAACTCCGCAACACACCACGCTTCTTGAGCTCGGCCCTCAGATCAACCACACGCAAACTCGACAGTTTTCCACTTTTGATATCACCCGGCATTCTAATTACAAACTCAACGGCAGTGACTTGAGAATAGCAAGGAAGCTGTACTGAAAATGGCGTAGGAATATCACGACGTCGACATAAAGTACAAACCAGAATCCAGTGCGGTAACAATACCACCAACAATAGAAATATAAAACCACTAACAATTGATTAGTTTTTCAAATTCAGCATAAAAAATGAGGATCATTAACATTTAAGAACTCGGAATTAGAAACCAAAAGTAGCCCAAAGACGCAGGCTGCCTCTATAACAAAAACATGCGCGCATTTTATTTTCTCAAGTAATCCAAATAGCGATAAGTGGCCTAATCTGACAACCCTAAGTTGGTGTGCAAAGCTCGTTGCGTCGATCGATTGGTAACGGCGGCAATTTTAAAATTAAGTTTGTTGCCATCCCAATAAGTACAATTTTATATTATACAAACATCCAAATTCATCATCTGAAGTTAAATAATTAAAAAATATATAACTTTTAACATTACTAAAAAGTACAATCGTCATGGGAGCTTTGCATCTTCTTTGCCATTTCCACGAACATAGCAATTAAATGTGTAAATTATGTAATAGCGAGTTTGTTAAATCAATGTCACATTCGGTAAAATATGTGGTATCATCTACACTCCAATTTAGTTGCATTTCCTCTTTGCATGGTTCCATTTTTTTAATAAATATGTGTATTTTGTAAGTTTGGGGTTTAAAGTTAGTTCGCCTGCTCGTGGTGCACCCTGATAACGCTAATAAGTAAATAATTTTACCTATTTTATTATGGTGTATAATAATTTTATCAAATAAACTACTAAACAAACAAACTACTAAGCCTAAGAAAACAGAAGCAGAGGCAAACATGCGTGCATCCTTGGACTTTCCGATCGTTCTGTGAGGAGAATTCTTCATGAAGATCTTCATTTCCATCCTTACAAGATGGCGATTGTGCAGGAACTTTCTGAACGTGACTTCAATTCTCGGAGAGACGCGTGTGAGGTTCTTCTCGAAGTTGTTCCTGAGGACGCTATTGTTTTTTTTTAGCGATGAAGCTCATTTTCATTTGTGTGGATCCGTCAGTAAACAAAACATGCGCTTCTGGGCTGACACGAATCCTCGAAAACTGCATCAAAAGCCTTTACATTCACTTAAAGTCACAGTGTGGGTGTGCAATTTCCTCAACTGGAATTATTGGTCCCTGGTTCTTAGAAGAAAATGAAGTCACAGTTACAGTGAATTCGGAACTTGTTACAGGATTTTTTTTTTCCCACGGCTAAATGAGTTGGACTTAGGGGACATTTGGTTCCAACAGACGGTGCAACGGCACACACTTCAAGAACATCGATGGCTGTTTTGAGTGAACACTTCCCCGAGCGCCTCATCTCAATTAGGGGAGATTTGGAGTGGCCGGCCCGCTCTACCGATTTGACCGCTTGTGATTTTTTTCTATGGGGTTTTTTGAAATCCCGTGTTTATGTGAATCGTCCAAGGACCCTACAAGATTTAAAGGCCAACATTCAGGAAGAAATTGCCAACATAACGCCTGATATATTGGCAAGAGTCATGACAAACGCCAGAAATCGGTTGGCACAGTGTATGAAGAATGGGGGACGCACCTACATGATTTGATCTTCAAAACTATATAAAAAAAAAATTATGTATGCGCCTACATTATAAAAAAAATAAAAACATTTTCTGATTATATAATGGGTTTTATTAAGTTTAGAATAGAAGGAACCATACTATGCATGCTAACGGTAATATGCATACTATGCATACGAATGCACGTTGGAGTGGATCACGCTTTCCGTGTTGGTGTACGGTTGCGTGTTGATGGTGTCAGTGGCCCCTGCTGCTGGAACTGCTGATAGTGAGCCCCGATCCATTGGATAGTGGTGCGTGGCTGCTGCTTCAGAAGGGCGTCGGTGCTAAAATCGAGCTCATTACCTTATACTGAAGCAACGAATTAATTAACTTATATATTACTAACGTTACTTTAAAGTTTAATTATCACATTATATGCATTTCATAATAACAGTCACCGCTTCAATTCCCCAAGTCCAATTTCAGTTGCCGCACACATATCGCACAGACATTTTACGAATATGTGGATTGGACGGGGATATTTCAGATGCGTTTTATGTAACTTTGGGGTATAAAGTTAGTTGGCCTCCTCGTGGTGTGCCCTGGATAACGCTAAATGAACTATGCCAGTCTGATAATCTTTGAACCTACTACGGTTGAATAAGAAATTTCTTACTCAAGCTACTAGGGTACGTATTTATGTAAAGACCACAACACTGATAATTAGAACATAATTTTACCGACTTAAATATGAATATATTAATAATTTTCTACGTAAATATCTCTTTGAATACCAATAGAATTAGTCAAATTTTCAGAAGATTTGTCTTCAGGTATGCTGAATACAAATCTGGCACTAAATGTGCAGAAATCTTTGAATATGCAGTATGCATATTCAGAGATTTTAGTTTATTATACTATATGAGGTATGCCAATTGTTAGTACTGAAACATCACAGTACTTAAATAAGCAGTACATCAACAATTCTTACCTGTACTGTAATCCGAGTTAAGCCACTCAAATAATGGGTCGGTTGGCTGCAACGAGTGGTTTATATTATCAACATTAATTATTCATATGTAGGTACCTTACCTCTTGTTTAATTACCACGGGTTCTACCATCCCTACTCTATTCGGAATGTTGTTCATTGTCGTTCTCAGCTCCTCTTTTAGAGCCTACAAAACAAACACGTGTTGCTAGGTGGATATAAAAATATGCCTTGGATTTCACCTGTCTGAGACGTGCTCTAAGAACTTTCTTCGACGGGCCTGAAGTCTTTAACGCCCGTTTCTTCAGCTCAGCCTTCAGCTCTGACACTCTCAACAGCGCGAGGTTTTCCAATTTTACTGTAGTAGTAGACATTTTATTTGGCGGTCTTAACTGACACACTGAAAATGGCGAAAAATCACGTCGTGACTACAGCACTGAATTATATATGTAGTAACTGGAACGAGAACGTAAGTATTTGTATCTTTGTCTGTCCCAGTGTGTCTTATGCGTTTTACGTGTACCTAGTAATCTAAAAGTGTATGTAATCGGAATTTAGCTCTATTTATTATTATTTATTGGTATTTAATGTTTGCTGTTTGTTTAATTTAATATTTTATTTCATTGGTAGATTTCCATAGCCCAAAAGCGCAGGCTGCGCCTATAACAAAAACATACGCGCATTTTATTTTCTCAAGTAATCCAAATAGCGATAAGTGGCCTAATCTGACAACCCTAAGGTGGTGTGCAAAGCTCGATGCGTCGATCGATTGGTAACGGCGGCAATTTTAAAATTAAGTTTGTTGCCATCCCAATAAGTACAATTTTATATTATACAAACATCCAAATTCATCATCTGAAGTTAAATACTTAAAAACATGTATAACTTAACATTACTAAAAAGTACAATCGTCATGGGAGCTTTGTATCTTCTTTGCCATTTCCACGAACATAGCAATTATTGCCGAAGCCTGTGGGTTGTCGAACGTTAACACTACAAACTGGAATATCTTCATATTTCCATATCTATTTATTTGTGTAAATTATGTAATAGCGAGTTTGTTAAATCAATGTCACATACGGTAAAATATGTGGCATCATCTACACTGCAATTTTGTTGCATTTCCTGTTTGCATGGTTCCATTTTTTTATTAAATATTTTTTTAATAAATTTGTGTGTTTTTGTCTCTTTGGGGTGTAAAGTTAGTTCGCCTCCTCGTGGTGCACCCTGGATAACGCTAAATGAACTAACATACTGCTGGTCAGATAATCTTTGCACCTACTAGCACTGAGTAAGAAATTTCTTAACGCTACTGGGATCCGAATTTATATAAAGACCATAAAACCAATCGTTTAAAATCAATTTTACTGACATAAATATGAATATATGTTTGTCTTGATAATTTTCTACTTAAATATCTCTTTGAATACTAATAGAATTTTGGGAAGAAATGTCTTCAGGTATGCTAAATATAAATCTAGCACTAAATATGCAGTTATTTAATTTTCAGTAATTTCAGTAAATAATATCCCATACTTGTGAGTTAAGAAAGTTACATCCTTGATTTTCTCACTTAATTAATATTGAAACTTCGTAAAAATTTTAGATTAATGTGTTTAAAATCAATTTTACTGACATAAATATGAATATATGTTTGTCTTGATAATTTTCTACGTAAATATCTCTTTGAATACCAATAGAATTAGTCAAATTTTCAGAAGATTTGTCTTCAGGTATGCTGAATACAAATCTGGCACTAAATGTGCAGAAATCTTTGAATATGCAGTATGCATATTCAGAGATTTTAGTTTATTATACTATATGAGGTATGCCAATTGTTAGTACTGAAACATCACAGTACTTAAATAAGCAGTACATCAACAATTCTTACCTGTACTGTTATCTGAGTTAAGCCACTCAAATAATGAGTCGGTTGGCTGCAACGAGTGGTTTATATTATCAACATTAATTATTCGTATGTAGGTACCTTACCTCTTCTTTAATTACCACGGGTTCTACCACATCTACTCTATTCGGAATGTTGTTCATTTTCGTTCTCATCTCGGTTTCCTCTTTTAGAGCCTACAAAACAAACACGTGTTGCTAGGTGGATATAAAAATATGCCTTGGATTTCACCTGTCTGAGACGTGCTCTAAGAACTTTCTTCGACGGGCCTGAAGTCTTTAAAGCCCGCTTCTTCAGCTCAGACTTTAGTTCGGACACTCTCAACAGCGCGAGGTTTTCCAATGTTACCGGAGTAGACATTTTATTTGGCGGTCTTAACTAGCGATGACACTCTGAAAATGGCGAAAAATCACGTCGTGACTACAGCACTGAATTATATATGAGTAACTGGAACGAGAACGTAAGTATTTGTATCTTTGTCTGTCCCAGTGTGTCTTATGCGTTTTACGTGTACCTAGTAATCTAAAAGTGTATGTAATCGGAATTTAGCTCTATTTATTATTATTTATTGGTATTTAATGTTTGCTGTTTGTTTAATTTAATATTTTATTTCATTGGTAGATTTCCATAGCCCAAAAGCGCAGGCTGCGCCTATAACAAAAACATACGCGCATTTTATTTTCTCAAGTAATCCAAATAGCGATAAGTGGCGTAATCTGACAACCCTAAGGTGGTGTGCAAAGCTTGATGCGTCGATCGATTGGTAACGGCGGCAATTTTAAAATTAAGTTTGTTGCCATCCCAATAAGTACAATTTTATATTATACAAACATCCAAATTCATCATCTGAAGTTAAATACTTAAAAACATGTATAACTTAACATTACTAAAAAGTACAATCGTCATGGGAGCTTTGTATCTTCTTTGCCATTTCCACGAACATAGCAATTATTGCCGAAGCCTGTGGGTTGTCGAACGTTAACACTACAAACTGGAATATCTTCATATTTCCATATCTATTTATTTGTGTAAATTATGTAATAGCGAGTTTGTTAAATCAATGTCACATACGGTAAAATATGTGGCATCATCTACACTGCAATTTTGTTGCATTTCCTGTTTCCATGGTTCCATTTTTTTTATTAAATATTTTTTTAATAAATATGTGTGTTTTTGTCTCTTTGGGGTGTAAAGTTAGTTCGCCTCCTCGTGGTGCACCCTGGATAACGCTAAATGAACTAACATACTGCCGGTCAGATAATCTTTGCACCTACTAGCACTGAGTAAGAAATTTCTTACTTAACGCTACTGGGATCCGAATTTATATAAAGACCATAAAACCAATCGTTTAAAATCAATTTTACTGACATAAATATGAATATATGTTTGTCTTGATAATTTTCTACGTAAATATCTCTTTGAATACTAATAGAATTTTCGGAAGAAATGTCTTCAGGTATGCTAAATATAAATCTAGCACTAAATATGCAATTATTTAATTTTCAATAATTTCAGTAAATAATATTCCATACTTGTGAGTTAAGAAAGTTACATCCTTGATTTTCTCACTTAATTAATATTGAAACTTCGTAAAAATTTTAGATTAATTTGTTTAAAATCAATTTTACTGACATAAATATGAATATATGTTTGTCTTGATAATTTTCTACGTAAATATCTGTTTGAATACTAATAGAATTTTCGGAAGAAATGTCTTCAGGTATGATAAATACAAATCTGGCACTAAATATGCAATTAGTAAATTTTCAGAAATTTCAGTAAATAATATTCCATACCCATTGTCAGTTAAGAAAGTTATATCCTCGATTTTTTGTTCATACAGAAACCTTAAGGTATACTAAATATAAATCTAGCACTAAATATGCAATTAATAAATTTTTAGAAATTTCAGTAAATAATATCCCATGTTAAGAAAGTTACATCCTTGATATTCTCATATAATATTGAAACTTCGTAAAAACATCTCAAGTGTTCAGGTACAATTATGTAACTAAATATTACCTAATATAAGTAATTGTAAATAGTAAAATATTAATATGCATATAATGTATAATATTAATAATAATTGGGAATGTAGGTTCTGAAAATTGGATTCGTAATATATTTGTTCTTCAAACGTCATAAAAGTGACACCTTTAGTGACTCGATTCACAATCTTAAAGTTTTACTTCGTCTCCTAGTCAGTAAAAGTTTCACTTTTACTGACTAGGCAGTAAAAGTAAATTTGACAACATGATTGGATCATTTGTAATAAGAACGCCCTACGAGGGCGGGTTTAATATTGCACATACATATGGTGCGCATACATGATGAACAAAACAAAAAATTCAAACAAAACACAAATTTATTTATTGTTAAAATGTAAATTAAAGGTACAATTTGATATTTTAGCCCCTTGAAAACTGATTGCGCTGGCAGCAACAGCAGCACTTACAGCACCGCTGTCGCCAACCATTTTGCTGCTACCACAGATATTTTCTACTTTTGATGTCTTACTATCTGGTATTTTTACGTGTAGCAAAGATCCCAAGTCTTGAATATCTGTCGTGTTCATTTTTACGAGTTCATCGCAACGGCATGCCCCTGATATGCCAAATATCAAAATAATCTGAAAATACGATTTAGGGTTTAATTTTGTATTTGTTTATTATTCTAAGAACTCACCTTTGTCGCCAAGTATTTCTCGTTAGGAGCATCGGATAAGAACTTGTCGAACTGTTCCTTTGTCAGCACTCTTGCCTTTTTGGGTGTATAACCCTCATTTTGTTTTTTTAAATATGCACGTAGTTTTAAATATTTGGTAATATCTACACCATTTCTAATATTTAATAACGATTTTACCATGGAATACTGAGACCACATAGTGGAACTTTTTACTTTCTTCTTAGCCATTTCCGAAAAATATGCGAGTAAAACATTTTCACTATAATTGCTTACATTTTTCTCGGCGCACCACTTAATAAATTTTTTGTAGGCCACTTCATAGATGGTACTGGACTTAGTGGGCAATAATTTCTCTGTTGCAGCCCTTGCCGATTCTAAAATATCTGGCGGTGTACATTGAAACATGTCTTCGTCCATTTTATACACTTTAATGTCAAATAATGAATTAAACAAAACCATAGCAACGCTCTGCATAGCATGCTTCTTTGGGAATTAAAACTATACGTATTCGGACAATTAAAAATATTAATTCCATTATCTTTTTAACTATTTTCGACGTTTGAAGAAAAAATTACATGTTTTATTCGGAGTAGAAGTAACTTTTTGTGGCTCGTCTGTAGTTGCCTGCCTCGCTCCGCTCGGCAGCCAATACCTACAGACTCGCCACAAAAAGTGTCACTTCTACTCCTAATAAAACAATATACTATTATTTACGTTTTGTTTATTTAAAAAAAAAGTTTCATATCGGATTTTAAGAGGAATTTTAATTGCATTGGATTTTGGCACCAAGTTTCCTAATACATATTTGAAGTATAAACTGTTTGTAGCAATTTTTTGCAATTTTTGGATTATAGAGTGTAAATAAGGTAATAATAGAAAGTTTACGTATTTTATTAATAAATTACTGAGGAGTATATTAAACTAATAAGTAGAATTTTACGTATTTTATTAAGGGAAGGTAATTATAAATAAAAATATGTACAACAGGAGTGTTGCAATGTAACAAAAACGAGTAGGATCAAGTATATATTGCACATAAATATATGTTACATATTCATGATAAGCTGTTACTAAATTTGTACTGCACGCCATGTGACAAAAATAACTATAGTTACTAACACAATATATTCACTAATATAGAGAGAAAAAGTGTTGAACTCGCTGTGTGGTTCCAGTACTTGAAGATAATGCTTACAACTAGGTTCAATATAAATGAGCTAATACTAATATTTTTACACTTACAATGTAGGACAAACCGACGGAGCGAATTGCGATTTTGCCCCCATATTAGTGAATTAGTGTGTAAACCATTTGGATCAAAGAAAAAAGTAACAAATTAAACTGATATCACATTCCTACATCTTTCAGCACCTTTTATCTTCATAAAGGAGACAATATTAATATAAGTTATTACATTGATGGAATGTAGATATGGTCACTAAAATATTATATACATAGGCCATATTAAGCCACAAATGTCACCAATGCCCAGTGATTCAGCGTACATACATCTATTTGTTTTTATTAAATATTTACAATTGCTATAACAGGATATGGATATTATTGTGGGGAATGTATCAAGAAACCACAATAAAGAAACAACTGAAGTCTACACTTTCAAAAGTTGAAAAATGTAGACGTTACTTAAGAACTAAAATTAACGAGTTAAAAAAGAAACTGAGAAATAAAAATATAAAATTTAGATAGAGCTAGTCAACGATGACACCCTAATTTGCTGGTACAAAATAATTGAGAGAGAAATGATAAGTGACAAATTAGAGTATCATTAAAAATTCATTAAATTAACAATACATTGATAATGCACGAAGTAAAGAATACTTCAAAACTATTTTCTTTGGTTTATAGAGTTAGCCTCAAAACATATAATTTTCAGATGATTCCATTTCTAAAGATCCACTTGAGTGACAACTTTGTTATTACATTGGCTAATTAAACGGAAATAAAAAAATCTAGCGAATGACGATGAAACAATTCATATATAAGGAACGAGTTCAGTGCACACAATAAGTAGCAGGTTCAATTCACTAAATTAGTTATATACATCACTTAAATTATAGGTCAGTACACTATGATGGTGAGTACCAGTTAGCTGGTGCCGCTGGGGCAGTTTTTCCCGGATGATATAAATGAAAGCCCGCACCGGCGGCTCCGTGGTGATAAAACTGAGGTTGCTCTACATATGAGTACACTTGTGGTTTTAATGGTAGTGGACTATCTGGATACTGATGTCTCAGGACATCTTGGTAAACTGGAGTTTCGAAAGCCACACCGCCATGTAGTTGTTGATGCTTGTCTCTAGGTGACACGCTGGACGGAGGTGTCATGGCAGAGTGATAATCCATTGAATAACTGGTGGGGTAATTTTGATGCTGCGACAAAAGGAATTGGTGTTCACTATAAGAAGAGGAGCCCTCGCTACCGGGAGGGGTGGGTAGTGGACCTACTTGACCATCTCCTGGGTAGTAAGAGGACGAACTGCCGGATCTTCCACTGGTGTTTGTAATGCCATGCACGTTGGCCCGGATCACGCTTTCCCTGTTGGCGTACAGCTGCCTGAGGAGTGCTGATGCTGGCAGTGGCCCTTGCTGCTGGAGCTGCTGATGGTGGGCTCCGATCCATTGGATGGTGGTGCGCTGCTGCTGCTTCAGAAGGGCGTCGGTGCTAAAATCGGTAGGTTGATGGACTGGCGACTTGCATGCAGGCAAGTGCTTTGACATGGCGTTTTCTAAGTCTTTTACGGATGTACCACTGGTTTCCTCGTGCGATTTAGGGCTCGTACCACTGGAGTCCGCTGGAACTGTATGCACAACACCGGTCGAGTGACATGACGACGACGCTGGACTAAGTACTGTATTCCGATGAGATGGCTGGGTTTCGTCTTCCTCGTCCGAAGAACCGGATGTATCTTGCGTGCTGCGGCGCTTCGTTCCTCTGCGAACGTTTACGGTTTTTCGCTGGAGGCCATCAACTGGAGTTTGAAGCTGGGTGACGTGCTCGACTCGATGGCTCCTAGAATCTGCTGGGTCCTCCGTGTTGTTGTCCTCCAGATTCTGCGGCGGATCTGGCGGCGGGTTGGACGGTCCACCACTGTTCCGGCCATCTTACCACAGACATTTATATATTTAGACTAAATTCAATTATTTATCATAGGTGGTACGTTAACGTACCTCCTCGATCCGCATCAGGTGATCCGTTCTCGGGGTCGTTGTTACTGGCTTCCTCCCTCTTCACTGTGTGAGCATTGTCCTCCATTTGGCAGCAGTCCATAATCATATTTTCATATTCGCGACCACTAAAATTCAAAATCGCAATCAACACAGATTAAAATGAATACCAAAAGCTTGTAAATACCTGATTACATAATTCACGCAAATTATATTTTGTTCGTCCGCGTTTTTCGAATTGCAGACGACAGTCGCGCACGTCTGGACCCAAGTGTATCCCCCATTCTTATTCATCATGCGATAATAATGCGTTAATACTTGGCCCTTGTTAATTACTGAAACACAACAGCATTAAGACTTCTGATTCCGTGAGGGGATAAATGGGCTTACAGTCAATGTGGCACTTCCTCAGCTTATTGGCGTCCTCTCCATGGCATAAGGTGTACAGATTCCTTCCGGTGAGCTCGTCGGCGGTATAGTCCAATAAGTCTGAGACTTTCGGCTCGCAATGCGCTATTCTAAAGTCGAAGTTTATTCTGGTAACGAACATATCGGATTCAAGGCGGATTTCATGAACACTAGGTGGAGGTAATGCTATAGCTAGAGCGACCATGCCGAGTAATGGTGGCTGCGACTTCCTCGTGTGCGAGAATGTATACTGTGGTCTTAATCTACATAACATCAGGACAACCTGAAATCGCAACATTAAACAATTACAAAAATTAAACCCTTCGGCGCGATCGATAGAGCCTTACCCTGTACCCGGACGATTTGAAGTGGCAACCTCTTTTAGTTAACGTCGATTTCATTCTAATGCAGAACGCCCTGTCGAGACCTTTGTATGTCGGATTGTTTCCCAGAGACATTATTGTGGACACTGTAAAACCAAAACGAATCTTGAGAAATAATCGTTCTGTGGTCATGGTTAGCTGCATCCAAACCACACGGACGCGTGATAACGGCCGCATTTCTTAATATTAATAAACACGGTACGGATCATAAACGTTAATTCGTAACGTTACTTTTTTCAAACACAATAATATGACAATAAAACACAAACACGAATCTGTACTACTGCAACTGCACAATTTCAAACGGAGTGCAGCCCGCTGAAAAATTCCAAACGCGCCTTCCTTTTATCACCGACCACCATTTTCAATTCAATAAAAACATGCGAATAAAACACAAAGGCGCCCTACTATCGCTCACTTTGATAAACTATAAGACAAGGAAAATTCATGATACGGTATCAAGTACATCGGACCGTTACTTTCTCATGCTCTGGTTTCGTTAAGATTGCGCAAAAACGTACCAAAAACATTTCATAATTTTATCAAGAACATTTCTTTTACTTTAAATCTACGAAATGCCTCTCGTACAGTTAAAGAAGATATCTATTAATTTAATACAAACCATTATAATCACTTTCTACCATATATGGCCCAATTTTCTAGTAATCTTATGTAAAATCCTATAGAGTGCAAACCAATGTCAGCCGGATACAGAAAACTTACGAGCGGGCGAGATGAAACTATTTTTATGTTAGTTTTTAGTAGAAATTTACGAAACGCCTCTTGTACTGGTGATGATACCTATTAAGTATTAGTAATCTTATGTAAAATTCTATAGAGTGTAAACCAATGTCAGCCGGATACAAAAAACTTACGAGCGGGCGAGATTAAACTATTTTTATGTTAGTTGTTAGTTGAAATTTACGAAACGCCTCTTGTACTGGTGATGATACCTATTAAGTAAAGTCCATCCAACATCTTGATAGACATACAGATGATACCAACTAATGTAATACAAAACATTATAATTGCTCATAACTTACAACTTAAAACACTTCTTCTACTTGAAATCTACGAAAAACTTCTCGCATTGGTGATAATATCTGCTAATTTAATACAAAAAATTATAATTGCTTATAGCTTACTTTGTACCAACACCAGTTCCATTTACATTGCCGATTTTAAAGCCCCAACTTTTAATGACTCTTACAAGCAGCGTTTGGTATTTTAGGAGATAAATTACTTTATTTCAGGCAAACTTGCTTGTAAATTTCGATTTTTTTCATAATCAACAGTAGAAACTCTAATATTGATGATAGGAAGTCTATGACAGTAAGAGTAAACGTTGCTTCTAAAATGCCAAGTTTACTTTATTTTACTCCAAATCTACGAAATGCCTCTCCTACTGATTTTACGAATATTAGTTTACTACAAAAAGAAAATAAAAAATTGCCTCTAAGTTATAACTTTGTAATACATGGCCCCAATTTTCGAGTAATCTTAAATAAAATCCTACATAGTGTAAACCAAAGTCTGCCGGATACAGAGAACATACGAACGGGCCAGTTAGTGATATGAGATAGCTGGAATTTTCGAGTAGTCTTATGCAAAATCCCATAGAGTGCAAACCAAAGCCTGCCGGATACAGAAAACATACAAGAGGGCCAGTTAGTTTTGATATGAGATGGAATTTTCGAGTACTCTTATGTAATATCAAATACAGTGTAAACCAAAGTCTGCCGGATACAGAAAACATACGAACGGCCCAGTTGATACGAGATGGCTGGAATTTTCGAGTAATCTTATGCAAAATCCCGTCGAGTAAACCAATGTCAGCCGGATACAGAAAACATACGAGCGGGCCAGTTCGTTAATACGAGACGGAAGGAATTTTTGAGTATTCTAATGTAAAATCCCATAGAGTGTAAACCAAAGTCTGCCGGATACAGAAAACATACGAGAGGGCCAGTTCGTTTATATGAGACGGATGGAATTTTTGAGTATTCTTATGTAAAATCCCATAGAGTGTAAACCAAAGTCTGCCGGATACTGAAAACATATGAGAGGGCCAATTAGTGATATGAGATAGCTGGAATTTTCGAGAAGTCTTTTGCAAAATCCCATAGAGTGCAAACCAAAGTCTGCCGGATACAGAAAACATACAAGAGGGCCAGTTAGTTTTGATATGAGATGGAATTTTCGAGTACTCTTGTGTAATATCAAATACAGTGTAAACCAAAGTCTGCCGGATACAGAAAACATACGAACGGCCCAGTTGATATGAGATGGCTGGAATTTTCGAGTAATCTTATGCAAAATCCCGTCGAGTGTAAACCAATGTCAGCCGGATACAGAAAACATACGAGAGGGCCAGTTCGTTTATATGAGACGGAAGAAATTTTTGCGTATTCTTATGTAAAATCCCATAGAGTGTAAACCAAAGTCTGCCGGATACTGAAAACATATGAGAGGGCCAGTAAGTGATATGAGATAGCTGGAATTTTCGAGTAGTCTTATGCAAAATCCCATAGAGTGCAAACCAAAGTCTGCCGGATACAGAAAACATACCAGAGGGCCAGTTAGTTTTGATATGAGATGGAATTTTCGAGTACTCTTATGTAATATCAAATACAGTGTAAACCAAAGTCTGCCGGATACAGAAAACATACGAACGGCCCAGTTGATATGAGATGGCTGGAATTTTCGAGTAATCTTATGCAAAATCCCGTCGAGTGTAAACCAATGTCAGCCGGATACAGAAAACATACGAGAGGGCCAGTTCGTTTATATGAGACGGATGGAATTTTTGAGTATTCTTATGTAAAATCCCATAGAGTGTAAACCAAAGTCTGCCGGATACTGAAAACATATGAGAGGGTCAGTTAGTGATATGAGATAGCTGGAATTTTCGAGTAGTCTTATGCAAAATCCCATAGAGTGTAAACCAAAGTCTGCCGGATACAGAAAACATACAAGAGGGCCAGTTAGTTTTGATATGAGATGGAATTTTCGAGTTCTCTTATGTAATATCAAATACAGTGTAAACCAAAGTCTGCCGGATACAGAAAACATACGAACGGCCCAGTTGATATGAGATGGCTGGAATTTTCGAGTAATCTTATGCAAAATCCCGTCGAGTGTAAACCAATGTCAGCCGGATACAGAAAACATACGAGAGGGCCAGTTCGTTTAAATGAGACGGAAGGAATTTTTGAGTATTCTTATGTAAAATCCCATAGAGTGTAAACCAAAGTCTGCCGGATACTGAAAACATATGAGAGGGCCAGTAAGTGATATGAGATAGCTGGAATTTTCGAGTAGTCTTATGCAAAATCCCATAGAGTGTAAACCAAAGTCTGCCGGATACAGAAAACATACGAGAGGGCCAGTTAGTTTTGATATGAGATGGAATTTTCGAGTACTCTTATGTAATATCAAATACAGTGTAAACCAAAGTCTGCCGGATACAGAAAACATACGAACGGCCCAGTTGATATGATATGGCTGGAATTTTCGAGTAATCTTATGCAAAATCCCGTCGAGTGTAAACCAATGTCAGCCGGATACAGAAAACATACGAGAGAGCCAGTTCGTTTATATGAGACGGATGGAATTTTTGAGTATTCTTATGTAAAATCCCATAGAGTGTAAACCAAAGTCTGCCGGATACTGAAAACATATGAGAGGGCCAGTTAGTGATATGAGATGGCTGGAATTTTCGAATAGTCTTATGCAAAATCCCATAGAGTGTAAACCAAAGTCTGCCGGATACAGAAAACATACAAGAGGGCCAGTTAGTTTTGATATGAGATGGAATTTTCGAGTACTCTTATGTAATATCAAATACAGTGTAAACCAAAGTCTGCCGGATACAGAAAACATACGAACGGCCCAATTGATATGAGATGGCTGGAATTTTCGAGTAATCTTATGCAAAATCCCGTCGAGTGTAAACCAATGTCAGCCGGATACAGAAAACATACGAGAGGGCCAGTTCGTTTATATGAGACGGATGGAATTTGTGAGTATTCTTATGTAAAATCCCATAGAGTGTAAACCAAAGTCTGCTGGATACTGAAAACATATGAGAGGGCCAGTTAGTGATATGAGATAGCTGGAATTTTCGAGTAGTCTTATGCAAAATCCCATAGAGTGCAAACCAAAGCCTGCCGGATACAGAAAACATACAAGAGGGCCAGTTAGTTTTGATATGAGATGGAATTTTCGAGTACTCTTATGTAATATCAAATACAGTGTAAACCAAAGTCTGCCGGATACAGAAAACATACGAACGGCCCAATTGATATGAGATGGCTGGAATTTTCGAGTAATCTTATGCAAAATCCCGTCGAGTGTAAACCAATGTCAGCCGGATACAGAAAACATACGAGAGGGCCAGTTCGTTTATATGAGACGGATGGAATTTTTGAGTATTCTTATGTAAAATCCCATAGAGTGTAAACCAAAGTCTGCCGGATACAGAAAACATACAAGAGGGCCAGTTAGTTTTGATATGAGATGGAATTTTCGAGTACTCTTATGTAATATCAAATACAGTGTAAACCAAAGTCTGCCGGATACAGAAAACATACGAACGGCCCAGTTGATACGAGATGGCTGGAATTTTCGAGTAATCTTATGCAAAATCCCGTCGAGTGTAAACCAATGTCAGCCGGATACAGAAAACATACGAGAGGGCCAGTTCGTTTATATGAGACGGATGGAATTTTTGAGTATTCTTATGTAAAATCCCATAGAGTGTAAACCAAAGTCTGCCGGATACAGAAAACATACAAGAGGGCCAGTTAGTTTTGATATGAGATGGAATTTTCGAGTACTCTTATGTAATATCAAATACAGTGTAAACCAAAGTCTGCCGGATACAGAAAACATACGAACGGCCCAGTTGATATGAGATGGCTGGAATTTTCGAGTAATCTTATGCAAAATCCCGTCGAGTGTAAACCAATGTCAGCCGGATACAGAAAACATACGAGAGGGCCAGTTCGTTTATATGAGACGGATGGAATTTTTGAGTATTCTTATGTAAAATCCCATAGAGTGTAAACCAAAGTCTGCCGGATACTGAAAACATATGAGAGGGCCAGTTAGTGATATTAGATGGCTGGGATTTTCGAATAGTCTTATGCAAAATCCCATAGTGTAAACCAAAGTCTGCCGGATACAGAAAACATACGAGAGGGCCAGTTAGTTGATATGAGAGGGCTGGAATTTTCGAGTAATCTTAAGCAAAATCCCATAGAACCAAAGTCTGCCGGATATAGATAACATACGCGCGGGCCAGTTAGTTAATATGAGATGTATGGAATTTTCAAGTACTCTTATGTAAAATCCCATAGAGTGTAAACCAAAGTCTGCCGGATACGGAGAACATACGAACGGGCCAGTTAGTTGATATGAGAAGGCTGGGATTTTCGTGTAGTCTTATGTAAAATCCCATAGAGTGTTAACCAAAGTCTGCCGGATACAGAAAACATACGAGAGTAACAGTTGAATGGAAAAACACATATCTTAGTTATGGCCCATGTTATCAAAGATTTTTCGTTTTTTCCGTCAGTACTATAATTGGTTAAAATATCAGAACAGATTTTTTTTATCACCCTTTGTGATATACATATTTCAAGCTTAATTCCCTTAAACATTATTCAATTACTTTTCTGTTTGTTATGGAGCTTACTAGGTTACTATAAGCAACGTGATATATATTTTTTCTTATCTAGAACTTGTTCCTTTATAATTCTCTTCCCCGTTGGTACTTCAGTTCTAACAACAAACATTGCGAAACTTTTAGATTAAGATGAAGAATATTTCTGCACTGTTTAAATCTTTGTTATGCATATTTTGCGAAAATTGCAATTATTTGTTATCAAATTACTGACACATTGAAAAAAAATTAATGACGTTTTTATTATTTGTCAAATTTTAGGCAAATTCGTAGAATCTTGCAAAACGTTCTTACTTTATTGGAATATTTATGCACTCTTTCATTGTTTGTGTAGTTTTACGAAATTTCAATAATTTCTTATCAAATTTTAAGCTTTTATTGGCATAGTTGACAAAATCTTTCTATTTTAGAGTACTTCAATTTCACCTCTCCAGTATCCAAATTAATGGCATATTTGACCAATTCAACTAATTCAACCCACGATTTCTCCACCTTTTATGAAATTTCTATGATACATTTTTTTTCGATAATTTTTAATCAAATTAACCTATTCAACAGCTTGAACCTGTGATTTGGAACATTTCTCCATCGTTTATGGAATTTCTATGATAATTTTTTTTTTTGCGAGTTTTATTATTAAATTGTGGGCAAATTATTGGAATATTTGACAAAACGTTTCTCATAGATTGCATCTACAAAATTTTCAAACACTCCTGTTCCCGTACCTACATAAATATTCAATCTGTGGCACCAGAATGATTGATTTGCCAATTGCGTCTTCAATGATTGTTATTTTCGTCGTGACAGTAATAACCGTTATTTCTGCGATTCGAGCACCCATCTCCCACACTGAAACAGGATGTGGCGCCGATTTTACCGTTAACATCGAATTGAAATGATAATTTAAAGTACGCGGGTGGATAATAAGAAATTACCATGGGTATATGACATGAATCGCAAATCTATAATTGTGAGCTCGGAAAGGTGAAATAAACTAATTGCCAGTGGTAAAAAATAATCATCTGCAACTACAAACATTGCAGACGCAACCAATAAAATAATTAATCAATATATATATATATATATATATATATATATATATATATATATATATATATATATATATATATATATATATAGATTAATGGTCTTTATAGGGCCATCGACCCCATATTGGTTCTGTCCATAAATAAATAAATAACAATAATACTTTTTTTTACATCAAATGTACTTTCTGAAAATTGGGAATCCGATATGTAAAAAAGCAACATCAACTTCTGTTGTAATAAAGTAACGCCATTCCAGACAAACTCACGATTCAATTCAACTGCACGATAGAAAATGCTGAAACGAAAGTGCTGCAAACTTGTCAACTTGCCAAATCTACTTCCAATACATTGTTTGTTTGCTGGTTGCAAAATCCGAATGGGAAAGTTTCGGGATGACGGAAGAAATTATACGAGTTATTTGCCTCACGGTACTATTGCATTGTAATGCCCCATTGGTAGTCGACGTACGTAAATTACGTTGAAATTAGATTAAATATTAACGTGCACATTACAAATAGCTTGGAATTGTATGGCGCTAGAAAGCGAACGGTCAAAACTTAAGTTTTATGACCAACATTAAAATGGTTTTTACATACTCTGGCTGCGTAATAAATTTATTGATTGAATTCGAATCTTTAAAATCGTTTTATTTATAATATTTTAATATAATATTTTATTATAATTAAAATAAGATAAATTAAACAATTTTAAAGAATCGAATTCAACATTTATGAAACGTTAATGACATGTTCCTTAGGATACAAGCAAATAATTTTATTAGATTTTTCAAATGTCATTACTTGTCATTATTTCGTTGGAACTAGTTTGACAAGTTTACACTACTTTCTTGAGCGCTCTGAATATACATGTGCCTAATGAAATCATCGACACGTGCACAAAATTAAAATAAATATATAGTCTAGAAATCACTCATTTGGGCCAAGTCACGTGTTCTGTAGTTCAATGAACTGACTTAAAGTAATTTTAAAGCCTACAGTATATAGGAATTAAAAGAAAAGTGTTCTCAGATATTTTTATACACTAGTCATTGCGTTGCTTTGGTTTCTAATCAAGTTAAGTAATAATTCTCGCTTAATGCATTAATTACGTTGTTCAAAAACTCAGTTTTTCAAACAGTTATAACTTTAGATTTATAAGATGATTTTCAATCAAATCTAAATATTAAGTGAGTAAAGTAGTTTTTGATATTTTTATTAATAATAATGAAATATGAATAAGCAAAAAAAAATTGAAGACATCAAATGATCACAATAAAAATTTGTTGATTTATTCATCAATAAGGCACAGATAAGACTACAACGAAAATATCAAATAAAACAGACTTTAAATATCAAAAATAATAATAAATAAAGAAAGTAAGTCGTCAAAAGCGTTCTTGATGTTTTCTTTAATAAAATACAGATGACTACACAACAAAATACCAAAACAAAAACCTACATGTCAAGTGATCAAAAACTTCCTTAATTTTTTCAGTAATGAAATTTTTTTTAATTTTATTTAGCATGTTTAACTATAGTTATACAGTTGCACAGTATACGGCTGATCTTTCCATAGTAGATTAGTTCCAACAATTGAATTAGGAATAATTTGCCCCCCTAAAGGAATTGAGACATTTAACCCCATTCAAATTCCATTACAGTATAAACTCTTAAAACAACATAAAAAAAAAATAAAAACCCAGAATTATCTATACTGTAAAATTTCGAATTTGGTGGTGATCTTTATCACGAAAGAACTAAATATATATCTGGCGCTTGATTTTACAATCTGCGGATTAAGTAAAAACAACAAACCTTATGGATGTCAAAGAAAATAAAAGAATGGATACAATATGACCTTACGGAGTGCGAGAAAATCGCATACATTCGGATGTTATCGTTAATTATTTGTGAGTTTCACAATTGTTCGGGTGATGTCGTTAATTATTCATGAATCTTAAATACATTCACGATCAAAAACGAGCGTATGCGATCTTCACCGGCGTACATGCGTCGTAGAGTATCACACTTGTTCATGAGTTTCACACTTGTTCGGGTGATATCGTTTATATATATATATCTGGCTAATATATCTGATTAAGTGAAAAAAAAAACAAATATTATGGATGTCAAAGAAAATAAAAGCATGGATACAATATGACTTAGGGAGTGCGAGAAAATCGCACACATTCGGATGTTATCGTTAATTATTTGTGAGTTTCACAATTGTTCGCGTGATATCGTTAATTATACATGAGTCTTAAATACATTCACGATCACAAACGAGCGTATGCGATCTTCACCGGCGTACATGCGTCGTAGAGTATCACACTTGTTCGTGAGTTTCACACTTGTTCGGGTGATGTCGTTTATATATATCTGGCTAATATATCTGATTAATTGAAAAAAAACCCAAATATTATGGATGTCAAAGAAAATAAAAGCATGGATACAATATGACCTAGGGAGTGCGAGAAAATCGCACACATTCGGATGTTATCGTTAATTATTTGTGAGTTTCACAATTGTTCGGGTGATATCGTTAATTATTCATAAATATTAAATACATTCACGATCAAAAACGAGCGTATGCGATCTTCACCGGCGTACATGCGTCGTAGAGTATCACACTTGTTCGTGAGTTTCACACTTGTTCGGGTGATATCGTTTATATATATATATATATCTGGCTAATATATCTGATTAATTGCAAAAAAACCCAAATATTATGGATGTCAAAGAAAATAAAAGCATGGATACAATATGACCTTACGGAGTGCGAGAAAATCGCACACATTCGGATGTTATCGTTAATTATTTGTGAGTTTCACAATTGTTCGCGTGATATCGTTAATTATTCATGAGTCTTAAATACATTCACGATCAAAAACGAGCGTATGCGATCTTCACCGGCGTACATGCGTCGTAGAGTAACACACTTGTTCGTGAGTTTTATACTTGTTCGAGTGATATCGTTTATATATATCTGGCTAATATATCTGATTAAGTGAAAAAAAAAACAAATATTATGGATGTCAAAGAAAATAAAAGAATGGATACAATATGACCTTACGGAGTGTGAGAAAATCGCATTCATTCGGATGTTATCGTTAATTATTTGTGAGTTTCACAATTGTTCGCGTGATATCGTTAATTATTCATGAGTCTTAAATACATTCACGATCAAAAACGAGCGTATGCGATCTTCACCGGCGTACATGCGTCGTAGAGTAACACACTTGTTCGTGAGTTTCATACTTGTTCGAGTGATATCGTAGATATATCTGGCTAATATATCTGATTAAGTGAAAAAAAACACAAATATTATGGATGTCAAAGAAAATAAAAGAATGGATACAATATGACCTTACGGAGTGTGAGAAAATCGCATTCATTCGGATGTTATCGTTAATTATTTGTGAGTTTCACAATTGTTCGCGTGATATCGTTAATTATGCATGAGTCTTAAATACATTCACGATCAAAAACGAGCGTATGCGATCTTCACCGGCGTACATGCGTCGTAGAGTAACACACTTGTTCGTGAATTTCATACTTGTTCGAGTGATATCGTAGATATATCTGGCTAATATATCTTATTAATTGAAAAAAACAAACAAATCTTATGGATGGCAAAGAAAATAAAAAATGGAGACAATATGACTTTATGGAGTGCGAGAAAATCGCACATATTCGGTTGTTATCGTTAATTATTCGTGAGTTTCAGACTTGTTCGGGTGATATCGTTAATTATTCATGAGCCTTAAATACATTCATGATCAAAAACGAGCGTTTGCGCTCTTCACCAGCGTACATGAGTTGTAGAGTATCATACTTGATCGGGTAATATCGTTGATTTATCTGGCTAATATATCTGATTAATTGAAAAAAAAACAAATCTTATGGATGGCAAAGAAAATAAAAAAATGGAGACAATATGACTTTATGGAGTGCGAGAAAATCGCACATATTCGGATGTTATCGTTAATTATTCGTGAGTTTCACACTTGTTCGGGTGATATCGCAAATTAATCGTCAGTCTTAATTACATTCATGATCAAAAACGAGTGTGTGCGCTCTTCACCAGAGTATCACACTTGTTAGCGAGTTTCACACTTGTTCGGGTGATATCGTTGATATATCTGGCTAATATATCTAATTAATTTAAAAAAAAATCTAATGGATGGCAAAGAAAGTAAAGAATGGAGACAATATGACCTTACGGAGTGCGAGAAAATCACACACATTCGGATGTTATCGTTAATTATTTGAAAGTTTTGCACTTGCTCGGGTGATATCGATAATAATTAGTCTTAAATACATACACGATCAAAAACGTGCGTGTGCGCTCTTCGCCAGCGTACATGCGTCGTAGAGTATCATACTTGTTCGTGAGTTTCACACTTGTTCGGGTGATATCGTTAATTATTAATGAGTCTTAATTACATTTACGATTAGAAACGAGCACTCTTCGCCAGCATATATGCGTTGTAGAGTATCACACATGATATGAGTTATATCATTAAAAATTTGTGAGTCTTATTTACATATCAGGAACGAGTGTACGAAGCTTACGTTGTATGGAGAGGATCGCACAAATTCGTAAGTTCGGGCGTTATCGATAAACATTCGTAACTCATAATTACATCAGGAACGAGAATGTGAGTGCTTGATAGCGCGTACGTTGGTGAAACAGTACACACTCGTTCACAATAATGAGTGCAATTAAGACTTACAAATAATAAATTAATTACGCTGTTGTAGTTTATTAAGAAATGTAGTAATTAATACTTTATCACTAAGAAACAAAAAAATATATTTTCTGTCGACTTTGTGCTCAAAATCGTTTATTAATGTAAACGTTATGGACTCATTAATGAATGACTTTGGCATATTCACTGCACAATAAAAAATGGTGTGCGTATGCGAGTATGTTTGTATGTCTGTATGTGTGTACGTTTGTATGCATGTTTGTATATTTGTTTGTTTATATGTTTGTATGTGTGTATGCATGTATGTATGTATGTATGTATGTATGTATGTATGTATGTATGTTTGTTTGAATGTTTATTTGTATGTTTGTATATTTGTACGTTTGTTTATTAATTTATTGTGTTTCTATGTTGGTATTTATGTTTGTTTGTATGTTTGTTTGTTTGCATGTTTTTATGGTAGACGGAAAAGTATTGTAACTATTAATAAGCGATAAATAATCTAAACTATTTACTAAATATCTCGATTATTAACCTAAATATGTATGTATGTGCGTATGTTTGTTTGTATGTTTATTTGTATGTTTGTACATTTGTTTGTATGTTTGTTTATTTATTTATTCTATGTTGGTATTTATATGTTTGTCTGTATGTTTGTTTGTTTGCATGTTTGTATAGTCGATGGAAAAGTATTGTAACCTTTAATAAGCAATAAATACTCTCAACCATTAACTAAATATCTCGATTATTAATCTAAATATGTATGTATGTACGTATGTTTGTTTGTATGTTTATTTATATGTTTGTATATTTGTTTGTATGTTTGTTTATTTATTTATTCTATGCTTCTATGTTGGTATTTGTATATTTGCTTGTATGTTTGTTTGTTTGCATGTTTGTATAGTCGATGAAAAAGTATTGTAACCTTTAATAAGCGATAAATAATCTCAACCATTAACTAAATATCTCGATTATTAATCTAAGTATATGTATGTATGTAGGTATGTTTGTTTGTATGTTTATTTGTATGTTTGTATATTTGTTTGTATGTTTGTTTATTTATTTATTCTATGTTTCTGTGTTGGTATTTGTATATTTGTTTGTATGTTGGTTTGTTTGCATGTTTGTATAGTCGACGGAAAAGTGTTGTAAGCTTTAATAAGCGATAAATACTCTCAACCTTTAACTAAATATCTCGATTATTAATCTAAATAAGTATGTATGTGCGTATGTTTGTTTGTACGTTTGTATGTTTATTTGTATGTTTGTATATTTGTTAGTATGTTTGTTTATTTATTTATTCTATGTTTCTATGTTGGTATTTGTATATTTGTTTGTATGTTTATTTGCATGTTTGTATAGTCGATGGAAAGTATTGTAACCTTTAATAAGCGATAAATAATCTCAACCATGAACTAAATATCTCGATTATTAATCTAAGTATGTATGTATGTAGGTATGTTAGTTTGTATGTTTATTTGTATGTTTGTATATTAGTTTATTTATTTATTCTATGTTTCTATGTTGGTATTTGTACATTTGTTTGTATGTTTATTTGTTTGCATGTTTGTATTGTCGTCGGAAAAGTATTGTAACTAACTCGTGTATTAATAAGCGAGCAATAACTCATTATTAATCGCTTTATTAATACACTAGTAGGTTAAACTGCTATTATTTTTTGTTGACGAGGTGACACGCTCGTTCACAATAGTGAGTGTGATTAAGACTCAGTTAACTTATTAATTACGCCTTTGTGATTTATTAAGAAATCTAGAAATTTGCATTTTGTCAGTAAAAAATCAAGCAATTACTTAATTTTTCAAAAATCTAAAAATTCTGTCAGTAAGAAATCAAGCAATTGATATGTTATTTTTCAGAAATAAAGAAATTACTATTTTTTATGTTTAAGAGATTAAGAATTATGAAGGACTTCGTGATAATTTGGCAAAATTAACAATTAAATTATATAATTCTCTGTTTGAATGAATTGCTGCGATCATTACTCTTACAATGATATTTTTTTTGGAATAAGTAAAAGCATGCTTATTATATTTGAAGGAAAATGATTACATGGCCCTAGGTGACATTCGAACCCACCACTATTGAATACTCGAAACCTATGTACAATACGCCACACTTGCTATAGTGAGAACTAATATGAGACGACGAATCCACAGGGGCATTAATTTTGCGACCAGACAGACTAAAAAAGACCCTTATTGAAATGTCCAGTGGGCTTTACTGCGTTGCTTACATCTGGCCATTCAACAGTTGATAAATCGTTTTCCGGGTAGTAAAAATTCATTAGGGTTGAAATTCCTACTTTCTGAAAACTAAGGGGTATCAAAATTAATGTGTATGTGTGTACTATTGGTTAGTCTGAGCCTTAACTCTCTGCACCTTAGGTATTTATTATTATTATTATTATTGTTTTTAATCAATGCTGTTTCCCGGAGTTATCCATCGTTAGGCCAAGGCAAGATTTTATAAACTATGATTCATTAACCATAAGTGGATTCTACAGAGCGTTAAAAAAAGTGGTGCCAACTTTACGCCGGATACTAATACTGCTCAAGAAGCAAAGCAAATAAGTTTTGCAACGTTGCTAATGAGAAAATCCTTACACATTTTCACTTTACATCTTTAAATTAGTATAAATAATAAAATAATTGGAAATAATCTTCTTTAAATGTAATTTTAATAGCCTGCAGATCAAAATAACAATGAGCGATTAAGCAAATATTGAGCTCCGGCCCTGAAGAAATCCTTGCGTCGGTATCCACCCAGGAGGCTGAGGGATTGGGTACGGCCTCATCATAAAACCCATAAAATCCATTATAGGGACTATTACTGGAAGCAGCCGTCATATTTTACTATTTAGTAATAAATTTTACTGTTGCAATATCAAAATTCATTTAATTCAATAATTGGTGCAATTTTTTTGACTTAGATTACACTGGAATGTTTGGAATAAGTATGATCTGACAAAAAACTATATAAATAAAATTACGAATTCTTTGTGAAATAACGTATAAACTACCGGATGGTTAAATTTTTTTTTTTATCGTCAGATTGGGCTATCATTATCTAAACATGTGTACTTATTTTGGATTTTGGATTTCAATTATAAGTCGCCATTTTTGGCCTGGTAATAATACTCGAATCACCTGGTATATATTTTTTCATATATTATGGCTTCTTTAAAAAGCGACACGACTTCATTCATGGGGTTGCCTCGGATGGCTACGCAGTAGCACATTTTATCTGCCCAATTTTTCAAGACGTTGATGATGGTTTCGGGCTCCATCTAATGTTCAACTTAAGGGCCTGAATCGTTTGTTGATTGCCCGCATAACATGATCGTTCACGCTCGACAAAAAAAAAACAACTGCGTCAAGTCGCAGTACGAAAGGCGGCCAATTGTGCACAAAGATGCACAAAGAAATTGTGCACAAAGTGCACAAAGATCGATTGTTTGATGGGTTGTATGGTATGTCGCTTCATTCTGTTAAAACCAAAGATGGTTTAAGTTCATGTGCTCAATTTCTGGCCACAGAAGTCTGTTAACATGCCTTTCCGTTGACCGTAACGACGTTTCCATCATCATATGGTTTAAGAAGAAAGCACTAATTGGCCCACCCTTTATGTGTTTGTGCTGTACTTACATAGTTGGGTTGTATGAAAAAAAGGTTTTTTTGATGGTACAGTAGTGTGAATGTAGTATTGTTGTTTGGATTTTTGATGTGAATTAGTTATGTAGATGTGAAAATCTTTACAAATTTTCACATGAAATCATCATTATTTCCCTCTTTGTAAAATATGCAGAGAAAGTATTATTTTCGTAAAAAAAAATTGAAATCGAAAAATTCAAAATAAATATTCGTTTGATGTTTGAGGTTTATTGTGTCTATTAAGATATATTTTTTTTAATAATGCGTCTGCGGGTATATGTGTGTGTGTTGTACTTACATAGTTTGGTTGTATGAAAAAAAGGTTTTTTTTTGATGGTACAGTAGTGTGAATGTAGTATTGTTGTTTGGATTTTTGATGTAAATTAGTTATGTAGATGTGAAAATCTTTACAAATTTTCACATTAAATCATCATTATTTCCCTCTTTGTAAAATATGCAGAGAAAGTATTATTTTCGTAAAAAAAATTGAAATCGAAAAATTCAAAATAAATATTCGTTTGATGTTTGAGGTTTATTGTGTCTATTAAGATATATATTTTTTAATAATGCGTCTGCGGGTATATGTGTGTGTGCTGTACTTACATAGTTTTGTTGTATGAAAAAAATGTTTTTTTGATGGTACAGTAGTGTGAATGTAGTATTGTTGTTTGGATTTTTGATGTAAATTAGTTATGTAGATGTGAAAATCTTTACAAATTTTCACATTAAATCATCATTATTTCCCTCTTTGTAAAATATGCAGAGAAAGTATTATTTTCGTAAAAAAAATTGAAATCGAAAAATTCTAAATAAATATTCGTTTGATGTTTGAGGTTTATTGTGTCTATTAAGATATTTTTTTTAATAATGCGTCTGCGGGTATATGTGTGTGTGTGCTGTACTTACATAGTTTGGTTGTATGAAAAAAAGTTGTTTTTGATGGTACAGTAGTGTAAATGTAGTATTGTTGTCTGGATTTTTGATGTGAATTAGTTATGTAGATGTGAAAATCTTTACAAATTTTCACATTAAATCATCATTATTTCCCTCTTTGTAAAATATGCAGAGAAAGTATTATTTTCGTAAAAAAAAATTGAAATCAAAAAATTCAAAATAAATATTCGTTTGATGTTTGAGGTTATTGTGTCTACTAAGAATTTTTTTTTAATAATGCGTCTGCGGGTATATGTGTGTGTGTGTGCTGTACTTACATAGTTGGGTTGTATGAAAAAAGTTGTTTTTGATGGTACAGTAGTGTGAATGTAGTATTGTTGTTTGGATTTTTGATGTGAATTAGTTATGTAGATGTGAAAATCTTTACAAATTTTCACATGAAATCATCATTATTTCCCTCTTTGTAAAATGTGCAGAGAAAGTATTATTTTCGTAAAAAAAATTGAAATCGAAAAATTCAAAATAAATATTCGTTTGATGTTTGAGGTTTATTGTGTCTATTAAGATATTTTTTTTTTTATAATGCGTCTGCGGGTATATGTGTGTGTGTTGTACTTACATAGTTTGGTTGTATGAAAAAAAGTTGTTTTTGATGGTACAGTAGTGTGAATGTAGTATTGTTGTTTGGATTTTTGATGTGAATTAGTTATGTAGATGTGAAAATCTTTACAAATTTTCATATTAAATCATCATTATTTCCCTCTTTGTAAAATATGCAGAGAAAGTATTATTTTCGTAAAAAAAATTGAAATAAAAAAATTCAAAAAAAATGTTCGTTTGATGTTTGAGGTTTATTGTGTCTATTAAGATATGTATTTTTTAATAATGCGTCTACGGGTATATGTGTGTGTGTGTGTGTGCTGTACTTACATAGTTTGGTTGTATGAAAAAAAGGTTTTTTTGATGGTACAGTACTGTGAATGTAGTATTGTTGTTTGGATTTTTGATGTGAATTAGTTATGTAGATGTGAAAATCTTTACAAATTTTCATATTAAATCATCATTATTTCCCTCTTTGTAAAATATGCAGATAAAGTATTATTTTCGTAAAAAAAATTGAAATCGAAAAATTAAAAATAAATATTCGTTTGATGTTTGAGGTTTATTGTGTCTATTAAGATATTTTTTTTTAATAATGCGTCTGCGGATATATGTGTGTGTGTTGTACTTACATAGTTTGGTTGTATGAAAAAAAGGTTTTTTTGATGGTACAGTAGTGTGAATGTAGTATTGTTGTTTGGATTTTTGATGTGAATTAGTTATGTAGATGTGAAAATCTTTACAAATTTTCACATGAAATCATCATTATTTCCCTCTTTGTAAAATGTGCAGAGAAAGTATTATTTTCGTAAAAAAAATTGAAATCGAAAAATTCAACATAAATATTCGTTTGAAGTTTGAGGTTTATTGTGTCTATTAAGATATATTTTTTTTAATAATGCGTCTGCGGGTATGTGTGTGTGTGCTGTACTTACATAGTTTGGTTGTATGAAAAAAAGGTTTTTTTGATGGTACAGTAGTGTGAATATAGTATTGTTGTTTGGATTTTTGATGTGAATTATTTATGTAGATGTGAAAATCTTTACAAATTTTCATATTAAATCATCATTATTTCCCTCTTTGTAAAATATGCAGATAAAGTATTATTTTCGTAAAAAAAATTGAAATCGAAAAATTCAAAATAAATATTCGTTTGATGTTTGAGGTTTATTGTGTCTATTAAGATATTTTTTTTTAATAATGCGTCTGCGGGTATATGTGTGTTTATTGTACTTACATAGTTTTGTTGTATGAAAAAAAAGAGGTTTTTTTGATGGTACAGTAGTGTGAATGTAGTATTGTTGTTTGGATTTTTGATGTGAATTAGTTATGTAGATGTGAAAATCGTTACAAATTTTCACATGAAATCATCATTATTTCCCTCTTTGTAAAATATGCAGAGAAAGTATTATTTTCGTAAAAAAAATTGAAATCGAAAAATTCAAAATAAATATTCGTTTGATGTTTGAGGTTTATTGTGTCTATTAAGATATATTTTTTGTAATAATGCGTCTGCGGGTATATGTGTGTGTGCTGTACTTACATAGTTTGGTTGTATGAAAAAAAGTTTTTTTTGATGGTACAGTAGTGTGAATGTAGTATTGTTGTTTGGATTTTTGAAGTGAATTAGGTATGTAGATGTGAAAATCTTTACAAATTTTCACATTAAATCATCATTATTTCCCTCTGTGTAAAATATGCAGGGAAAGTATTATTTTCGTAAAAAAAATTGAAATCGAAAAATTCAAAATAAATATTCGTTTGATGCTTGAGGTTTATTGTGTCTATTAAGATATATTTTTTGTAATAATGCGTCTGCGGGTATATGTGTGTGTGCTGTACTTACATAGTTTGGTTGTATGAAAAAAAAATGTTTTTGTTGGTACAGTAGTGTGAATGAAGTATTGTTGTTTGGATTTTTGATGTGAATTAGTTATGTAGATGTGAAAATCTTTACAAATTTTCACATTAAATCATCATTATTTCCCTCTTTGTAAAATATGCAGAGAAAGTATTATTTTCGTAAAAAAAAATTGAAATAAAAAAATTCAAAATAAATATTCGTTTGATGTTTGAGGTGATTGTGTCTACTAAGAATTTTTTTTTAATAATGCGTCTGCGGGTATATTTGTATGTGTGCTGTACTTACATAGTTGGGTTGTATGAAAAAAGTTGTTTTTGATGGTACAGTAGTGTGAATGTAGTATTGTTGTTTGGATTTTTGATGTGAATTAGTTATGTAGATGTGAAAATCTTTACAAATTTTCACATTAAATCATCATTATTTCCCTCTTTGTAAAATATGCAGAGCAAGTATTACTTTTCGTAAAAAAAATTGAAATCGAAAAATTCAAAATAAATATTCGTTTGATGTTTGAGGTTTATTGCGTCTATTAAGATATATTTTTTTTAATAATGCGTCTGCGGGTATATGTGTGTGTGTGCTGTACTTACATAGTTTGGTTGTATGAAAAAAAGGTTTTTTTGATGGTACAGTTGTGTGAATGTAGTATTGTTGTTTGGATTTTTGATGTGAATTAGTTATGTAGATGTGAAAATCTTTACAAATTTTCACATTAAATCATCATTATTTCCCTCTTTGTAAAATATGCAGAGAAAGTAATATTTTCGTAAAAAAAATTGAAATCGAAAAATTCAAAATAAATATTCGTTTGATGTTTGAGGTTTATTGTGTCTATTAAGATATTTTTTTTTTAATAATGCGTCTGCGGGTATATGTGTGTGTGTTGTACTTACATAGTTTGGTTGTATGAAAAAAAGGTTTTTTTGATGTTACAGTAGTGTTACGTAATCGAAGGACCAGGCGGGTGTTCGCCAATTTAAATGATAAGGTAATTAAAACTCGTCGTTTTGGAAATAATGTGGACTATAATTTAATGCGTAACAATAATTAATACACAGCGATGTACACCGGTGAAGGTAACGAATTGAAGTGTCGTCTGCTCTGCATTCTTACAATTAAATCTTTGAGTTATTGGGGTGGGGTGCAATTTGAATTGTGCACCGCGAGGGGTGGCTTGAAGATGATTCCTGACTGGTGCGGCATTTCGTTTCGGTAAGTTATGTTGCCACACTTGGTTATCACAAGCCTTGGTTAATTCCTCTATCTGGCATTTCTGAGGATTCCTAATGCCGTCCAATAAATATATTTGGTATTTCCTGGTCGCTAATTGTATTTGCCGAAGTGGCAATCTTTGCTCAATAAACGGCTTAATGTGCCTATTGATCTTCATGCGCACCGTACTTTACTTAAGCACTTCTCGGTGAACATAATGGCTAAATAATAGCCACCCCAATAAATTGCCTTTACAATCTTAATACTACAAATGTATCGGCTGCAATAAAGGCCGACTAATGCCTCCGATTTGGGGTTCGACGCTGTGCAATAGCGCCGAAACAAGTAGTGTGAATGTAGTATTGTTGTTTGGATTTTTGATGTGAATTAGTTATGTATATGTGGGTATAAAGTTTTTATTGTGTTGTTGTGTGGATGGGTTTGTTATTGGTGGAGCGTCCGACTTGTTGCTTGCCAGTTGATGTGCGTTGGAAATGCGAAAAAATGAATATTTAGAAAAGTATGATCAGTACGTGTCGTGTGAATTGTAAAGAACGGATTTGCATGAATAGAAAGTGGAATTGTATGAGATAATTAATTGAGTACGCGATTAGCGTAGTGACCGACAGCCACGGCATTCCTGGGCGTGACACAACATCGTCACCGCAGAATAACAATTCCCCACGTACGAGAGGCTGACTTCCATGCTAACCACGACTTCCTGTCACAACCAAGCCAAACGATAATGGTTCATTTCACCGATATCAACACAATTGAATTTTGAGGCGTTTTCACTTACCGTCTGGATTGTTGGTGCCGGTGTTGGAGGCGCTCTCCTCGGAGCCGCTCCCCGGCGAGGCCATGCTCTGGCCCTGCGCCAGTCCGAGCCCTAACTGCTCCGCCATCTCGGTGTGGTCCGAATGGTGCACGTAATCGAATATACTGCTTCCGGTCATTTCCACCTGGACATGGGGGTCATAATTAGTGCCTGGGGGGTTGGGGGTGGGGGGTTCGTTAAAAAGCATTGTGTGGCGCCCGTAATTGATAAGTAAGTGGATGGAAGCGGTGGCGGGCAATTAGTAAGTGAGGGCACATGATGTGAGAGATTTAAAACTATAGGTGATAACATGTACGTGTGCAGCTAAGGTCGGCCATGTTCCCGCAGTTGCAAACACCCTATTGATTGTAACCCCGCCAGTCGCATTATGAATGGCAGGCACGCCGCTGCAGAGGACTACGTGAGGAGCATTTGCCATGGGGGTGGCGGGTTGCGAACGTCGAGAACGTGGCAGCCGACAACGTCGACAAGTTACAGCGATCGCGTTCGTATACATACCTGTGATAGACCCAAGTATATGGACACCGTTTCCGAAATGTATAGGAACCGGCCATCCGCGGCCAGTGCCAAAGCAAATCCATCCAACGACTGCAAAAAAAATTATCCCAATCAAACAACTGTAATAGATGCAAGGCAACGTATAGATAATTACATATCATTTTTGCACCACAAATGATCACCAATCAAAGCTTAAGCTTCTAGAACAAAAAGTCATTAGCAGAATAAATGGTTTCCGAGCAACCCTTCTGCTTGAATGCAGTTCAGCAACCCGGGGTTTTCGTTAGACATGAAAAATGTCACATACTCTACATATATGCATAGAGGATATTCCAGAAAGATGACTATTTTGCAGAAATACATTTATCAAAAATATATCTTTAACCGGTATCAAGTCTTATAATGTTAGTAAACGAGTTAGTTATTCCTGTCATGTCTTGACGGTCATTCTTTATACACCGAAGGGATCAGACGTCAGTCAGGACAAGCGCGGGGTAAATTGGTTGGGAAAAAGTAAAGGGCTCGTCGGGATGTAGCGGATATGTTATCCTCGACGTATCCTAGATCTCTTCGCAATAATCTATTTTATGGACTACATCTATTTATTCATAGCTACGGCCCCGCGTGCGATTAACTAGCAATTAATTACCTGCAGTATGTGGGTGCCCTGATGCTGCTCGAATATGTCCATCACCAGCCCACCTGACGTCCTGGTCCGATTTGCTAAAACAGTTAAATAAACATCGATGAGTCAAGGGTGGTAACTGGTAAGCCGCCCAATCTTATAAAAGGGTTCCGACGGGATTTCGCAAGTCTATTAAACTTAGGGGGACGATGCTCTCTCATCACCGCACTCAGTTCATCAGAAACAGATCCACCGCTTCATTATTCTTTCACCAAATCCCAATAACATGTATATTTATTAAATATTATACCCCGATACACCGAATTTGACTCATCCTTTACCACATAATACACCCCCACCACGCATCCTCAACACACGCACACACACTAATATATATTGATAAACTACCCTATCGAAGGGTCATATATCAGGGATGACATTATAACCAATTTGTTACAGTTCCCGACTTAAACTCATATGTTACACCGTTATATAATATTGTGCACAACTTCAATATACAAGAGTATAAATCACGGCAAAAATATGGCAGTTCCTGGATACAGCGAACTTTATCAACCAGGTGGGATCAAAATTAGTTCGATGACTCAATACCCACAATTAATTCTCAACCATTTCATATATGGCACACCTAAAACAACACCATTTACATTTAAAACATCAATCCCTAAAACTTAAAGAGCAGATTTACATTTAACCATCATGACACTTGAATGTCTTCACAAACAGTATTTAATAATCCACAGCCCAAATATTATATGGCAGTTTAGTCATTTACCCTGTCGGCAGTAATTCAGTCATAACAGTAATTTGCAGTATCCCTGCTATAAAACTAATAAGGCGCATAATAAGCATGTCACCTACCGACTGCGCCACCTTTCATTAAATAACTCTTTGCTTGTTTATATTTTCTCTTCATATTTTATGTTGATCCCTTAAGGTCTAAACAGGGACTTCAAGATAGCCCCTTAAAGAGTACCTCGAAAGAGAGAAATTATTACTTTTAACAATAAAATATGTCAAAACGGCGTAATAAATTATCAGTTGAAAGAAAATAGTAAATTGAAACAACTGCACTTAATTTTTTAAGTTTAATATAATGTGTATGAATAGTTCTGCGGCTTATTGATACCAGGAAAAATGCAATCTACAGCGTTTATATTTGTATGGTATGGTCCTGAAACTATAGTGTTTGCATTTGTTCAGGAATGCAAACACTATAATTTGCAGTATCACTGGCATAAAACTAATAAGGCGCATAATAAGCATGTCACCTACCGACTGCGCCACCTTTCATTAAATAACTTTGTTTGTTTATATTGTCTCTTCATATTTTATGTTCATCCATTAAGGTCTAAACAGGGACTTCACGATAGCCCCTTAAAGAGTACCTCGAAAGATGATTATAAATAAATAAAATATGTCAGAATGGCTAATAAATGATCAGTTGAAAGAACCTTAAAGAGTACGTCGAAAGAGATAAATTATTACTTTTAAAAATAAATAAAATATGCCAAAACGGCGTAATAAAGTATCAGTTGAAAGAAAATATTAAATTGAAATATCTGCACTTATTTTCTTAAGTTTAATATAATGTGTATGCATAGTTCTGCTGCTTATTTATATCAGCGTTTATATTTGTATGGTAACGTCCTGAAACTATAGTGTTTGCGTTTGTGCAGGAATGCAAACACTATAATTTGCAGTATCCCTGCCATAAAACTAATAAGGCCCATAATAAGCATGTCACCTACCGACTGCGCCACCTTTCATTAAATAACTCTTTGCTTGTTTATATTTTCTCTTCATATTTTATGTTCATCCATTAAGGTCTAAACAAGGACTTCAAGATAGCCCCTTAAAGAGTACCTCGAAAGATGATTATAAATAAATAAAATGGCTAATAAATGATCAGTTGAAAGAACCTTAAAGAGTACGTCGAAAGAGATAAATTATTACTTTTAAAAATTAATAAAATGTGCCAAAACGGCGTAATAAATTATCAGTTGAAAGAAAATAGCAAATTGAAACATCTGCACTTATTTTTTAAAGTTTAATATTATGTGTATGAATAGTTCTGCTGCTTATTTATATCAAAACAATTGCAAACTACAGCGTTTATATTTGTATGGTAACGTCCTGAAACTATGGTGTTTGCATTTATACAGGAATGCAAACACTATAATTTGCTGGCATAAAACTAATAAGGCGCATAATAAGCATGTCACCTAACGACTGCGCCAACTTTCATTAAATAACTCTTTGTTTGTTTATATTTTCTCTTTACATTATATGTTGATCCAATAAGGTCTAAACAGGGACGTCAAGATAGCCCCTTAAAAAGTACCTCGAAAGAGAGAAATTATTACTTTTAACAATAAAATATGTCAAAACGGCGTAATAAATTCTCAGTTGAAAGAAAATAGTAAATTGAAACAACTGCATTTAATTTTTTAAGTTTAATATAATGTCTATGAATAGTTCTGCTGCTTATTTATATCAAAACAATTGCAAACTACAGCGTTTATATTTGTATGGTAACGTCCTGAAACTATGGTGTTTGCATTTGTTCAGGAATGCAAACACTATAATTTGCAGTATCACTGGCATAAAACTAATAAGGCGCATAATAAACATGTCACCTACCGACTGCGCCACCTTTCATTAAATAACTCTTTGCTTGTTTATATTTTCCCCTCATATTTTATGTTGATCCCTTAAGGTCTAAACAGGGACTTCAAGATAGCCCCTTAAAGAGTACCACGAAAGAGAGAAATTATTACTTTAAAAAATAAAATATGCCAAAACGGCGTAATAAATTATCAGTTGAAAGAAAATAGTAAATTGAAACAACTGCACTTAATTTTTTAAGTTTAATATAATGTGTATGAATAGTTCTGCGGCTTATTTATACCAGGAAAATTGCAAACTACAGCGTTTATATTTGTATGGCAAGATCCTGAAACTATAGTGTTTGCATTTGTTCAGGAATGCAAACGCTATATAGTATCCCTGCCATAAAACTAATAAGGCGCATAATAAGCATGTCACCTACCGACTGCGCCACCTTTCATTAAATAACTCTTTGTTTGTTTATATTTTCTCTTTACATTATATGTTGATCCAATAAGGTCTAAACAGGGACTTCAAGATAGCCCCTTAAAGAGTACCACGAAAGAGAGAAATTATTACTTTAAAAAATAAAATATGCCAAAACGGCGTATAAATTATCAGTTGAAAGAAAATAGTAAATTGAAACATCTGCACTTATTTTTTTAAGTTTAATATTATGTGTATGAATAGTTTTGCGGCTTATTAATACCAGGAAAATTGCAAACTACAGCGTTTATATTTGTATGGTAACGTCCTGAAACTATAGTGTTTGCGTTTGTGCAGGAATGCAAACACTATAATTTGCAGTATCCCTGCCATAAAACTAATAAGGCCCATAATAAGCATGTCACCTACCGACTGCGCCACGTTTCATTAAATAACTCTTTGCTTGTTTATATTTTCTCTTCATATTTTATGTTGATCCCTTAAGGTCTAAACAGGGACTTCAAGATAGCCCCTTAAAGAGTATCTCGAAAGAGAAAAAATATTACTATAAAAAAATAAAAAATGTCAAAACGGCGTAATAAATTATCAGTTGAAAGAAAATATTAAATTGAAACAACTGCACTTATTTTTTTAAGTTTAATATAATGTGTATGAATAGTTCTGCTGCTAATTTATATCAAAACAATTGCAAACTACAGCGTTTATATTTGTATGGTAACGTCCTGAAACTATAGTGTTTGCATTTGTACAGGAATGCAAACACTATAATTTGCAGTATCACTGGCATAAAACTAATAAGGCGCATAATAAGCATGTCACCTACCGACTGCGCCACCTTTCATTAAATAACTTTGTTTGTTTATATTGTCTCTTCATATTTTATGTTCATCTATTATGGTCGAAACAGGGACTTTCAAGATAGCCCCTTAAAGAGTACCTTGAAAGATGATTATAAATAAATAAAATGGCTAATAAATGATCAGTTGAAAGAACCTTAAAGAGTACGTCGAAAGAGATAAATTATTACTTTTAAAAATTAATAAAATATGCCAAAACGGCGTAATAAATTATCAGTTGAAAGAAAATATTAAATTGAAATATCTGCACTTATTTTTTTAAGTTTAATATAATGTGTATGAATAGTTCTGCTGCTTATTTATATCAGCGTTTATATTTGTATGGTAACGTCCTGAAACTATAGTGTTTGCATTTGTACAGGAATGCAAACACTATAATTTGCAGTATCACTGGCATAAAACTAATAAGGCGCATAATAAGCATGTCACCTACCGACTGCGCCACCTTTCATTAAATAACTTTGTTTGTTTATATTATCTCTTCATATTTTATGTTCATCCATTATGGTCTAAACAGGGACTTCAAGATAGCCCCTTAAAGAGTACCTCGAAAGATGATTATAAATAAATAAAATGGCTAATAAATGATCAGTTGAAAGAACCTTAAATAGTACGTCGAAAGTGATAAATTATTACTTTTAAAAATAAATAAAATATGCCAAAACGGCGTAATAAAGTATCAGTTAAAAGAAAATATTAAATTGAAATATCTGCACTTATTTTCTCAAGTTTAATATAATGTGTATGAAAGTTCTGCTGCTTATTTATATCAGCGTTTATATTTGTATGGTAACATCCTGAAACTATGGTGTTTGCATTTGTACAGGAATGCAAACACTATAATTTGCAGTATCACTGGCATTAAACTAATAAGGCGCATAATAAGCATGTCACCTACCGACTGCGCCACCTTTCATTAAATAACTTTGTTTGTTTATATTGTCTCTTCATATTTTATGTTCATCCATTAAGGTCTAAACAGGGACTTCAAGATAGCCCCTTAAAGAGTACCACGAAAGAGAGAAATTATTACTTTTAAAAATAAAATATGCCAAAACGGCGTAATAAATTATCAGTTGAAAGAAAATAGAAAATTGAAACAACTGCATTTAATTTTTTAAGTTTAATATAATGTCTATGAATAGTTCTGCTGCTTATTTATATCAAAACAATTGCAAACTACAGCGTTTATATTTGTATGGTAACGTCCTGAAACTATAGTGTTTGCATTTGTACAGGAATGCAAACGCTATATAGTATCCCTGCCATAAAACTAATAAGGCGCATAATAAGCATATCACCTACCGACTGCGCCACCTTTCATTAAATAACTGTTTGTTTATATTTTCTCTTTACATTATATGTTGATCCAATAAGGTCTAAACAGGGACTTCAAGATAGCCCCTTAAAGAGTACCACGAAAGAGAGAAATTATTACTTTTAAAAATAAAATATGCCAAAACGGCGTAATAAATTATCAGTTGAAAGAAAATAGTAAATTGAAACAACTGCACTTAATTTTTTAAGTTTAATATAATGTGTATGAATAGTTCTGCGGCTTATTTATACCAGGAAAATTGCAAACTACAGCGTTTATATTTGTATGGTAAGGTCCTGAAACTATAGTGTTTGCATTTGTTCAGGAATGCAAACACTATAATTTGCAGTATCCCTGCCATAAAACTAATAAGGCGCATAATAAGCATGTCACCTACCGACTGCGCCACCTTTCATTAAATAACTCTTTGCTTGTTTATATTTTCCCCTCATATTTTATGTTGATCCCTTAAGGTCTAAACAGGGACTTCAAGATAGCCCCTTAAAGAGTATCTCGAAAGAGAGAAATTATTATTTAAAAAAAATAAAATATGTCAAAACGGCGTAATAAATTATCAGTTCAAAGAGAATATTAAATTGAAACATCTGCACTTCATTTTTAAGTTTAATATAATGTGTATGAATAGTTCTGCTGCTTATTTATATCAAAACAATTGCAAACTACAGCGTTTATATTTGTATGGTAACGTCCTGAAACTACAGTGTTTGCATTTGTGCAAAAATGTCCTGAAACTACGTGTTTGCATTTGTGCAGAAATGTCATGAAACTGGAGTGTTTAATTATCAATCGCAAGATAAAACTAGTTCGCATCAGATGATACAAATAAAATACTTCTAAATTACTTTAAAACATATATTTTTATTGATTAGATATGTATTTCCAAAATTTCCGTGATTAATGTCGAAATAATATTGGTCGATCAAGACGATTGCAACCTATTTTTTGTTTTCATTATAAAAACTTTTTTTTTACAGAAAATGAAAAAAAAAATGGTACAGACATTGAAACCTCTAAATTTTCATATTTGGTTAAGCTATTCCATTGGTCCTAATATATTATATATTTTAGCATGTGCCACTTTCATGTGACTCGCCAAAAGCTAATGTTCCAACATCTTTATGACCTATAAATGTTACTATCATCATCATCATCAGTGTTTTTACTGGATTTTCCTATCAGTATTTGTACTAAATGTTCGTATCATCATCAGTGTTTGTAGTATATTTTCTCAGTATCATATTTTGTACTATTTCATTGGCTCTATTAAGTTTATAACCACTTCACATGGCTCAAAAGTTAGTTTGCTCACAGTTTTTTTTTTACAGAAACTGAAAAAAAAAGTGCAGACCTTGAAAACTCTAAATTTTCATATTTGGTTAAATTATTTCATTGGCCCTAATATGTTTTACCATCCATGTGCCACTTTCAAGTGGCTAACCAAAAGGTCATTTGCCGACGTCTTTATAGACCTCTACATGTTACTATCATCATCATCAGTATTTGTACTGAATTTTCCTATCATCAGTGTTTGTACTAACTTTTCCTATCATCAGTGTTTGTACTAACCTTTAGTATCATCACTGTTTGTAGTAACTTTTCCTAGTATCATGTTTTGTACCGTTTCATTGGCTCTACTAAGTTTATAACCACTTCACATGGCTCAAAAGTTAATTTGCTAACATTTGTCTGCAGAAAAGGAAAAAAAGAACAGTTCAGACCATGAAGGCTCTAAATTTTCATCAAACTCACGCTCAACAAAAGTTAGTTGGCCGACGTCTTAATAGACCTCTAAATTTTCCTATCATCATCAATGTTTATACAAAATTTTCCTATCATTATCAGTTTTTGTACTAAATTTTCCTATCAGTGTTTGTACTAAATTTTCTTATCATCAGTGTTTGTAGTAAATTTTCCTAGTATCATGTTTTGCATTGTTTCATTGGCTCTACTAAGTTTATAATTACTTCACATGGCTCAAAAGTTAGTTTGGTCACAATTTTTTGCAGAAAATGAAAAAAAAAAAACAGTTCAGACCATGAAGGCTCTAAATTTTCATCAAACTCACGCTCAACAAAAGTTAGTTTACCGACGTCTTAATATACGTCTAAATTTTCCTATCATCAATGTTTATACAAAATGTTTATCATCATCATCATCAGTGTTTGTACTAAATTTTCCTATCATCATCAGTGTTTGTACTAAATTTTCCTATCATTATCAGTGTTTGCAGTAAATTTTCCTTGTATCATGTTTTGCACTGTTTCATTGGCTCTACTAAGCTTACAACTCTTCACATGGCTCAAAAGTTAGTTTGCTCACAATTTTTTGCAGATAATGAAAAAAAAACAGTTCAGACCATGAAGGCTCTAAATTTTCATCAAACTCACGCTCAACAAAAGTTAGTTTACCGACGCCTTAATATACCTCTATATTTTCCTATCATCATCATCAGTGTTTGTACTAAATTTTCCTATCATCATCAATGTTTGTAGTAAATATTCAATCATGTTTTGCACTGTTTCATTGGCTCTACTAAGTTTATAGCTACTTCACATGGCTCAAAAGTTAAGTTTGCTCAAATTTTTTTGCAGAAAATGAAACAAAAACAGTTCAGACCATGAAGGCTCTACATTTTCATCAAACTCACGCTCAACAAAAGTTAGTTTACCGACGTCTTAATATACCTCTAAATTTTCCTATCATCATCAATGTTTATACAAAATGTTTATCATCATCATCAGTGTTTGTACTAAATTTTCCTATCATCATCAGTGTTTGTACTAAATTTTCCTATCATCATCAGTGTTTGTACTAAATTTTCCTACCATCATCAGTGTTTGTACTAAATTTTCCTATCATCATCAGTGTTTGTACTAAATTTTCCTATCATCATCAATGTTTGTAGTAAATATTCCATCATGTTTTGCACTGTTTCATTGGCTCTACTAAGTTTATAGCTACTTCACATGGCTCAAAAGTTAAGTTTGCTCACATTTTTTTGCAGAAAGTGAAACAAAAACAGTTCAGACCATGAAGGCTCTAAATTTTCATCAACCTCACGCTCAACAAAAGTTAGTTTACCGACGTCTTAATATACCTCTAAATTTTCCTATCATCATTAATGTTTATACAAAATGTCTATCATCATCAGGGTTTCTACTAAATTTTCCTATCATCATCAGTGTTTGTACTAAATTTTCCTATCATCATCAGTGTTTCTACTAAATTTTCCTATCATCAGTGTTTGTACTAAATTTTCCTATCATCATCAGTGTTTGTACTAAATTTTCCTATCATCATCAGTGTTTGTAGTTAATTTTCCTAGTATCATATTTTGCACTGTTTCTTTGGCTCTAATACGCTTATAACTGCATGGCTCAAAAGTTTGTTTGCTCACAATTTTTTGCAGAAAATGAAACAAAAAACAGTTCAGATCATAGGCTCCAAATTTTCATCAAACTCACGCTCAACAAAAGTTAGTTTGCCGACGTCTTAAAATGAAAAAAAAAGACCATGAAGGCTTTAAATTATCATCAAACTCACGCTCAACAAATGTTAGTTTGCCGACTACTTAATAGACCTCTCAATTTTCCTATCATCAATGTTTATACAAAATTGTCCTATCATCATCATCATCAGTGTTTGTACTAAATTTTCCTAGCATCATCAGTGTTTGTATTAAATATCATCAGTGTTTCTACTAAATTTTACTATCATCATCAGTGTTTGTACTAAATTTTCCTATCACCATCAGTGTTTGTACCAAATGTTCCTATCATAATCAGTGTTTGTATTAATTTTCCTATAATAATCAGTGTTTGTACAAACTTTGCTTATTATCATCAGTGTTTGTACTAAATTTTCTTATCATCGTCAGTCTTTGTACTGAATTTTCCTATCATCATCAATGTTTGTACTAAATGTTCCTAATATTATGTTTTGTACTATTTCATTGGCCCTATCTAGTTTATAATTCACATGGCTCATTTAGTTTGCCCACGTCTGGTTTATTATAGAGTTCAAGGCTTTACCAATTCTAAAGAGAGCAATGGTTTAATAATACAAGATACATCCAAATTTTTCTATTATTTTGAACATATATCTACTGTTTTATAATTACTTCAAGTGACTTGCCAAAAGTTAGTTCTTCAGGTCAGATTTCTTTAACTCTAAATTTTCCTATCATAATTATTTTTTGTACGGTTTCATTGACCCTACAAAGTTTTATAATCACTTCATCTGGCTTGTCAAAAGTTAACTCTAGTTTTTAGAGAGTTCAGAGCTGTGCAAATTCTAAAAAAGGGCATTAGTACAATAATAATACATTATTATGTATTATTTTACTTAACAGTGAATTACTGGAACAGCATAAAAGTGCGGGATGTCAATAAACTGTTCGTCGGTTAACCGGTTAATAAATTATCAGCTAACCGGTGATTAATCGTAAAACTAATTATACACATTTTTTAAAGGAGCTATTTCACATACAACAAAAATTAACCGGTTAACTGTAGGAAACAAATATCCGGTTATCGGATAGCCTTTTAGATTCATTAATTACTTATTAACCGGCATCATAGTAAAAAAAAGTTTGATACTCATAGCGTCCTAGAGCAAAGTGTAGTATTTGGATCCTTAACTGTTAAAACTGATGAAATGATTTGATGATTTTCCTCAGCCTTAGTCACTGCTGGAGACCTGCTAATACTGATTAAATGCTTCGATGATTTTAATTAGCCTCAGTCGATACTGGAGACAATCATCATTGATTCATTGATTGATTCGTCATCATAAGCATTCATAAGCCACCGCTTATCTATAGGCTAAATTTTATTGAATCAAACCTCTCAAAATAACATACCCATAGAAAGTTTCCTTCATGTTCAATGTCAAAATATTTTTGCATATCGGAATTGGGCAAAATACTATGGTGATTGCAATTCTTCATGCTGTCCAATATGTAATTCCCATATACTAATATACTAACCACATATACTAATTGTTTGGAACAAATAAATTCTTCTTTGACTGGTAAGAAAATTCTCGGTTGCTCATTAATATAGGGTTTGCAAGTGAATTCTTATTAACCGTAGAAAAATAACCAGTTAACCGTAAAAAATAACCGGTTAACAGTAAAAAATAAGCGGTTAACCGTAAAAATAACGGTTTGTAAGTGAATTCTTATTAACCGTAAAAAAATAACCAGTTAACCGTAAAAAATAACCGGTTAACAGTAAAAAATAACCGGTTAACCATAAAAAATAACCGGTTAACCGTAAAAAATTACCGGTTAATCGTAAAAAATATCCGGTTAACCGTGAAAAAAAAACCAGCCAGTTAACCGTAAAAAAATGCCGGTTATTGATATGTTTTTAATTAAATTATTACACTTTTAAATTCCATATTAATTCATCATTTTGATGACATATGTGTTTCGGGAATTACTTCTTATTATCAAAGTAGAGTAGAGAAGAATTAATCTTTTTACATTATAAACTTACAATAAGAAAAAATCTGAAGGTATTTCAAAATTATCGTTGATTCTATTTGGCTCTGTCTGATGACTCTATTGACTCTGACTCTGTGAATGTCATGACTCTGTCATGACTCTGTGAATCATTTTTACTCTGACTCTATGACTTTATTTTTCGGTTATAGTATATAGTATAACTCATATGGTTATAGTAATAATGGATAGTTTTAATATCCATTATTTACCGGTTAACCGGCTAATGACCGCGTACTGTGATGTCTTCTTAGATATATATTTAGTGCGTTAATTTGATGATGGTTACCTTAAAAGTAATTTTTTATTTGGTAATAATTTGATTTATAGTGATATATGAAACTAAATCGTGATTTTTAGCGAGATTCGAACCTGAGGCCTCTGCGTTACTAAGCAAACGAAGCAGGTACGCAAGGGTTGCAAAATATGAATTAATTATTGTGTGTTAGAAATCGTTTGATGTTCCACTCTGTATATACTCTACGTTAACAGTTTTTACAGGGTCTACTGCTGTGGTCATCAGCCAATCATTTATTGTAAATTGAACGGAGGAAGCCTTTACGTCGCTATAATTAATCACCATGATTGATAAAACAGGATTACTGTACTGAAAAACTGTGATAACCAACGGAGCAGCCTTCTTTTTATTCAATTACACTCGTGTACTTCTATTTTTTTGTTATCTACATTTATGAATATTTCAGTACATTCGTAAAACTATATTTATTAGGCTATTGTGAGAAATTACATATGCACAATGCTGCATATGTAATTTCTCACAATATCCTAATAAATATGGTTTGCTTAAAAACATTTAAAGTATGTATTCCCATCTGGCTTATGCCAGTTTAAATGACGGAAATGTATTTCGGACCTAACTATATACATTTTTGTAGATTTTTTTGGTTAGAATCAATTATGACAGCTCCTTTCAAAGATGAGGATACATTATCTGACGATATACATACCTACAAGGTAGTTAGAAACTATTTGACCAATGCGTTCCTAATCACTTTGAGGGTATTTGTATACATATAGTAGGATAACTATTAGCTACTTTATCAGTACATGAGAAGACCACTCTAATAATTATTAAGATTTGTTGTAGCAGTTTAGTAGTGGCTTTGAAAGGCCTATCTTGAGCAATCTACAAACCCTCTTTAAACCTTAATAGATAATAGATTTAGAAAAACATATGAAGATTAACAAAGAGTTACTTAATATACATATTATGAGGTGGCGCAGTCGGTAGGTCAAATTGCTTTGTAGAAGTATTATGTCTTATTAGTTCTATTGATTTTTTTTGCCAGAGATACTGCAACTTACTTAATCCGGATAACTATTATGACTATTGGACCTACTAAACTGGCAAATAAAGTTCTGCTGTCGATTATTAAATTATGTTGGTGATTGATTAACATGAATGGATCGAACCCATCGACCCAAAAACTGTCAAATTAAGAGCGATCTTGAGTAAAATCGATGCACTAAATATTCCCCCCAATATTCGTTTAATAACAGCCACCTGACCAACTATGTATGCAATTGGGTGCATTAATGCATCTCTAGTCGACACTTCGACACAGTTACGTCCGTTAATAACGATATTGATGAATCAATGATGATGCAGCGCATTCGCATTCGCAAGACTCACATGCAGAAGAATGCCGACGTGAAAAAGATATTAGTTTCCACATTACGGAAGCATTGTGCCCCCTTTTTGCTAGCATTTTGCGAATTCTCCAAGGTTTACATTGAAAATTTGCATCGTTATACTGTACAAGTAATGAGTACAACAATGTATGACATGCACGCTATAAATGCAACATTAATAGTGTAATCGTATTCGCATTTTTTGCTGAATTAACTGTATCTTGCTGTAATAATAATAGATATGGTATAGTTAGTTAAGGCTTCGACTTTCCAATAATCGTCAAGCTTGGCCTAGGGCAATATTAAAATAGTTCCCCTGACGCCCAACAATTTGAAAACTTGGCACCTCTCATACACTTTGATTGTCAATATTCAGTTTCAAAGCTCTTCTTCAAATCTGGCCTTCAAAGCTTCAGTTTTTGATACGCAACTTTCACACACAAAAAAATTTAGAATCGCATAAGTACATGTACAGAGTTACTCAAAGTCGAGCGTTGCACTGAGTTTTAAATAATAAGGCAATTACGGATAATTGAAAAGCTCCGGATAAAAATGAATACTAACATAATCATCCTGTATAAAATGATTATCCAGTATACTGGAATATAAAATCATATTCTAAACCGGATACCTTTTTCACGGATAAGCCAAATTACGGATAATTGAAAAACACCGTATAAAAATGAATACTAACATAATCATCCTGTATAAAATGATTATCCAGTATACCGGAATATAAAAATATATTCTAAACCGGATACATTTTTCACGGATAAGCCAAATTACGGATAATTGAAAAACACCGTATAAAAATGAATACTCACATAATCATCCTGTATAAAATGATTATCCATATTCTATTCTAAACATATTCTAAACCGGATACCTTTTTCACGGATAAACCAAATTACGGATAATTGAAAAACACCGTATAAAAATGAATACTAACATAATCATCCTGTATAAAATGATTATCCATCTTCTATTCTAAACATATTCTAAACCGGATACCTTTTTCACGGATAAATCAAATTACGGATAATTGAAAAACACCGTATAAAAATGAATACTAACATAATCATCATGTATAAAATGATTATCCATATTCTATTCTAAACATATTCTAAACCGGATACCTTTTTCACGGATAAGCCAAATTACGGATAATTGAAAAGCACCGGATAAAAATGACTACAAACATAATCATCCGGTATAAAATTAGTTTTACTTCTGGCGTTGGCAATTCCTTGGAAAATTTTCAAAAGTATAACTACAAGTTAAGTAGCACCGGCGATCAACAATCTACAAATTCATTTCTGTGCTGCAGAAAACTCCTGCATTGTGCAATACAGATTGGCGCGGTAAAACCAGCGACATTCCCGCCGCAAAAACTAATTTCATTAAGCAACAGACTTATGGATTTTTGCCGGTTTGCCGGCAATCCTGCGTGCGATCCGCGCGCCGCACATGCGGTTGCATAGCTCGATCCCCCGTCGGCCGGAAAATATACAAAATGTGCACCGCCGCCGAATGCCGTCCGGGAAGTGTAAACCGAGATTTATCGTAAAGCGTGACTACTACATTAAATGGCCAGTAAAATATGTAATGTTCATGTGACATAGGGCAACAGTTTAAAGTAAAACCGAAACTCAAAGATAATAACCGAATAAAGCAAGTTTGAACCAAAATATTAATATATCTCCTAAAGTCCTTCAAACAGGATTAGCATCTTTCAGTCAAAGAATTTTAATTAATTTCCAAATTTATCTGGCGAATCTTAGTGGTTGATTTAAAAAAAATAATACAAAACTTTTATACATTTTTGTGTTCTGAGGTGGCGCAGTCGGTATTTCAATAATTCGGTTACTAAAGATATATAAGCGACAAGTTCGAACCAAAATATTAATTCATCTCATAAAGTACTTCAAAACGGATTAGTTACAAAAATCTTTCATTCAAAGAATTTACAAATTTATCTGGCGAATCTGAGTGGTTGATTAAAAAAAAAAAAATACACAACTTGTATACTTTTTGTGTTCTAAGGTGGCGCAGTCGGTATTTCAATTTTTCGGTTATTCAATAAAGCGTTAACCGATAACCAAGTTTATGTGTTCTAAGGTGGCGCAGTCGGTATTTCAATTATTCGGTTAATAAAGATATATAAGCGACAAGTTCGAACCAAAATATTAATTCATCTCATAAAGTACTTCAAAACGGATTAGTTACAAAAATCTTTCATTCAAAGAATTTACAAATTTATCTGGCGAATCTGAGTGGTTGATTTAAAAAAAAAATAATACACAACTTGTATACTTTTTGTGTTCTAAGGTGGCGCAGTCGGTATTTCAATTTTTCGGTTATTAAATAAAGCGTTAACCGATAAACAAGTTTATGTGTTCTAAGGTGGCGCAGTCGGTATTTCAATTATTCGGTTATTGAATAAAGCGATAAGCGATAACCAAAATATTAATTCATCTCATAAGGTTAAATCAAACACTTGGTCAAAGTTTCACTGTATTGAGTTTCAATTTAATCATCTCATAAGGTTCTTCAAAAACGATCACTCGTATTTTTTTTTAAATTTCATTCCGTAAAGAATTAAAAAAAAAACAATCGTATCTCGCGAATCTGAGTGGTTGATTAAAAAAAAATAAAAATACAAAAGTAGTACAGTTTTTGTGTTATAAGGTGGCGCAGTCGGTATTTCAATTTTTCGGTTATTAAATAAAGTCATATAAGGTACAAGCAAAATATTAATTATAAGTTGATTTAGTGGTTGATTCTCAAAAAATAATACATAACCAGATCAGTTGTTCTGTTCTGTATTCTATATTTCTTCATCTATGTTCTGTATTTCTATAATCAAAAATTGAAATGTGATTTGTTCTATCGCTGTGGGCAAAACTCAATAAAAAACATTGTTTTCAGTTATATAGCATTCAGTTTTACGACATAATGGCAGGCAAAGAGCTACTGGAAGAAAACTTAGGTGTGACTTGTACTCAAAGCATTTGTGATTAGATTGCCTTTTTGAACTAAAGAGTACCTAAAGGTTGATGAAAATAATAATTCGTCGTTATTAAAATAGTTCCTCTGACGCCTAACAATTTGAAAACTTGGTGCCTCTCATACACTTTGATTGTCAATATTCAGTTTCAAAGCTCTTCTTCAAATCTGATCTTCAAAACTTCAATTTTTTGATAGGCAACTTTCACGCACAAAAACATTTAGAATCGTTTATGTACATGTACATGAAGTTAAAAATGAGAGAAATGTTAAGGAAACTACTCAACTATTGCCAAAAATAAAATTTAATATTCTAAAAAAACAAATTATTCTTATAATCTAAAAATACCCAAAATAAATAATACTTACGGTAGAAATGAGTTTCTATAATTTGAACTTAAGTTTAAATATTTTAGATTTTTTGAAATATCAAAATTATTTGTGATTTGTATTTTTATGTTTACCATCAAGTATATATCCAGCATACCGGAATATAAAAATCTATTCTAAACCGGATACCTGTTTCACGGATAAGAAAAATTACGGATAATTGAAAAGCATTGGACAAAAATTACGACAAACATAATCATGGGTAAAATAAATTTAAACATTAAATGAATGTTTCACAAAAACACGCTGTCGTGTGTATCTTAATTCTAGAACTTATAGCGTTAAACTACCGACTGCGCCACCCCACACGCGTTCTCCAATTTTTGATAACATGAAATGTGTTTTTTTTCCATTCACATCTCTTCCAATCTCTTTCATCTCTTCCAAATCATCATCATCATCTCTCTTCCAAATTACACACTTCTTAATTCTAGAACTTACACCGTTAAACTACCGACTGCGCCACCCCACAAGTGTTCTATAATTTTTCATAACATGAAATATGTTTTTTTCCATTCACATCTCTTCCAATCTCTTTCATCTCTGCCAAATCATCATCATCATCTCTCTTCCAAATTACACACTTCTTAATTCTAGAACTTATACCGTTAACCTACCGACTGCGCCACCCCACAAGCGTTCTCCAATTTTTGATAACATGAAATGTGTTTTTTTTCCATTCACATCTCTTCCAATCTCTTTCATCTCTGCCAAATCATCATCATCATCTCTTCGAAATTACACACAACTGACTCTTTGGGCATGCTCAAATCTTAGATTGATTTGTTTCTAAAGCCAACAAACCCTCGTGCTTTAGGTATGCTTTAGGTTGATGAAAATAATAATTAATTGCTCCTGACTGAAGGGTTTCCTCTTAGTCCCCTCAAGAAATTAAACGAAAGTGTTGTGTGAGGTGGCGCAGTCGGTATGTTAACTGTACAAGTTATAGCACAGTTGCTGCAGTTTTTACTCAAAATAACAGTGTTTTCTTTGTAGCTGTAAGCTAAATTCGACGTTTCCGGACTAACTTGATGAAATTAAATAGATTAAAAAGCCTGCAAAAAAATGTATGAGGTGGCGCAGTCGGTATGTTAACTGTACAAGTTATAGCACAATTGCTGCAGTTTTTATTGAAAATAACGGCTTTGCTTTGTAGTTGTAAGCTTAATTCGACTTTTCTGGACTAACTCGATGAAATTAAATAGATTAAAAAGCCTCTAAAAATGTTGTATGAGGTGGCGTAGTCGGTATGTTGACTGTACAAGTTATAACACAATTGCTGCAGTTATTACTGAAAATAACTGACTTTGCTTTGTAGCAATAAGCTGAATTCGACCTTTTCGGACTAACTTGATGAAATTAATAGATTAAAAATTCCCAAAAAAAATGTTGTACGAGGTGGCGCAGTCGGTATGTTAACTGTACAAGTTATAGCACAATCGCTGCAGTTTTTACTGAAAATTAAGCTGAATTCGACTCTTCCGGACTAACTTGATGAAATTAAAGAGATTAAAAAGCCCCTAAAAAAATTAAACGATTGCGTTCTATAAGTTGGCGCAGTCGGTATGTCAACATTACAAGTTAAAGCACAATCGCTGCAGTTATTACTGAAAATAACAGACTTTGCTTTGTAACCGTAAGCTCAATTCGACTTTTCAGGACTAACTTGATGAAATTAATAGATTAAAAAGTCCCAAAAAAATGTTGCACGAGGTGGCACAGTCGGTATATTAACTGTACAAGTAATAGCACAATCGCTGCAGTTTTTACTGAAAATTAAGCTGAATTCGACTCTTCCGGACTAACTTGATGAAATTAAAGAGATTAAAAAGCCCCTAAAAAAATTAAACGACTGCGTTCTATAAGCTGGCGCAGTCGATATGTCAACATTACAAGTTATAGCACAATCGCTGCAGTTATTACTGAAAATAACAGACTTTGCTTTGTAACCATAAGCTCAATTCGACTTTTCCGGACTAACTTGATATAATTAAATAGTTTTTTAGTTTAGTTAAACTAGTTAAATAGTTGTATGAGGTGGCGCAGTCGGTATGTTAACTGTACAAGTTATAGCACAATCGCTGCAGTTATTAATGAAAATAACAGACTTTGCTCTGTAGCTGCAAGCTGAATTCGACTTTTCCGAACTAACTTGATGGGATTAAAAAGGACCTAAAAAATGTTGTATGAGGTGGCGCAGTCGGTAGGTCAACAGTATAAGTTATAGCACAATTGCTGCAGTTTTTACTGAAAATAACAGACTGCTTTGTAGCCATAAGCTGAATTCGACTTTTTCGGAGTAACCTGATGAAATTAAATAGATTAAAAAGCCCTTAAAAAATGTTGTATGAGGTGGCGCAGTCGGTATGTTAACTGTACAAGTTATAGCACAATCGCTGCAGTTTTTACTGAAAATTAAGCTGAATTCGACTCTTCCGGACTAACTTGATGAAATTAAAGAGATTAAAAAGCCCCTAAAAAAATTAAACGACTGCGTTCTATGAGGTGGCGCAGTCGGTATGTCAACATTACAAGTTATAGTACAATCGCTGCAGTTATTACTGAAAATAACAGGCTTTGCTTTGTAGCCATAAGCTGAATTCGACTTTTCCGCACCAACTTGATGAAATTAAATAGATAAAAAAGACCCTAAAAAATGTTGTATGAGGTGGCGCAGTCGGTATGTTAACTGTACAAGTGATAGCACAATTGCTGCAGTTTTTTTTGTAAATAACAGAATTTGCTTTGTAGCCAATAGGAGAATTCGACTTTTCCGGACTAACTTGATGAAATTAAATAGATTAAAAAGCCTCTAAAAAATGTTGTATGAGGTGGCGCAGTCGGTATGTTAAATGTACAAATGATAGCACAATTGCTGCAGTTTTTACTGAAAATAACGACTTTGCTTTGTAGCCGAGAGCTGAATTCGACTTTTCCGGACTAACTTGATGAAATTAAATAGATTAAAAAGCCCCCAAAAAATGTTGTATTAGGTGGCGCAGTCGGTATGTTAACTGTATAAGTTATAGTATAATTCCTACAGTTTTTACTGAAAATAACATACGTTGCTTTGTAGCTGTAAGTTGAATTCGACTTTTCCGGACTCACTTGAGGAAATTAAAAAGCACCTAAAAAATGTTGTGTAAGGTGGCGCAGTCGGTAGGTCAACAGTATAAGTTATAGTACAATCGCTGCAGTTTTTACTGAAAATTAAGTTGAATTCGACTCTTTTGGACTAAGCTGATGCACTTCATTGGGTTAACAGTGTTATAGGGATGTCCAAATGTATGATTGAATATATTTTATGTGGAGTTATAGATGATTATAATTAACATGCTGTTTGAATATACAATAATTAAAGCTGCATTGTTGGGTTATGAAGACATTGGTAATGCAAAGCGATTAATAATGGTGTTGCGATATTTTGATAAATAGAGATTATTACTTAAACTTGTGTAATAAGAATGATGTAAGTGTCTTATTTAATAGATTATAAAAATGGGGAAATGTTAGTAAATGCCAGCAATGCGAAATGTTTTGTTGCACTGGGCTGTGTTGTATAACGATCACAATCTCGTTTATCGCTGTAAAATAGTAATTTTTCATTAAAGCACGTTCGTTAGGAGTTATAAATTGCGTTTTTGGAGTGTGAGTGTTTGCAGGTAGTTGTATGAAGTACAGGTGTGTGGAATACTTTGGCGAGGGATGTGGAAGTTATGAAAATTGCGTGGGAGGAGAGTTGATATCAAGGAGTCGTCCGGTGTCCGGCAAAAAAAAAGCGTTTGATCAGTGTAAGGGGATTAGCAAGGTGTAGCGACTCGTTAATAATTACGAATCGGGGAATAATAATGAAATAAAGGATATGACATACATATCAGGGTTTGATTGAAAGTGTGTCATCCCCACAGATAGCGGTTGACGAGACTAGAATGTCCCCCAAACTACAATATGTAAATCTAATCATGAACCCTCGCTGTTAAATTCGCAAATCCAATTCCGTCCCCGCCCGAGAATGATAAAATTAGGTGGTGCTTATTGTAAACCAAACTCGGAAAATTTACAGTTGTAATTCATGTACTTGTGGCGAGGAGGGTTGCTTTAAGTGAAATAATTATGCAGAATTAGTGCACGCTTGAAAATTCCTCCTTATACAACCCTAATGAATTGACATTGATCCAGAGGGTTGGAGTTTTGTTTTAGATACCGAATTGCATTTGCATTACCCATATTGCTAACTAGATAATAAACTTGTCAATCCGATTAATTAACCGGCAGAATTTAATCATTTTGCACCGTTTATACCGGGTACGTCTTGAGGAATAATAAAACGAGCGATAAAATGGACAATAACAGATATAACTGTACGAAACGCCCATCTTTCATAAAACAATATTGAAGAGGTAGGTAGGGTCAAGTCCCTAGGGACATCGGCCAGCGGTCAGTATTCCCTTTTTAGATAATTCAATAACGGCCCGTCAGTAGCTTCGTTTTATCATATATCATTACTGGTATTGTATCGCACATGTTCACTGCAAATGCCCAAAAATAAGATTTAGTCATCAAGGGTGCCTCGTATTCCTATCAAGCGGGCAGTGACGAGTGGAAGTATTTGTAGGAAGCGAGTGGAGTAGTTTTACGAGCTTTATGAGCAGAATGCAATGCAGACGTAAAAAACATGGAATTAGTATCCACAATCACGTACAAACTAAGACTACAATATCCAGTAAAAACAAAATGGCCGCCTCATTTTATTATGCTTTGTTTGAAATTTAGATTCAAACTGGTGGCGTCATATCGCCATTGTTTTGTGCCGTGCAGTGTTGATAACCTTTTAATATAAGTTTTGACTTACTTTTCAACGTTTTATTGGGTGGAGGTCCGTCGCGGCTCCATGGCGGGTCCCCATGTCCGGAAAAGTCCCGTAATTTCAGGTATGATATTGTTAATCGGATTATACTGGCTTTGTCCAATTGTGACGTTATTGCAGCCGGTAGAGGCAGCATTTTCGCTAGTTCGTAAAACTCGAAGTTCTCTTTCCCTCTTCTTATCCTAGCCGAATCTCTGCTCTTTTCCTTCCGCAGCTCCAATATACTACAAAAGAAAAAAAAAAGAAAATTGTTAGTGAACATATCTCTCGGCAGCGGCGTTAAATAATCCAAAGCAATATTGCATTAGTAAAAGGTGTTTGGTTATCGGCCGAGATATATTGATATTGGGCAATGATATGGAACGGTCCGTATTGAAATGAAACCTCCCGGCGGGATTTTCCGAGAATGAAAGCCCGGAATCGGAGCGAGTTAGCTGGACACCGGTCCCATAGGATGTATAAAAGTGAAAAGTAACATGGATCAGGGGTCATAGCGTTCAGGATGATGATTAGGCGTTCCTGAAATGAAATGTCCGGTGAGTGGGGAAGAATTAAACCTGATGGAAAACGAACAAGTTTTACGAGTACCCGGACTCGACACGTAACCGGAATCCAATCACCGCCCAAACAACGCAAATGCCAAACGGGCCCATAACTCACTAATCTCCGGCGCGGACAAAAGAAATTTCTATTCTAAAATCCCGATTCACGGTAAGAACACACCGGCCCCCTCGCACTTATATATATACGAATTAGTTTTATTCCTTTCCTCCTCGCTACTTTAAATCGCCGATACCGGAAAAACAGAGCAACCCTCTTAAATTGCGATCGGCTCCCATCTATTTATCAAGCGAATACATTTTCAATTAGATTAAAATCATTTAACAGCGCGCGCCGGATCCGGAGAGCGGCATTAATTACGATCGCCGGCGACACGTGGCCAATTTCAATTCCAACGAATCAAAACGCCGCCCGCCTGTCATCTGATCGTTAATTGGTCGCCGAAGTCCGGCACTAATTTACCACCGCTTTCGGCGATCAACGATCATAATCCGTGATCGACATACAATCAATCGCTAATCGACTGCGTCTGCCTCGTGGCGCATCCACCAGCTTCAATTTCGTCACGTTTCGGAATCCGTACGCAAAACAATATCAACATAATCATGAATTATGCCTGATTAATACGCAACACGCGCACACCATAAACGGAGAGCATATAATCTATATTAACAGTCCCACATTAATTCTGCACAAATTACACCGTCTTTCCTGCCAGTGAACACGTTATGCGCACGCGCCGACAACAAAATATAACAATATCGGCAACACCCGGCAATTGACGAAGATTCATTCGATGCCAAAACTGACGCATTTGCATATTTCTGCAGATTGATCTTCAGCAGACTGGCCACTTCGCAGCTCAAGCAGTTACCTAGAAATTTTACGACGAACGTAAAACATAAATACTTATAAACAGGTATTGGTCATTCCCAAAACAAACAAAACATAATTGCCAATACAAATCATCAGCACTATCAGTTGGTAGGATAATCGAAAATGGCTAGCCTGTCAATTAACTCCATAACAGGTTAACTTCACGTAAAAGGCATAAAAATGCCCTGCTTACCGCTTACCGCGTTCTAGTGGGTACTTGAGTACTGGGGGGGGGGGGTGTCAAGTGTCAAGTAGTTTAATGAAAAAGTGTTCGTCTAGTTATAACCGTGCATAAACCATCAAAGATTGTACCCCCAAACCGGTAATAATACCCCGTATCGTTTTCTTTGAACGTTCTTTATGAACATTGTTTTGTTATTGGGGAGTGGGGGGGGGGGGGGGGCAAGTAGTTTGGTGAAAAAGTGTTCGTCACGATATAACCGTACAGGAACCATCAAAGATTGTACCCCCAAACCGGTAATAATAGCCCGTATCGTTTTCTTTCAATGTTCTTTATGAACATTGTTTTGTTATCAAATTGTTGTGCAATTCTTAGTAGCGATTCTAAAAGTTTCATCTATTCATTTCTAGCAATTATGGTCATTACACAAAAAGATAATGAAAGATTAAAGAATGACAATAAGCCCTTATATAGTCCATGCCAGATAGGATGTCACATTTCAAATAAAACCGAAGTTACCAAGCCAAACTGCCAAGCTCTCAAACTCTCACTCTTGGGACTGCCAAAACTTCAACAACATAGGCCTGTGCAAAACCACTTTTTGAAAATTGTTTGTGCAATTCTTAGTACCGATTTTAAAAATTGCATACATTTGTTTCTAGCAGTTAAGATCATTGCACAAAAAGATATTAAAATATTATAAAAAGACAATAAGCCCTTATATAGTCCATGCCAGATAGGATGTCACATTTCAAATAAAACCGAAATCCCTCCTCTGATCTGTAGGTCTGGTCAACAGAAATGCTTCATTAACACATTAAGCCCTTGCCAGATACGACGTCACATTTCACATAAAATCGAAGTCCCTAATCTGACCTGTAGGTCTGGTCAACAGAAATGCTTCATTAACACATTAAGCCCTTGCCAGATACGACGTCACATTTCACATAAAACTAAAGTCCCTAATCTGACCTGTAGGTCTGGTCAACATAAATGCTTCATTAACACAATAAGCCCTTGCCAGATACGACGTCACATTTCACATAAAACTAAAGTCCCTAATCTGACCTGTAGGTCTGGTCAACATAAATGCTTCATTAACACAATAAGCCCTTGGCAGATACGACGTCACATTTCACATTAAACCGAAGTCCCTCCTCTGACCTGTAGGTCTGGTCAACATAAATGCTTCATTAACACAATAAGCCCTTGGCAGATACGACGTCACATTTCACATTAAACCGAAGTCCCTCCTTTGACCTGTAGGACTCGTCAACAGAAATCAATGAAATGTAACTTCGTCTACAGTCTACATGACGTCTACAGTTGTCTACAGACGACTACAAAAATGGCTTAAGAGAAAACTTGGCTTGTCAATGAAGAGAAACTTTAACTTAGATCAGATGCTCCAATGCCGGTTACCAAGCCAAGCTGCTCTCAAACTCTCACTCTTAGGACTGCCAAAACTTTAATAAAATAGGCCTGTGCAAAACCACTATTTGAAAATTGTTTGTGCAATTCTTAGTACCGATTCTAAAAATTACATCCATTTCTTTCTAGCACTTAAGGTCATTGCACAAAAATATAATGAAATATTATAGAAAGACAATAAGCCCCTATATAGTCCATGCCAGATAGGATCTCACATTTTAAATAGAGCCGAAGTCCCTCCTCTGACCTTAAGGTCTGGTCAACATAAATGCTTCATTAACACAATAAGCCCTTGGCAGATATGACGTCACATTTCACATTAAACCGAAGTCCCTCCCTGAAGTTTGACCTGTAGGACTCGTCAACAGAAATCAACGAAATGTAACTTTAAATGTAACACATTAAGCCCTTGCCAGATACGACGTCACATTTCACATAAAACCGAAGTCCCTCCTCTGACCTGTAGGTCTGGTCAACATAAATGCTTCATCAACACAATAAGCCCTTGGCAGATATGACGTCACATTTCACATTAAACCGAAGTCCCTCCTTTGACCTGTAGGACTCGTCAACAGAAATCAACGAAATGTAACTTTGACGTCTACAGTTGTCCACAGACGAGTACAAAAATGGCTAAAGAGAAAACATGGCTTATCAATGAAGAGAAATCTTAGGTTAGATTAGATGCTTCAAGACCGGTTACCAAGCCAAGCTGCCAAGCTCTCAAACTCCCACTCTTGGGACTGCCAAAACTTTAATAACATAAACCTGTGGAAAACCACTTTTTGAAAATTGTTTGTGCAATTCTTAGTACCGATTCTAAAAATTACATCCATTTCTTTCTAGCACTTAAGGCCATTGCACAAAAAGATAACGAAATATTAAAAAAAGGACAATAAGCCCTTATATAGTCCATGCCAGATAGGATCTCACATTTGAAATAAAGCCGAAGTCCCTCCTCTGACCTGTAGGTCTGGTCAACAGAAATGCTTCATTAACACATTAAGCCCTTGCCAGATACGACGTCACATTTCACATAAAACCGAAGTCCCTCCTCTGACCTGTACGTCTGGTCAACATAAATGCTTCATTAACACAATAAGCCCTTGGCAGATACGACGTCACATTTCACATTAAACCGAAGTCCCTCCTTTGACCTGTAGGACTCGTCAACCGAAATCAACGAAATGTAACTTAGACGTCTACAGTTGTCTACAGACGAGTACAAAAATGACTAAAGAGAAAACTTGGCTTGTCAATGAAGAGAAATCTTAGGTTAGATTAGATGCTCCAAGTCCGGTTACCAAGCCAAGCTGCCAAGCTCTCAAACTCTCACTCTTGGGACTGCCAAAACTTCAACAACATAGGCCTGTGCAAAACCACTTTTTGACATCATTTCTTTCTAGCACTTGAGGTCATTTCACAAAACGATAAAGAAATATTAAAGATAGACAATAAGTCGTTATATAGTCCATGCCAGATAAGATGTCACATTTCACATAAAACCGAAGTCCCTCCTCTGACCTGTAGATCTGGTCAACAGAAATGCTTCATTAACACAATAAGCCCCTTAGATAGTATGCTAGTAAGATGTCACATTTCACATAAAACTGAAGTCCCTCCTCTGACCTGTAGGTCTGGTCAACAGAAATGCTGCATTAACACAATAAGCCCTTATATAGTCCATGCCAGATAAGTTGTCACATTTCACATAAAACTGAAGTCCCTCCTCTGACCTGTATTCTTCATACAGGCTTCATTTCTAAGGGGTCAAAGAAATACATTTATGGTTTATGGCTTTATGGCTCAAAACATCTCCCGCGGATTTAAGTTTTATGTGAAATGTGACATCTTATCTGGTATGGATTAAAGCACCTTTTTCTCTTTGCCTCGAAACTTCAGCTTTTTTGTAAACAAATTGAGGATCATCTATTTTCAACATCCAGCAATAGTCCTGTAGGTTTTGTCAACAGAAATGTTTCATTAATACAATAAGCCCTTATATAGTCCATGCCAGATAAGATGTCACATTTCAAATAAAACCGAAGTCCCTCCTCTGACCTGTAGGACTGGTCAACAGAAATGCTTCATTTTAAGGGATCAAAGGAATACATTTATGGTTTATGGCTTTATGGCTCAAAACATCTCTCGCGGATTTAGGTTTTATGTGAAATGTGACATCTTATCTGGCATGGATTAAAGCAACTTTTTCTCTTTCCCTCAAAACTTCGTTTCAGTTTTTTGTAAACTTATTGAGGATCATCCCTTTTCAACATCCAGTAATAGTCCTGTAAGTTTCGTCACCAGAAATGTTTCATTAACACAATAAGCCCTTACATAGTCCATGCCAGATAAGATGTCACATTTTTATACCCAGGTGCAAAAATGTGAAATAATGTCACATTTTTATACCCAGGTGCAAAAATGTGAAATAATGTCACACTTCCCGCCGAAAGTGTCAACATTTGTCAATTTTTTAACCACAACTGGTCATAAATATCGAAACAAAGCTTCAAAATATGACCTATTCAGCTGAAAATATGCCAGATCTGTCAAAATTTGTCATTTTTCCAACTGCAACTATCAAATTTGTCATATTTTCGACTGCATGTGGCCATATTTGTCATATTTTCAACTGCAACTGTTAAAATTTGTTATATATTCAACTGTAACTGTCTATAATTGTTGTATTTTCAACTGTAGCTATTAAAAATTGTTATAGATTCAACTGTAATTGGCAAATTTGATATATTTTCAATTGTCCTTATTCATATTTTTCATATTTTCAACAGTAACTGTCAACATTTATCATTTTTTCAACTGGTGCTGTCAAAGTTTGCCATATTTTGAACTGTATTTGGCCATATGTCATATTTTCAATTGCAACTGTCAAAATTTGTTATATTTACAACTGTATTTGGCCATATGTCATATTTTCAATTGCAACTGTCAAAATTTGTTATATTTTCAACTGTAACTGTCTATATTTGTTGAATTTTCAACTGCAGCTGTTAAAAATTGTTATAGGTTCAACTGTAATTGCCAAATTTGATATCTTTTGAATTTTGCCTATTCATGTTTCATATTTTCAACGGTAAATGTCAAAACTTATTGGTTTCCTTCCTGAAAAATTAATAATTGCATATTTAGTACTAGATTTCTATTTAGTATATTTGAAGATACTTCTTCTCAAAATTTCACTAAGTTTCTTTATTAAATAAGTGAGAAAATCTAGGAAGTAACTTTCTGAATTGACTAGTATGGTCAATTTTTTACTGAAATTCCTAAAAAAATACTAATAGCATAATTAGTATTAGACTAATATTCAGTATGCCTAAAGACAATCCTTCTAAAAATTTCACGAAGTTTCTGTTTTAAACAAGTGAGAAAATTTAGGAAGAAACTTCCTGCATTGACTAGTATGGGGTATTTTTTACTGAAATTCCTGAAAATATAATAATTGCATATTTAGTGTTATATTTCTATGTGGAACACCTTAGCACAATTTTTCTGAAAAGTTGACGAGGTTTCTTTATTAAATAAGTGAGAAGATCGAGGAAATATCTTTCTGAATTGACTAGTATGGGCTACATTTTTACGGAAATTCCTGAAAAATTTGCATGTTTAATACTAGATTTGTATTTAATATACTTGAAGACAATTCGTCTGACAATTTGACGAGATCTCTGTATTAAATAAGCGAGAAAATCGACGATATATCTTTCTGAATTGACAAGTATGAGCAATTTTTTATTGAAATTCCTGAAAAATGATTAATTGCATATTTAGTATTAGGCTTGTATTTAGTATACCTGAAGATAATTTTTTTTTAATTTCGCCAATTTTGGAAGTAAATAAGTGAGAAATTCGAGGACGTGCCTTTCTGAAGTGACAAGTATAGCTTATGTTTTAATGAAATTCCCGAAAAATTAATAATTGCATATTTAGTACTAGATTTCTATTTAGTATATTTGAAGATCTTCTCAATAATTTTGAATTAAATAAGTGAGAAATTCGAGGACGTGCCTATCTGAGGTGACAAGTATAGGTAATGTTTTAATGAAATTCCTGAAAAATTAATAATTGCATATTTAGTACAAGATTGGTATTTAGTATATTTGAAGATAGTTCTTCTCAAAATTCCACAAAGTTTCTGTTTTAAACAAGTGAGATGCATTTGCTGATAAAGTTTTCTTAGTGTGTGTATAAAATATTAACTTTGTTGAGGTACTAAAACTGTATTGAGAATAAAATGTCCTTTATGTAATATTTATCCTGTAACTTCAGATCAAAATTTTGAAAAAACTAGGCAGGGTATATATTGATTTTCACATTTTCTAAAAGTGACGCGTGTACTTATACGTGCGTAGAATTTGGTTAAAGTGCCCAAAAAAATTAAGCGAAAAATTTTGAGATCTCAATTTTAGGTTAAGTCAGGTTAGGTTACTAAGTATAACTATTTTGAAAAATGGTAACTAGTAGGTAATTAGTAGTTACTAAGTATAACTATTTTGAAAAATGGTAACTAATAGGTAACTGGTAGTTACTATTATAACTATTTTGAAAAATATTACTAAAAATTGCATATTTTTGAGATGCCAATTGTACGTATTAAAACTCGGGGTGGTATTTGTTGTTTTAATTAATGAAATTTATTATTAGGTTTATAGGGACACGTAAGTTGGTCTAATATTAGGGGTGTGGGTGTAATATTACTTTCAAACATTTTTTAACGTGACAGTGAACTTTTGGAGTGATTCATGGTTTATTGTTGTATTTGTTTATTGTTGTTTTGATGGTTGGGTTTGGAGTGATTCATGGTTTATTGTTACTATGTATAACTATTTTGAAAAATATTACTAAAAATTGCATATTTTTGATATGCCAATTGTACGAATTAAAACACGGGGTGATATTTGTTGTTTTAATTAATAAAATTTATTATTAGGTTTATAGGGACACGTAAGTTGGTCTAATATTAGGGGTGTGGGTGTAATATTACTTTCAAACATTTTTTAACGTGACAGTGAACTTTTCCGCGCATTTCAATCCCACGACCTCCGTTTACTTTCGCAACTGCAGCGTGATACGTTATAACAGCAAAGTTATGATGAAATTAACCGAGCGCAGATGTATAATTCTCTGGAGCCGAGACACTGTACCTAAACAAACAGCACGACGGTTTCGTGAGTGTAAAGTGAGATTTTCAGGAACGAATTCCACGACCATTGTCTCATGGGGGACTGGTAGTTAGACAATTGTACAAAGGACGTTTGGAAGGTATAAATCGATGTGGTGGCATGCGAATTAAAATGCGTGGTTTTTATTTTGAATTGTGTGTTGGCTTGGAGTGATTCATGGTTTATTGTTGTATTTGTTTATTGTTGTGGTGATGATTGGGTTTGGAGTGATTCATGGTTTATTGTTGTATTTGTTTATTGTTGTGGTGATGGTTGGGTTGTTGTTGAAGTTGGGGTTTTGTTTAATATTCAGGGGATTCGTGTGGGATGACGGGGGATTAATGAGTTGGTCATTGGCCTGAGTTTGGATTTAATTGCTGCAGTTTTGGGAAGGTCGGCTTTCCGGGATTTAATCGTGGAGCGTTCTGGGGTATCTTGGAATAACAGTAAAAGTAAGTAATATTGAGTAGTGTCGTCCAGGGACGGTCCCGTGGGAGAAGAGAGTCATTAGTGTGACACATAGCACACGTACGATGGGTCATAAACCGGGCATCCGCATCCTCAGCTGCCAGTCAGCACTCCTATAGTGGTGGCTTGCTTTTACCGCTACCGCTAGACGGCTATGGCTATGGCTACCGGTATGGTGGAACGTGGGTCATTCCCAAACTGGATGTAATGTACGAGGGATGGAATACACTTACAATGCACACATGAGAAGATAAAAGGAGCTGTCCGCCTTCCCGGGGGAGTATCGGAGGTGTCGCCAGGTACGGCGTGAGCTAGGATGTTAACCTAATAATCGGGAGCGAGGGGTAACTCTCTGCGGACTCGGATGACGGTTGAAGTAGCATAGGCCAATTCCAACCAATTTTACCAAAAGTTCGGCTTAATTCTGTTTTCACACGCTGCCCTTCGCAAGTACCGTAAATTGAGCAAACGCGATGCCGACAGAAACAATTCTTTGGGCCAATTATTGTCCAGCAGTCCCTAGCGTCCGAAGGCTCTGTGGGGCTCCGCTTCGTTACAACTCCTCCACCGTTTCTATTATTGTGGCCGCGTTATGATCACCTCCGATACTTTCTTTCTTTTTTATCGGACTAAAGAAGGGCACTATACGATAATACGATTATATTCCGAATAACATTTTATAGGGGAGCACTAAAATAAAATGAAAACAAGTCCAATTGTCGCTTTCGGGATTTGTACATTCTATATTCATAGTGGCATTTGCGGGGCCCCGAGAGGCCGTTTCAATCACGGATTTCGGTATTTTACTCTTCACTATATGAATCATTTCACGCATCTGAATACGTTAAGCTTTAAGCCCGATCCATTCACCGCCCGTCCTCACTAGTCACGCTCCATTACTAACCTATAACACCGTGCTAAATTAATCACCACTTTTTATCACCGCCTGCATTTCTGACTTTCCGAAGCCGATACATGTCAATAGGCTCCCATCCAAACCATTCTTACACCAATTACCCACTCGCCGCACCACAACCCGTTCCATCTTTGTTTTACATCACGACCCACAACAACACCGTAAAATTAACACATAATCGATTTGATAACGCACCCAGTACTTCAATTCAATCTCATTATACAGGGTGTAACAAAAATCATGCACGAAACGGTTTCTAGGGGAACATATGAAATACCTTCACCTAAAATCCGTTAGCATTGAAACCATCAACTCATACATCTTTTAAACATGTGTTTTCTGATCTCCTTAAATACATAAAGTACGTGATTAACTGCTAGTTCTATTATTTTAATCATAAACTAGTCGTCGATAATTTATGTGTTGACACATTTATTGCACATATTGCAAGGCTTCGGATTATCCATATTTTGTATAAATTAATTTAACAGAAAACCACGAAAAATGATATTAATTGAGACGTTTAGTAGTAATTTTGAAACAATTTCGTACTCAGGTATAAACATTGAACAACACGTAAAAGCCAAGTATTTTGTTAGAATAGGAAGGGGTGATCGTTTGGGGAAATAATAAGTAATATGATTAAATATGAATTCAATTTGAATCGATTACAAAGGAAATTACGAGAACTAATCATTAATATAAAACGGGGTCGATGCGCGGTGACACAATTATATAAATAATCACAGAAGAGCCCCAACCCGGCTGATGACTAATCATAACAGTTCGGTATTTTTATATCAGTAACCTTAATATGGGCACTGTGAGATCACCGGAATGAGAATTAACGTTAAGGGGAATCACACAAAATCGCAGAGTGGGCGAAATTTTAATATAAATAGCATCGTTTTGCATGCGAAAAGTTGATTCCAGATTCGCGAGGCGACAGGCCGTTATTATCGTCATCGACAGCATAAGCGAATATCATTATGAAGAGTATTGTCTGATTTATTTAAAAGTTACTGTGTTCAGGATGGTATTGATTATATCGAAATTGAGTAGCAACAATCGGTACGTTACCAATGTATCAAAAACAAATACCCCTAATCTTTCCGGTTTCATATAAGTGGTTCTTCGAGAATTTTATTAATTTCTGGCATATGCTTTGAGCGATGTCGTGGATTTTAATGAGGTAATTTGTAACGGTCCAAAATAGCGTTCGGCAGAGACGGCTTTTAATAAATTAACCAGCGTGTAGACCTACACGGTAGGCAACCATGCTTGCATTTTTTTTTTTGTGGTGACGCGTCTCCCCGGTGAGCGATTTTTAAATTCACCGGCGTAAAGCGCCACCACGGCGCAGAACTAGATTGACTCGTGCCCGAGATAGATCGTGTCAGAAGAACCGTTGCAGATAAGGTATTTCACCATCCGTTTTACGGGAATAATCAACGGTTCTCAACTAACCACCCTTGAGGGGGATTGAGGCACCGACTACAGGGCAGGGAACACGCTCGTAACACCCGAGTAAGTAGTTATTTCTTCTCCTCTTCGTGAAGCCACGTGTCCGGCCATTTTGATTAAGGCCATGTGCTTCTAGGCGTTTGCCGACGGGCTAACCCGCTCGGCCAGAACATTCCTGGCTGGAGGTCGCAAGCGAGCTTCAGGTCCACGACGCGAGCCGTCGGCCCTTCTGGAGCTGTGGCAGTCACCAGCGACGACCACCCGGAACGCAGGCCAGATATAAAAATTCCTATAATATAATTTCTTTTTTTTGGTGTGCTCGATTGGGCCACTTTTCTGTTTATTCTTGTGTGTAAATTGCGTCTACGTGTAAATTGTGTCGTACGTGTTTGCGCTAGTGTACGAGAAAGGTCGCTCCCTCTGCCCTTTAAATCGCGCGATTAGGAGCTTATTTTATTCGGCCGAATAGAGTAGACCCTGCGCGAAAGGGTGGCGCTCGGAGGTATTGTTTTCAGGAGCGCAGGACACGGTGTCCGTCATTGATTTGTGTGTGCGAATAAACGCCATCTTACCATACCAAACTCACAGCTGTTATTTTTTTTTGCTCGCCCCACGTTTTCTCTTTACAGTTTTCTATATTCAGTTACAGTTTTACAGTTTCCTATTCTCACTGCGAGATTTACACCTGGTGGTGTTGGCGTCAAACGGTCAGCGTTGTGACAGTTCGTGATTTCTGAGCTTCGCTGACTGTCTGCCGTCCACCCACGCAGGTAGAGTGGAGCCTCCCTTGCGACGAAGTAGCAACGAGGTAAAATTACGTGGAGCCTTTTTTTAACCCCCCCACTCTCTGACACCGAGAGCCTGGCCCTCGTCACTACTTCAAAGGGACCCTCCACTCGCTCCACGGCCTAACGCGCCGACTGCCCTTCAGGTACGTCACACGTTTTTGGAGCCCAACGTGGGGCTCCAAAAACGGAGTCACAAATCTTTCCGGTTTCATATACGTGGGTCTTCGAAAGCTTTATTAATTTCTGGCATACGCTTTTAGCGATGTCCTGAGGTAATCTTTCCGGTTTCATATACGTGGGTCTTCGAAAGCTTTATTAATTTCTAGCAGGCGCTTTGAGCGATGTCGTGGATTTTAATGAGGTAATATTTCCGGTTTCATATACGTGGGTCTTCGAAAGATTTATTAATTTCTGGCACACGCTTTGAGCGATGTCGTGGATTTTAATGAGGTAATCTTTCCGGTTTCATATACGTGGGTCTTCGAGAGCTTTGGTATTTTTATATCAGTAACCTTAATATAGGGCACTGTAAAATCACCGGAATGAGAATTAACGTTAAGGGGAATCACACAAAATCGCAGAGTGGGCGAAATTTTAATATAAATAGCATTGTTTTGCATGCGAAAAGTTTAGTTGATTCCAGATTCGCGAGGCGACAAGCCGTTATTATCGTCATCGATAGTATAAGCGAATATCATTATGAAGAGTATTGTCAGATTTATTTAAAAGTTGCTGTGTTCAGGATAGTATTGATTATCACGAAATTGAGTAGCAATTATCGGTACGTTCCTACCATGGTACCAAAAACAGATACCCCGTGAAGTATATATATAATCTTTCCGGCTTCATATACGTGGTTCATCGAGAACTTTATTAATTTCTGGCATACGCTTTGAGCGATGTCGTGGATTATAATGAGGTAATCTTTCCGGTTTCATATACGTGGGTCTTCAAAAGCTTTATTAATTTCTGGCAGGCGCTTTGAGCGATGTCCTGGATTTTAATGAGGTAATCTTTCCGGTTTCATATACGTGTGTAAGAACTTTATTAATTTCTGGCATACGCTTTGAGCGATGTCCTGGATTTTAATGAGGTAATCTTTCCGGTTTCATATACGTGGGTCTTCAAAAGCTTTATTAATTTCTGGCAGGCGCTTTGAGCGATGTCGTGGATTTTAATGAGGTAATCTTTCCGGTTTCATATACGTGGGTCTTCGAGAGCTTTGGTATTTTTATATCAGTAACCTTAATATAGGGCACTGTGAGATCACCGGAATGAGAATTAACGTTAAGGGGAATCACACCAAATCGCAGAGTGGGCGAAATTTTAATATAAATAGCATCGTTTTGCATGCGAAAAGTTGATTCCAGATTCGCGAGGCGACAGGCCGTTATTATCGTCATCGATAGTATAAGCGAATATCATTATGAAGAGTATTATCCGATTAATTTAAAAGTTACTGTGTTCAGGATTGTATTGATTATCGCGAAATTGAGTAGCAATTATCGGTATGTTCCTACCATGGTACCAAAAACAAATACCCCGTGAAGTATATATATATATAATCTTTCCGGCTTCATATACGTGGTTCTTCGAGAACTTTATTAATTTCTGGCATATGCTTTGAGCGATGTCGTGGATTTTAATGAGGTAATCTTTCCGGTTTCATATACGTGGGTATTCGAGAACTTGATTAATTTCTGGCATACGCTTTGAGCGATGTCGCGAGGTAATCTTTCCGGTTTCATATGCGTGGGTATTCGAGAACTTTATTAATTTCTGGCATACGCTTTGAGCGATGTGGATTTTAATGAGGTAATCTTTCCGGTTTCATATACGTGGGTCTTCGAGAGCTTTGGTATTTTTATATCAGTAACCTTAATATAGGGCACTGTAAGATCACCGGAATGAGAATTAACGTTAAGGGGAATCACACCAAATCGCAGAGTGGGCGAAATTTTAATATAAATAGCATCGTTTTGCATGCGAAAAGTTGATTCCAGATTCGCGAGGCGACAGGCCGTTATTATCGTCATCGATAGTATAAGCGAATATCATTATGAAGAGTATTATCCGATTTATTTAAAAGTTACTGTGTTCAGGATGGTATTGATTATATCGAAATTGAGTAGCAATAATCAGTACGTACCTACCAAGGTACCAAAAACAAATACCCCGTGAAGTATATTTTATATAATTTATAATTTAAATATAATAAGTATAATTTCTGGCATACGCTTTGAGCGATGTCTGGATTTTAATGAGGTAATCCTTCTGGTTCCATTTACGTGGGTATTCGAGAACTTTATTAATTTCTGGCATACGCTTTGAGCGATGTCGTGGATTTTAATGAGGTAATCTTTCCGGTTTCTAATACGTGGGCCTTCGACAGCTTTATTAATTTCTGGCAGACGCTTTGAGCGATGTCGTCGATTTTAATGAGGTAATCTTTCCGGTTTGATATACGTGGGTCTTCGAGAGCTTTGGTATTTTTATATCAGTAACCTTAATATAGGGCACTGTGAGATCACCGGAATGAGAATTAACGTTAAGGGGAATCACACAAAATCGCAGAGTGGACGAAATTTTAATATAAATAGCATCGTGTTGCATGCGAAAAGTTGATTCCAGATTCGCGAGGCGACAGGCCGTTATTTTCGTCATCGATAGTATAAGCGAATATCATTATGAAGAGTATTGTCCGATTTATTTAAAAGTTACTGTATTAAGGATGGTATTGATTATTTCGAAATTGAGTACCAATAATCGGTACGTTTCTACTAAGGTACCAAAAACAAATACCCCGTGAAGTGTATATATATAATCTTTCCGGTTTCATATACGTGGTTCTTCGAGAACTTTATTAATTTCTGGCATAAGCTTTGAGCGATGTCGTACATTTTAATGAGGTAATCTTTCCGGTTTCATATACGTGGGTCTTTGAAAGCTTTATTAATTTCTGGCATACGCTTTGAGCGATGTCGTGGATGTTAATGAGGTAATATTTCCGGTTTCATATACGTGGGTATTCAAGAACTTTATTAATTTCTGGCATAAGCTTTGAGCGATGTCGTAGATTTAAATGAGGTAATCTTTCCGGTTTCGTATACGAGGGTCTTTGAAAGCTTTATTAATTTCAGGCATCCGCTTTGAGCAATGTCGTGGATTGTAATGAGGTAATCTTTCCGGTTTCATATACGTGGGTACTCGAGAACTTTATTAATTTCTGCCATACGCTTTGAGCGATGTCGTGGATTTTAATGAGGTACTATTTCCGGTTTCATATACGTGGGTCTTCGAGAGCTTTATTAATTTCTGGCATACGCTTTGAGCGATGCCGTGGAGGTTGATAAGGTAATCTTTCCGGTTTCATTCGCGTTTAGACAGGAGAATGAGAGCATCTCTAATTGTGTTTACCTTAGTAGACATGATTAACAATTCTCCTCATAAGCTAACAGAAGTCATAAAAATATCAATTAATATGAAATAAGTAATATCATTTGAATTTCCTATTCAATAAAATACTGTCATTCTTCTTCTTTAGGTGCCATCTCCGATACGAAGGTCGGCAATCATCAAGGCGATCTTCACTTTTGAGACCGCATTTCTAAATAATTGGTTGCTAGTACAGCCAAACCACTCTCTAAGGTTTTTCATCCATGAGTTTCGTCTCCTTCCTATGGACCTCTTTCCTCTAATTTTCCCCTGCATAATTACTTGTAGTATTTGTCATTATAAATTTAAAATTAAGAATAGAGAGGATAATACTCTTCAGGGAATAAATATAAATTATTAAAATATAACCTAAATAATATCTCTTCGCTAAAGTGGCAAAACATTAATTAATTATGAGTAATTAATAACATTAATTTAAATCAAATGTAGATTTAGTTTAAATGAGAAATAAAACTAATGGTTAATTAAACGAAATCCATAAAATTATCGAAATTGCTTGTTTAATAAATTTCATTCTACATTTAAAACTGAAATCTAAAAATGATAATGTTTTCCAGGGAATAAGTATAAAATATTAAGGTATAGTTTACATAATAACTGGGCAATACTGTGGCAAATTATTGGTTGTTTTGTGTAATGAGTATAAACGAGTTATAAATAATCATATTGCAAATTCATTAATATCAGTCATACGAACAATTTACAGGACATATTTAACAAAATTGTATCTTTCAAAACCTAGTTAGTGAATCCTGAAGTAATAGATGGAATGTGACATTGGAACGCAGAAACAGTGACATATTTTATGAAGTGGTGACATGCGTTGGGCAGTTTTGCGGGTACGTAGAATTGATCAGTGTGTGATCATTGACGTTGCTAGAGATTTCCAACTGATGTACTGATAACATGGAATGTGACATTGGAAGGCACAAACAGTTACATATTTCATGAAGTGGTGACATGGTGAAACCGAAGTCTTACAATATCATTAACCAGCGATTTGCAAATTTTGCCAATGTGTTTAATACTTCTATGCTACTCAATGTTTCTTACTAAAGATCCATCCAACGACACAACGACTCTTCATTTATAATCGCAGGTGTTCACACGCGCATAACATAATATATCCAGCAGGTATCCATTTTCTGAAATCGCCGAACAAATTAGACACCGGCAGCTCTTCGCATCGTGGAATACTGATTCCGCAAATCCCCGACGTTCTAAACTGATTTGTAGGCAGTGGGCGGTTTAGTCTACGCACCTCTCCGAACTAATAAGTCCGTATCGAAAAGTTATTTTTGTAAATTTAAATACACTCAGTCGCTGTCATGCGAAAATTGGCCAAAGTTAACACGTTTATTCTAGACATAAAATGTGCTTTTAATACGAATCAACGTCAGTTAAAAACGTGTAATTAAATGAAAACTATAACCAGGGGTGTGGTGATTGTGAAATTCTAATTAAACTTTTCTGCGCGACAGCACATTTAGTGGACCCATTTCATCAATTAACTACACGCTAGCCATAGGGGTTACAAATTTTAGTATGCTTAAATATTGTATGAAGGGTGCATACGTTAAGTAGATCAACAAAATTTAGGAAGATATAAAAATTAGCATTTTTTTCAGCAACAATTTTTTCTCATAAAGAAAACTATTGAATTTTAGAGCCAAGAGGCTAATTTGTTGATCTCAGAAAATGTTTCTTTTGCATGCCTAAGTTTGTAGGTTACTTAGTCATAACTGTTTCATTTATAATTTTATCTTTATCGCGAGGCAATTGTCCTAACAAAAAACTTGAAACAGGCTGTTGATTTGTAGAGCTGCTAATCATGAAATATTACTGAAATATTCATAGTCTGAAATAGTTTCAGTTTACTCTTCGAAAATGCTTCTTTTGTATCCCTAAGTTTGTTGGTCACTTAGTAATAGGCGTTTCATTTACAATTTTATATTTATCGCGAGGCAATTTCCCTACCAAAAAAACTTGAAACTTGATGTTAATTTGTAGAGCTGCTATACATGAAACATTACTGAAACATTCATACTCTGAAATATTTTCAGGTTACTCTTAGAAAATGCTTGTTTTGCATCCCTAGGTTTGTTGGTCACTTAGTAATAAGCATGTCATTGGTAATTAAATATGTATCACGAGGTAAACGCATTTCAAAAAAAAAAGCTTCGAACAGGATGTTGATTTGTGAGGTTTTACAAAACCATGAAGATTTACTGAATCGTTTATACTCCGAAATATTTTCAGTTTACTTTTGGAAAATGTTTCTTTTGCATCCCTGAGTTTGTCGGTCACTTAGTCATAATTATTTCATTTATAATTTTATATATATCGAGATGGCAATTGCACTACTAAAAAAACTTGGAACGGTATGTTGATTTGTAGAGCTGTTAATCATGAAACTTTATTGAATCATTCATACTCTGAAATATTTTCAGTTTACTCTTAGAAAATGCTTCTTTTGAATCCCTAAATTTGTCGGTTACTTAGTAATAAGTGTTTCATTTATAATTTTATATTTATCGCGAGGTCAGTATCCTACCAAAAAAACTTGGAACAGGATGTTGATTTGTAGAGTTATACCAAATCATAAAAAATTACTGAAACATTCGTACTCTGAAAAATGTTTAGTTTACTCTCAGAAAATGGTTATTATACATCCCTAAGTTTGTTGGACAGTTAGTAATAAGCATGTCATTGGTAATTAAATATTTATCACGAGGTAAAGGCATTTCCAAAAAAAACTTCGTACAGGATGTTAATTTGTGAGGTTTTACAAAAACATGAAAATTTACTGAATCGTTTATACTCCGAAATATTTTTAGTTCACTTTTGGAAAATGTTTCTTCTGCATCCCTAAGTTTGTCGGTCACTTAGTCATAACGGTTTTATTTATAATTCTATATTTATCGCGAGGCAATTGCCCTACTAAAAAAACTTGGAACAGGATGTTGATTTGTAGGGTTATACAAAATCATGAAAATTTACTGAAACGTTCATACTCCGAAATATTTTCAGTTTACTCTCAGAAAATGGTTATTTTACATCCCTAAGTTAGTCGGTTACTTAGTCACAACAGTTTCATTTATAATTTTATATTTATTGCGAGGCAATTGCCCTACCAAAAAAAACTTGGGAATAGGATGTTGAATTGTAGAGGTGTACAAAATCATGAAACATTACTGAAACATTCATACTCTGAAATATTTTCAGTTTGCTCTCAGGAAATGTTTCCTTGGCATCCCTAAGTTTGTTGGACACATAGTATTAAGCATGTCATTGGTAATTAGATATTTATCACGAGGTAAATGCATTTGAAAAAAAAAACTTCGAACAGGATGTTGATTTGTGAGGTTATACAAAATCATGAAAATTTTCTGAAACGTTTATACTCCGAAATATTTTCAGTATACTTTTGGAAAATACTTCTTTTGCATCCCTAAGTTTGTCGATTACTCAGTAATAACGATGTCATTGGTAATTAAATATTTATCAGAAGGTAAATGCATTTCCAAAAAAGCTTGTAACAAGATTTGTGAAGCTATACAAAATCATGTTTACTGAAAATATTCATACTCAGTGTACAGTAATTCGTATTGTATTTGTGTAGCTTTGAAAATCAATATTCTGTTCCAACAATTTTATTTTGTACTACTGAAAGAGCGAATACAAACCACTTCGAACAAATTGAGTATTCGACGTTAAATACAAGTAGGAAGTAGTTGAATGAACGGAAAGTGAAACACAATATGAAACAGAAAGTTAGGAAGATTGAGGATAATGATGAAGTCTGTATCATTTAGTAACTTAAGGCTCTGATTAATCATAGCCGTGGCTTCAATTCCAATCCAGTGCATAATAAAAAAATGATGAGGATAGTGATCTTAGTAATCAAGTATACAATTTTCATCTTTTCGATGAGGCTACTGATTTCAGTAATCAAGTATAAGAAGTACTTTAGTTTTCGTCTTTTCGATGAGGCTAGTGATTTCAGTAATCAAGTATAAGAAGTACTTTAATTTTCGTCTTTTTGATGAGGCTAGTGATTTCAGTAATCAAGTATCAGAAGTACTTCAATTTTCGTCTTTTCGATGAGGCTAGTGATTTCAGTAATCAAGTATAAGTACTACATTTTTCTTCCAGTGCATAATAAAAAAATGATGAGGCTAGTGATCTTAGTAATCAAGTATACAATTTTCGTATTTTCGATGAGGCTAAGGATTTCAGTAATCAAGTATACAATTTTCGTATTTTCGATGAGGCTAGTGATTTCGGTAATCAAGTATAAGAAGTACTTCAATTTTCGTCTTTTAGATGAGGCTAGCGATTTCAGTAATCAAGTTTAAGAAGTACTTCAATTTTCGTCTTTTTGATGAGGCTAGTGAATTCAGTAATCAAGTATAAGAAGTACTTCAATTTTCGTCTTTTCGATAAGGCTAGTGATATCAGTAATCAAGTATAAGAAGTAAACGATGTTACATAGAAATACTGTCCTAATGCGCAGGGACTTATAAAAATTTTAGTTTCAAATGGTCTTAGCAGGATTTTACAGTCTACGGATAACTTTATTCGATAGTTAATTTCGTTGATAGTATGCTATTGATACGTTTAAGAAGTACTACAATTTTCGTCCATTGCATAAAAAAAGTGACGAGACTAGTGATATCAGCAATCAAGTATAAAAAGTACTTCAATTTTCTTCCAGTGCAAATAAAAATATGATGAGATAGTGATATCAGTAATCAAGTATAAGAAGTAAACGATCTTACATAGAAATACAGCCCATAATGCAGGGACGTATAAAAATCTAAGTTTCAAATGGTCTTAGCAGGATTTTACAGTCGACGGATAACTTTATTCGATAGTTAATTTCGTTGATAGTATGGTATTGACACGTATAAAAAACTACATGTCTAAAAACTTTTATAACTTATCTAAAACCTTCTAAAAATAAACTGGTTTTCTGCGAGATTTTACAGCCTACAAATAACTGCAATCAATAGTTAATTTCATTAGTATTGAGGAATACTACCCACCGATCAAAGATATAAAACCTGAGTCCCCTTTGAAAATTGGAATTTTAACTTTTTTTAAGAAACGCATGAACACATTTCAGATTTTATAAAATTGCCCATTGAACAATTCCGAAAATTCCAAAAATACTAACTAGTTTTTAATACTGTAAATTTGTACCCAAAGAATTTTTACAAATCTTAAGATTACTAAATAATAGTTATAGTAGTTTTTGTAGGTATATGTAAGTTTTGGAACAAGAAGGATGTCCTTGACCTTGAAGGTTTTAATGGAGAACATGTTGAAGAGTTCAAAAAAAGCAATTATCTGTGGTAGAGCCATACCTGATAAATCTGGTTTTAATTTACTTGTGGACATCTTTAAATGTCAGATAACTATTTTAAACTTTATCAGTTCAAAAGACTTGGTCAATCCAAAGTTGGGTAATCTGCCAAATAAAAATCCCCTCAAGGTAGAATTCAGCAGGTATTTGTAACCACAAATGCATGCTGAATTCTATACTAATTACGAATTAGTATACGTATAGTTACGAATAGTATCTTTGTGGGGCTATTTGTAATTTTACCAGTGGGTGAAAATATCGATTCCGTCAGCTAGTCTTTCGAAAGTTGTGGATAAATATCTAATCGAGTACATTAATATAGCGAGAAGAAGATTAGAAACTACTTGCCGCGTGTGTTTCGAACAATTGTTGGTACAGTGCATGCCAGATAAGATGTCACTTTTCAAATAAAACCGAAATCCCTCCCACTCGAGGAATTAGACCAATGAGAATGCATACCAAAACCGCGGGAGCTGTTTTGAGCCATTAGCAATAATTAATTAAATTTATAAATTTAAATTTATAATATAATATATAAATTTATTCCCTTAGCAATAAAGTGCTTTGGAATAAACAATCGCAAGCCTCAGTGACTTTAAGCTCACCATTGTACCTCAATAAACTAGGGTGCTTTTACATTTCTGTTGACCAGTCCGACAGGATAGAGGAGGGACTTCGGTTTTATGTGTAAAGTGACATCTTATCGGATATATACTGTAACATAAAGCTACATGTGACTATTCCGAAGTTTATCAGCTGATCAAAACACAGGACTAAGAATACAAAACATGCTAACAAGTTTTGGACACAGATGCAAAATAATAAGACAAGTAAAACATACAATAAAAAAAAAGTATGTGTATCAAAACTTGGCAATGCACAATCAATTTAAAAAAATATTTTTTTTTTCATGCAAATACAAGAAGAATTCTAAGAAATTAGTTTGTTCCGGTCTACATATAATTATAGTAACGATTCGTTTTCGTGTATAACTTGCAAGCATGCATATAATGCTATAGGAATACTCATATCTGCATATTTAGTAGTACATAGTTATCACGTAGCAAGGATTTATGAATTCCAATATTCTTTTAGAGTTGAAATTTTATATTTGGTATGAGATTTAGCAATATATCATGGAAATATTGTGGTGACAAATATTGTACTATTATTATGGCAAGTCGCAAGCAGGAACTTTATGGGCTATAAAATATCTATATCCCCACTATTTTCTACCTGGTCCTTCTAGTCTGGAGCTTTAGCAATATCTCAGGGGCACACAGTAATAACTATTGTAATGATACATCGCATGCATGCACATTATACGAGCTCTAGCAATATTTCAGCGATTTATTGTAATGACAAATGTTGGACTATTATAGATATACATCACATGCATGCATATTTTGTGCTATAATACCATACAAGAGCAATAGTTAAGCATGTAGAAAATAACTTGTAAATCTGATTTGTATCTAAAAACTGAATATTTGGTACAAGCTATTACATTAGTAATAGGCTTTGGTCATATTTCTAGCATACATTGCCATTACAAAAATATATGTTTGGTATGAATGCTCCGTAACGTAAAAATTCATGTTGGTCTAGATGAGGCTCACAGTTTTTTTTATGGTTGTTGACATGTTTTTTAATATTCTTGTATTTTTGCTGTTACAGCTAATTAACCTGATCCCATGCTTGGTAAGGCTAGCTTGGGTATACATATCAAATCAAGCATGGTTCTGTATAATCTGAAACTTTATATCTATCTTATTAACACTGGAGGTTTTACTTCGTGATACATTATGTATAAATAAATATTTATTTATATCTATCTATTGGGTAGACGTATTATATCAAGCATCGTTTTGGTTAATTTATTGAACTTTATACTACCATATGCTTGAAGAGCTTTAATGTTGAACAAGATGTAATCCTTTCTCAAAATTCGGCTATCGTCAACATTGTCAGCATTAATGAGAATGACATTGATATTGATATTGATAATCGGACATTTATATCATCACCATTCAAGCTAATTTTATTATGTAACAAGATGTGGCCTATGTATAATTTTGAATGCCATTCTTCTTCACATTCTTTCTTAAAATTTGGCTATCACCAACATTGTCAGCATTGATGAGAGTGACAATTGATATTATTGATAACCAGAAATTTATATCATCACCTCAAATTTCATATCATCATGTTGAAGCCAAATTTTTGATGTAAGAAGATGTGTATAATTTTGAATGCCATTTTTCTTCAAGTTTTTTAAAGTTTTGCTTAAAATCATCAACATTGTCAACATTTATGAGATTGGCATTGGTATTACTGATAATCGGACATTTATATTATCAACATTGAAGTAAAGATATACTTATCTTACAAGATCCAAAACCACTAATCTGAGTATGTGCGAGATACCACCTATGACATATATCCAGATTAGTGGTTTTGGGTCTTGTAAGATATATGTTAATTCTGTATCTCTCTTATAATCTCTTAAAATGGGATGATTTTCAAGATTGTTGTTATATTAATAAGGTCATATTAAAGATTTTTAATGCTGCAAGATATGTAAGATAATTATGTATAATCGTGTATGTAGTCCTGATTTCTCTAGTACATCATTTGGCTCTTATCTATAGTACATGATATAAGTACTAAATCATTTTTCTGATAGCAGCAATCATTTGCTGATTGATGATATCAGTTGACTATCAATCATCCCATATTATAAGCTAATCAAATGTACAACTTATCAGCCAAACGATGTGCTACTAATATCAGATAAATCATATATTATTCATACTGATATCAGTCACATCAGTTACTATTGATATATCTCATCTATAATAAATGATTTAATTGATATCAGTAGTAAATGATTTTGGTCATATGAATAGTATATGATTTGGCTGATATCAGTAGTACATCATTTGACTGATAACTAGTAAATTTTATTACCTTATAATATGTGATGATTTTGAAGATTGTTGTTATATTTATAGTGAAAGTTTACAGATTTTTAATATTGTAAGGTATGTAAAATCGCGTGCTATGTACTGATTTCAGTAGTACATCATTTGATTGATGGCAATAGTACATGTTTTGGCTGATATCAGTAGTAAATTGTTTAGCTGATATCAGTACATAGTACATTTGGGTCATATTAATAGTAAATGATTTGGCTGATATCAGTAGTACATCATCAGGCTAATAAGTAGTAAACTTTATTACCTTATAATATGGAATGATTTTGAAGATTGTTGTTATATTTATAATGGAAGATTGAAGATTTTTAATATTGTAAAATGTGTACAATAGTGTATTTTGTACTGACTTCGGTAGTACATAATTTGGCTGATGGTAATAGTACATGCTTTGGCTGATATCAGTAGTAAATTGTAAAGCTGATGCCAACAGTACATCATCTGGCTAAAAAGTAGTAAATTTTATTACTTTATAGTATCATATTAATAGTAAATGATTTGGCTGATATCAGCAGTACATCATTTGGCTGATATAGGTAGTAAATTTTATTAGTTTATAATATGGGATGATTTTAAAGTTTGTTGTTATATTTATAATGAAGGATTGAAGATTTTTAATATTGGAAGATGTGTACAATCGTGTGCTTTCTACTGATTTCAATAGTACATCATTTGGCTGATGGCAATACATGCTTTGGCTGATATCAGCAGTAAATTTGGGTCATATTACTAGTTAATGATTTGGCTGATATCATTACTACATCATCTGGCTAAAAAGTAGTAAATTTGATTACCATATAATATGGGATGATTCTGAAGATTATTGTTATATTTATAATGAAAGATTGAAGATTTTTAATATTGTAAAATGTGTACAATAGTGTGTTTTATACTGACTTCAGTAGTACATCATTTGGCTGTGGCAATAAACATCATTTGGCTAATATCAGTATTAAATTGTTCAGCTGATATCAGTAGTACATTATTTGATATCAGTATCAGTAGTACATTGAATCATATTAATAGTAAATAATTTGGCTGATATCATTAGTACATCATTTGGCTGATATAAGTAGTATATTTTATTACTTTATAATTTGGGATGATTTCGAAGATTGTTGTAACATTTATAATGAAAGATTGAAGACTTTTGATATTGTATGATGTATACAATCGTGTGCTATGTACTGATTGCAGTAGGACATCATTTGGCTGATGGCAATAGTACATGATATGGCAGATACCATTAGTACATCATTTGGCTGATATAAGTAGTAAATTTTATTAACTTATAATATAGGATAATTTTGAAGATTGTTGTAATATTGATTATGAAAGATTGCAGATTTTTGATATCGTAAGATATGTACAATCGTGTGCTTGTACTGATTCCAGTAGTACATAATTTGGCTGATGGCAATAGTACATGATTTGGCTGATATCAGCAGTAAATTGTATAGCTGATATCAGCAGTACATTTAGGTTATATTACTAGTTTATGATTTGGCTGATATCATTAGTACATCAGTTGGATGATATAAGTAGTAAATTTTACTACTACAACTACGTATCACTACTTAAAGTTACTACTTTGTATTATAGGTTTATTTTGAAGATTGTTGTTATATTCAGAATGAAAGATTGGAGATATTTAATGTTGTAAGATGTGTAGTCATGTGTGTTATAATATATTTCAGTTGTACATCATATGGCTGATGGCAACAGTACATGATTTGGCTAATATCAGTAGTAAATTCTTCAGCTAATATCAGTAGTACACCATTTGGGTAATATCAGTAGTACATTATTTGATATCAGTAGTACATTGAATCATATTAATAGTCAATGATTTGGCTGATATCATTAGTACATCATTTGGCTCATGTAAGTAATATATTTTATTACTTTATAATATGGAATAATTTTGAAGATTGTTGTTACATATATAATAAAAGATTGAAGATTTTTGATATTGTATGATGTGTACAATCGTGTGCTTTGTACTGTTTTCAGTAGTACATTATTTGGGTGATGGCAATAGTACATGATTTGGCTAATATCACCAGTAAATTGTTTAGCTGATATTAATAGTACACCAGTTGGGTCATATCAGTAGTACATTATTTGATATCAGTAGTACATTGAATCATATTAATAGTAAATGATTTGGCTGATATCATTAGTACATCATTTGGCTGATATAAGTAGTAAATTTTATTACTTCAAAATATGGGATGATTTTGAAGATTATTGTTATATTTATAATGAAAGATTAGGGATTTTTGATATTGTAAGATGTGTACAATCGTGTACTTGTACTGATTTCAGTAGTACATCATATGGCTGATGGCAATTGTACATGATTTGGCTGATATCAGTAGTAAATTATATAGCTGATATCAGCAGTACATTTAGGTCCTATTACAAGTTAATGATTTGGCTGATATCATTAGTAGATCATCTGGCTAAAAAATAGTAAGTTTTATTACTTTATAATATGGGATGATTTTGAATATTGTTGATATATTTATAATGAAAGATTGAAGATTTTTAATGTTGTAAGATGTGTACATTTTGCCGATGGCAATTGTACATTATTTGACTGATATCAGTAGTACATCATTTTGGTTATATCAGTAGTATATTCTTTTATAGCAGTACTACATTGGATGATATTAATAGTAAATGATTTGGCTGATATCAGTAATACATTGTTCAGCTGATATCAGTATACTATTTGGGTCATATCAGTAGTATATAATTTAATATCAGTAGTACATTGAATCAGTAGTACATCATTTGGCTGATGGCAATAGTACATGATATGGCTAATATTATTAGTACATCATTTGGCTGATATAAGTAGTAAATTTTATTACCTTATAATATGGGATGATTTAAAATGAAAGATTGAAGATTTTTGATACTGTAAGATGTGTACAATCGTGTGCTTTGTACTGATTTCAGTAGTACATAATTTGGCTGATAGCAATAATACATGATTTAGCTAATATCAATAGTTATTTGTATAGCTGATAAGCAGTACATTTAAGTCATATTACTAGTTAATGATTTGGCTGATATCATTAGTACATCAGCTGGATGATAAAAGTACTCAATTTTACTACTACTACTACTTACTACTACTTAAAGTTACTACTTTATATGATGGGTTGATTTTGAAGATTGTTGTTATATTCAGAATGAAAGATTAGAGATTTTTAATGTTGTAAGATGTGCAAGATGTGTACTGTCGTGTGTGCTGTAATATATTTTAATAGCACATCATTTGGCTGATGGCAACAGTACATGATTTGGCTAATATCGGCAGTAAATTATTCAACTGATATCAGTAGTACACCATTTGGGACATATCAGTAGTACATTATTTGATATCAGTTGTACATTGAATCATATTAATAGTAAATGATTTGGCTGGTATGATTAGTATATAATTTGGCTGATAAGTAGTAAATTTTATTACATTATAATGTGGGATGATTTTGAAGATTGTTGTTATATTTATAGTGAAAGTTTGAAGATTTTTAATATTGTGAGGTGTGTACAATCGCGTGCTTTGTACTGATTTCAGTAGTACATATTTTGGCTGATGGCAATAGCACATGATTTGGCTGATATTAGTTGTAAATTGTATATCTGATATCAGCAGTACATTTAGGTCATATTAGTGGTAAATGATTTGGCTGATATCAGTAGTACATCATCTGGCTAATAAGTAGTAAACTTTATTACTTTACAATATGAGATGATTTTGAAGATTATTGTTACATTTATATTTAAAGATTGAATTTGAAGATTTTTGATATTGTATGAGGTGTACAATCGTGTGCTTTGTACTGATTTTTGTAGTACATCATTTGGCTGATGGCAATAGTACATGATTTGGCTGGTGGCAATAGTACATGATTTGGCTGATATCAGTAGTAAATTATATAGCTGATAATCAGCAGTACATTAAGGTTATGTTACTAGTTTATGATTTGGCTGATATCATTAGTACATCAGTTGGCTAATAAGTACTAAATTTGATTACTTTATAATATGGAATGATTTTGAAGATTATTGTTACATTTATAATAAAATGATGAAGATTTTTGATATTGTATGATGTGTACAATCGTGTGCTTTGTACTGATTTCAGTAGTACATGATTTGGCTGATGGCAATACTACATGATTTGGCTGATATCAGTAGTTAATTGTATAGCGGATAAGCAGTACATTTAGGCTGATGGCAACAGTATATGATTTGGCTGATATCAGTAGAAAATTGTTCAGCTGATATCAGTTGTACACCATTTGGGTCATATCAGTAGTATATTATTTGATATCAATAGTACATTGAATCATATTAAGAGTAAATCTTTTAGCTGTCATCACTAGTACATGATTTAGATGATATAAGTAGTAAATTATTTAGCTGATATTAGTAGTACATCATTTGGGTCATATCAGTAGTATTTTATTTTGCCTGACATAAGTAGTAAATCATTTAGCTGTCATCAGTAGTACATGATTTGGATGATATCAGTAGTAAATTGTTTAGCTGATATTAGTAGTACTTCATTTGGTACATATCAGTAGTATATTATTTTGCCTGATTTAAGTAGTAACTCTTTTAGCTGTCATCAGTAGTACATCATTTGGCTCATATCAGTTGTACATGATTTGACTGATGTTATTAGTATACCATTTGACTGATGTTATTAGTATACCATTTGACTGATGTTATTAGTATTCCATTTGGCTGATGTAAGTAGTAAACTGTTTAGCTGGTATCAGTAGCTCAAATCAGTAGTAAACCATTAGGTACGTTAAGTTATAGTTAGGTAATATTTGATAAGGTTGTTTGTTATGGAGATGAATGGTTGTTTGATGAATGACTGGTCCGATACAAATTGGAGGTTATGTTTTGAATTTTTTGTTGTTGATTGGTTGGAGGTGTTGATAAATGTTGCAATGATATTGTAAATGGTCGTTAAATTTGTTGTGTACGGTATAATAGCGGTAAAATTGACTCCTTGTGGCGCGGTATTGTGACATAGTTGTTTATTGAACTATGTAAAACAAATTAATATTAAATTAACTTTCCACGAGGCGGAGGGAAAAAACGTGAGCGATATTAATAAACCGAAAAAAGCGCACGGGCCGAAGGACATTCTTTGATCCGCGCAATAATAATGCAGCGTTACGCATTTTATGCGATTGCCTTTTTACGCCGGCAACGATTACAATGGGAGATAAAAAAGGGCTTTAAAATAAGGAGTGCGTTTTATGAAGTCACCCCAGTAGCGGGGGGCGCATTATTCGGCGATGATTGCGTATGTAGGTAGTTTAAAGCACGACCGTGGGGTTGTAAAAAAGTAAGTTGCCGCCGCTGACAATGAGGCTGCCCGGAAAAAGGAGGAGGGCGCGAAAAGTAAATCGGCCCTGATGATGACCGGCGTGTGCGATCGCTGACCATAGAAAAACATATCAGCGATGTGGCACTTGGGGGGTTGGCAAGAGCAGGCAGGACGGTGCGCTTCGGGAATCGGTGGCTTGTGATGGCATGCATTGTCCAAACCAAACGTCTTGCATGTGACGAACAAATGCGAAACACGTGCTTCAAATGTTGGGGTGGTTGGGATGGTGGCAAATTTTTATGGTATCCTCATGTCCTCGGCAGTTTAAAGCGGCCGTGACGTAAGTTATTCGCTCCGGCTGAGATATTTGATGTATCCGCTGTGAATTTTGATGTTCGCGAGGGGCGCGACGAGGCCATGGGAAATAAAAAGATGCCGCTTTTTTTGGGGGAGGGGGGGACGTTTCAGGTGACACAATAAAAGCAGAGATAATAAGTATAACATGCCCTGGTTCGAGGAGAGGAGTCTGTTTGTAGGGGACACAGAGATCCGCCGGTACGAACCAGGAGTGCGTGAAGGCAGGGTTGATGTTGACACCGAGTCCGATGGGCGCTTGCCTCTGGAAGCTGGAGGACACTGCGTAGTCCATGGCAACAGCCTGATAAGGTAACATGGTGCACGTTTATGGGCACAAACACTCGCGCTAGGACTATAGTATGCACTTGTGCGGTGTGAATGCGGTCTTTCGGTGTAAGAAACGCGGTGTCTGCCCGACAAGCCGTGCCGGTTTTCAAGTAAAGCAAGTTCGGTGAAATGGGCGGATTCAGAATTGCCTCAGATCAACTGGTTGGCCACCGCTAGCGCAGCGCATGTTAGCGCACCTAAAGTTCGCGTTTCTTCGTGAGGCCATTCGCTGAACTGTACGCCCCCGCACATTACATCAACAAGTAGCCAATACACCACCGATGCTATGCGTCATATTATCACCTACTTCCGCTAACACGTTCGCGCGTCGTTCTAGACGGACCAAAATTGGGCCATCGAAAAATCTGCCTCGACCATCATAAACCATCATAAATACCATTAATAACACCGAAACCAGTGCCCTCACGTACCATTCAATACCCGGCGCCGCCACCTCAATTGCATCCACGTTGCGTCCGGCCTGCCGGCATAACCATTCGCGCTAGAGCATTTAATCAAAGCCCTATCTTTTAAACGGGGCTAATCGGCGGAAGGGTAGGCCATGACATACACCGCCGAGCGTATCGTGTAAAGAACAGGACGAGAAGGGGTCCTTGGCAGGCGCACAATTAGAATATCTTAATTTGTATCTATGTCGGGCTACAGATATCGGCTTGACCCCTCCACTTGAATGTAATCTATGACTTATAATTCATTTACTACATCGTTATCCTAAATACTTCGCTCTGGCTACTGCTTATTAATTTCTGAAACGGAGCAAAGATAACAAAAAGGGTCTGCCTCGAAATCACTAGCCCGAGCCGACAGTTTTACATAAAAACTAACCCCGTTTTATTATCTTTTTTCCTCTTTTTGTTCACCACTCTTTAACAAGACATTTAATTAACACGCAAAAAATAACACCACCCCAACACAACACTACTATATCTGAGAAAAATATATTATATTCTCGATCAACTAATATCGATCAATTAAGCATTATTCCTGAGAACGCAGCTGTAGTATTGAAACTTAGAAACGTGCCTCTAAAAAAAATTAGAAAAATTAAAATTTCACCAGTAATTTTGTCACCAAAAAATGAAAATGTAATATTCAAAGTTTGCTGAAAACTCGTTCTCACGAATCAAGTTTAATTGATTGATATTAGTTCATCAACAAAAAATGAATGAAAACTACAGTGAGAAGCTCTGTATCAATAGAGTTGATAAACTTAAAACAATAGTTTTCATTCAACTTTTGTGCCAACTAACCAACAATCAATATCGATCAATTAAAATTGATTCGTGAGAACACAGGTTCATCACAGCAACCATTTAAGTTTTTGTCAGCATAAATTGAAAATTTGGCAATCATTTGCCAATGCAATTTGGCATCATTTTGAAAGTCAACGAGTACTAAAATTTAAATAGTAACCTTTCCAGTGTTTGTAAGCAAATATTGAAAATATATCAGTAGTCGTTGATGTTTGCGTAAGGTGACCAGACGTCCCGATTTTGGCGGGACAGTCCCGATTTTTAGAAATTTGTCCCGCGTCCCGCTACGTTTAAAAAATGTCCCGACTTTTGAAAAATTGGGGTTTTTTTCGGGATCATCTTTTATTCGCTATTTTGAAGTTATCAGCGTATATATTTCGCCAATATCTGTATTTCGTAGCAGCGCTGCAGCGGCCAAAATACAAAACAGTACTTTAAAAACATGCCTCGTATTTATTATATTTGTAAATATGACATTATATTTCATGTTGTTAAAAAAAATGTAATATAATATTATACAGGGTGTCTGCTAAAAAACGCCGCTAGCGATAACTCCTTTATTTATTGGTTGATTTCAATAAAACAAAAAAAAAACTAAATGGCTCCACATGTCTACAAAGGGGCCCTGTTTTTTTTTGTTGTAAAATTTAGCAGACTATCGCTGAAATGAAAGTTGATTTTGCAAAAAAAAAGAAAATTAGGGCCCGTTTGTAGAACATGTAGAGACATTCAATTTTGTTTTTGTTTTGTTGAAATCGGGCAATAAATAGTTAGGGAGTTATGGAGTTATTGGCCAGCGGCGTTTTTTAGGAGACACCCTGTATATTTTGCGTTTTACCTTCTTTGTTAATTAATTAAAAAAATTAAGAATAAAGCCCCCTTCCCCCCAACCCGCTGTCCCGCTTTTGTATCGTTAGGATCTGGTCACCTTATGTTTGCGTAGTATTGAAACTTAAACAGTAATCATTCAGTCAGTTTTGACGTAGTAATTGAAACTGGAAGGAAATTGTTAAAGTAATCTCTAATATTTTGGCAGAATTATTGACATTTTGGCTTAAGTTTTTGGATTTTGCCTGGAATTTAAAATTTTACAGCAATAATAATATGTGGCTGTAATCTTTAAAGTTTGCTTAGTATGGAAATGTGAATAGTAGCCATTCAAGTTTTTCTCGTTTAAAGTTGATTTTTTTTAAATCATTTAACTTGTTTCAATACTAAGCAAACGTTAGAGATTACTGCCACATTTTTATTTTTTGGCAACTAAATTACTTTCGAAATTATAATATTTGCTGTCAAATGTGAAATTAAAAAAAAAATTCTGCCAAATTTAAATAACTTCGTCCAACTATTGAAGATTACTTAGTAAACTTCAAAGATTACTGTTAAATTTTTAATTTTTACTGAGAAAACTAGAATGGTTACTGTTTAAATTTCAATACAACGATATCTTAAAAAAAAATCAACCTTAGATGAGAAAAACTTGAATGACTACTATTCGAGGTTTTGTCAGCAAAAATTTAAAATTAGGCAGTACTATTTGAAGTATGCATACTATTGAAACTGAAACGGAAAGCATTCCAGTTTAGACCGCAATAATTGAAATTCGTTTCTATACTAAGCACAAATTTGAGATTACCGCCACATTTATATTTTTTGGCAACTAAATTACTTACTAAATTATCATATTTGCTATCAAATGTGACATTTCATAATAAAATTAAAGATTTCTGCCAAATTTCAATAATTTCGTCCAACTATTGAAGATTACTAGTAAACTTCAAAGATTACTGTTAAATTTTTAATTTTTACTGACAAAACTAGAATGGTTACTGTTTAAATTTGAATACATCTTAAAAAAAAATCAACCTTAGAGGAGAAAAACTTGAATGACTACTATTCGAGGTTTTGTCAGCAAAAATTTAAAATTAGGCAGTACTATTTGAAGTATGCATACTATTGAAACTGAAACGGAAAGCATTCCAGTTTAGACCGCGATAATTGAAATTCGTTTCTATACTAAGCACAAATTTGAGATTACCGCCACATTTTTATTTTTTGGCAACTAAATTACTTACTAAATTATAATATTTGCTATCAAATGTGAAATTTCATAATAAAATTTAAGATTTCTGCCAAATTTCAATAATTTCGTCAAAATATTGACGATTACTAGTAAACTTCAAAGATTGCTGTTTCATTTTTAATTTTTACTGTCACAAACTAGAATGGTTCTATTTAGGATTAGGTTTTTTGAAGTAAATATCATGTGATCAAATTGGATTTTATGTGAATTGTTGAGGTGGTGTGAAGAATTTCTATCTGAATTATCAAAGAAATGGTTTCAGAAATTGAAGAAAAGTAAATAAAACGTAAAAAAAGATTAAAAAATCGTACAAGAATTTGGATATGATCAGAAATTAAAATAGTAGATAGTGAAGAAGAAGTTGTGAAGATCATGTCAAGAATTTTAAAATGTGAAGGTGTATGAGGAAGAAGAAATTGGATTTTTATGTAAATTGTGAAGGTGAAGGAAGAATTTTTATGTTAATTATGAAAGAAATGGTTTCAAAATTTGAAGAAAACATTTGAAGGAAAAATTATAAATAATTCATCAAGTATTTGGATATGATCAGAAATAAAAATAGTAGATAGTGAAGAAGAAGTTGTGAAGATCATGTCAAGAATTTTAAAATGTGAAGGTGTATGAGGAAGAAGAAATTGGATTTTTATGTAAATTGTGAAGGTGAAGGAAGAATTTTTATAATAATTATGAAAGAAATGGTTTCAAAATTTGAAGAAAACATTTGAAGTAAAAAATTATAAATAATTCATCAAGTATTTGGATATGATCGGAAATAAAAATAGTAGATAGTGAAGAAGAAGTTGTGAAGATGATGTCAAGAATTTTAAAATGAATATCATGTGAAGGTGTATAAGGAAGAAGAAATTGGATTTTTATGTAAATTGTGAAGGTGGTGTGAAGAATTTTTATATTAATTATGAAAGAAATGGTTTCAAAATTTGAAGAAAACATTTGAAGTAAAAAATTATAAATAATTCATCAAGTATTTGGATATGATCAGAAATAAAAATAGTAGATAGTGAAGAAGAAGTTGTGAAGATCATGTCAAGAATTTTAAAATGAATATCATGTGAAGGTGCATAAGGAAGAAGAAATTGGATTTTTATGTAAATTGTGAAGGTGGTGTGAATAATTTTTGTATTAATTATGAAAGAAATGGTTTCAAAATTTGAAGAAAACATTTGAAGTAAAAAATTGATACATAATTCATCAAGTATTTGGATATCATGTGAAATAAAAAAAGTGGATAGTGAAGATGCGATTGTGAAGATGATGTCAAAAATATTGAAGTGAATATCATGTGAAGCTGGTGTGAAGATATTGGATTTTTATGTGAATTGTGAAGGCTGTGTGAAGAATTTTTATATAAATTATAAAAGAAATGGTTTAAAAAATTAAAGTAAAAAATATACGTAAAATTCATACAAGAATTAGAATATGATTTGAAATCAAAATAGTGGATAGTGACGATGATGTTGCGAAGTTGATAAGAAGAATTTTGAAGCGAATATCATTTTAAGGCGGTGTAAACATGGTATGACGAAGTTGGATTTTTTTGTGAATTGTTGAGGTGGTGTGAAGAACTGTTATCTGAATTACCAAAGAAATGGTTTCAGAAAATGAAGAAAAGTTAATAAAATGTAAAAAATAATTCGTACAACAATTTCGATATGATCAGAAATAAAAATAGTAGATAGTGAAGATGATTACATCGAATGTGTGTGTGGTAATCACTTGGTGAAACATATTGATTAAGGAATATCCTTAAGGATTCTCCTTAGTGAAGATGAAGTTGTGAAGATCATGTCAAGAATTTTAAAATGAATATCATGTGAAGGTGGTGTAAAGTAGAAGAACTTGGATTTTTACATGAATTGTGAAGGTGACGTGAAGAAAGTTTATATAATTATGAAAGAAATGGTTTCAAAATTTGAAGAAAACCAAAGAAACCGTAAGAAATTGATATATAATTCATACAGGCGGTTGAAATTTTAGGTTCATACAAGAATGAATTTAATTCAAATCAAATTATTTCAACTTGTAATGACTTCAAATCACAGTTACTTCAAAACTGATTCACCTCAAACGGAATTTCACCGAATATAAATATAACCTAACCTAACATTAGGTTTAACCTAACCTAAGGTTTAACCTAACCTAACCTACGGCAGAGTGCGATTAAAGCCTACTAAAGAACATAGCTTATATATGGCATATATATTTCAACTACCTATTTTTGAAGTAATTCTTCAAAGTAGTTTTTGGCATGGACTATGAATTATCACTGCTAGTTAACAATTTTATTTTGCTATGTAAGAAATGCAGTGTCAGATTCGATATTTTTGAATACAATGCAAAGCTAAAATGACAAAAAAATGTTATCGTCAGTTATTTGCATTAAGATTTTTTATATGCATTGGGTAAGGTGATAAAAATTGTCACTATCGTAACTGTGATGAAAGTCACCGTCACCGTCACTGTCACCGCCAATATCATTCTAAATTTAATAGTCACTGGCATTCTTAATATCATTGTCATTACACATGTATCCATGTAATTATATATAATCATATTGACATTATCATTGCCATGGGCATTAGGCAACGTAAAACCAAAAGAATGTCATCGTCAGCGTCGTTTGCATTAAGAATTTTTATAATGTATTGGGTAATGTGAAGAAAAAGTCATTATCATAATTGTGGTCCAAGTCACCGTTACCGTCACCGTTACCGTCACCGTAACAGTTACTGCCACTATCATTCTAAATTTAATAGTCACTGGCATTCTTAATATGATTGTCAATATACATGTATTCATGTATTGGCATTATCGTTGTCATGGGCCTAGGGCTACGTAAAACCAAAAGAATGTCATCGCCAGCGTCATTTGCATTAAGAATTTTTATAATGTATTGGGTAATGTGAAAAAAGTCATGATCATAATTGTGGTCCAAGTCACCGTTACCGTCACCGTAACAGTTACTGCCATTATCATTCTAAATTTAATAGTCACTGGCATTCTTAATATCATTGTCAATATACATGTATTCATGTATTGACATTATCATTGTCATGGGAAAAGGGCGATGTAAAACCAAAAGAATGTAATCGTCAGCGTCATTTGCATTAAGAATTTTTATAATGTATTGGGTAATGTGAAAAAAAGCCATTATCATAATTGTGGTCCAAGTCACCGTTACCGTCACCGTAACAGTTACTGCCATTATCTTCTAAATTTAATAGTCACTGGCATTCTTAATATCATTGTCAATATACATGTATTCATGTATTGACATTATCATTGTCATGGGCATAGGGCGACGTAAAACCAAAACAATGTCACCGTTAATTTTTTTTTTTTAATTTTTAAGAAAATTATTGCGGAGAGTTTTGATCCAGTATATCCTGTTATTGGATTAAAATAGAGAAAATTTAATATGAACGGTATAAAAATTTCATTCGATTGACCTAATATTTTCAAATCATAAAATATTACATTGTACAGCTCTTCAAATAAAATATGAACAAGAATTTAAACGTTTACAGCAAAAGTAAAAATGTTATGACCATGAAAGACCATGAGCCACGTTAATATATTATTTACTACTACTAAAAGTTGGTACCCTTTATGCACAGGTGTAATATTTTGTTACCAGGCTAAGCCATTTAAATGATATTTAAATGTATTATTATTAGATAATATGATTCTGTCATACCAATTCATGTTTTATGGGGGACATTTTCAGGACATTGAAATATTTTTAAATTTAATATGATTAAACATACAGGGTGTTCCTTAATCACGTGCTAATATTTAAGGGTGTAATTCCTCAGGTCATTTTATGAAGAAAATTTCATATGAACATATATCCGCAACGGATTAAATTTTTAGCTACAGGGTATTGAAATATTTTTTTAAATCGTTATTTTAATAGAGTAATTTAATTTTATTAATAGTGGCGTACCACTTTTTTTGTCAAAAATATCAGAGGACATGTTTACAGGGACGATAGAATAGCTTTTCTAACTAAAATTTGTGGTTTTATATCCTACTAACGCATACCAAAATTGAAAGTGTTTTCGGAGATATTAAAAAAGAAAACGATATAAAAAAAATTTCAGTACCCTGTAGCAAAAAAAATAAGCCGTTGCGGATATATGTTCATATGAAATTTTCTTCATAAAATGACCTGAGGAATTACACCCTTAAATATTATCACGTCACACCCTGTATACTTTTTAGGTTTAATTTTATATTTTTATTTTTTTTAAATTTATTTATACGTTTTCAAATATGATATAAGCAAATATTTAATAAAACAAAGATAAATAAGAATATAATTTATTTATTCAATTTTGTTGATATTAGTCAATTTGTTTGTAATGTGTCAATTGACAATTTTGTTTGATAATAATTGCATTATTATCAGAGTAATATTTATGCTTCAATTAGCTAATTCAATTCAAAGAAACTTTACTTTATTTAAACTTGCGTGTATGATCCAATATGAAAGGAAATTTAATTGAAATTTATGCGGTGTGTATGCACAAGAGACAGAGGAGGATGGCAATTCTTCATGTAGCAGTTAATCGCGTTATGCAGAAGCGAGGTAAATCACAAAACGACCCAAATGCGACCTGCCTCTGGGGACAGCCTCAGATTTATGACAGAAACAGATTCGAACTGGCATGATGTATCGCATTGGCATAGATCAGGCTCACACAGATAACATTTCAATTGCAATGCTGTCAATACCAAAAGTAGTTTTCATTACGACATTTCACAAATAACAATTCGTAATGCAATCATTATTTACTTTATAAGCAATAAATTTTCCCCAAATAATTTTTTACTTACTTATCAAATTTAAAAAAACAAAGAAATTATAAAATTGTAAATCGTAATTATGCAATCTATAAATAACTTGTTAGACTTCAGAAATAAAAAAAAAATGTAAATTATAATTGCAATTATACGTAATGATAATATATTGATAATAATTAATTAATTGAAAGTGTGTTGTTACATATGGGATTATACTACGTCGCATTTAATAATTAATGAAAACGCACTTTGCGTAAATCGATGCATCAATTAACTGATGCACCGACTTTGATCAACTCGCCGCTTTATAAACAGATTTAATTTGAGCAAGGTCAAATTGATCGATACTTAGGTCACGGTCCATATACAATATACGATACGAAATATACATATACGAAATGATACAATGGAAAATAATGTTAAATAACAATATTATTTTAATCGCACAAATACGAATTTGGCTAGCATATTTGATTTCGTGGTCTTGCAGTCTCTGGTTAACTTTAATCGGCGTTTAGTTTCCATTGGTACCACCAGTAACTAACCGTCGATTAAATATAAGTGAAATGGCAGTAACACCGTCCTAAGAAATAATAGTTCCTGTCTATAGGTAATAAAAGTCTAAAATAATGAGCGAAATAGTTGGCAAAAAATGATATATGTAATATTTATTACTTATTATTTAATTAAATTAAATTATTAGTTAATTTGAAAATAATGAGCGAAATAGTTGGCAAAAAAATGATATGTAATATTTATTACTTATTATTTAATTAAATTAAATTATTAGTTAATTTGTGACAGAAATATTTTGTGACATTTAATTTAATAATTATACATTATTTTAATAAAATGAGAATATTTTTATTATCAGTATTATTATTATTATGATAAAGTAATAACGTTGTAGGAAAATGACGCAAATCTGACAATGCTGGTAAAGACACCCTGATTTATGGCCGAGATGCGCCCCTAGACACGGGAGGTTTATCAGAATAACGATTTTTTATCGCACACACAGTGACAGATGGTACATTTTTTCGGCTATTACTGCGGGGTAAAACACAATCCGGCAATGCTTAATTCAAATTAACGCCCCTGGAGCACTTGCTGCAGTTTTAATTCGCGTATCAATTTCACGTTAAAGATATCAATCAGAAGCTGCAACATATTGCACATTTTTTTACGAGTGCACTATCATTTTATTAAGCAAAGATTGTGGGCAGTAAACATGATCGCATTACCGAAATACTAATTTAGGACGAATTTATTTAGCGAGTGCACTATGTTAGTGCGAGTGCGAGTGCGAGTGCTAGCTGAGACAGAATAATATTTAAAAATAAGTGAAATAATACTAGGCAATAAAACCGTTATACTTAAGTGAAATAATACTAGGCAATAAAACCGTTATACTTAAGTGAAATAATACTAGGCAATAAAACCGTTATACTTAATATTTCACTTAAATAGTCCAATAAGCTGGTTGAGATCTAATTTACATGTAGTCAACAAAAACATAAGTGAAATATTACTAGGCAAAAATATTATCAATTAATAATGGAGTTTAAACAAGTATCCGCCAAATCTAATAATATTATCAATTAATAATGGAGTTTAAACAAGTATCCGCCAAATCTATTTCCAAGTTAATAATATTATCATAAGTGAAATAGTTCATGTAGTTATTTCGTATGCTAGGCTATAGTAATAGCAGGGAATAGAGGAAGTAACTGAAATAGTTAATCCATGAGGACTAATTCATTTAGCGATAGCTGAGATAGAATAATAAAAAAGTGAAATAAAACTAGGCAATAAAATCATTACAAATGAAATAGTCCTACGCCTGATTGAGGCCTAATTGTAGTTACAGTTAATTTATTACAGTTAATTAATAGTTACAAAAAATTAAGTGAAATAATACTAGGCAATGAAACTATTATAAGTGAACTAGTTCGTGATAGTTATTTCATATGCTAGGCTATAATAATATCAGAGAATAAAGGAACTAACTGAAATCATTCATTCTTGAGGACTAAATCATTTAACGTTAGATGAGACACAATAATAAAAAAAGTGAAATAAGACCAGGCAATAAAATCATTATAAATGAAATAGTCCTGAGGCTGATTGAGGCTTGAGGATTAATTTTCATTAGTTACAAAAAAATAAGTGACATAATACTAGGCAATTAAACTATCATAAGTGAACTAGTTCGAGATAGTAATTTCATATGCTAGGCAGCTAGGCTACAATAATAACAGGGAATAGAGGAGTTAATTGAAATATCTCATTCATGAGGACTAATTCATTTAGCGTTAAGCGTTATAAGTGCAATAATACTAGGCAATGAAAGTATCATAAGTGAAATAGTTCGTGACAGTTAATTCATATACTAGGCTATAACAATAGCAGAGAATAGAGGAACTAAAGAAATAATTCATTCACGAGGACTAATTCATTTAGCGTTAGCGGATACAGAATAATAAAATAAGTGAAATAGCACTAGGCAATAAAATCATTATAAATGAAATAGTCCTGAGGCTGATTGAGGCCTAATTTTCATATAGTTACAAAACAATAAGTGAAATAATACTAGGCAATAAAACTATCATAAGTGAACTAGTTTGAGATAGTTATTTCATATGCTAGGCTACAATAATAGCAGGGAATAGAGGAACTAACTGAGATATCTCATTCATGAGGACTAATTCATTTAGCGCTAGCTGAGACAGAACAGTAACATACGTGAAATAACAATAGGCAATAAAATCATTATAAATGAAATACTCTTGAGGCTGATTGAGGCCTAATTTTCATATAGTTACAAAAAATAAGTGTAATAAAACTAGGCAATACAACTATCATACGTGAACTAGTTCGATGTAGTTATTTAATAAAAAAGGCAATGAAACCGTTATACTTAAGTGAAATAGTCCAATAGGCAGATTGAGATTTAATTTACATGCTGTCAATAATAACATAAGTGAAATAATACTAGGCAATAATATTATCATAAGTGAAATAGTTCATGATAGTTATTTCGTATGCGAGGCAACAATAACAGCAGGGAATACAGGAACTAACTGAAATATATCATTCATGAGGACTAATTCATTTAGCGCTAGCTGAGACAGAACAATAAAATAAGTGAAATAACTCTAGGCAATAAAACCATTATAAATGAAATAGTCTTGAGGCAGATTCCAAAAAATAAGTAAAATAATACTAGCCATTAAAACTGTATTACAAGTGAAATAGTTCATGGTAGTTATTTCATATGTTAGGCTATAATAATAGCAGGAAATAGAGGAACTAACTGAACTAGTTCATTGCTGAGGACTAGTTCATTTAGCGTTAGCCGAGACAGAACAATACAAAAAGTGAATTAATTAATAAAACCATTATAAATGAAATAGTTCTGAGGCTGATTGAGGCCTAATTTTCATACAGTTACAAAAAAAACGTGAAATAGAACTAGGCAATAAAACCATTATACGTGAAATAGTTCATTCATTCGAAAAGGTTATTAAAGTTTTTGTCGTAAAGGTTCAAAATAAATATTAGTAATTTTTACAACTGCAAAGGTTAGGTTAAGTTGGGCTTAATTAATGTTCATATAGATACCAAAAATAAGTGAAATAGGACTAGGCATAATACCATTATAAGTGAAATAGTTCATGTACGCTAATTGATAAGAATCAATATTGGTAATTTTTACAACTGCAATGATTAGGTTAGGTTAGGATTAATTAATTTTTATATAGATACCAAAAATAAGTGAAATTATATTAGGCATAATACCATTATAAGTGAAATAGTTCATGAACGCTAATTGATACACCAGGGCTAAAATTAAAAAAAAAAAACAAAAGATTTTTCAATTATCGAGTTAAGGTAATTAAAACAAAATAGTAATACGTAATATAATAATATGTTGTTATGTATATAAAAGTACTTACTGGTAAACAATTATTTTTCTTTTCTTTTCTTAATAATTTTATTTCGCCCGACGGTTTAAAAAAAACATATCAGAGGTATGATATGTATTTTAATATTTATATATCCTGATCTTATTTTTATGATACATATTTGTTTTTAATTTGAATTTTGATATTTAAAAGTATTAAGTTTATTAAAAAACCGAGACTAGTCAGGCGAAATAAATTAAATAAATAATACAATAATATAAAAATAATTATTTACCAGTAAGTACTTTTATATATAACAACCTTAAATACATAACTGGTATTTTATGGTTAAAACCTTAAACTTACTAATAATATGTGGTGATAATAGTATAATCGTAATAATAATATGTAGTAATAGTAATATGTGCTGTAATACTATTTGCTACATCTGATCAGACTCCACTATCCGACACCTCGAATCTGTAAAACTATCCGACACCTCGAATCCGTATGAACTATCCGACACCTCGAATCCGTATAAACTATCAAACACCTCGAATCCGTATAAACTATCCGACACCTCAAATCAGTATAAATTATCCGATACCTTTAATCCGTATGAACTATTCGACACCTCGAATTGGTATAAACTATCCGACACCTCGAATCAGTATAAATTATCCGACACCTCGAATCCGTATAAATTATCCGATACCTTTAATCCCTATAAACTATTGGACACCTGCAATCCGTATAAACTATCCGCCACCTCGAATCAGTATAAATTATCCGATACCTTTAATCCGTATAAACTATTCGACACCTCGTATTCGGATAAACTATCCGACACCCTAGAATCCGGATATCCCAATTGATTATCCGGTTTCGGATAACACATTGAAGGTAACTTTTAATATTGTCGACTATTCGATCTTTCCACCTAATCATATATAAGATAGTAGAATAGCAATATTTATTAAGGCGATTGACCTTTTGATTTTAATAATATCAACACAAAATTTCCAACTATATTTAGAATTTGTGAAAACCTAGGTTAGTTTCTCACATGCTTGTGCTATGTATACAAAATACAAGCATGCAAAGAAGTATGCTAGTGTAAAGAAGTAAGCATTAGCTATAGCTTATGCTTACACATAAATATACTTATATAGAAGATTAGATATAGACTTATACAAAATAATTATACCTATATATATAGAATAATAGAGTTTTTTGTTTCAATTTTTGTGAGAGTGTGCCTCATATTAAATAATTCGTTGTTTTTGTAAGCAAGTTCTTGCATTCAATAATAAGTTATTGTTCATAAACAAGTTTTGCACGTCTGATTTCAGAAGCAAGTTCTGTAATAACTGATTTCAATAGCAAATTATTTATTGTCTGCATTTAATAATAAGTTCTTGTATATCTGGATTCAGTAAAACATTCAGGTATTGAAGAACTTGTGCTGAATCCTGATATTCAATCATTCAAGCACTTATATAACAAATTCTTGAATATTTAGATTGAATAACAAGTTCTTGAAAGTCCGAATTCAATAACAAGTTATCGATATATCAACAAATTATTGAATGTCAATATCCTGTATGTTCAGTTAATATTCAGTAACAAATTCAGGTATTGAATAACTTGTTGCTGAATCCAGATATCCAAGCAATCAATGACTCTCATAAGAAGTTCTCGAAAGTCCAGGTGCAATAACAAGTTATCAATTCATTAATAAATTCTTGAATGTCAATGTTCTGTATCTTCAGTCAATATTCAGTAAAAAAATAGGCATTGCAGAATTTGTTGCTGCATTCAGATATTCAAGCATTCCAGAACTTATATAACAAATTCTTGAATACTTAGATTGAATAACAAGTTCTTGAAAGTCCGGATTCAGTAACAAGTTATCGATTTATCAACAAACTATTGAACGTCAATATTCTGCATCTTCAGTCAATGCAACAAATTCAGATATTCAAGAACTTTTTGCTGAATCCAGATATTCAAGCATTCATATGATCAATTCTTGAATACGTGGATTGAAGAACAAGTTCTTGAAAGTCAGGATACGATAACAAGTTATTGATTCATTAACAAATTCTTGAATGTCAATGTTGTGTATCTGCAGTCCGAATTCAATAACAAGTTATCAATATATCAACAAATTAATGAATGTCAATATTCTGTATGTTCAGTAAATATTCAGTAACAAATTCAGGTATTGAAGAACTTGTTGCTGAATCCAGATATTCAAGCAATCAATGACTCTCAGAACAAGTTCTTGACAGTCCGGGTGCAATAACAAGTTATCGAATCATTAATAAATTCTTGAATATCAATGTTCTGTATCGGCAGTCAATATTCAGTAACAAATTCAAGTATTTCAGAACTTATTGCTGAATCCTGATATTCAAGCAATCAAGTACTCGCATAACAAATTCTTTAATACCTGGATTGAACAACAAGGTCTTGAAAGTCGGCGGATTCAATAACAAGTTATTGATTAATTAGCACATCTTGAATGTCAATATTCTGTATCTTAAGTCAATTTTCAGTAAAAAATTGAGGTATTCTAGAACTTGTTGCTGAATCCAAAAATCTAAGCATTCAAGCACTCATATAACGAATTCTTGAATACCTGGATTGAATAATAAGTTCCTGAATTGCCAGGTGCAATAACAAGTTATCGATTCTTTAACAAATTCTGGACTGTCAATATTCTGTTTTTTTTTAAATTCAATAGCAAATTCTTGAATATGTACATTTCGGATCAATAACAAGTTTTTAATTGTGCAATAACAAGTTTTTAATGTCTAAATCTTTTAATCGATTCTTGAATATCTGGGTTGCAGAACAAATTCTTAAATGTTTGATTACAAGTTCTTGAATGTTCAACAACATTATTTTTAATCTTCAATAGCAATATTCACTAACTATTTCTTAAATTACTGAATAATGATGATTAGCAAAAGTCTGGGACATATTTTTGAATATCTGAATTCAGCGTTATCGATTCTTTAACAAATTTAAATTGTCATTAATCTGAATCTTTTTTGAATATTTAACAGCAAGTTCTTGAATATGTACATTCCGGATTAATAACAAGTTTTTAATTCTGCAATAGCAAGTTTTGAATGTCTAGATTTTTTAATCGATTCTTGAATATTTGGGTTGCAGAACAAATTCTTAAATGTTTGATTACAAGTTCTTGAATGTTCAACAACATTATTTTTAATCTTCAATAGCAATATTCACTAACTATTTCTTAAATTACTGAATAATGATGATTAGCAAAAGTCTGGGACATATTTTTGAATATCTGAATTCAGCGTTATCGATTCTTTAACAAATTTAAATTGTCATTAATCTGAATCTTTTTTGAATATTTAACAGCAAGTTCTTGAATATGTACATTTCGGATTAATAATAAGTTTTTAATTGTGCAATAACAAGTTATGAATGTCTTGATTTTTTAATCGATTCTTGAATATTTGGGTTGCAGAACAAATTCTTAAATGTTTGATTACAAGTTCTTGAATGTTCAACAACATTATTTTTAATCTTCAATAGCAATATTCATTAACTATTTCTTGAATTACTGAATAATGATGATTAGCAAAATTCTGCGACTTAATTTAGAATATCTGAATTCAGTATTCAGTAACATGTTCCTGAATATCTGCATTTAATAACTTAATAATTTATTTTGATTACTAGTTCTTGAATGTTCAACAACCTTTTTTTTTAAATCTTCAATAGCAATATTCAGCAACTATACCTTGAATTACTGAATAATGATGATTAACAAAACTGCAATTTATTTTTGAAAATCTGAATTCAGCATTCGATAACATGTTCTTGAATATCTACAATTAATAACTTAATAATTTATTTTGATTCCTAGTTCTTGAATATTCAACAACATTTTTTTGAAATCTTCAATAGCAGTATTCACTAACTATTTCTTGTATTACTGAATAACGATGATTAGCAAAACTCTGCGACTTATTTTTGAATATCTCAATTCAGTTTTCAGTAACATGTTCTTGAATATCTGGATTTAATAACTTAATAATTTATTTTTAATCCTAGTTCTCTAATGTTTAACAACATTTTTTAAAAATCTTCAATAGCAATATTCAGTAACTATTTGTTGAATTACTGGATAATGATGATTAGCAAAACTCTGCGACTTATTTTTGAATATCTGAATTCAGTATTCAGTAGCATGTTCTTGAATATCTGTATTTAATAACAAGTTGTTGGATGTTCAATAACCAAGATGTTCGTGAGTGGTTAATAACAAGTTCTGGAATATATTGATTCAGTAACAAGTTTTTTATTGTCTGTATTGAATTACAGGTTATTACACGTAAAAATGAAGATTCAGTACATTATTCCTGAATAAATGAATTCAGTCAATTCAGTGTTCGTGAATATCTGCATTTAATAACAAGTTGGATATTCAATAACCAAGATATTCGTGACTGTTTAATAACAAGTTCTGGAATATATTGATTCAGTAACAAGCTTTTTATTGTCTGAATTGAATTAAAAGTTATTGCAAGTAAAAATTAAGATTCAGTAAATTATTCCTGAATAAATGAATTAAGTCAATTCAATATTCAGTAACGTGTTCGTGAATATCTGAATTTAATAACAAGTTTTTGAATGTTCAATAACCAAGATGTTCGTAAGTGGTTATTAAGAGATTCTGGAATATATTGATTCAGTAACAAGCTTTTCATTGTCTTAATTGAATTACAAGTTATTGCACGTAAAAATGATTATTCAGTAACTTATTCTTGAATAAATGAATTCAGTTAATTCAGTAACATGTTCGTGAATATCTGCATTTAATAACAAGTTGTTGAATGTTCAATAACCAAGATGTTCGTGAGTGGTTAATAAGAGATTCTGGAATATATTGATTCAGTATTCAGTACAAGTTATTGCACGTAAAAATAAAGATTAGTAACTCATTCTTGAATAAATGAATGCACTTCTTCAATATGCAAGAACATTTTATGAATCATTGAAATCATCATTTTACACTGAATATTCAATAGCAGCACTCTGTAATTATTTTAGGAATGACTGAATAACGATATTCGGTAACTTATTTTTGAATATCTGAATTCAGTATTCAGTAGCATATTCTTGCATGTCTACATTTAATAACAGGTTGTTGAATGTTCAATAATGAATATTTTCATGAGTGGTCAATAACAAGTTCGTAACAAGCTTTTGTGTGTCACAATTTAATTAAAAGTTATTGAATGTAAAAATTAAGATTCAGTAATGTATTCTTGAATATCTGAATTCAGTAACAAGTTTTGGAATATCTGTATTTGAAAACTGGTCGTGCATGTCTATCAAGATGTAAATACATGAGAGGTCTATAACAAGTTTTGTAATATGTTGATTTAATTACAAGCTCTTGTTAGCATTAAATTTTGTTTATTGCATGTAAAAATGAACATTCTTTAATGTATTCTTGAATATCTGATGTCTGTAAAAATGAAGATTCTTTAATGTATTCTTGAATATCTGATGTCAGTAACAAGTTTTTGAACATCTGTATCTGATAACTAGTTCTTGCATGTCAATTGAGATGTACTTGAATCGTCAATAACAAGTTTTGAAATATGTTGATTAAATAACTAGTTTTTGTTAACAATCAATTTAGTTAAAAATGAAAAGTCGGTAACTTACTCTTGAATATCAGCAATAAGATTATGAATATCTGACGAACAAGTTCTTCATGTCTAACAAGATGCCATTGGATGCCAATAAAAAGTACTGTAATATCTTGATGCAGTAACAAGTTTTTGAATGTCTGAATCGAATTACAAGTTTTTGAATGCATACATGTTAACAATAACAACGTTCACGTTCAATAATATGTTCAAGATTCAACAAGTTCGCAAATGTCTGAATTAGATGACAGGGTCTTTTCAATAACAAATTATTGAATGTCAGATGCCCTTGGATGGCAATAAAAAGTTCTGTAATATCTTGATACAGTAACAAGTTTTTGAATGTCTCAATTGAATTACAAGTTTTTGAATGCATACATATTAACAATAACAACGTTCATGTTCAATAATATGTTCAAGATTCAACAAGTTCGCAAATGTCTGAATTAGATGACAGAGTCTTATCAATAACAAATTATTGAATGTCAGATGCCCTTGGATGGCAATCAAAAGTTCTGTAATATCTTGATGCAGTAACAAGTTTTTGAATGTCTGAATTGAATGACAAGATTTTGAGTGCATACATGTTCATGTTCAATATTCAACAAGTTCGCAAATGTCTGAATTAGATGACAGAGTATTTTCAATAACAAATTATTGAATGTCAGGGTGCAATAACAAGTTCGTAAATGTCAGAATGCAATAACAAGTTCTTGCCGGGATGTAAAAGCAAGTTCTTGAATGTTAGCACTCAACAAGTTTTTGAAGCACTATGGTTATAAATACCTTAATTCTGGAGCTGCACTTCATCTTCTGTCCAAACACCAGCGAAGTTTATGAAAAGTAAGCTATTGCACCACTAATATCAACTACGTTTACAGTCATGCGTACTAATGAAAGCCAATCATATTCTTTGTAATTGCACTTACAAATACGGCGTAGAAAACTAGTAATTACAGTTTTGAACAACAAATTCCGCCGTTCACTTGGATTCAACTGCGAGTATTTATGTGCACTGCATCGTTGCTGTGAGCGTGTTTATCTGATAATAATTTGGTCGAATCATGCAATATAATAGAAATGATTTAAAGGTTATTTAAAATCTTGAACTGTTCCTTAGCAGCATATAGTCAGCTGTATTTCATATGCCTGATATTAAAAATTGGCAAATATTGCCAAATATAGTATGTTGGGTAAATTGTTGGGTAAAAAAATGGCAAATATTGCCAAATATAGTATGTTGGGTAAATTGTTGGGTAAAAAAATGGCAAATGCTTCAGATAATATAAAATATTACGTATATTGAAGTATGGGATTAGATTATCTTGGGGGTGCCCCAACGTAGTAGTATCGATATTACAGAATATTTGTGCGTGAAGAGGATTCTGAAAAAAAAAATCCTACCCGGATTCTCGAAGTGATGCTATGGCTAGTTCGGAACTAAGTATTTAGCGTTAATTCCGTTTCGAGAATCCGGGTGCAAAAGCATTAGCTTAGATTAAAACATTCTAAAGGATATGATAATCAAAGGTATTAGTGTGGTACTGAATATACAAAATATTCTAATAAACTAATAAATACAATGCACGGGAATGGCACGTAGCAATTTTTTTTCTTGTAATGAAACTTGTAAACATCAGTGTCGCATTAATGACCGCCTTCGAGCGGATTCAATATTTCACCGTGACAATATGTTTGATGGGTTTTATTGTTATAGCCGTCGCGCATCATGTTTATTTAAAATATGTTAATGGCGAAATTGATGGTTGAAATTAATTTGCATGCGGGGATAGTTAATTCTGAGCACGGGCGATTGCAGGAATCCTGCTATTTTTGGAAACGTGCCACTGCAATAAAACAGTTCACAGGAAGGTTTTTACATCGGTGACTAAGAGTTATGAGGGGCTAAGCGGACGATGCGTTACAGATCACGCGATTGCAAGAAAACCGTATTAAAAGTGCTGTGCGTTTGCAGAAGGATGCAAATTAGGTGATAGAATACACGTAAATATAGTATTCATAAAAATAGAAATTTAATAGTGATGCAAGCATTTTATGCAAGTAACGAAGGCGTGAGCGCAATTAAAAAAAAAATTAATACAATTTCTTGAACTAGCGCCAAAATGAAAATTTTGTACGGTTCAGCAAACCACCTGATGCAGTACAGGGTACTGATATTTGCGAGCTTTCAAAATACTTCTGAAACGCAGATTTAGGTATATCGTTGTGTACTAAAGTTTTGTAGGCATGCCTATTAGGCAGATAACTTATCTTTACCTATAGAAAAACCTACACTAAGAGCCTAAACACACGTAGATACTGTATGCGAGCTACACTCGCTCATTATAAACACTTGTAGTAGAGCGCAATATTTTTGCCAACAAGTATTCATCAGGCCTAACAGTATGTGATACAGTATACGTTAATTTTCTACTGTATGTATACTGTATCTGCATACAGTATCTACATGTGTTCAGACTCTTAGTGTCGGTTTTTCTACAGTCAAAGATAAGTTATCTGCCTGATAGGCATGGCTACAAAACGATAGTAAAGAACGACATACCAAAATCTGCGTTTCAGAAGAATTTTTAAACTTTGTAAATATCAGTACCCGCTAGACTTAATTGCAAAACCTTGCAGAACACTTATCTTGACATAATTATTGTACCACGTAACTATTGATTATTTTAATTGTTTTAATTGTATTTTGTAAGAGTCAGTCTATCAATCCATTGATAAAGATTGCAAATATTAGAAATTAGTTTCTAATCTTTTGTGGTCTGACAGATATCTTATCCTTGACTACAGAACTGAATAGAAAAACTGAAATTTAGTCTAAGTAGCAAAATTTTGCAACGTGGCAAATGCTAATGCCATTGTGGCTAATGCCATCTTGAAATAGTAAACTAGTAACTTCAAATTGAAATAAATATTCATAGCTAGTGATAAGCATAATCGTATGATTTTCGTATGATGATGATTTTAATAATCGAATTAAACGAATACAAATTATTCTAATAATCGAATTATAATTCGAATTATGAATCATTCTAATATATTATATTAAAATCATTCATAATACGATTTTCCGAATGATTTTACCGAATGATAATCCGAATGATTTTACTGAATCATAATCCGAATGATTTTAAACGAATGATAATCCGAATGATAACCGAATGATAATCCGAATGATTTTTACGAATGATAATACGAATGATTTTTACGAATGACAATTCGAATGATAATTCGAATGATTTTACCGAATGATAATACGAGCGATTTTTACTAATGATAATCCGAATGATTTTTACGAATGATAATCCGAATGATAATCGAATGAGAATCCGAATGATTTTTACGAATGACAATTCGAATGATTTTCACGAATGATAATCCGCATGATTTTCACTAATGATTCCGAATGATTTTTACCAATGATAATCAGAACGATTTTCACGAAAAATTATCGAATTAATTCGAATGATACCAATAATCGAATTATTCGATTATTATAATTCGAATTAGCCCATCACAAAATTGCATACAATGCCAGTCAAACGATAAATGGTACTAACCGTTATGAATATAGTATTAATTAGTATTTAATAATTAAAACACTAAAATATACAACATGTTTTTATAGATAATTCTAATTAGAATTTAATTACTCTGAATTAAATTATACTAATTTGTATTATTAACGTAATCTTAATCTAATAAAAAAAATGCTGTAAGTTATTCGTATATAATAATATAAAGTAATTAAAGTTATAATAATTATAGCAATAAAGACTGTTTATGTATTATAATAAAAGAAAGAAATAGAAATTTCTTTTCAATTAAATTTTGAATAGTTATTAATTTGGGTAAAAATCCAATAAAAGGGATATATTATAAAGTATGAATATAGTTATAGTATAATACAATTACTTTTCACAATATTTATAATAATAATTTATTCTCGCATAGAAAAATACAAATTGATTTACATATTAATATCATGATATGGTACAATATTTCACTATATTTATACATAGTTATTGCTATTCTTTCACTTTTGATGTACTTATACAAGGCGTTCAAGAAAGTGGTGTCCACTTTTACGATGGATACTATTAGATGGCACTGTTCAAGATGCAAAATAAATACGTCTTACAATATTGCGGAAATGTTTCTGATGATACAAGAAAATCATAACCAGACTTAACCTAAATTACAAATTACATTGACATTGTTTTGTGATGTCAAATCTCACAAATATTTTATGATGTTGCCATATATAACAAATATTTGATGTCAAGAGTTCCATCTGTTGACACTAAATGGAAAAGTCGACCACTTTCTTGAACGCTCTGTAGTTTTAGCTGTACTTTTAAATTTTTATTTACTTTTCATTTTTGCTTTACATTTTATTTATGAGTTACGAAGCTTTTTGGTTTACTTCTGCATTTTAATTTTGATTCTTGATATTTCATTTCATTTTGACTATTTTCTTTGTTTTTTGATATTTACTTTTGATTTTTTAAATTTCCTTTTGAGTCTTGATATATCGTTACCCTAATTCGCAAATTTCTTGAGACCACTTTTTGTCGAAATTGAGTTTTTACCGCCATCATGTCTTAAGTCTATTATAAAACCAAGATTATCACTATTTTCATCAAAATTATTCTAAAATAATATCATTAAGTTACGTTATTCAATAGTAAAATATGTAGCAATGTATGTATGTATGTATGTATGTATGTATGTATGTATGTATGTGTGTATGTATGTATGTATGTTTGTATGTATGTGTGTATGTATGTATGCATGTATGTATGTATGTATGTATGTATGTATGTATGTATGTATGTATGCATCAATGTATCAATACATTAAAAAAATATGCTGATATATTTAATTTTTTGTTTGTCCTGGGGCTTTGATATTTATAAAGTTGATAGAGGAAGCCGTTAGTATGTGATAATTAATCATCATGATACAAAAATTAAACACGTTACTACGTTTTTATTACTTAATTTTTCGTTAAACACGACTGTATTTTCGACCACAATTAGGTCATTCTCAGATGATTCAAGATACAAGAATTCATTCTTCACTCTTCATTCTTGTATCTTGAATCACTTGAGAATAACCAAATTGTGGTCGAAACTGCAGTTGTGTTTAACGATAAAAAAAGTGATAAAAAACGTAGTAGTTTAATTTCTGTATCACTTTGATATTTACTTTTGACTTAGAATATGTCATTTGAAACCTAACCTAACCTAACCTAATCTAACCTTCGGTTTTTTTTATATTCTCTTTTGACTTTTGACATTTTCTTCGTAAGTTTCAACATGTTAATGTTTGCTTTTAATTTTAACTTTACATTAAATGTGTTCTTTGCTTATGAGTTTTGTACATTGCTTCAATTTTGAATTATACTCTTGACACTACATATTTTCGACTATATTTTATGGGTGCAAAATGAAAACCTTCTATTTTCATCAAAATTATTCTAAAATAATATCATTAAGTTATGTTATTCAAGAGTAAAATATGTAGCAATGTATGTATGTATGTGTGTATGTATGTATGTCTGTATGCATGTATGTATAAATGTATGTACGTATGTATGTATGTATGTATGTATGTATGTATGTATGCATGCATGCATGTATGTATGTATGTATGTATGTATGTATGTATGCATGTATGTATGTATGTATGTATGTGTGTATGTATGTTTTTATGTAAGCATCAATGTATCAATGTAACAATGCCTGAAAAAATTATGCTGAAATTTCATTTAATTTTTGGTTTGTCTTTGGGCTTTGATATTTACTTTTGACATATAATATTTCATTTGACACCTAACCTAATCTAACCTAACCGACATTTGATATTCTCTTTTGACTTTGGATATTTCCTCATAACTTTCAACATGTTCATGTTTGCTTTCAATTGTAACTTTACATTAATTTTGTTCTTACTTATAAATTTTGTGCATTGCTTCAATTTTGGATTGTATTCTTGATACTACATATTTTCTACTATATGTTATGTCTATGTGTGCAAACAAAAACCTTTTATCTTCGTCTGCATTAGCTTCGTCTAATTTTTGGGTGGTTTCTGAATTACTTTGTGGTTCTGATATAGTAGTCCCGTTGAGAGCTGACAACAACTCGTCCCTCCATATTGCCGGAATTCGACATACGTTTCAAATTTCATTTCACTCTAGTACATTTACCTTAAGCATGCGAACGAACACAGAAAACGAGATTCTTTGTTCGAAAAAGCATGAGTCATTGTCAGGTTTCGTCGGAATGACTATATTTACTTGTTGATATATTCTTTTAACTGTTAATATTACGTTTCAGATTTATAATATCCATTAGCTTTTGATATTTATTTTCGATTTTTGATATATTCTTGAAACTGTTAATATTGCGTTTCAGATTTATAATTCCCATTAGTTTTATATATTTACTTTCGATTTTTGATATTTTCTTTAAACTGTTAATATTGCGTTTCAGATTTATAATTTCCTTTAGCTTTTGATGTTTACTTTTGATTTTTGATATTTACTTTTGATTGTTGATGTATCGTTTTGACTTTTGATACTTCTTTTTTACTTGTGAATTTTTTTCAGGCTTTTGATGATTTCTTTTGACTTTTGATATTTGTGCCTACTGCAGGCTTTAGCTCTCATTATACTTTTCAGTTTTTTTATGTTACGCTGTCATCAGGGTGATTATATTTACTTATCATTCTTGGTATTTTCTTTTGACTTTTGATATTTAGTTTAAACTGTTAATATTGCATTTCAGATTTATAATTTCCTTTAGCTTTTGATATTTATTTTTGATTTTTGATATTTACCTTTGATTGTTGATGTATCGTTTTGACTTTTGATACTTCTTTTTTACTTGTGAATTTTTTTCAGGCTTTTGATGATTTCTTTTGACTTTTGATATTTGTGCCTACTGCAGGCTTCAAATCTCATTATAATTTTCAGGTTTTTTTTTGTTACGCTCTCGTCAGGGTGATTATATTTACTTATCATTCTTGGTATTTTCTTTTCACTTTTGATATTTAGTTTAAACTGTTAATATTGCATTTCAGATTTATAATTTCCTTTCGCTTTTGATATTTACCTTTGATTGTTGATGTATCGTTTTGACTTTTGATACTTCCATTTTACTTGTGATTTTTTTTCACTTTTGATGTTTTCTTTTGACTTTTGATATTTGTGCCTACTGCAGGCTTCAGATCTCATTATAATTTTGAGGTTTTTTTTTGTTACGCTCTTCTCGGGGTGATTATATTTACTTAACATTCTTGATATTTTCTTTTGACTTTTGATATTTAGTTTAAACTGTTAATATTGCATTTCAGCTTTATAATTTCTTTTGATATTTACTTTTGATTTTTGATACTTAGTTTTGATTGTTGGTGTATCGTTTTGACTTTAGATACATCCTTTTTACTTATGAATGTTTGATATTTACTTTTGATTGTTGAGTGGTATTTTTCTTTTGAGTCAAAGTAATTAAGTATTTGTGTGAAATTTTATATAAAATTATTTAAATTTACACAATTCTTGTTTTTCTTACTTAAAATTTACTTTTGTTTTAAACAAAGCCGAAATTTGAAACGGTTTTGGAGATACGTCGATCACTAGAAGTTAGTGTTTCCTAGTCTTGGGATATTTTTGTGTTTTACCAATATTTTCGAAAACATGATAAATCTTTGAGAAAGAATTTAATTAATATTAAAAGACAAGCAAAAATAATTACTATATCTTGAAATCTTCGGATATCTGCAGCTCTATTTAAATAAACTTATGGCACTATAACCAATGGCAGGGCTATTTAGTGGGTATATGTTTTCCCAGTCTTTTTTATGTTTTACCAATATTTTCGAAAACATGATGAATCTTTGAGAAAGAATTTAATTAATATTAAAAGACAAGCAAAAATAATTACTATATCTTGAAATCTTCGGATATCTGCAGGTCTATTTAAATAAACTTATGGCACTATAACCAATGGCAGGGCTATTTAGTGGGTATATGTGTTCCTAGCCTTTTTTGTGTTTTACCAATATTTTCTAAAACATGATGAATCTTTGAGAAAGAATTTAATTAATATTAAAAGACAATCAAAAATAATTATGTTTTTGTCGTAGCTATGCTCGTTTTTGGAAAAGTTTTAGTTACCTATCCAGGAAACCAATAGTAAATATTTCCAAAATAACATATTTAGTGAGGTATGTGACAAAAGTCAAAGCAAAATTTGAAACATGCGTATATAAATGGTCGAGAGCTACTCCGATATCCGATGTTTTGGATCAGGTAGTTTTGGAAATATATCTTGAATCTACAACGATATATCCTATACTTTTATGTTAGACAAAACCGAAATTTGAAACGGTTTTGGAGATATGTTAATCTTTAATCTTAAATCTTAAATCTTTAATCTTTAATCTTTAATCTTTAATCTTTAATCTTTAATATGTCTTTGGAGATATGGGAGTTCGTGTTTCCATTCTTGTCATATTTTTGTGTTCTTATCAATATTTTCGAAAACATGTCGAATCTTTGAGAAATAATTTAATTAATATTAAAAGACAATAAAAAATAATTACTACCTATATCTTGAAATTTTCGGATATCTGCAGGTCTATTTAAATAGACATATGGCTTATGGCACTATAACAAATGGCAGGGCTATTTAGTGGGTATAAATTTTGTATATGAATCTTTCTGTGTGTATTGATTTGAAATTTATGACGCCCCTGTAGGTTGTATTTTGTTGTGCTGTAATACAATATGAATATTTAGTAGAATTTGAATGATGCGTGTATGTATAGGTTTGATTAATAATTGCGTTATATTGCGTATCATTGTGAGATGTAATGGGTGGCTAAATTAATAAAGTTTTTTGGTTCGAAATAATGCATGGTTTTATTAGGGAGGGTTATTTAATGATTGCCTGAGCGTGTTCGTGGGTGTGTGCGGGTGTTGTATACACGTATAAAGGGACTAAAGGAATTTGCAGTGAGTAAGACCCATAAGAGAGATGCGATCTAAACTATAAACTGTGCGCTGGAGAATTGATAAGGTTATCTGAGGACCACTAATTGAAAGCTAATTGGGCAACTCAGGCAGTTAGGAGAAAATGAGCGGCACCCCGCCGGCATAATGCAGATTTAGAGCCGTGTGTGTCGCAACTTACTGCCCCGGGCGGTTGATAAACGACTGCCAGCAATCCGAATTACAACTGCGAACCAATTGTCTGAAGATTTAACCGCTTCACAGATTAGCCGTTTTTGCTATTAGCAAAATTTCGATCTAATTTGTATTGGATTTGACTGCGGGCCTCATTTATATTACCCAACTAAATCGCCCCGGCCGCGACATTGCAACATTTATCACATTATTACAATAATTACACGGCGAAACTGATAACGATTATGTTCTGAGGTGATTTACAGGCGCAAAAACGCTTGCAACTCGCTGATTAACCAAACCTTACCACCACTGAGAATATAGCCGCAGATGACGGGTCCGGCCGGAATATTCATGCGTGTGTGCGTTATTCGATTGTGCGTCTTGTGGGCCGAAGGGGTAAATGTCTGCGAGGGAATCTGGCGAGGGTGTACGGTGGAGGCCTAGGACTATCGATTAGCCCAATACGTATCGACGTATTGAATAGGATTCGTTAGAGCCAATTTAAGGTCACTATTTTCTTGGTAAATAATAACAGAGTTTCCAAAAGGGAACTTCGCAATTGTATCCTTCCCCACATTCCCTCGGCCTTAATTACATTCCGGGCAGACAGGGAAAAAAAACTAAAGTCCACTGCATATCTGCTACATAAATTATGGTAATTGAATAGATTACATTAAGGGTCACTGCTGCTATTAAAAATATACGGGGCGGCTTTAGCTGCGACAAATGAATTCGCCCGGATGGGGTGGGGATTTCTTTTCTCCAAAATTACGAAAATATTAATTCAGTTACCGGGCAACCTTCCCCGCAGCCCCCCGTAAGCCGGTGTCGCTTCCGCCACTTTGTGTGGAACTTCTCCGCGGCCAGAACATGGGGACAACTTATGTGCATGAATATTCACAAAAACGTCGAACGTATCTCTCATCTTAATGTGATTTATTCATTGACCCTTCCTTATCTCGAATCTCTAAGGAGACAAAAAATGCATATCTCCGGTTCCGACAATTGTACACATCTCTACCAGCAGTAATGAATGACAACAGCCCCCGACGAGCGCGGCGTCTATATTTTCCCGCTTCCATCCCAATAATTAGTCACTTCCCGCCCCCGCAATTAGCGAATCAATGGCCAGCCGGCTAATGATACTGTCAGCGGTCCGTGCTTTGGTTCGTGTGAAGTTTATCTTCAACGCAAACGTGTCGCACATAACTCCGACGGGGTTGGAAGTTTATCGCCTGTAAGCTGTACGTATATGCAATGATTCGTGCTGCAATAATCCGCGTGATTGTTTTACGCAGTGTCCACAACCAGCACACCCTCTGCGGTTTTAAAAACACATACCGCACGAGGGACTTCTGGATGCCAACGTGTGCCAATGATTCATACATTTGTCACTATGATTTATCAAATTACTGGAGGCATCAGCAGAATGTACCGACCGAACAGAATGCATCTTTAAGCCAATCACCACTTCAAAAAATTTGATGCAGAAATCTTGGGCATACAAGAAAAAGTACGTTTGATTTAGGGAAGATCATTAAATTTCGTGAATTAGTTGGAATGGTAAAAAACTTTATATGTTGCATTATGGTTCACTGGAAGTTAATAAAAATTTTGCAAAACGATAAATCATGAAATAGTATCTTATACACAAATGTTGTGAAGTATACTATTATAGCCGCGGGTCATTGAATCGCGAGGCGCGTGGCGCCGAGCAATTCATAACCCAAGCCTACTTGTCATAATGATGTATTTGACAAGTAGTGCAAAAACTAGATTTATGATAAACTGTTGAATTTTCAAATGCGGAACCGAATGTTTCGAATACCGAACAGAATGCATCCTTAAACAAATCACCACTTCAAAAAAATTGATGCAATCCAGAAATCGTGGACGTACAAGAAAAAGTACGTTTGATTTAGGGACGATCGCCGCATTAAATTTCGTGAAATTGTTGCAATGGAAAAAAGTTTGTATGTTGCATTATGGTTCACTGGAAGTTAATACAAATTTTGCAAAACGGTAAATGATGAAATAGCATATTATACACAAATGTTGTGAAGTATACTATTATAGCCGCGGACTATTAAATCGCGAGGCGCGTGGCGCCGAGCAATTCATGACCCAAGCCTACTTAACATAATGATGTATTTGACTAGTAGTCCAAAAACTAGATTTATCATCAAGTGTTGAATTTTCAAATGCCGAACCGAATGTTTTGAATACCGAACAGAATGCATCCTTAAGCCAATCACCACTTCAAAAAATTTGATGCAGAAATCTTGGGCATACAAGAAAAAGTACGCTTGATTTGGGGAAGATCGCCGCATTAAATTTCATGAAACTGTTGGAATGGTAAAAAAGTTTATATGTTGCTTTATGGTTCACTGGAAGTTAATAAAAATTTTGCAAAACGATAAATGATGCAATAGTATATTATACACAAATGTTGTGAAGTATACTATTATAGCCGCGGGCCATTGAATCGCGAGGCGCGTGGCGCCGAGCAATTTGGGTCACAAAAGCCTGAATTTGAGCAACTTAAAAAACTGAAAAGTACAATGACAACTGTAGCTTACAGTAGGCAAATATTAAAAGTAAAAAAAAAAAAATATCAAAAGTCAAAAGAAAACATCAAAACTCTAAGAAAATTTCAAAAGTATCAAAGGTCAAAACGATGCAACAACAAAAGTAAATATTAAAAATCAAAAGTAAATATCAAAAATCAAAAGTAAATATCAGAAAATCAAAAGTAAATATCAAAAATCAAAAGTAAATATAAAAAATCAATAGTAATTTCTCCATAAAGGAGCAGAGCAACGACAAAAACATAATTATTTTTGATTGTCTTTTAACATTAATTAAATTATTTCTCAAAGATGAAAACAAAGAGCTTCAAAATGTATGATGATACCATACTTATAGGTACTTTACTACACTATATGATATTTTTGCTGATATGTACTCCCTTATCAATTTACATTTCTGAAAAAGTAAAGTCAATTTCAGAAAAAAAAAAGTAGAATCAACTTCAGAGAAAGTATTAATTACAGAAAAAGTAACATCATATTCAGAAAAAGTTATTTCAGTTTCAGAATTGTTTTTGTATTATAAATAATATCTTGAATAAATTACCTAGCATTACTACTTAGTATTTAGTTATTTACGACTCGGTTATTACGGTACGGTACGGTACGCTATTTATTATTTTTATTTATTATATTTATATATTATTTTTATTATTATTTATTTACGATATGTACCGGGTCTCCCATTTTTATCCAACTACCTGGAAAACTAAAAATAAAATCAGTTTTTTTAAAATTTCTGATCTAACTGCTTTGATGTTTTCCACATTCCTCAAATATATTTGATTTTGGATTTCTTCATAAATCAGAGCTACGACAAAAACATAATTATTTTTGAGTAACTTTGAGTACATTAGTTACATTATTTCTCAAATATTCGTCATGTTTTCGAAAATATGACAAAAATATGAGAAGAGTAGGAAACACCAACTTCCAATTATCATCCATTCTCCAAAACCGTTTCAAATTTCGGTTTTGTTTAGAACAAAAGTAAACTTTTAAATAAGAAAAACACGAATTTCGCAAATATAAGTAACTTCATACAAAATTTCATAAATGATCCTGAAATTAAAAAAAAAATCATACAATTATTACATTAACTAATAAGATTTCTTGTCAATTTGAGAAAAATCAAGCGATACTTTAGAAAATTCAATTATTTAGATACTCCATAAAAAAATCCACATTTAATTTTGTAACAAGTTGAGAAAAAGTGAATGAAAATTGCATTAACACCGAATTTACAAAAATGTCTCAAAAATTGTAGAAAACTAATGAATGATTTACAAAAATAGCATTCAATTATTTCATTAACTAGTAATATTTCTTATCAATTGGAGAAAAAGTCAACTGATGCGAAGAAAATTCAATTATTTAGCTATTCCATAAAAAAATCCACGCATAATTTTGTAACAAGTTGAGAAAAGGTCATGTAAATTAAATAAATTTAATGAAAATTGCGTAAACATAGAATTTACAAAAATTTCTCAAATATTCGAGAAAACTAATGAATGATTCCACAAAAAATATCATTCAATTATTACATTAACTAGTACCTTTTCTTATCAATTTTAGAAAAAATCAAGTGATGCTAAGAAAATTCAAATATTTAGATATTCCATAAAAAATCCACATATAATTTTGTAACCAGTTGGGAAAAAGTCATGCAAATCAAATAAATTTAATGAGAATTTCACAAACATGGAATTTACCAAAATTGTAGAAAACTAATGAATGATTTTACAGAAATTCTAGAAAAATTAATGGAAGCTCTAAAACAAATTTGTATAGTTCTTTTAGACTACTATCTTCTTATGGTGCCATTGTTCACTAGTGGACGTCGGCGATTTCCCCAAATTTAGACTTATATAAAGGCCTACAAAAATCCATGAAATTTTTGATTAAATTAATAGAAATTTACACAGACTTTCCTGTTAACGTTTTTCATGTTACCATTTTCTAAGTAACTTTTATGATCAAATCCACATTGAAATGACAAAAAGTTCACAAATCTGAAGGATTAGTGTCAAAACTAATTAAATGAAAGAATTCAAATTTGTTGTTTTAAATGCTTTCAACCATATGCATAGTCGACACTAGTAGCTACTAAAGCTTAGTAGATACAAAAAACTGTTAGAGAGTACATCACCGAACATAATTTCTGCAAGATCAATCACATTTTGATTAGCATTACTAGCTATTAGCTTTAGTATATACTAAAGTCTTATAGACTTAGTTATATTGCTACATAAAATAGGTGGTTTTAGAAAATTTTGTATATAGATTTCGTGGGTAGGTTCATATTATGCCACATCGTAGAAATTTTTATATTTAGCAGTAGTATAGGTATAAAAATATCCAAAGAACGGAATATCCGGATTTTATCCGAGTAACCAATTATACAGGTTTACGTAGGTTTTGGACCTACGTAACTTTCGAGCAACTAAAAGACGTTCTGAAGGTAATTTTTGGCGCTGATTACGAATCTGAAATCCATCTTTCGCTATCATGTCAGGTTTTTTTTAGATGATTGATTAAGTTATTGTTAGCAATTTTGGAACATGAATTGTCGTTTTGTTAAAAAAAATCATAGAATCTGAAGTGAAAAATGCAGTTGAAATGTGTTGTTTATAATTTTTCGGGTCTGTTTCACGCATAAAAGATTAATAACAATCGATAAGCATAGCGTCATCCCAAAAATCTTTGTATTATATCTCTATTCTTTGTAAGTATTGGTGTAGCTGATCTTCTTGCTCGTCACTAATATCGTCCAAGTTGTCAGGGAAGCAATTCAGAAAAATTTCAACTACATTTGAACGTCCATTTTACGGTAATTCATCAAAAGATCCGCCATTTGCTGGTCACTTTTTCTTAGGCCAAGTTTCGAAGTTTCGAACGAAGCTCATGAATGGTGCCCATCCTGGTGCTTCTGGCAATGATTTGGCGAAGTTATCGTCGTTTATCAACTATCTGATATCTGCTCCTACAAAAACTCCCTCTTTGATTTTCACGTGAGAAATTTTGGAAAACAATGCTCATGCTGCTGCTTCTGTGGCTGACAGACATTTGGTGAAGCTATCATCGTTATCAATTTTCTGATATCTGGTCCTACAAAAACTTCCTCTGTGATTTTCGCGTAGGAAATTTTGGAAAACAATGCTCATGCTGCTGCTTCTGTGGCTGACAGACATTTGGTGAAGTTATCATCGATTATCAATTATCTGATATCCGATCCTACAAAAACTCCCTTTTTGATTTTCGCGTAGGAAATTTTGGAAAACAATGCTCATGCTGCTGCTTCTGTGGCTGACAGACATTTAGTGAAGTTTAGTGAAGTTTAGTTCGATCTCTTGGAACACCAAGAGATGCATTTGCATTTCTGTTGACCAGTCGTATAGGTTAGAGGAGGGGCTTTGGTTTTATGTGAAATGTGACATCTTATTTGGCATGGACTATATCAGAGAAGCTCTCGGATGCGCTCAGACATTGTAGGTCTGAAATTATCCGAAGATCCGGATTTTATCCGAGTAAATATATTTTCAATACTTCGGAATCTTCGAGAGTTCTGTAAGTGAAATATTCATAGAGATTTGGGCTGCTATTTGTATATAAAATTGTGAAAATGTAGTGGGGCTAAATGAAATGGGTGATATTTGTGTCTACTCATTATATTACTTCTCTAGAATAAAGGGTTCTTAATAGAGCAAATATATAAGATTGAATTACGGCCATATAAAAGCAAGGATAATTATTAGCATATGGTCTGTTTTTGGTGTTGAATGTTTTATTAGTTGGGGTGTGATCAAGAAAAGTTTAAGTACCTCGGAATACATTAAGGAAAGTAAAATATTCATATATCGTTCGTTAACATCGTCTGGTAGTCTGATTACGTATGCAAGTAACTTATCTGCGCTCATCCAACTTCCATACAACAAAGTATTGATTTTCCATGATATAGCACTTAAATGTAAATTTCGCTGAGTTTTTACTTAGTGTATTAAATTCTGTTTTAATTTCGCCGTGAAATTCGGCGGTTGCACGTGAGAGTGGATGGGCCATTAATTCCCCAATATGTATGCAAACTGCTGATCTGTCTGCTCATCCTCTGGTGCGCATTAAGTGAGTGCACCACTATATCCCGATGGTCCGCGCCAGGCTAATTGGGCAGCAGTAAAAGTGCGCGTGTTCACGAACTAATTCCGGATTAGAATAGGATCCGTGGATCAGATGGGAATTTTATTAAAAATGATAATTTATTCACGGCTAATTGCGGAGTAAATGTTGCGACTCGCCGGAGCCGTTCCAGAAATGAAGTTAATTAGATTAAAAGGAGAGGAAACGTGAACGGCGGGGTTTACAATGCAAATGCAGCGGTGGGGAACAATAAGTTCGATGAAGTGCCGTTCGGGAAAAAGTGCGCCAGACGGGGGGATCATGCTAATAAGTGATACAAATACCTCCCTGCAACTTTTATATTGCCTCGGTGACACGGATAATTGCTAAGACAAATGCAATTACGATCGTCCTGGGGTGGCGCAATTGGGGGGAACCGTCTAAGCAAATAGCTATTAATTAATAACATGTAGATGTCGGTTTGATTGGGATTTTAATATCACCGTTTATTAGATTTGACGCGAGGGTGGCTGACGCCTTATATTAATCGAGCTTCAAAAGCCCTAGTTAGTCTGTATGTACGGCAAGAAAGCGCAGTGCTTACTTTACGTGCGGCCGCTTAAAATTATCAACGTTTTGTAATGTTTTGCTCTTAAAACAATGTCCATAAACATAATAAACCGGCGGGGTAAGTGCTTTTACAGTTGAATCCCGCCCGAGCTTCGCACACGGCGTTATCTCACGTATCAACATAATTATCATTGTACTAATCATTTTAAATAATAAAAACACATACGAGTGCGCATACTAAGCGAACTAGCGCCCGTAATTAGAGATTAGCCTAACTGCGAGACTTCCCGGCGCGTGTTTCTGATTGCTCCTCCACATTTTTATCAAAGGCATATGCCGATGCGCGCTTTAAAATGCAATTTCGCGGCTTAATGCGAATAAGCACGACCCCAACATTAAGAATTGGAGGGCTACAGAAACAAATGTGAATAATATTACGTATTCATTCAAGCGGAAGGGATGCGATAAAAATACACTTCTTCCACACTCCCCCGCACATTCGTGCCCTCCAGCCAGAAATTCAATATCCCATTTACAACATTACAACACAGTTATTAAAGTTTGCACTAAAAACACCAACAATTGCACGAAAATCAACCCCAAATTGAAACACCAGCAAAAAATCAATACACACCCACACAACGCCGATTCCCTGCACTTTTACAATACCGCACGATCCCGTTTCGAATCGTGCCACTTGTACTTCCATGCGAATAACTAAAACCGCCAAAGCCTCAATAAAACGCAATTAAGCGTTGCACGTACTGCAATTGCACTGCAATTATAAGTGAATACGCGAATGCGTCTGGTTCGAAGGACCAAACCGTGCGCTAATTCGGTTTGATTTGCATGAAAACGGAACGCGCCATAAATTAAAGCTTTAGCCGTTACTGAAACCGCAGAACTTTTGCATAAAGCACAATCACACAAGTTGTGGATGTTTGAAATGCATTACAATTATAAGTCAAACACACGACTACTTAACTAACTTGACTCGACTAACTCGAATGACAAAATCGCACTACATGTAGCTTCAAAATGCATGATGATGCCATACCTATACTACACCATATGATATTTTTGCTGATACTTCGGATTCAATTTCTACCTGTACTTTTTCATAAAGCACAATCACATGTTGTGGATGTTTGAAATGCACAATTGTAAGTCAAACACACGACTACTTAACTAACTCGACTCGACTAACTCGAATGACAAAATCGCACTACGTCTAGCTTCAAAATGCATGATGATGCTATACATAGGTATAGCATTATTGAAAAAGAAGTATCAGCAAAAATATCATATGATATAGTATAGGTATAATTTCATAATGCATTTTGAAGTTACACGTAGAAATTGAAAAGGAAGTATCAGCAAAAATATCATATGGTATTGTGTATACCATGCCTTTTCAATTTCTACGTGTAACTTCAAAATTCACGATGAAAAATATCATATGGTATTGTAGAGACAATACCATATGATATTTTTGCTGATACTTCCTTTTAATTTCTACGTATAACTTCAAAATGCACGATGAAAAATATCATATGGTATTGTATAGACAATACAGTGTGATATTTTTGCTCATACTTCCTTTTCAATTTCTACGTGTAACTTCAAAATGCACGATGAAACTATACCAATACTATACCATATGATATTTTTGCTGATACTTTCTTTTCAATTTAAATTTCAGAAACAGTAAAGTCAATTTCAGAAAAAAAGTAATATCAACTTCAGAAAACGTAGAATCAGCTATAGAGAAAGTAAAATCAATTTCACAATTTCAGCAAACGGAATATCAAATTCATAAAACGTAACATCGACTTCAGAAACAGTAAAAGCTAACGTTTTCTTAATTTGGTATAACATTTTCTGAAATTGACTTTACTCGTCTAGTGGAGGAGAAATCCTTCACTCAACGCTTTACTTTTTCTGAACTTCAGAAGAAGCAGAATCAACTTCAGAGAAAATAAAATCAATTTCGGCAAAAGGAACATCAAATTCAGAAAACGTAACATCGACTTCAGAAACAGTAAAAAATAACGTTTTCTTTATTTGATATTACTTTTTCTGAAATTGACTTTATCCGTCGAGTGGAGGAGAACTCCTTCACTCAATGCTTTAATTTTTCTGAACTTCAGAAAAACCTAAATCAACTTCAGAGAAACTAAAAGCAATTTCAGCAAAATGAACATTACATTCAAAAAACGTAACATCGACTTCAGAAAAAATGAAAAGTAACGTTTTCTTCATTTGGTATTACTTCTTTCTGAAATTGACTTTACTCGTCGAGTGAAGGAGTTTCTGAAGGAGAACTCCTTCACTCAACGCTTTACTTTTTCTGGAAATTAAGTGGAGAGAAAGAAAAGTCAGTTTCAGAAAAAAAGTAATATCAACTTCAGAAAACGTAGAATCAGCTTCAGAGAAGTAAACTCAATTTCAGCAAAAATAACATCAAATTCATAAAAAGTAATATCGACTTCAGAAAAAGTAAAACGTTTTCTTAATTTGATATTATTTTTTCTGAAATCGACTGGACTTTTTCTGAAATTGAAGTTTGGTGTAGACCATAAAAGGGTGTTAAACAAAAAAAACTTTGTTTACTTGTTACTTATTTATATAAACTGCACCTAACTTAAAACTAATTAATAAGTATAAATCCTAAACTTATTTTTAATGTGCAACTAGTCACTAAAGTTATTTTTTATTATTGATAGTGTTAAGAATAACAAAAAAAAAACGGTTTATTGATGATAATGCTGCAAAATCGTCACGAAAGTAATGAATTATTGTACAATTTATGAAAATTGCGTTGCATTTGGAATTTTGAATTTTTATTTTTTAATTTTTTTTTAAATTTTATTTGAAAATTTGACAAAATCGAGATTTTTTATTTTTAAACTTTTTTTTAACTGTCGACTTGAGAGAGAAACAGTAATAAACCTCTTCTTAATTTGATATTACTTTTTTTGAATTTGAAGATGGCAAGGTATAGAGCATAAACACGTGAATAATAATATAATTCGTCTGGTTCGAAGGACCAAATAGTAACCCACAATTCATTTTAATAACACCTTTGATTCGAATAAGTGCTACAATGAAATGCACGTTTTAGATGCTTCTACAGCAAGCCAAAATGTTTGAATTATTATATAATTAATCTGGTTCGAAGGACCAAGCAGTAACGACGATTTAGTACAGTACGTTGTAGGTGTTATATATGCAAAAATATATGTCAAACACATAGATGTGAGAGATGGAAAATTGAAAATGGTCTCAAAATATTTGTTTAAAAAAAATCATTTTGACCTGTTGAAGCATTTTTCAAAAATTTATACAGGGGAAAAAATAAAGCCAGGTCTTAATACTTTATGCGCTCTCTTCTGTATGCTTTAAACATCTGATTGGAATCACAAAATGATATTAAGTTCTGCCATGAAATGCAAGTTTTAGCTGGTACTATAGTAAGCATAATTGTTTGGGTTATAATACAGGGTGTCCCATGACATACCTGCCATACATTATTGGTGTAATGCTGCGATAATTTTATGCCAAAACTGTCTTACAGACCTATATTATAATATGTAGTATGTTTTTTAACGAGCACATAATGTAAGCTATAATTTGAATATGAATTTTATACACGAGCCGAAAGCAAGTGTTTAATCATCCGAGTAAATTATGGTCATTATATGTGAGTCAAATACAACGTTTTATCTATAACTTTTTAAATAAAACCATTCTTATTAGCAAATTTTTGTCAATAACCAATTATTACCAACCAAATGTACATATCTAAATGAGCTTGCATGGGCCGAATTAAAGATGACAATTACAGCGTACATAGGGAAGTAAAAAATAGATGTGAAAAGCGTTACACATCGGAGAGCAGACCATGTTGTAGTATGAAGTCATAATACAACCCAGTTGTATAATGAAGTCATAATACATCCGTATTCTATAATCAAGTCATAATACAACCCCGTTGTATAATGAAGTGATGGGTATACAACCCATGTTGTATTATGAAGTCATAATACAACCCCGTTATATAATGAAGTCATAATACATCCCCATTCTATAATCAAGTCATAATACAACCCCGTTGTATAATGAAGTGATGGGTATACAAGCCATGTTGTATTATGAAGTCATAATACAACCCCTGTTGTATTATGCAGTCATAAAACAATCCCATTGTATAATGAAGTCATAATACATCCCCTTTGTATAATGTAGTCATAATACAACCCCTTTGTACAATGAAGTCATAATACACCCCCGTTGCATAATGAAGTAATAATATAACCCCGTTGTATAATGAAGTCATAATACAACCCCTGTTTTTATTATGAAGTATATTATGTTACCATAGTTACGTACATAATGAATGTATTATTTATGAGTCATAGATAAACTCTAAATTTTAGGTATTGATTTTTCATTTCGTGTAAATAAAATCTAGTTAAGTATGAATATATTGTTTCTTTTTACTAATGTCATTTAGTAAAAGTCACAAGTTTTGTGTTTTATAGTTTGTTTCTGTGGTAAATCCTATAAGAATAATTAATGTTTTCAATTTCAACATGCTAATCAGTTATTAGCATTATTAGGCTATGTATTCATAAAAACTTTAAAATAGTATACAAAATATGTTCTGTAGTAAATCCTATTCGAACAATTAGTATTTTCAGTACTAATACTAATCAGTTATTGGCCTCATTAGACTAAGTATTCATACAAACTTTAAAATACTATACAAAATAAACAATAAATTCATAGTAAACTAGATTTTGTTAACAGTCAACACTTAAAATGATTTCAAATTAAAAATTCTTGTATTAATGTAATTAAGTTTTTGATATTTGTTCGAAACATATTTTTGTTTTGAAATGACCTCAGCATACACCATTAACATATGACAGGTATATATTATGGGACACCCTGTAAAATTCCACTGATTCTAAAATTGACCCGAACATTTGTGACTCAAAACATATTATGTCCATCAATAAAAAAAGTTTTATTTTCGATCGAAACTTTACTAAATATTTTTTTAATTTTTTTTTATACCCCCAGTAATTTTGCTTGACCAACAAAACTGATAACTTCGGCATAAACTTCGTGTATGATAAAATATCCGATGGTTAATGACAATACGCGAACATATGCGTTCCTCTTCAGCAGACTTACTAATGGTAACTAGTAATAACGCAACGCCACTAAATAATACTACACAATAATAATAATAATGAACTGTTTTTACTGTATCAATAAAATTGATAACTTCGGCGTAAACTTCGTGTATCATAAAATATCAGATGGTTAACGACAATACGCGAACATATGCGATCCTCGTCAGCAGACTTACTAATGGTAACTAGTAAGAAAGAAACGCCACTAAATAATACTACACAATAATAATAATAACAATGAACTGTTTTTACTGTAGCAATAAAAATGATAACTTTGGCGTAAACTTCGTCTATCATAAAATATCGGATAGTTAACGACAATACGCGAACATATGCGATCCTCTCCAGCAGCGAATTTTTCACTGCTGGAGCGTAGTTATCATTCGTAGTTGCAATTTTTTTAATTATTTGTCAATATTTCTGTAGATAATGGATTCATTATTTTTATTAAAACGATTGTTAATTATTCACTAACTTCCAAATATTCTATCACAATTGCAACGATATTTTCAAAACTTCAATGATTTGTACGAAAATAAAAAAAAAACTATTAAATTTTCTCATGAAAATTTCAATGATTAATGGTAACTACGCAAGGCAACGCAACGCCACAGTTTTAGGTTAGGTTCAGTTTATATAAATAACTAACAAGTAAACAAATGAGTTTAGCATAAAGAAATTAAGAAACATTTATGTACTTAAGCTTCCATTAACAGGTTTGATTTGATAAATAATATTTGCGACACTATAAATTTATTGATGATAATTCATCAAAATCATCACTGAAGTAATTAACTCTATACCCATATCCTAGCCTATGTGGCTATATTTGCATACATCGTACAATAATTCATTACTTTAGTGATACTTTTGATGGATTATCATCTATATATTTTTTGTGTTGTTATTAATACTGTGATAACACCAATGATAAAAAATAGCTTTATAGTTACATCACTACTTTAGTGATGATTTTGGCCCACTTTACTGCCTTTTTTCCTTTACTTTACTGACGATTAAAAAAATATATGATTATTTCTCCTAAAACAATTGAAGCTTAATTTTGATTCTTAAATGATACCTACAAAAATGTTATGGCAATTTCTCCAATATGGCAGAAATATTTAGGGCCTAATAAAGGTTGTCATTGTGTCTGCACATCTGTAGAATGTAAGTAATATTTTGTTCGGTATATAATTTATTACAATCAAATAGATATTAGGATAACTATCATCTTTTTTGATTTTTTTGATATTGCTCCATGTGCATATCGTCAATAATAATCGTTTGCATGCTGATTTCCGTGAGCCTTCGTGGATTCGAATCAGGATTGCCATTTCTGTTACAAATGCCTGTCCCATCCTGCTCATTTCGCGTGCGTGTGGGAGACGCACAATTCTGGATGCGCTTAGAGTGAAGCGACGTCTAAATGATCTATTTACGAATTCAGCGTGTGTATGTATGTATATTTGTACGTGCCTATGCGTGTGCGTATGTGTGTGTGTGCGCAGTGAGCGAGGGTGGATAGTTATAAAGACCCTCGGCAAAATTCCCCCAAGCAAGTCAACCAAAGTATCTAGGTAAATACCGAGTAATCATGAACTTCATCAGGCCAGTTGTGGCCCGCCAACCTCCGTGGCCCGTGGCCCGCTAAATTAAGAAAGGCGCAAACACAAACACGGACGCCACTGATTACCCCCCCGGTATAGATGACAATTTTCAAAAATAAACTAATATTCTTACCTACATACATATAAACATCCAAACATACATCCACTATACAAACAATTATTATACAACTCTATACAATAAAATACACACACATGCATACATACATCCATACATACATACATTCATACATACATCTATACATCCATACATCCTGGCTTGAGGATCGCAAAATTAATAGGGTAGGTTACAATTCAAAATTGAACACAGAGCAAACACATAAAAGATATATGCATACACATATGTATATATTCATACATACACATACGTATGTATATTCATTCATATATACATTCATCTAGATGAGCGTTTGTAAATGACTCTTTTTTTTAGAATAATGCTTACATACGTACATAAATACACACGTACATTAATACATGTATACATGCATGTATACACCTTCACATAGTTATGTACAGTCATTAATATATACATTCCTACACGAGCGTATCTAAAGGAAACACTATTTTTATCCAAAAATATTTTTCAAACGTACATAAATACACATACACACATTGATATAAACAACCATACACATACATTCACCTACATGAGCATATCTACATAAAACATGTTTTATTCATAGCATGTATGCACATGCTATGCATGTATGTATGTACTACTTTGTGTATGGACGTAGGCACGTGAAATGTCTAAATGTATGTATATATCGATGTTTATGTATAATAATAACACTCATATAAACATATCTAAGTCAACAATTGATTTAAAAAAAATACATGTATACATACATACATGCATACTATGATGTTTAAATGTATGCATTGATACACATTTATGCATTCATAAAACCATTCATACATACAAGCACTAATGTGAATGAATGAAAATTAAACAGTGCCTTAGCATACCTCATAACTTATACAGATATGCATAAATTTGTATATTAATGTATTATTAAATGTAGATAGCATATGTGTATATTAATTTGATTGTATGCATTCATGTATATTGTAATGTTTTTTTTTGTATAAAAGTATCTTTTAACATATATACGTTAATATTTTTATTTGTATGAATACATGAAGCATTATAGCAAATACATATAGTAAAATTATATATATATATACATAGTATTATTATATACATACGTAGATAACATTGATACATCGTAACATTTACTATATAATAGTATTACTATCTAAAATCGATATAACCTTAAGTACTATGATAAACTGTATAAATTTCTACTGAGGTGTACATATCATACATATCACGTGTGATATATCCACACTTACAACATACATACATGTGTGCATACATCCACGCATACAATCATAACATCGATAGATTGTAACATTTACTATGTAATAGTATTACTATCTAAAATCGATATAACCTTAAGTACTATGATAAATTGTATAAATTTCTACTGAGGTGTACATATCATACATATCACGTGTAATATATTCACACTTACAACATACATATATATGTGCATACATCCACGCATACAATCATACATATATACGTACAAATATGTATCCATAAAAGCATTCTTAAATATAAGTACCTGCACACGAACGTATTAAAATTGATAAATACTTTTATACACAAAATGTATGTAATGTTTGTTTTTACAAGAATGTATGTATGCGTGTATGTAATTTTGAGTTTAAACATATTCCTATGTATTAAATTTATCCTAATTTTTATGCGTTCATACAATCGTGTGAATGCTTCTATACATCTCTGTCAGTGTATAGATATGTATACTTATTTGATATTTTGATATGATTAGATGTGTCTATGTATATGCATATCTATTTTTTGTATAAAAGTATCGTAATCGTAAGTAAGATATCGTAGAAGTAAGATATGTTTATATACCTATGCGTTTGTATGAACTCAAAGAAGCATATGGACTTTTTAAAATTAAATATTTCGTTTATACAATAAAATTACTTTGATATAGATAGAATAGATATGCATTGAAATATTTCATGTTCACACATGCATATACACAATCAAACATATATGCATACATGCTATGAATGTATCAAAAGTAATGTAGACTTTTATATACAAAAATACATGCACATATATGCATGTATACATACATTTAATCATACATACAGTACATACAGTACATACATACATACATACATACACACATGCATACATACATACACACATACACACACACAATACATACACACATACATACAATTTACTATTTAAGATAGTTTTCTTTGTATGAAATCAAAGAAGTACATATATTATCTTCTCTAATCTCTAACTTATTCTAACTTCTCTAAATTAACTCCTTAAATCAAAAGTAATATATACCTTCATACACAAAAATACATATATACATATATGCATGTGTACGTATATTTAATCATACATGTATGTTATTTGCTATTTAAGATAGTTTTGTTTGTATTAATTCAAAGAAGTATATTAGCTTCTCTAATCTCTTAATTCTTTTAACTTCTTAAATCAAAAGTATTATAAATATATACTTCTATACACAAAAATACATTCGTACATAACATATATGCAAGTATACATACATTTAATCATACATGTATGTAATTTACTATTTAAGATAGTTTTGTTTGTATGAATTCAAAGCAGTATATTAACTTCTCAAATCTCTAAAATCTTCTAACTTCTTAAATCAAAAGTAATATATACTTTTATACACAAAAATACATACGTACATATGTGCAAGAATACATACATTCAATCATACCTGTATGTAATTTTCTATTTAAGATAGTTTGGTTTGTATGAATTCAAAGAAATATATTAATTTCTCTAATCTTTAAATTCTCTAAATTAACTTCTTAAATCAAAAGTAATATATCATTTTATACACAAAAATACATACGTACAATGCAGGTATACATACATTTAAACATACAAGTACGTAATTTACTATTTAAGATAACTTTGTTTGCATAAATTCAAAGAAGTATTTTAATTTTTCTAAATTAAATAAATCTTTATATATTAAATTACATTTATACAATTGTATGCTTATATGTACGCGTATATATAAATGTATAAAAGTATTATTTAAGAAAGTTTGTTTGTATGATTTCAAAGAAGCATATGAACGTTTCTAATTTAAACACTTATGCGCCTCTATACAAAAAGTACACACTCATACTTATATACACACATACATGCATACATACCTACCTACCTACATACATACATACATACATACATGCATACATACATACAAAATTGGCCATTGGGATGTTAGAATTCAAAATTGAACACACAAACACATAAATATATGTATGTATACATACACACATGCATACATTCATACATACACATTAGTAACTACATTCATTCATATATACACTTATCTACATGAGCGTATCTGATTGAAACTTTTTTTTTAGATACTTACATACGTACATAAATACACATATACATTGATATATTCATACATACATTCATAGATACATTTATCTACATGAGCGTATCTAATTGAAACTCTATTTTTTTACAAAAATATTTACATACGTACATAAATACACATATACATTGATATATACATGCATACATACATACACATACACATAGATATGTACATTCATTAATGTACATATATTTAATCATACATGTGTGTAATTTACTATTAGTTTTGTTTGTACGAATTCAAAGAAGTCTTATAACTTCGTCTTATAACGTATATTTATAACGTCTTATTTGTTAAATGAAATACATTTTTATATATAAAATTACATGTATGCAAATGCATGCTTGTATGTACGCGTATATATTAATGTATAAAAGTATTATTAAGAAATATTCTTTGTATGAAGTCAATACAAAGTTTATATTCTTACGTTTCTAAATTAAACCATTTGTTTATACAAAAAATTACATACACATATTTGTATATGTAGATCAATGCATTTAAATAAAAAATATAGTTTATTGAAAAAAAGTGATAATAATAATAATAATTTAATAATCCTCACATGAGCATACAAAGTAACATACATAAACAAATTCACGTATTCATGAACGGATTCAAGTAATAACAATAATAACAATAATAACAATAATAACAATAATAACAATAACAATAATAATAATAATAATAATAATAATATAAATAATAATAATCCCTACATAATAATAATAATTAAATAATCCTTACATGAGCATACAAAGGAACATACATAGGACATGCACGCATTCTTAAATGTACTCATTGATGTTACGACCTATATGAAAGTATCTAAATATACAATTTGTTTTATACGTAAATACAAACGACATTGCAATTATCAAATATGCCATAGTTTTTTAAACATCTGAGTGTAACTCCCAACTCTCTAGTGTAGTAATAACATTTATTATTATGTGCCACGTTATTAGTCTCTATTATTTCTACTATTATTACTACAACTCTCGTAGAATAATAATACAAAATATTATATAATACAACCACTATTATGACCGAGTGTGCACGTATTAGGCCAGAGTACCTTAGATTTTCTCATCGCCACTGGTTTCCATGACAACAGTTGTGTTGATAATGATATCCAAGGAGATTAACCAGCGATTAAGTTTTAAACCTTGATAGTTTATATTAATTTAGAGGCATGTATTACACAATTATTACATTTTACTGCATTTTCTTAGTTTCATTGACAATTTCTTGTTCCACATACTGCTCGTATCACAAGCGTCTATAATTTTTAATATACAAACATTGATTCATGGAGCAGAACGGATCGTTTAATACATAACGTGATCGGGTGTAATCGAATAACGAGCTAAGATATGGAATGTCTTAATACATATAATAATACCTTGCAATTTCCGGCAGCACCCTTTGCCTTCCGAAGGGCGTCTTAGACGGGGTAGCTTTAACTCTCTCCCGTTTCCTTTTCTGTGTAACTCAAAGGGGTTCGCACTGTATTTACTCGGAAGAATATTACAACTGATCTCGCCAAGGCACTTAATTGTTTCTTCAAATACTTCATGATAACGGTATTACACGCGAAGTTTCTAATACTAATCCTTTAAATACTGCCAAATTTTAAACCCCTTCAAGTAAAATTGTTCATAAAACGTACACTTTTTTTAGTTAATTGATACTTTATGATTCAATTGAAATTTTACTGTCTACTGCTATTGTAGTGTACTCTTTTGCAATAATAGGCTAAATTTGCAAAAGTAGTGCGGTTTTCAATGTTAGTCCTTCGAACCGGATATATTGAATATATGATTTGACACATTGGGGTATGGAATTTGTTGGTTATAATGTTTAAATTGTATCATAACCTGTTAAACAAAATACATTTATGGGTTGAGTGGTTTTAATTTTAAAATTGTCAATAATAGGTTAAATTTGCAAAAGTAGTGCGGTTTTCAATGTTAGTCCTTCGAACCGGATATATTGAATGTATGATTTGACACATTGGGGTAGGTAATTTGTTGGTTATTATGTTTAAATTGTACCATAACCTGTTAAACAAAATACATTTGTCACATCGTGTAGTTTCAATTTTAGTCTTTCGAACCGGATGAATTGATTTGAGTCTCATACTCTCTTTAATGGATCCATATTTATTGTTACTGGGCATTTTTTGTTACTGGCACGACTCATTACTCATTAAAGACTATAAATGTGTAGTCAATAATATGCCATGCGGTTTAAACTGTAGTCCTTCGAACCGGATGAATTGATTTGAGTCTCATACTCTCTTTAATGGATCCATATTTATTGTTACTGGGCATTTTTTGTTACTGGCACGACTCATTACTCATTAAAGACTATAAATGTGTAGTCAATAATATGCCATGCGGTTTAAACTGTAGTCCTTCGAACCGGATGAATTGATTTGAGTCTCATACTCTCTTTAATGGATCCATATTTATTGTTACTGGGCATTTTTTGTTACTGGCACGACTCATTACTCATTAAAGACTATAAATGTGTAGTCAATAATATGCCATGCGGTTTAAACTGTAGTCCTTCGAACCGGATGAATTGATTTGAGTCTCGTACTCTCTTTAATGGATCCATGGAAAAAAAAACGTTGGTGATTCCGTGTATGTACATTTAACCAAGAATTTGGTTTTTAAGTTGGGGGTTATTAATAGCAGTAAAGTTTAACCGATGGGATGCCCGGCTGTAATATTTAATTTCTATAATGCGGCCGGACTATTAAGAAGGGTAATACCGTAATGGATATTTTATTAATCGTTTACATGGCGGAGCAATTCAATTTCGATTTTAATTCGGGTGGTAATTGGATGCCATTAACCGAAACGACCGGTCAATTCGCCGGTCAGTTCCGAGGTTAACCCTTCGCCGTTGCGGTTTGCCGCTCACACCACCGTTAATAGCGTGCTTACAGAGTGCACCTGAGCAACCAGATAGGCCGTTTGTTATTACACGTGGGGATACTGGAATGGGCGCCCGCAGATTTAATAACAACTTCGAGTTATTATATTACATGCAAATGTAAGTTCAGCGTAACGAATTATAATTGATCAGGCAAAGACAATGTTTTGCAAAAGTAGTGCGTTTTTCAATGTTAGTCCTTCGAACCGGATAACAACTTCGAGTTATCTTATTACATGCAAATGTAAGTTCAGCGTAATAAATTATAATTGATCAGGCAAAGACAATGTTTTGCAAAAGTAGTGCGTTTTTCAATGTTAGTCCTTCGAACCGGATAACAACTTCGAGTTATCTTATTACATGCAAATATAAGTTCAGCGTAATAAATTATAATTGATCAGGCAAAGACAATGTTTTGCAAAAGTAGTGCGTTTTTCAATGTTAGTCCTTCGAACCGGATAACTACTTCGAGTTATCTTATTACATGCAAATGCAAGTTCAGCGTAATAAATTATAATTGATCAGGCAAAGACAATGTTTTGCAAAAGTAGTGCGTTTTTCAATGTTAGTCCTTCGAACCGGATAACAACTTCGAGTTATCTTATTACATGCAAACGTAAGTTCAGCGTAATAAATTATAATTGATCAGGCAAAGACAATGTCTTGCAAAAGTAGTGCGTTTTTCAATGTTAGTCCTTCGAACCGGATAACAACTTCGAGTTATCTTATTACATGCAAATGTAAGTTCAGCGTAATAAATTATAATTGATCAGGCAAAGACAATGTTTTGCAAAAGTAGTGCGATTTTCAATGTTAGTCCTTCGAACCGGATATATTGCATATATGATTTGACACATTGGGGTAGGGAATTTGTTGGGTATAATGGATCGTAACTAGAATAAATCAATTCTATTTTTGGTATTCGCGCAGTAAGTCCTTTGTATTTTGCATGTACAAGGTGTACCTAAATGATTGTTGTTATGTAATAACTTCAATTCAATTGTGCCGCCTTTCAAATATGTATACCGTACTATTTGAGAACTGTCACTGTCAACCATACCTGTCAACTGTCAAACAACATAATAACAGTAGTATGTTAAAATTTATGCTGATCAGAAGAACACTTTTATTGTTGAGGCCTACTTTCGTAATGGACGATTTGAAAATGGAGAATGGATTTATTTAATTCCAAAGTGCGTTCGGGAATTTCAACACAAGTTTCCTGACCACCAATTTGTATACTCGGTTTTGTCAATACATATTTCTCGAATAGTGCACAGGAAACTGGTAGTGTTCAGAAAGGGAAATCCTCAGGCAGATCCTCAGTATCAGGAGAGGTTGTTGCAGATATTTGTGAACGACTCGAAGTAAGTCCTCAATTCGTAAATTAGCTATGCAAGCTGGAATTCCCTCGAGCACCTGCCATAGAATTGTGAGAAAGAGGTTGAATTTACACCCTTATAGGGTCTCAGTGGTGCAAGAATTGTTGCCAGTGGATTCTCAACGCCGATTGAGTTATTGCCGATGGTTTATGGAAAGTTTAAATGACGATCGATTGCTCGATTTAACATTTTTCAGTGATAAGGCTTGGTTCCACCTATCAGGATATGTTGATTCACAAAACTATAGGCATGCTGAAAACCCTCATCTTTTTGTGGAAGCACCACTACATCCTCAGAAGGTTGGAATTTGGTTGGCTGTGTCTCGCCGTGGAATAATTGGGCCTATATTTTTTCATGACACAATAAACGGTGAGAGATATCGGCAACAAATTGTCCAGCCTTTCATAGACCAATTAGATATTAGATGATGAAGAATTGCAGAACGGATATTTCCAACAAGATGGTGCTACGGCTCATACAGCCAGAGCAACGTTAGCCTATCTGCAAGAATTTTTTGGTAATAGACAAATTAGTCAAGGACTATGGCCGTCACGCTCTCCAGATCTAACTCCACTGGACTACTCAATTTTTGGATATTTAAAAGATAGTTTTCCAAAGAAGACTGCATACGTTGCAAGGCAGAAATCGTAAATGTTTGCCGAACCATTATTTGTTTTTGTTTATTAAATAATTTAGTTTGATTACTTTAATAACTGGTACTGTTCAGAAAGGGAAATCCTCAGGCAGATCCTGAGTATCAGGAGAGGTTGTTGCAGATGTTCGTTAACGACTCGAAGTATGCCCTCAAAAGTCAATTCGTAAATTGGCTATGCAAGCTGGAATTCCATCGAGCACCTGCCATAGAATTGCATATAGAAACTATAACTTCTCAAATGCTAATCAACATTTTCAACAATAACAGAAGACGGGTGAAAATGTGTTTACAAGCAAATGGTACACATTTTCAACATCTGCTTTGATTATATATTTTATTTATTAATTATGTTTTTTGAATCTTTACTTCTTTTTACGTTTCCGTTAATTAAATAATTTGCTTTGATTGCTTTAATAACTATATGCGATTGTTTTATTGTCTGCTAGTCTTAAATTTGCAATAGTAAAACATTTTGTAACATTGTCAGATTTAAAGCGGAGCAATTATTAGATTTGTCGCAGCTCGTTTATTTCATTAATTCCTGCATGATTTTCAGTTTACAGCTTGTTTGTGCCGTGGAGTAATCTGCCCCACTTGGGGATGTTGCCTGTGAGGACTTAATTTTCATGCATATCTGGTTATTTTTATGTACACACAATTTAAGAATGCCCTCGATTTTAAAAGTAAGGTGATGTAAATAATGTACATTTAAACTCGTGGGCCCTTAAGTAATTCTTCATTGTAGTCTTTTCATGTGCTTGGAAGCCACAAAAATTGCTGAAACTAATAATAATTTAGTATTTGAGTAGTGAAATATTGACTGACACAATTGAGATTTGAATTGCACGAAGATAGCTTTTAATGCCATCTTCATGAGTAATGAAGTGAAATGTCCTTAAATAATTCTTCATTGTTGTCTTTTCATGTGTTTGGAAGTCACAAATATTGCTGAAAGTAATAATAATTTCGTATTTGAGCAGTTAAATATGAAATTCCACAATAAAAATTAGAATAGCATTAAGATAACTTTTATTGCCATTGCATGTCTAATGAGTGTAAACGAAGATGCTTATGTCAAAAATAGAACCATTTTTACTGGAGCGGAACAAAAATGTTTTACATGGTTACGTAATTACAATCATTTAGGTACACCTTGTATTTCCCGAGGTTTTGGAAGGAGCGCTTTATTATCGTAATAGATGTAAATGGATTTTATTAGTAGGAAGGAACACCTACGGATTGTAATTAAGACAAATTGATATTCGGTGCCGGTGTCGGTTATTTAAACTCGTGGGCCCTTTAGTAATTCTTCATTGTAGTCTTTTCATGTGCTTGGAAGTCACAAATATTGCTGAAACTAGTAATAATTTAGTATTTGAGTAGTGAGATATTGGCTGACACAATTGAGATTTGAATTGCACGAAGATAGCTTTTAATGCCATCTTCATGAGTAATGAAGTGAAACATCATTAAATAATTCTTCATTGTTGTCTTTTCATGTGTTTGGAAGTCACAAATATTGCTGAAACTAATAATAATTTCGTATTTGAGCAGTTAAATATGAAATTCCACAATAAAAATGAGAATAGCATGAAGATAACATTTATTGCCATTTCATGTCTAATGAGTGTAAATGAAGTTGCCTATGTCAAAAATAGAACTATTTTTACTGGAGCGGAACAAAAATGTTTTACGTGGTTACGTAATTACAATCATTTAGCCTTCTAGTTTTTTGTACTTTAGCCTAACGTCCGTGTAGGAGACGGCACTTAAAGAAGAAGTCATGGTGCCAAGCACGACCGGCGTGTTCCTGGTGACGGCGACAGGTCTATTTTTTTACGGCTTCGTGCAATTGTTTTTCTTTTATGTTTTTATTTCGCCCTAATTCAGTTGGGTCGTTGTTAATTTTGGTGAAATTGAAGGTGATTTCGAGTGTCACTTTCCAAATTTGCTTTATCGCGATGGGCCGGTTTGATTGCGCAAAGGGCCGGCCGCAATAAAGCGCAGGCCAATTCGCCGCCCCCCGTGTTGCAATATTAATATTTTCGTGCGGCGTCCGGGGCAATGAAAGCTGATTAGGTCCGGAGGCGGTGTGCGGCGGCATGATTCACGCCGGGGGCGGCCTTGCGAGTGACCGCCGCCGAGGCTTCATTACGTCTTGGTTATTGAAAAGCGCGGGGGCGGCGGCCCCGGTATGATAAATCGACAATGAGTCTTATTAGCGGCGCCGAATTGGGAGACGTTAATTCCATATCTGTGAGTCAATAGCGGCTGATTAGGTTTCCTGGGCAGGCGGGCTGGTATTGAATGTTTGGCCCCCAGAGACAGTTTCTCTCGCCCGTAGGGTTGGGGCCCTGCTGACCGTCACCGAGACGGTCACATCCCTTATTCCATTGCACACGCGTCCCTTCTTTCGGCACTTCGCATTCCTTTGCAGAATCATTTGTAATCTGCATCACAAACGTAAGATGAGACTCGCAAAGTGATAAATTGATCTGAACTACTCCGGGATGGACTCCGCCGTCCGCTTTACATTTCATTAGACGAGGGTCTCTTTCACGGACATTTTTCGTTTGCGCGGGGCGGTAAATGGCTTTAATACATGTATTTGATAAAAAGCTGCTTTTTCACCCGGTAATAATTTATCTGGGCATGTAGATACGCAATAAGCGACGAGGCCTTCTTCCACCCTCCACCCTCAACCCCAACAACGGCCGCTGTTTTTCTTCGAGCCCCGTATTTGCTCCTAATTTTCCTTCTTCCGCTTTCCCCGGGCCGTTTAAATCATTAAGCGAGTTCATATTTTACTTTTCACTTATCGCTATCTTTAATTATACCCGAAAATTACATTTGTATGGTTATTTACGCCAGTATACCATTAAATGCTATATACACTGGGTAAACAAGATAAATATGGACTCAAATTCGTTTTCCATATACTGTTCCCACTGATTAGAATGCTCCAGCGGAAAAGGAGTCGTAAAAAGGTTTTCACGAGGGTGTCTCTTAAATCTAAACGTCACAACGGAGTGAAATGATATACGTCCCGCTCCCTGGGGTAGTGTAAAGTAGCAAACAAATTCATTATAAAAGTACATTAATATCTCGACTTTTGTTAATTCATTTTTATTATCATCGGAGGAGTAGTGATAGTAGTTAAACGCAAACTCTCCAGTGGGGAATAAATATTCTCGTCGTGTTTTCTGAAACAGATAACTTTTGCGCAGTAGCTCTACGTCAGTTATACCACTTTTTCCTTTTTTTCCCCCAGATTCCGTGGCACAAAGACTACTACTGCCCTTTGTGCGCGCCTCTAATAACACCCACGCACATGCACACACACACACACTCACACATTGCACAGCGCATTTCAAAACCGACCGCACGTGCAAATGCTAAAACAATTTTTTCTTTAATTACTTGGGAATTCCTGCGGAGTCGATCGTCAACCACTCATCACAGGAATTTGCTCGCGTGTTACTGAAACCAAGAAGAAAACAATTAATAGACTTCGAATCTCGGCCCGGCCGATTATGGGTCGCATTCTTTCGCAGATGGTAAATTTTGGGGGGCGCTACTCCGGCGCCCAGCCGCTTGGAAACTCTGTCAATCTCACGGAATTGATGGACAACGCTTGACCGATAACACATTACCCATCGATTAAATTTTCATGGAAAATACATGGACCTCCACACCTACCATTTTATTTCGCTCATTTGATGAATGACCCCTGTCAACGACCCACGCACACCCTAAGCCTCATTTCACTATAAAACTGACATTTCAGATCCATCCAATCTGTATTCTTAAATATTACGCAACAATTAATAACTATTTATAACATAGTATGTTATAAGTATGTAGTATAATACATATATATATATATATATATAAACATAAGTAACAAGTCCTCTAAATAAGTAGAGGCACGGAATATACGGAATATTAAACGTGAGGCGCTAGCCGAGGATTTAACCGGCCGAGTCCTTAAGACTGTTTAGAGGACGTGTAATATACAACGTTTTTTGCAATACCATTGCATTGGAACCATAAAAAAACTGTAACGTATTTTTATCACTAAATTATTTGTAAATGTCATTACATACGATAAGATTATACTACCACAATGATAGTTATACCTTAACTTAACTTATAAGCGACGTTGCCAAACAATAGCAATTTAAAACCTTCATTCTTGCATCGTTTATTATTCTCCTTCAAAATTTAATGAACGTAATTCTCCTGTTTTCCCCTTTTGTTTTTTTTACGACGTTCCTTGTGAGCTGGAATTAGTGTGGTGACAGTCATGTTCACCTCAAATCTTTAATCAGTTTAGTTTATACTAATGCATTTTAGTAAGAAATAAGCAGAGGCACGGAATATTAAACGTGAAGCGCTAGCCGAGGATTTAACCGGCCGAGTCCTTAAGACTGTTTAGTGGACGTTTTATTTTTTGCAATACCATTGCATTGGATCCATAAAAAAAACTGTAACGTATTTTTTATCACTAAATTATTGGTAAATGTCATTACATAGATACGATTTTACTACCACAATGACGTTTAAAATGCCTTTGCATGGGATCAATAAAAAACAGAATTTTTGCGCATTTTTATCATTCAATTGTTTCTAAATATCATGAGGTGTCGTCAAGATTTACAGTGACGTTTAAAAATGTGCGAATCAGAGACAAACTTGCACAATGACGTTTAAAATGCCATTGCATTGGATCAATAAAAAAAAACAATTTTTGCGTATTTTTATCATTCAATTGTTTGTAAATATCATGAGGTGTCGTCTAGATTCACAGTGACGTTTAAAAATGTGCGAATCAGAGACAAACTTGCACAATGACGTTTAAAATGCCATTGCATTGGATCAATAAAAAACAGATTTTTTGCGTATTTTTACAATTCAATTGTTTGTAAATATCATGAGGTGTCGTCAAGATTCACAGTGACGTTTAAAAATTTGCGAATCGGAGAAAAACTTGTACAATGACGTTTAAAATGCCATTGAATTGGATCAATAAAAAAACTGAATTTTTGGGTATTTTCACGATTCAGTTGTTGGTAAATATCATGAGGTGTCGTCAAGATTCACAGTGACGTTTAAAAACGTGCGAATCAGAGACAAACTTGCACAATGACCTTTAAAATGCCATTGCATTGGATCAAATGTGCGAATCAGAGACAAACTTGCACAATGACGTTTAATATGCCATTGCATTGGATCAATAAACAACTGAATTTTTGCGTATTTTTACCATTCAATTGTTTGTAAATATCATGTGATGTCGTCAAGATTCACAGAGACGTTTAAAAATGTGCGAATCAGAGACAAACTTGCACAATGACGTTTAAAATGCCATTGCATTAGATCAATAAAAAAACAGAATTTTTGCGTATTTTTATCATTCAATTGTTTGTGGTGTTGTCAATATTCACTGTGACGTATAAAAATGTGCGAATCAAAGACAAACTTGCACAATGACGTTTAAAATGCCATTGCATTGAATCAATAAAAAACTGAATTTTTGCGTATTTTTATGATTCAATTGTTTGTGGTGTTGTCAAGATTCACTGTGACGTATAAAAATGTGCGAATCAGAGACAAACTTGCACAATGATTGGTCAATAAAAAAAACTGAATTTTTGCGTATTTTTACCATTCAATTGTTTGTAAATATCATGTGATGTCGTCAAGATTCACAGTGACGTTTAAAAATGTGCGAATCAGAGACAAACTTCCGCAATGACGTTAAAATGCCATTGCATTGGATCAATAAATAACTGAGTTTTTGCGTATTTTTATCATTCAATTGTTTGTGGTGTTGTCAAGATTCACTGTGACGTATAAAAATGTGCGAATCAAAGACAAACTTGCACAATGACGTTTAAAATGCCATTGCATTGAATCAATAAAAAACTGAATTTTTGCGTATTTTTATTATTCAATTGTTTGTGGTGTTGTCAAGATTCACTGTGACGTATAAAAATGTGCGAATCAGAGACAAACTTGCACAATGATTGGTCAATAAAAAAAACTGAATTTTTGCGTATTTTTACCATTCAATTGTTTGTAAATATCATGTGATGTCGTCAAGATTCACAGTGACGTTTAAAAATGTGCGAATCAGAGACAAACTTCCGCAATGACGTTGAAATGCCATTGCATTGGATCAATAAATAACTGCGTTTTTGCGTATTTTTATCATTCAATTGTTTGTGGTGTCGTCAAGATTCACTGTGACGTATAAAAATGTGCGATTCAGAGACACACTTGCACAATGACGTTTAAAATGCCATTGCATTCGATCAATAAAAAAATGATTTTTTGCGTATTTTTATCATTCAATTGTTTCTAAATATCATGAGGTGTCGTTAAGATTCACAGTGACGTTTGAAAATGTGCGAATCAGAGACAAATTTGCACAATGATGTTTAAAATGCCATTGCATTGGATCAATAAAAAAACTGAATTTTTGCGTATTTTTACCATTCAATTCTTTTTAAATATCATGATGTGTCATCAAGATTCACAGTGACGTTTAAAATGTGCGAATCAGAAACAAACTTGCACAATGACCTTTAAAATGCCATTGCATTGGATTAAATGTGCGAATCAGAGACAAACTTGCACAATGACGTTTAATATGCCATTGCATTGGATCAATAAACAACTGAATTTTTACGTATTTTTATCATTCAATTGTTTGTAAATATCACGAGGTGTCGTCAAGATTCACTGTGACGTTCAAAAATGTGCGAATCAGAAAAAAACTTGCTTCAAGATATTTTAGAAGAAAATGCAATGTAATTCCCAACTTGTACACTTGTCATGTTTAATAAATCTGTAACGGAATTATAAAACCTGGCTAGGATACAAATTGGGAATTACATCCGGACGCACTGGACTGATGAGACCCACCAGGTCGAAACCGGTCTCAAGTTGTCCACGGAGCAATATCCAATTTGTACACGACATTTCCTTAAAAATTGTATTCTATATAAATTTCTAAAAAAAAAAACTGGAAACATTAACTGGGACAGTTAATATGTTCTAATGTCTGATCTAATTACTATGGATACCATATTAATTAACTTGAAAGATGTCTTATTTATCTGTCGAATTTTGTTGAAAGCCTCGTTCAAACTAATAAAAAAATGCTAAAATCTCAGTCAAGAGTCCCTGTTTTTTTTGTCGTCGTTAGTACACAAAAAAAAATATCTCAGTTAGACACAGGATTCAAATCAGTGATTCAAAACAGCAACTTCCGAGAAAAATTTGAAGCTCATATTCTTCAACATCAATAAATCAGTGATATCAGATTTGGCACACATTCCGAATCCAGTATTCTTGAATTTTCTACAGAAATTTTTCTACAAAAATCATGTACTTTTCTTGTAAGTAACTTATGTAACTTTTTTCTGTAGGCTCATTAAACAAATTGGAAAATTTAAAATTTTCGGAAATAAAGTATTCAAAATCCCATCCCATTTAACTGAATACAAAATTTATACCTACGCCTCTGGTTACCGATATCATTTAGTGTCAAGAAAATTTAAATTTTCAAAAATAAATGATTGAAAATCCTGTATGGCTTAATATAAAATTTATAATTGCTGGTGCAACCGATTTCGGCCAATTAATTGGTTTTCAAAATTGGTCGAAACCGGTTGCAAAACAATTAAAAAAATTAATTAAGGAAGTGGATACACGTGTTTATACAATAATCTAAATACCTTAATATGAGTCAAATGCAAGATAAAATGTATACCTCTAGTTAAGGTTATTGTCAGTAAATGTGTCAACACCTATAAATTATCGTCGACGTGTTTATTGCATACAATAAGTTTCCTCTAAAATTTAAATACAAATAGGAGTTATTGACCGTGTATACAATTAAACTTACAATTATAACATAGAACTTAACATTAATTTTAAGCAGGGGCGGATTTACGTAACGCAGGGCCCCTAAGCACAAATGTTTTTAGGGGCCCTCTTAAAAGTTGAAAATATATCATTAAAAAGAAATCATATTATTTGCTATTTCAATACATTCATATATATTTCAGGGCCCCCTGATTATGGGGGCTCTAAGCAACTGCTTATTTTGCTTATACGTCAATCCGCCCCTGATTGTTAGATGACATAAACTCGAAATAAAAGTAAGGGCTAGTTCATAGATTTCTTATGCGAAGCAACGCTACGCTATGACAATGCTATCGCTATGGGCATTTTCAACGTTCATGAAACGCTGTTGAAAATGCCCATAACGATTGCTTTGTCACAGCGTATCATTAGAAATCTAATCAGCCTTAAGAGTATAAATATCTTTCAGGATTCAGGTCTTTCACTTGTTAATTCGCCACATTATTTTTTTTAATTACTTTCTATCGATTTTAATAAACCTGAATCTAGACTCTCCCTAGGGATTGCAAGACCTTGCAATCTGCATCTGCGTCAATCTTGCATCTAGACGTGGTGAGAGAGCTTAAATATTAAGCGGTACAAACTAAGAAGCAATCCGTTACACACAGTAGCAAATCAAAATCACTATTATTATTATGACATTACATTGATAACAATTAAAATTAAATAGTTTATTTCATTACGTATTCAAAAGTAAGTAGTAAAACCAGTGAAGACAAGTGAGGTTAAGGTTCAAATACGTTTTCATTGAAACCAGCCTGTTTAATTTGACTGGCCATAAATCTTTTAAATGATTATTTTCTGTCCTTTTTAACACATTAAGAACGTAATTATATCCATATTCACATATGTATATAAAATTTAAAAGGAAAGGGTCATAAACAAGTCGACGATAATTTATAAGTGTTGACACATTTACTGACATCCTTAAAGCTCATTTACAGATTTCTTACGCAACGCAACGCTATGCTGTATAATTCCCGCAATGCTATGCTATGACAATGCTATCGCTATGGGCATTTACAATGCGCATTAAACGCTGTTGAAAATGCCCATAGCTATAGAATTGCCACTGCGTAGAATTGCGTCGCGTAACAAATCTATGAATCAGCCTTTAACTAGAGGTGTAGGTTATATTTTTTATTAAGTTCAACAGAATTTTCAATATTTTATTTCCGAAAATTGGAATTTTGCAATTTGCCAATTTGTTTAATAATTTCCCAGAAGCCCAAGAAAAAAAATCGTATATGATTTCTGTTACATCCTGTATAGCACTATAAAAAATAAAACTGCTTGGTCTGATTTGCATATTTAGACCCTAAACCTTAAAAACGGTACTCATTCTTGTTCAGAGGACTAATAAAAACCTTAAATACTGTGTATTCATTGTAGTTCAGAGTATAGAATTGTACTAAAACAAAAACCTTAAAACCTGTGTTTTTATTTTTAGTTCACACTAAAGCGTTTTATTAATAAAAACATTAAAAAGTGTATTCTAATATAAATCTGGCATACAGATGAAAGACTGAAAAAAAACTGTCAGATCAGTTTTATCAGAATGGAAAGCAGTAATAGCAGAATGAAATCAGTAAAATCAGACAAATATGAGTAATATCAGCTTAAAATCAATAAAATCGTATTTAAATCGGTGATATCGAATTTAATACATTAACACATTTATAAATCAGTATTCCCGAATTTTTGTTACACCCTGTATAGTACCATAAAGAATAAAACTGTTTATTCCGAATTGTATATTTAGACCCTAAACCTTAAAAACGGTATACTCATTATTGTTCAGAGTAAACATTTGACTAATAAAAACCTTAAAAACTGTTTATTCATTGTAGTTCAGGGTATAGAATTTGACTAAGAAAAACCTGTGTTTTTATTTTTACTTCACACTAAAGCGTTTTATTAATAAAAACATTAAAAAGTGTATTCTAATATAGATCTGGCATACAGATGAAAGACGATGAGATCAGTTTTATTAGAATAGAAAGCAGTAATAGCAGAATGAAATCAGTAGAATAAAACAAATATGAGTAATATCCAGCTTAAAATTAGTAAAATCGTATTTAAATCGGTGATATCGGATTTAATACATTAACACATTTATAAATCTGTATTCCCGAATTTTGGTTACACCCTGTATAGTACCTAAAGAAATAACACTGTTTAGTCAAAATTGTATATTTGGACCCTAAACCAGTATTCCTGCATTTTTGTTACACCCTGTATAGCACCATTAAAAATAAAACTGTTTAGTCAGAAATTCATATTTAGACATTTTGCCTTAAAAACGGTGTACTCATTATTGTTGAGAGTAAAACATTTTACTAATAAAAACGTTAAAACTGTGTATTCATTCTAGTTCAGAGTTAAGAATTTTACTAAGAAAACCATAAAAACTAAATATTCCACTTTAGTTCAGAGTACCAAATTTGTATACAGCATGCCTGAAGACTATTCTTCTGAAAATTTGACGTGGTTTGTGTATGAAATAAGTGAGAAAATCGAGGATGTAACTTTCGGAATTGACAAGCATCGGTTATGTTTTACTGAAATTCATGAAAATTTATAAATAGCATATTTATTTCATGATTTGTATTTAGTATATCTGATGACACTCAGCCTGAAAATTTGGCGAGGTTTCTATATTAAATAAGTGAAAAAATCGTGGACTTAACTTTCGGAATTGACAAGCATCGGTTATGTTTTACTGAAATTCCTGAAAATTTATAAATAGCATATTCATTTCATGATTTGTATTTAGCATATCTAATGACACTCAGCCTGAAAATTTGGCGAGGTTTCTATATTAAATAAGTGAAAAAAATCGTGGACTTAACTTTCGGAATTGACAAGCATCGGTTATATTTTACTGAAATTCCTGAAAATTTGTAAATAGCATATTCATTTCATGATTTGTATTTAGTATATCTGATGACACTCAGCCTGAAAATTTGGCGAGGTTTCTATATTAAATAAGTGAAAAAAATCGTGGACTTAACTTTCGGAATTGACAAGCATCGGTTATATTTTACTGAAATTCCTGAAAATTTGTAAATAGCATATTCATTTCATGATTTGTATTTAGTATATCTGATGACACTCAGCCCAAAAATTTGGCGAGGTTTCTATATTAAATAAGTGAGACAATCGTGGACTTAACTTTCTGAATTGAGAAGTATGGGTTATTGTTTACTGAAATACCTGAAAATTGTTAATTGGACACATAGTATTGGATTTTTATTTAGTATATCTAAAAACATATGAAAACTAACTAACTAAATCTAAACTAACACTTAGGTAATTAGAGTCAATAAATAAATAATGCAAATTTTACTTTGTAGGTATCACAGTTTATAAAATAATAATAAACTGTGATACCTACAAAGTCAAAATTACTAAACCGTGATACCTACAAAGTCAAAATTACATTATTTATTTATACATAATGTATCACGAAGTAAAAACCTCCAGTGTTAATAAAATTAGTGTCAACTTTAATTATTATAATTTTGTGGAAAAGCAAATTCATTTATTTTGCAACTTATTAAAGGTTAATTATTCCAAAATAAAATATAATTTATCTACGAGATCAATGTGTGGTGATAGTTATACCTTAACTAAATTTATTTACTTAACTATAGTAGATAAAACAACACAGCTTCTAACTCACCCCCCGCGAATATTTCGATTAATTTAATTCGCGGTTTGATTCGCGTGAATCGCGCAAATAGCTGGCGTAATTAGAGTAATTGTGGTGTAAGTACCGCTAATAATTGTCGAGATTATCCCATTAAAACACGAATCCGCCACTTTAATGATGTAATTACCCGCAAATCAGCCGATTAACGCGAATCAAACCGCGAATTGAATTAATCGAAATCTTCGTGGGGGCGAGTTAGAAGCTGTGTTGTTTTATCTACTAACTATTAGCGACGTTGCTCAATTATAGCAATTAAATTATATGCATCGTTTATTATTCTCCTTCAAAGTCAAATGAACGTAATTCTTCTGTTTTCACCTTTTGCTTTTTTTGAAGTTCCTTTTGTGTCGGGATTAGTGTGGTGACAGTCATGTTCACCTCAAAATTTATCAAGGATGCTGTTCAATTTTTATATTAACATGTTATACCCAGCCTTTACAAATCATCTTCATGGAGAATTTTTGACTTTAGAGTTTTATGATTTTTATATCTTTTATATTGAACTTCAAATGTAAGAAATTTATATCCATATTCTACTACATACTTAAAATTATGTCGTTACACTTATTAATATGACAAATGTACCTACAAAGAAGTTTATGGTACTAAATGAATCAATTTAGGTGTTCATTTGATTTATGCTACGGAGAGTATTAGAAATCTGTTTATACTTTCTTTGTGGGTAGAAATAAAAGGGTTTTTTTGCCGAAAACAAATATTTTGTCCAAAAAGTCACTGACTTATCAAACTGCCCTCGTGTATGAATTCTCCAGTTAACTATTTGCAAGTTTGGTAGGAGATTGATTGTAGTGTAAGGGTAGTTGTGTAAGTAATAAAAATCGGTACGGTGAAAATTGAGTTGCGAGTTGCAAAAAATAAATGGCATGAGTAATAGAAGTTGCAAGTTTTGAAAATGTAAGCTCCGTACTTGAATCTGCACCTTGCCTGAGTGGGGGCAGTTTTATTACTCGACGTTGGCCTCTTAAGGGTGTCAGTGCACTGTAACACATACCCCATCTGGGATCGATAACGCAAGCTGAGGGTGAAAAATATAATAAATTAAAAGAAAGCGCGACACGGGGCGATAAATTGTATCGCAGTTGTATATAAATTAAGTTTCAATTGGTGGCAAAATTCCGGGCAGGAGGAAGAATGATGATCTAATCAGTGGGACAGCGGGAAGGTGTTAAGTTTACAGTTTTGGGCATAAATTGCGAAATATATCGCGTTTCATTGGTGGCAAGTGATAAATAAAGTTGGCAGAAGCAGGCAGCCGCCACAGAAAAAAAAGAGCGAGGCGTAAATAAATTTTGGGAGCCGCATTTCAGTGGAAATCTTCAATTCCTTATCAGATAACGGCCTTTGACAGTTATAATGTCTATATGCATCACACGGGGTAGCTTCAGGTACCGTGTTTTAAGGGTAAGAGGGTAAAATTCATAACGCACCGTACCCCGCTTGTCACAATATATCTCTTACTCCGTTACTTTCTCATTTTAACGACCGATTGTTATCTGCCTATTTGCCCATTTAAATAAAAACATTATTCTCAGAAATTTAGTACTTGGTATCACATAATTTACTTTATTATTTGCGCGCTGTTATCTTCGTCCGCGGATTACTGTGGGGTTGCTGCTATTGGAAGTATGTTAATTATTATTCTTTGGTGGTGTAAAAGTGGTGGCTGCATTGCGACAGGAAGCCCCGAAGAACTTTCAACATCTATTAGATTACAAGCCACGCAGACTAGCCGACGCTTACGGGAAAAAGGGAGATACAAGATCAGTTTACTTGTTTACAGCCTTGTCAAAAATCATAATTATGGAGATGTTTCGGCTACCTGTTCACTCACCAGCCGGGCTGACTTATGCCCGGCCATACTTCACTTATTTATGTCTTTATTTACAGTGAAAGCCTCTTTTATCTCCGCGTTCTATCGTGCGGCCCCAAAAAATCCACGATTAATTCGGATTTGAATGGCTTCATAAATTGTGCACACCCCCGAGCCCCCGCCGCACCCCCGCACGCATACCGTGCACCGCAAATTACCACCAACTTATGTGATTATTGCGGCGGTAAAACGACAAGCCAAACAGCGACGTCCGCCGTATCACTGTCATATTATCCCCAGCGATCAATCACACCCCCTGCGCCGCCCCCGGGCACTTCAGGAAAAGAATTCCGCCAATTTTTCTTTAATTCAGTGCATGTTTCGCTTCGATTATATTGGCTATTTCACAGTGCATTGGCTCCACGCGAAGGGATGCATATTCCTAGTATTGTATATATTTTAGCGCTTTTCCCTAGATACTTTAAAAATCTGTTAGGGCCGCTTTAAATTCACAATTACATACCGGATATGTGATTTTACGGCAAATTTATTCTGCGAAAAAATACTACGTGATGTAACGCTTTGCATCCGAACCCCATTATAGGGAATTATTTTTGTAAGGGCAGAAGGTACAAATAAACACAATTTCCAATACACGTTCCACGACATCATTACTTCCACGTAATACAACATTCCTTTAACCACTTGCAGTTTGGGCGGTATTTGATTGTCTTTAAAACTCATTCAAATTACTTCTCCATAAAATACACAGATTATCATAATCTTTCCATTTTATTATCCATAATATCATCAGCCAAAAAATCAGTTAAACGATTTCTTACTTATGTACGTATTCAGCAATACAGAGCCAATGGTAAGGCAAACGAGGGACATGCCTCAGATGAACATTGGGAAAGTGCCCAAATTGGTGAAAAATTACAATTAATGAATTACAAAATAAGTAACAACATCGTCAGTAAATTGACAAACAATCAGTAAAACCTTCGATTACATTTTTTACTTATGTAATCAGCAATATAGAGCCGAGACAACTGTAAGGCAAACGAGTGACTTGACTCAGATGAGCATTGGGAAAGACCCCAATTTGTTGAAAAATAAAAATTTATGAATTGCAAAATGAGTAACAATATCGTCAGTAAATTGAAAAACAATCAGTAAAACCTTCAATTACATTTTTTACTTATGTATTCAGCAATACAGAGCGATGAACATTGGGAAACGGGCCCAAATTGGTAAAAAATGAAAATAAATGAATTGCAAAATAAATGACAATAACGTCAGTAAATTGACAAACAATCAGTAAAACCACCAATTACAATTTTTACTTATGTATTCAACAATTCAGAGCTGGGACAACTGTAAGGCAAACGAGGGACTCCTATATTATACATTCTCAGATGAACACTGGGAAGTGGCCCAAATTGGTAAAAAATGAAAATTAATGAATTGCAAAATAAGCAATAAACAAAATAAAAAGCCAAATGATTCTTGCAATTTGAAATACGCGAAAATTTGACACAACAAGAAAACGAGATATTTAATTCTATTAATTTCAACCAATTTCAACAAATTTTTCAATAATCGAATATATGCCAGAATAATGAGAAGACACAGATATTCGTGAATCTGCTTTAGAGGTTTGCAGAATATTTTCAAAGCAATATTTCTTTTAATGTTCCGCGAGTCCATCATTTTCAACCAATTTTTCAATCATTTATTATAGGCCAAAATAATGAGGAGACGCAGATTTTCCTAAATCTGCTTTAGAGGATTGCAGGAGATTTTCAAAGCAATGCATCTTTTAATGTTCCGCGAGTCCATCAATTTCAACCATTTTTTCAATAATTTATTATAGGCCAGAATAATGAGAGGCGTATTTTCGTGAATCTGCTTTAGATATTTGCCGGAGATTTTCAAAGCAATGTTTCTGTTAATGTTCCGCGAGTCCATCATTTTCAACCAATTTTTCAATCATTTATTATAGGCCAAAATAATGAGGAGACGTAGATTTTCGTAAATCTGCTTTAGAGGATTGCAGGAGATTTTCAAAGCAATGTTTCTTTTAATGTTCCGCGAGTCCATCAATTTCAACCAATTTCAACACATTTTTCGATAATTGAATATATGCCAGAATAATGAGAAGGCGCAGATTTTTGTGAATCTTCTTTAGAGGTTTGCAGGAGATTTTGAAAGCAATGTTCTTTTAATGTTCCGCGAGTCCATCAATTTCAACCAATTTCAACAAATGTTTCAATAATTTTTGAATATAGGCCAGAGTAATGAGACGATACAGATTTTTGTGAATCTGCTTTAGAGGATTGCAGGAGATTTTCAAAGCAATGTATCTTTTAATGTTCCGTGAGTCCATCAATTTCAACCAATTTCAACAAATTTTTCAATAATTGAATATAGGCCAAAATAATGAGAAGATGCAGATTTTCGTCAATCTGCTTTAGAGGATTGCAGGAGATTTTCAAAGCAATGTTTCTTTTAATGTTCCGCGAGTCCATCAATTTCAACCATTTTTTCAATAATTTATTATAGGCCAGAATAATGAGCGGCGGATTTTCGTGAATCTGCTTTAGAGATTTTCCGGAGATTTTCAAAGCAATGTTTCTTTTAATGTTCCGCGAGTCCATCATTTTCAACTAATTTTTCAATCATTTATTATAGGCCAAAATAATGAGGAGACGCAGATTTTCGTAAATCTGCTTTAGAGGATTGCAGGAGATTTTCAAAGCAATGTTTCTTTTAATGTTCCAATTTCAACCAATTTCAACAAATGTTTCAATAATTTGTAAATATAGGCCTGAATAATGAGAAGACGCAGATTTTCATGAATCTGCTTTAAATGTTCCGCGAGTTCATCGCACATTTTTGAAAAAAATTCTATGTTCACATTTAGATTTCCATGTATCCTTTTTAGTAAAGAAGGCAAAACGGATTCTGCCATCTAAGTACAAAATCTCAATTACCACAATGTATTCATAAGTTAAAACGAAAATTCCCGAAATAGTAAAGATGGGGTTAAGTTTCAAGTTTTCAAGTTTTCCATTTTCTGATAGAAAATTATGTGCAAAGTGTGGAAAATTTGATAATAATTTATAGACAAAAATTGTAAAAACTAATTCAATTTTTGGAAAATTTTGTATAATTTACTTTACAATTCCCAGTAAATTTTCAGATATAATCGTCACTGTTTCAAAAATTACTGTAAAAATGTCAATTATTACCATCAACATACACAAATGTTTGTATTACTTCTGTTCCATTTTGATATTGCTTTGTATTTGATATATTTTTTATTTTTCTATTATGCTTTGTATATTATTATGTAGCTTTATGCTAACAAATATTCTTATTATTATATTATTACTACCAGACATGCAATTATTATCGCTAAAGTTGAAATTATACCAAAATTCCAAAGATTATTACAGGCAACTTAACAATTTTTAGTAAAATTACAGGTGTTACAGTCAAAATTTTGTAGCCAAATTTTCAATTGTTAGTTAAATGTCAATTATAGTCAAAATTTCAAAAATTACTGACGATTACTGAAGTTTACTGTCAAAAAGAAAATTATTTCTGTTTAATTTTCAATTCTTTCGGCCAATAAGTATTTAAGTAGCAGTAGTGACAATGTTTTATTCCTACTCTAATTAATAATTAGATTAGTAATTATTATTATTATCATAATAATTAATTAATAATTATTAGTAATTATACTCCAATTGAATTTTAATAATTAGTATCTATTAGTATAATTAGTATCTTATTAGTAATTAATAATTAGTATTTGAAAAAGAAAAAGAAAAAGAACAAATCAGCAATCAGCAATTATTATTTAAATTTTGTTGTTACTATTATATTCAATTCTTTCTGTCAATATTTCAAAGAATACTCTGAAAATTTCAATTATTTCTGTATTATTTTTAATATCAAAAGTTCAACTATAAAAAAAAACTACTGTAAAAGTTTCAATTATACTTAAATTTTATATCTTACTGGCATTTTTTTTATTTTCGGTAATTTTCGTTAGTTTTCGTTAACTCGATAAATTTTCGGTCATCACCGTTAATGTTTGAAGGGTTACTACATCAAAATCTTAATGACTACAGCTAGTCATTGCTAAAATACTGCTAAAATTACAATGATTATTGCCAAAAATTTTAAATCTATCAAAACCCCAAATATTACAGGGACGCTTTTAATTTTTAGCAAAATTTCTATCATTACTTTCAAAATTTCAAAAATTACATTGTTATTTGGTGTCATGATGACAATTATTATGCCAAATTTACAGTTCTGGCAATGTATAATTACTCTAATCAAAATTTTAATGATTACTACCAACATTTCAATAATTACTGTTTATTTCGTTGTTTTTGTGATTAATATTATATTCAATTATTTCTGTCAATGTTTTAAAGTATGCTGTAAATCTTCAATTATTTCTGATATTTTACTTAATATCGAAATTGCAACAATTAACATAAAAACGTAAAAATGAATTATACTGAAATTTTACAGCTTACTGCCAAATTTTCAATTTTCGTAAAATTTTCAATTATTACCATCAATGTTTTAAGAATTGCATCACAATTTCCATTATTATTGCTAAATTTACAATAATTATTGCCAAATTTTTAATTCTACCAAAACTCCAAATATTAAAAATAAATTTTCCAAAATTTCAAAGATTTCGTTCAATTTTCAATTACAATTTTGAATAATTATTTATTACTCTCAAATTTCCAATGATTTCTTTCAAAATTTTATTAATCGGGTAAAAATCTTCGTAGTAATGTACTATCAAATATTCATAGTTACGTACTATCATGACTAATTTGTTTTTTTATAGTATTGCAACCAAACTGGAATAATTATTGTCTAAGTTTCAATTCTATATAAAATTTCAGGGATTACTGAAAAATGTTCATTCTTTGGTATCAACATTTCAATTATTACTGTCTAAGTTTCCATTCTCCAAATATTACAAATAAATTTTCCAAAATTTCAAAGATTTCGTTCAATTTTCAATTACAATATTGACTAATTATTTATTACTTTCAAATTTCTAGTGATTTCTTTCAAAATTTTATTAATAGGGTAAAAATATTCCTAGTAATGTACTATCAAATATTCATAGTTATGTACTATCATGTCTCATTTGTTTTTTTTTATAATATTGCAACAAAACTGGAATAATTATTGTCTAAGTTTCAATTCTATATAAAATTTCAGAGATTACTGAAAAATGTTCATTCTTTGGTATCAACATTTCAATTATTATTGTCTAATTTTCGATTCTCTCTATCAATGTTTAATTACTCTGATCAACATTTCAAAGATTACTACCAAATTTTCAATTATTACTAGCTTATTATTTCTGTTAAAATATTCATGTTACTATCAAAATTTCAATAATTTCTGCCCAAATATGAAATATTAATGGCAAATTTTGTATCACTCTATCATGTTGAAAAGAACTGTAAAGTTACAAATCTATCCAAATTTCAAAGATTACTGCCACATTTTTATTTGCTGTCATGATGACAATTATTATGCACTGCCTATAATTTTCAGTTCTTTCTGCCAATATTTAATTTATTTAATCAAAATTTTAATGTATGCCTTCTTATGCTCCTTGATTCTTTCTTCGAATTTTCTTCCTTTTTGGCTTTGTTGACTTAAACTCTTAGAGAGTTAGACTTAGACTCTATTGACGTAGATTTTTTTGCAGTCACCACACTCTAACAAATAGACGCCTTGACTTAGACTCTAGAGAGTTAGACTTAGATTCTATTGACGTAGACTTTGTTGCAGTCACCACACTCTAACAAATAGACGTCTAAGTTGTTTGCTGTTTTATCTTTGGCATTATTGATAAACTTGTTTAGGGAGTTGACAGTTTTAAATAACACTATTTTACCCAAATTTTCTAATTCTCTAGCTATTTTTATTGAAGGATTTCCATTCATATTTCCATGTTTTAATTATTACTATCAAAATTTCAATAAATAGTGTAAATTTTAGTAACATTTTTGTGGTTACTTGTGCTGCCATAATGACAATTATTATCTACTGTTTAACTTTTAGTTCTTTCTGCCAATATTTAATTGATTTAATTAATATTTTAATGATTACTATCAAAATTTCAATAAATAGTGTAAATTTTAGTAACATTTTTGTGGTTACTTGTGCTGCCATAATGACAATTATTATGTACTGCTTAACTTTCAGTTCTTTCTGCCAATATTTAATTGATTTCATTAATTTTTTAATGATTACTATCAAAATTTCAATAAATAGTGTAAATTTTAGTAACATTTTTGTGGTTACTTGTGCTGTCATAATGACAATTATTATGTACTGTTTAACTTTTAGTTCTTTCTGCCAATATTTAATTGATTTAATTAAAATTTTAATGATTACAATCAAAATTTCAATAAATAGTGTACATTGTAGTAACATTTTTGTGGTTACTTGTGCTGTCATATTGACAATTATTATGTACTGTTTAACTTTTAGTTCTTTCTGCCAATATTTAATTGATTTAATTAAAATTTTAATGATTACTGTAAATTTTAGTAACATTTTTGTGGTTGCTATTCTATTTCATTCAATGGTTATAGCTAATAGCTTCTATTCTATGGTATTCTATCAATATTTCAATGACGTTGTCGAAATTTCAATTAGTACTGATTAATTTTTTTATTGCAAAGATTGCAATAATTACTTTAAACATTTGAAGTATACTGAAATATGCTATGTGGCAATATTTGGAATTTTGATTTGAATAGTTATTTGAATAGTTATATGAATAGATATTTGAATTTTTAGCGTAATAACTACGCAAATTAATTATTTTAAGTGCATTTATGCATGGTACATCTATTTTTTGAGAGATCAGATTGATACCTATACAGTATTCTATATATATATAATTTATAATTTAAAAAATAAAATAAACAACACATGTTTTGCATGAAAGTTGATATGTATTTCGACTAATAATATACCGGGTGAGTTATACAAGGTGGTTGATAATTATCGTAATTAATTGAATGGCGAAGTTATTAATTTTGTCGAGGGCGAAGCTTTCGTTTTCATTGATTGATTTTGGTGATGATTGGTTTGTGGGTTTGGGCGATAGTCCGAATTGGAGGTGGTCAATGCCGTCGGCAATTAAATCAGGCAGAAGTTGGTCAATCGCCGATTTAAAGTGTGACAGTGCATCGTACACGTGTACGTGGCCGCAGTTAACCCGTTTTGCATACAAATGGTCACACGCGTGGCGTAACCCTGAGGATTTCCCTGCGAATGAGGACGAAAACATGATCGATAAAAAAATCGTCTAATTCTAATTCCAGAGACGAGTCGGGGGTACACCTTGTAGTCCGCTGGCAATACAAATAGGCGCTAGCAAAATGTGTGATTCGTAATTAATCGGTTTCGCACGCAGCGATGCAGCGATTTGGGTGGAAGTAATTTCCGAGCGGTAACTAAAAAGCGCTATGTGTGAATAAATAGTGGAGGGCAGATTTGTCTCGTGCGCCGCGCCCTGTATGGCATGTTGGCATGTGTAGCAACCAGTAATAATATGAATCCGGTCTGATCTGGGCATTCAGAATCGGCGTCTGACACAAGAAGGCATTCATGAAGTGAAATGACGGGGAGGCCACCCCTCGCCCTTGTCATTTAAATGCTGCGTGACCCCAATCATTCCGATAACAAATGCCTTTGCATCAAGTACAAGTATAACAAGATGTAAAATTAACTCTAAATGAATGCATTTAGTTGCATTTTAAAAGGGTCGGATTTACGTTTTAATTTCACACACAATAACGCCCGCAGTAAGAAATCCGAAAGGGTTGCGTTTTATGCGCCTCCAACGTGCAATTTTTCGCGGTACTTTCGAATTACCGGCGGTTTAAAAATAGCGCGCCCTCATCTTACGAACGTTTTAAATATGTATGCTTATTGGGCACAGGAGAGTCGAGCTGATTCCAGCGCTTAAGAACGCCATAAAGTGTGGATTCTGCCCACAAAGCACGGGAAAGAACTGTACCGCACGCTAAAATGTAAATACGGCAATAAAACTAAATCTGTGTAGATTTGCTTCCATCTCGAATTGTCGAAATAAGCATGCCAGGATCATGAGGATCGGGTGTACATCATAAACTCCGAATCGGTTCTTTGCCAGACCTATTTACCTGACGCACTTCACGAATTTCGATCAGCGCATAAAACCGAATCGAATCCTTTTACAAATACATATATCCCCGAAGCAAAACATTCAACCGCACTAAAACAACAACCCCTACCCTCGCACAAACCCCAATACCAGTAATAATTATCACCGCATAAAAACACATTTATGCCCGACCCTAATTTTATTAACCAATAAAACAAATACGCAATATTAATCGATTAGGACGCAAATCACACACGACCACCAAATCGCGCTTTAACTATTTGCATTTTAATTTTATGTCGCAAGGTACTTACGTTTTATTTTACAAACGACTTTCCCCGTGTTGGTTATTTCCTCCGCCGCATAAGAAATGCTCAAGATTAAAGCCGTAATTGCGCCCATGATAAATAGCAGAATAAAAATACTATTTGCATATGAAAATAACCAATGTGTAACAATAAAATGTAACAAGTATGTGACAGGAAATATGTACTGTAAAATTTCATTTTGGAAATGATGCGTTTTAAATTATCAAAGCAAAACGTCCCCAGGGACCATTAAATCGTTCGGTTTATTATGGGCCAGGGCGGGTCTCCTCCACAAGACAAATCTCGCGCTAACGTCTGCTGCGTCTTTTATAGAAACAAGGGAACAAGATTCATTACTGTACACATATTTTACTACACAAATTCTATGTGTACCAATATAACAACCTTTAAGATATATCGCGCCCCTCTTGCATTAATATTCATGCCGCGAACGCTCGAAATTATTGTAACATAATTCCATCCACAACAATCCCAGGCGATAATTCGCGATCGTCCGCGATTTTTCTCCCCGCACAAAGCCACCCTAATCTACCCGCCACTGCGCCTGGCAATTAAATGCATTGTACTTACGGGCCAGATAATTTAAGTAAGCAAAACACAACATTTCCGTATAATCTCATATGAATTAAACTTATATTGCTATAACATGCAAATCAGTTAATAAACGACACGGCGGTTCTAGTTTACGATACCTTCGGAGCTTTAACTTACTAATTACACATGCTTAATTAAATTCTATGAATGATTGCACGAATCTAATTAAATCGTATCGCTCTCGCAACACAATTGCGCCAGATTTTAAAATTCGCACATTCAAAGCACCAGTGGCATTAAAATCCTACAAACGACACTACACTACAACATAATACAATATCAAATCAAGCACAGCGTTGGAACTATAAAGAAAAAAAAAAGTGCAGCACGTGACTTCTACATACATTTATTAACATGAAAAATGAAAACTGATTAATTTTAACTGCAATTTTCTTAAAAGACTCAAAGTAAAGTTTTCTTTATGTAATTAAATAAAACAAACACTTTTCTTTGTTTATATCGCACTGTTTACTAAAATTAGTGACTATAGTCTCCTAAACATCACACTGTTTATTAAAATTAGTGACTATAGTTTCGATCACGTTCTGATCATTATCAAACTTAGAAACTATAAGTTTAATAATTTTAACTGCAATTTTCTTAAAAGACTCAACGTGAAGTTTTGTAAGTTATATTTAAGTAATTAAATAAAACAAACATTTTTATTTGTTTATATCACACTGTTTACTAAAATTAGTGACTATAGTCTCCTAAACATCACACTGTTCATTAAAATTAGTGACTATAGTTTCGATCACGTTATGATCATTATCAAACTTTCAAACTTAGAAACTATAAGTTTGATAATGATCAGACTCAAAGGTATACTTAAAGTAAAGTTTTGTAAGTTATATTTAAGTAATTAAATAAAACAAACATTTTTATTTGTTTATATCACACTGTTTACTAAAATTAGTGACTATAGTCTCCTAAACATCACACTGTTCATTAAAATTAGTGACTATAGTTTCGATCACGTTATGATCATTATCAAACTTTCAAACTTAGAAACTATAAGTTTGATAATGATCAGACTCAAAGGTAGACTTAAAGTAAAGTTTTGTAAGTTATATTTATGTAATTAAATAAAACAAACATTTTTATTTGTTTATATCACACTGTTTACTAAAATTAGTGACTATAGTCTCCTAAACATCACACTGTTTGTTAAATTAGTGACTATAGTTTCGATCACGTTATGATCATTATCAAACTTTCAAACTTAGAAACTATAAGTTTGATAATGATTAGACTCAAAGGTAGACACAAAGTAAAGTTTTGTAAGTTATATTTATGTAATTTAATAAAAAAAACAAACACCTTTCTTTGTTTATATCATACTGTTTACTAAAATTAGTGACGATCGTCTCCTAAACATCACACTGTTTATTAAAATTAGTGGCTATAGTTTCGATCACGTTCTGATCATTATCAAACTTAGAAACTATAAGTTTGATATGATCAGAATGTGATGGAAAATATAGTCACTAATTTTAATAAACAGTGTGATAAAAACAAAGAAAAGAAGAATTTTCGTGACTAAATTTTTTTAAGTTTTTTTTGTTGAAAGTTTATACTACAAAAATTTAATTTTTATGCCGTTTCGGTAAAATTTTCACTGCAATTTTAAATTATACGAGCAAAATAGTAGTCTAAATGTTAGATTATCACTTTGGAATTAGAAACTATAAGTTTGATATGATTAGAACGTGATCGAAACTATAGTCACTAATTTTAATAAACAGTGTGATAAAACAAAGAAAAGTGTTTGTTTTATTTAATTTCACCATGTATCACGAAGTAGATGCCTCCAACATTGACAAATTTATATTTATTTAAGTTAGGCTGACCATTTTGGTATCATATACGACAATTATTTATTAATAATTATTGGCAACAATCGATGAAAATTAAATTTGAAGGAAATTTTCATCAAACAATATAAATACAATACAAACAATAAGTATAGATTATATTTAATTTATATTAATATATTTTGGAATTTTAATTTGCTGCCATTTTTTTCTAAGTATAAATTTTATGATTTATAATTTTAGTCATTATAATTTTTTTTCCTACTTTCCTTTTCCTTTACTTTTTTCCTTTGATTTTCTCACTTATTTAACAAAACAAACACTTTTCTTTGTATATATCACACTGAACACCCATAAAAAAATTGTTAATTAATAAAACATTACTTTATTCTACGTGTTTGTTGCTTTCTTAAATTTTGCCCATAACTCTTTAACTATTATATTTTGGACAAAATTGTATAAGGCGTTTTCGATTAAAAATTAGCTAAGAAATATGCTCTTAAGCGGTACACATCGTGTCACGGGACACCCTATATATAATGATATATACGACTATGATATATACGACTATATGATATATAGTCGGATATAAAGAAAGAAAAGTGTTTGTTTTATTTAATTGCATCATGTGTCACGAAGTAGATACCTCCAACATTGACCAATTAATTATGACAATATTCGCGAAATATTTGCAAAATTAGGCAGACCCCTAACTTCTGTCTCATTGTCTCATGATGTTCATTTTAAAAAAACTTTTATTTCATATTTAAAATCAAAATCATTTTATTCAGTTGAAGATTTTTTTAAGGAAATTATAATCTGTAATAATTAGTCTTGCTACCACTTTCTATACACTTATATTTTGTGACCTCACGTACTATAACGTCTAATAAAGGATTTATTATTATTATTTATTATCATTTTTGCAAATATTTCACGAATATTGTCATATTTCTTCCAAATACAGATTAAAACAAACTTATGATAAAGTCCTATTCTAGTTGTCAATTTATTTTTAAAACTATCTTCAAATCTAGATTTTGCTATAAAAATCTTAATTTCAAAATTTGATTCAACTATCTTGAGCTGTTTTTGACTTATCGTGTTGTTTACGGAATTTTCAAAGCAGTGGTTTTATCTTTTGCATAAGAAAAAACTCGCAACTTGTTCATTTTCTATGAAATACCAAACGGAATATCAAAATATGCCAAAAAAAAACAACAAATAACGCGATTTCAGAGCAGTTGACCCAATCCTAAAAAATACGTGAATCATACTCTTCTTGAGTAAAAAGTAATGAATCAAAGAACTATCAACTTGTTGGTTTCCTGTAAAATTGAAAAAAGGAATATAAATCTTATGTAAAAACATCTAAACCACGATATTTCAGAGCAGTTGACTCAATCCCAAAAAAACACATGCATCATACTCTTCTTGAGTAAAAAGTAATCAATCAAAAAACTATCAACTTGTTGGTTTCATGTGAAATTGAATAGGGAATATAAATCTTATGTAAAAATCTAAGCAACGTTATTTCAGAGGAGTTAACTCAATCGGTGTTACCTATTCTATCCCAAAACAACGTCGTCATATTGAATTTCAAAAATTGCCAAAATTACAATGATTCAACTATCTTGAGCAGGTTTTGACTTATCGTGGTGTTTACGGAATTTTCAAAGTAATGGTTTTTTCTTTTGTATGCCAAAAAAAGCTATCAACTTGTTCATTTCCTATGAAATTCCAAACGGAATATCGATATTTGCCAAAAACACTATCAACGTGTTCATTTCCTAGGAAATTCCAAACGGAATATCGAATTATGAAAAAAAATACAACAGATATTTCAGAGCAGTTGACTCAATCCCAAAAAAAAACTTGCATCATACTTTTAATGAGTAAAATATAATCAACCAAAAAACTATCAACATGTTGGTTTCCTGTGAAATTGAAAAGGGAATATAAATCTTATGTAAAAAAAAATCTAAGCAACGATATTTCAGAGGACTTAACTCAATCGGTGTTACCTATTCTATCGCAAAAAAACTTCACCATATTGAATTCCAAAAATTGCTAAAATTACAGATTTTGTTCATTAGTACAATAATGAACGCTTTTAAAGGGGGTAACATATTCCACTCGTAAAAAAATCTGTTGTAATTCCCCCAAAAAAATGAATATTTATTTCGCCCTGTAAAGGGGCTCTAGCTTCTTACGTTGGTTGAGATTATTAGGGGGGGGGGGGGGAATGGGTTCAAGCCTCTTCAGAGCTTAATTCAGAGCCCCATCATGCCGGGGACTTGGTCCCCTCTAAAAATGTTAAGTGGTGTATAACATTTTCAGAGGGGGGCAAGTCTCTTACATCCCTGAAATTCATGAAACGACTCTTACTCCCCCTGAAATTTCTCAGAAATTAGGCTCAAGCCCCACAAGCTCCCTGAAATGTATTCAGGGGGGTTCAATCTCCTAAGCCCCACTGTACTCGACGCCAGTGGCATCTACTACCAAACTTTTTTTTAAATCTAAAGTTACTTTGATACCACTGAATATATTCAAAGAAAACCAAAATTTTGTCACAAAAATTCCCAAGTGATAAGCTAACATTCAGACTACTATTATGCTGTTATAGACAATTAGAAAATTTCAATGGAAATTTTACAGAAATACCATAGAAATCACATTTATGTGGTATAAATTTTCAAAGAAAAACAAAATTTGGTCACAAAAATTCCAAATAGATAAGCTGACATTCAAACAACTATTTTGATCGTATGATGAAAAAATTCAGTGAAAATTTTACAGAAATACTACAAACATAAAGATTTTGCGCTATAAATTTTCAAAGAAAAACAAAATTTAGTCACAAAAATTCCCAAGTGATGAGCATACAAGTGATGAACATTCAGACTACTATTTTGCTCGAATAATTAGAAAATTCCAGTGAAAGCTTTGAAAAAATACCATAAAAATCAAATGTTTGTAGAATAAATTTTCAAAGAAAAACAAAATTTAGTCACGAAAATTCCCAAGTGATAAGGTAACATTCAGAAAACTACTTTGCTCGAATAATTAAAAAAATACTGTGAAATTTTTTCAGAAATTCCATAAAAATCAAGTTTTGGTGGTATAATTTTCAAATAAAAACAAAATTTAGTCACAGAAGTTCCCAAGTGATAATCTACCATTGAGACTACTATTTTGCTCGTGTAATTAAAAATTTCAGTAACCATTTTACAGAAATGCCAAAAAATCAATTATTTGTGGCATACATTTTCAAAGAAACACAAAATTTAGTCACAGAAAATCTCAAGTGGTAAGCTAACATTCAGACTACTGCTTTGCTCGAATATTTAAAAAAATACAGTGAACATTTTACAGAAATGCCATAAATCAAATTTTTGTAGTATACATTTTCGAATTAAATCAAAATTTAGTCACAACATTTCTCAAGTGATAAGCTAATATTCAGACTACTATTTTGCTCATCTAGATGATTAGGAAAAGTCAGTGAAAATTTTACAGAAATTCCATAAAAAACAAATCTTTGTAGTATACAATTTCAAAAAGAAAAACAAATTTGGTCCCAAAATTCCCAAGTCATAATCAAACAATCAGACTACTATATTGCTCGTGTAATTAAAAATTTCAGTGAACATTTTACAGAAATACTATAAAAATCATATTTTGGTGGTATCAATTTTCAACGAAAAACAAAATTTAGTCACAAAAATGCCCAAGTGATTAGCTAACATTCAGACTACTACTTTGCTCGAATAATTAGAAAATAACAGAAATTTTCAGAACATTTTACAGAAAAACCAAAAAAACAAACTTTTGTCCTATAAATTTGATTTTTTTAAATTTTTGTAAAATTTTAATGGCCTTCCACATTAAATTTTTGCGATTTTCTGTTTGTCTTTGAAGTAGTAAAGACATATTTATCAGCCTTGTGCCCTTGGAATTTTGTAATTATATAAGCAAATTAATTTTACTGCATTGATACAATTTCATGTAAATTTCACAATTGAAATGAAAATACCATATTGTATCAATTTACATTTTCATTCAATTTTCATTTCGCGATTATATCTATCTACAAACAGAAAATCGTAGAAAAATTATGTGGAACACCATTAAAATTTTACAGAAATGCCATAAAATCAATTTTTTGTCCTATGAATTTGATTTTGTCTGGAATTTTGTAAATATTTAAACAAATTCATTTCTGCATTGATACAATTTCATGTAAATTTCATAATTGACACTTACATTCAATTTTAATTTCGCGAATATATCTATCTACAAACAGAAAATCGTAGAAAAATTATGTGGAACACCATTAAAATTTTACAGAAATGCCATAAAATCAATTTTTTGTCCTATGAATTTGATTTTGTCTGGAATTTTGTAAATATTTAAACAAATTCATTTCTGCATTGATACAATTTCATGTAAATTTCATAATTGACACTTACATTCAATTTTAATTTCGCGAATATATCTATCTACAAACAGAAAATCGTAGAAAAATTATGTGGAACACCATTAAAATTTTACAGAAATGCCATAAAATCAATTTTTTGTCCTATGAATTTGATTTTGTCTGGAATTTTGTAAATATTAAACAAATTAATTTCTGCATTGATACAATTTCATGTAAATTTCATAATTGACATTTTACATTCAATTTTAATTTCGCGAATATATCTATCTACAAACAGAAAATCTTTAAAAAAATATGTGGAACACCATTAAAATTTAACATAAATGCCATAAAATCAAAATTTTCTCCTATAAATTTTATTTTGTTTGGCACTTTTGTAAAATCTCAATGGTGTTTCACATAAAAATTTAACGATTTTCTGCACGTCTTTGAAGTAGTAAAGAAATATTTATCAGTCTTATGCTTTCCCTGGTATTTTATAACCATTTAAACAAATTAATTACTGCATTGATACAATTTCATGTAAATTTCATAATTGACATTAACATTCAATTTTCATTTCGCGAATATAAGGAAATCATTACATATGTTCAATTTCTATAGTATAAAATATTCATGAACCTGTAAAGGATCCTTTAGACTTACCCCGTGGATCCCAGGTTATGAACCCCATATCTAGACAAATGAAAGCATATAAATTAATTAGCTCATATTTTGCAAATCAAGGAATTCACATTATTGCATATATTATTATAAAAAGTAAATAATAAAAAGTATAAAAATTAATGCGACAGGTATAATTTAATCATTATTGAGTGGCTTGTAAAATATATACAGTAATTAGTAATAAGATATCAATGAGAACAACTTACATGATAGTCACATTCTAACCGATTTAATGAAAACATAGTTTGTATGCTATTATTATAATATGCAAAAAAAAACTATGTTTTGTGAAGCATTATAAACTCGAACTTGCTGATACAGTTGTACAAAGTAGGGTTGGAATCAATCATGATTTAAAAAACAAAACCAAAAATCAATGAAATTTAAAAAAAACCACAAATAAATCATGATTTATTTGATATTTTCATACTTCTGATTAGTGTTTGCCGGTTTAGATGCGATTTGATTATCATCATGATTTAAATAATATGATTTAAAAAAAAAATATTGAATTTTAACAAGAATTGATAATCAAAACAAACTAATGTGTATCTAGACCAAGTGATGGACCAAAAAGTAGAAGAAATGAAAAATATTTCACTTACTTACAATTATCTTCTTTAAAGCATAGCTCTATAGTTACATTATAGTTTTAATTGTACACCTATTGCAATGCACAAACAGTGCAAAAACAATGATTAATTTAAAAAAAGAAGATTTAAATCAATGATATGTATTTTTTTTTAAATATTTGTTTTAAATCATTATTTAAATCATGATTTACATCAATTGATTGCAATCACACCAAACAAAGTAATATATTTTTATGTGGAAGAATGATTTTTTTAAAACTTAAATATGCATATGCACACCAAAATATCAATAATCAGCCCATCATATCATATATCAATATAATGAACTTTATTATCATCATAATTATGTACTAAATACAAAGGATAGATGGAATAGATGTTCATACTACTATCTATAAACTGCTGCTAGCAAAAAAACTACTGCTAATAAAATAAAGTCTTTTGTATTGTATAGTATTATTATTGTATTATCTATAAACGACATAAAACAATCAATGATTTTAATTTATTTAATTTTAATTTATTGAAAATATTTCCGAGTGATACATTTACTTTAAAAAAAGTAAACCTGATGTTTTATTGCAAACCTAAAAAAAAAAAAAAAATTCCTAATATATTGTTTAAAATCCATAAAGAATTCGTGCATAAAGTTTATATTTTAGAAAATATTTTCGAGTAGTAGTACTACGTACTTTAACTAGTTGTAGTACTAATGAGTAGCAATACTTTTGAAAAAAATAAACCTCATTTTATTGCATACAAACAAAAAGCAATTTGCATGTTGATATTTAAATATTCATAAATAAGAAAACAAGAAATAAGAAACAATAAGAATTTATGGAGAATTTTTCCTGATCTTTAGTCTCTTTAAAATATTACAACGGAGTGCAATAATTTTTTACGGATAATAATTATAATCTATAAAATATATTTGTAAGTATCGAAAATAACAAAATTATAAAATATATTTGGTTGTTAAATTTATTTAAAACGTTGAATTTTTTTTTGTGCAAACCATAAAAATATGTATTCGCACATAAAAAGTGTATACAATTATAGGAAAACCGTAAAATAATTGAAATTTCGTTTTATTTATATTGTGTAGCTTAAAAGGTAATTTTCAGCGGTGGCAGCAATAATGGTGGAGGCGCCGGGCGACCGATTGTAATTAGCTGTAATGTGATAATTTAGGGCCGCTAATTCAAATTTCTTTATCATACTACTGATATATAGATTCAGTAAGGATTGAATTAACTTAATTTTGGTAGTATTATGTAAAAAAAATATTAGAAATATATTTAATTTGTTAGTGAAAAAAGTACAATTTATGGAAATTATGGGCGGTTTTTGGAACACTGCTTGGAAACTTTTGCGATATTTGCGCTGTATATATTGGATTATGAAGGAGTCGATATTTTCCATTATCTTGAATGCAAAATCTTGATTATGAAGGAAATCGAAGTTTAGATTATAAATGAGTTCAAGCTTAATTTAATTTATGCTTCTAAATATTTGTACGAAAATAAGCGCATAATTTGCTTACTAGTGTGCTATATTTGTCTGATTCTGCGATCGGTATGCTTTAAATTCCAATTGCTAGACGTGCATTGACCTGAGCTGCGATCGATCAGTTAGAATATTAGAGTACTTAGCCAATTAGAGTGAACAACAACCGTGCATTTCACACCATTCCATCCGGGCCGTATCGCGTGAGTATTTAGCGTCCGGAATAATTAGAATACATCAGAGGCGGCCTGCCAGCGGCGCCGATAGGACGAAATTCGAAATAATACAGGCCACGGCCATGCGCACCAACAACGACCACTTCGTCGAGTGGAGCCTACGGTCGGAGGATGCGCCCACGCGAGGAGGCCGACCCCAAAAGCGGAGCGGGGCTTGGCATCCTCACGATCAACACCAGAAAGAGACGGAGCTTTTCAGTAGCTTACCGGACTCCATCGAGCAAACATTGGTTAGAAGGGTTAGAATTCAGTTAATCTACAATTTTGTACAACTACAAATACTACTACGAAGTAAACTACTAAGAAGTTAGAATAATAATGACAATTTCTTTTACGGTTGTAAGTTATAATAAGTAATAATAATTTATTAATAAACAATTATTGTAGGGAGCTTTAAGAATTATAGTATACGGATTAAATTTTCTTTTTACTTTTTCACAAACTTGCTAATTGTTGATACAGACGGAATTGGTCGATTGTAAATTTAACCGAAAATAAGTCACGAACTCTGCGTAAACTGACGCCACTGTAAAATGTTTGGAAAATGAATACCCTCTCTTTATTGGAATAACTCAGATTATAGTTCATAGTAATTGATATCTGACTAGTAAAATTGTCTTCACTATAGCATGACATTTGTCAAACTCATGGCAAGGATACATTGTTCAAATTATTCTTATTATTTCTGAGGTGAATAAAGGGTTCTTAATACAGCAAATACATAAGATTGAATAATAGCTACTGCTGATTCTAAGATTAGTAAAAGTTAAAGTAATTAATAATTACTAATAATGACATTTGAAAAAATCTAGTTAAATAATTTGCTTGTATCCTACGAAACATTTCAGCATTTTCATTGATTTTGCATTTCTTGAACAAAGTCATCTATTACTACTTATTAGATTACTTCTCTAGAATAAAGAGTTCTTAATACAGCAAATACATAAGATTGAATAATAGCTACTGCTGATTCTAAGATTAGTAAAAGTAAAAGTAATCAACAGCTGAATCAGCAATTTTTCGACAAATTCGTTGATTTTATATAAGTTTGTGCAATTTTTTGTATAGTTCCAACGAAATAATGACTAATAATGACATTTGAAAAAATCTAGTTAAATAATTTGCTTGTATCCGAGGAAACATTTCAGCATAACATATATGATTTGCATTTTCATTGATTTTGCATTTCTTGAACAAAGTAATCTATTACTACTTATTAGATTACTTCTCTAGAATAAAGAGTTCTTAATACAGGAAATACATAAGATTGAATAATAACTACTGCTGATTCTAAGAATAGTAAAAGTAAAAGTAATTAACAGCTGAATCAGCAATTTTTCGACAAATTCGTTAATTTAATATAAGTTTGTGCAATTTTTTGTATAGTTCCAACTAAATAATGACTAAGAATGTCTTTTGCAAAAATCTAGTTAAATAATTTGCTTGTATCTTAGGAAACATTTCAGCATAACATATATGATATGCATTTTCATTGATTGTGCATTTCTTGAACAAAGTCATCTATTACTACTCATTAGATTATCTCTCTAGAATAAAGGGTTCTTAATACAGCAAATACATAACATTGAATAATAGCTGCTGCTGATTCTAAGATTAGTAAAAGTAAAAGTAATTAACAGCTGAATCAGCAATTTTTCGACAAATTTGTTAATTTTATATCATTTTGTGCAGTTTTTTGTATAGTTCCAACGCAATAATGACTTATAATGTCATTTCAGCATAACATATGTGATTTGGATATTCATTGATTTTCCTTTTCTTGAACAGATTTCATGATGTCATTTATTACTACTCATTAGATTACTTCTCTTTTCATTTATTTTGCATTTCTTGAACAAAGTCATCTGTTACTACTCATTAGATTACTTCTCTAGAATAAAGGGCTCTAAATACAGCAAATACATAAGATTGAATAATAGCTACTGCTGATTCTAAGATAACTAAAAGTAAAAGTAATGCTGAATCAGCAATTTTTCGACAAATTCGTTAATTTTATATAATTTTGTGCAATTTTTTGTATGGTTCCAACGAAATAATGACTAATAATGACATTTGAAAAAATCTAGTTCAATAATTTGCTTGTATCCTGGGAAACATTTCAGCATAACACATATGATTTGCATATTCTTTGATTTTGCATTTCTTGAACAAAGTCATCTATTAGTACTCATTAGATTATTTCTCTAGAATAAAGGGCTCTTAATACTGCAAATACATAAGCTTGATTAATAGCTACTGCTGATTCTAAGATTAGTAAAAGTAATTAACAGCTGAATCAACAATTTTTCGACAAATTCGTTAATTTTATATAAGTTTGCGCAATTTTTTGTATAGTTCCAACGAAATAATGACTAATAATGTAATTTGCAAAAATCTAGTTAAATAATTTGCTTGTAACCTAGGATACATTTCAGCACATATGATTTGCATTTTCATTGATTTTGCATTTCCTGAACAAAATCATCTAATATTACTAATGGGATCACTTCTCTAGAATAAAGGGTTCTTAATACAGCAAATACATAAGATTGAATAATAGCTACTGCTGATTCTAAGATTAGTAAAAGTAAAAGTAATTAACAGCTGAATCAGCAATTTTTCGACAAATTCGTTGATTTTATATAAGTTTGTTCAATTTTTTGTATAGTTCCAACGAAATAATGACTAATAATATCATTTGAAAAAATCTAGTTAAATAATTTGCTTGTATCCTAGGAAACATTTCAGCATAACACATATGATTTGCATTTTCATTGATTTTGCATTTCTTGAACAAAGTCATCTATTAATACTCATTAGATTACTTCTCTAGAATAAAGAGTTCTTAATACAGCAAATACATACGACTGAATAATAGCTACTGCTGATTCTAAGATTAGTAAATGTTAAAGTAATTAACAGCTGAATCAGCAATTTTTCGACAAATTCGCTAATTTTATATAATTTTGTGCAACTTTTTGTATACTTCCAACGAAATAATGACTAATAATGACATTTGAAAAAATCTAGTTAAATAATTTGCGTGTACCCTAGAAAAATTTCAGCATAACACATATGATTTGCATTTTCATTGATTTTGCATTTCTTGAACAAAGTAATCTATTACTACTTATTAGATTACTTCTCTAGAATAAAGAGTTCTTAATACAGGAAATACATAAGATTGAATAATAACTACTGCTGATTCTAAGAATAGTAAAAGTAAAAGTAATTAACAGCCGAATCAGCAATTTTTCACAAATTCGTTAATTTTAAAGTTTGTGCAATTTTTTTGTATAGTTGCAACGAAATAATGACTAATAATGACATTTGAAAAAAGCTAGTTAAATAATTTGCTTCTATACTAGGAACATTTCAGCATATTTGATTTGCATTTTCATTGATTTTGCGTTTCTTGAACAAAGTCATCTATTACTACTCATTAGATTACTCTAGAATAAAGGGTTCTTAATACAGCAAATACATAAGATTGAATAATAGCTACTGCTGATTCTAAGATTAGTAAAAGTAAAAGTAATTAACAACTGAATCAGCAATTTTTCGACAAATTCGTTAATTTTATAAAAGTTTGTGTAATTTTGTGTATAGTTCCAACGAAATAATGACTAATAATGATATTTGAAAAAAACTAGTCAAATAATTTGCTTGTATCCTAGAAAACATTTCAGCATAACAAATATGATTTGTATTTTCATTGATTTTGCATTTCTTGAACAAAGTCATCTATTACTACTTATTAGATTACTTCTCTAGAATAAAGAGTTCTTAATACAGGAAATACATAAGATTGAATAATAACTACTGCTGATTCTAAGATTAGTAAAAGTAAAAGTAATTAACAGCCGAATCAGCAATTTTTCGACAAATTCGTTAATTTTAAAGTTTGTGCAATTTTTTTGTATAGTTGCAACGAAATAATGACTAATAATGACATTTGAAAAAATGTAGTTAAATAATTTGCTTCTATACTAGGAACATTTCAGCATATTTGATTTGCATTTTCATTGATTTTGCGTTTCTTGAATAAAGTCATCTATTACTACTTATTAGATTACTTCTCTAGAATAAAAGGTTCTTATTACAGCAAATGCATAAGATTGAATAATAGCTACTGCTGATTCTAAGATTAGTAAAAGTAAAAGTAATTAACAGCTGAATCAGCAATTTTTCGACAAATTCGTTAATTTTATATAAGTTTGTGCAGTTTTTTGAATAGTTCCAACGAAATAATGACTAATAATGATATTTGAAAAAATCTAGTTATATAATTTGCGTGTATCCTAGGAACATTTCAGCGTAACATATTTGATTTGCATTTATGCATAACATATGTTATCTATTACTACTCATTAGATTACTTCTCTAGAATAAAGGGTTCTTAATACAGCAAATACATAAGATTGATTAATAGATACTGCCGATTCTAATATTAGTAAAAGTAATTGTACAATAATAAGGAAATTTATCGATCTATTAGTATCCACGTAAAAGTTGATACCATTTTCTTGAGCGCTCTGTATTAAAAAAAAAACTGAACATCTTTCTGGTGCTTTGAAGTAAAACAAAAAACGTTTTAAAAGTTTTCTATGAAATTCACTGGGGAATGGGTAGACTTCAAAGAATGCAAATCGATTGTGAATACCAGAAGCAAGTAATTTGTCTGTGGTAAATGAAAAAATGTGGACTATCTGATGTTTATTGGCGATACGAATTGCGATGTAATAGAGCTATTATGTGGTATTCATAAATGCGATAATGATTTTCTTAGCAAATACGAGATATTGTTGGAAGATATTAATTGAATTTACAAAAATGTATTTTGTGTACGATCGATTTTCTTGGCTTAATTAATGACATGTGGCTTTGGAATCTTTCTCATGCAAAGTAAGCAAGGAAATGTAAATGTGAGGTATTAAGGCTTCCGCCTTATGCAAAATAAGTAATAAACACTTGAGCAGCACGCGCCATACAAATCACTCTTAATAACTCCTGACCAATTACAGTGATGTTTATCATTTGGCTGAAAGGCAGCTGAAAAACTGGCAAAAAAAAAGGAACGGCCGCCTGTTAAGCGTGCGACCTGTTAAATTACGTAAAGGAGGAGCTGAAATTATACACATTAATAAATCCATTAGGAGCGCTAATGCGGCTGACGGTCTCCGGAGCAGCACGCGATTCCGGGACGTTTCCGGGCGAGCACCCGAAAAAGCTCCGGGCGGAGTGGTGGCGCCACCCGGCGGACGACCCGCGAACCGCGTAGGTTGCAAAGCGCCCCGCCTGAGGGCGACACGCGTCCAAGGCGCGCGTGTTCTGCTGAATTCAAAGCGAGCCGTCGAATTTGAATAAGGCAGAGAAATGTCGCCAAGCCACGCCCGGCTGTAAGCATTCAGCAATTTGCGTGCGATTAATGTAAAGCAAACTGCGCGGCATTCGCGTGCTAATAATAATTTAATAATTACACCTTGGCAATCAATAAATATTAACACCGAGACGTGTAATTAGCGGGATCGGGCGTTCCGCGCGCGATGTTAACTACTATAATTAAGCCGATTATTGCAATTACAATCGAAATTACTTCGGGAAACGGCGGTTTGAGTTTGTCTTCGGCTCGACCCTCCGGCCGGCTCCCTAGTTTTTATGGGCAATACGATTTGAACTTCGGACCTTAGCCAGCCTCGGACGGAGCTTTATGTTCGGTCCAAATGGTGCTTTTTTTATAAAGTTTCGCTGCGGTCAATTACCCCATTGAGGAGCAATTTGAATGGTCCGCCGGCGTTATGGCTGGTGCGGAGTGTTCTAGGTGTTAATCTGATTGAGCACCTAACTAGATCTAAGGCCCTATTAAGGCCTCGGGGGGTGTAGCGAGTTGAAATGACTAAATGAGTAATTGCCAACATATTGCACGGTAGGCAGATTCGGGGCAGTCAATGCCTAGGCGTCGGATGATGTAGGGTTCCCCGCGCGGTCCCATTAGAGTGACTGAACGCGAAGGGTGTTAAATGCAAATTATTATTGAAAAGCAAAACCGTGTTAATATGAATATATTTAAAATTATTAGATCTATTAGGCACTAAAATTGGCCCTCGCTCGCCCATTACGAATTCAAATCTTTGGAACAGGGGTCGCACTTATTTAGCACTCACTTCCGGAGTGTGGGTGGAACGTAACGTCACATTAACATAAATTTCGACACGTTTGGTGACGTTCCTACTTTCTCTCCACCGACAATTACAACTCCAAAGAACGCCTAAACGCAATTCCAGGCAGGAAGTTATCGTCATCCAACACCATACAATCAAAACAATTAACCTATTACCTATTGATATTACACCTTATCGGTAGATGCATATTAATCAATTAAATTTTCTCTCTAAACTTTAATAACTCTCCAGGTATTTGGTGTCATTCTGAATCAGAAAAATTGTAAACTTTTTATCATAACTTATTATAAAATCGTTAAGGGTCTGAATTTTCAAAAAAAAGCCACAAAACAACATCCAAATCAATGTTCTCTTGTTATAAGCATTTTTTTTTTCATTAACTTTGAAGCTGAATTCTGCCCAAATCAAACGCATTTGTACATAGACAAGTTTTGTTACATCATCTTTTTTTGATCCCAGAAATCTGTGGTTAAGCCATTTCCACGTAATTTAAATACACCCTGTATAATGCTGTTATAGAATAAATCACATTGGTCAAACAAAACAAAAAAAAATCGTGGATTCTAGTAAATAACTGTAGATGCCCAAGTTAATCTGGTCTCAACTACAGGAAACAATATAGACAAAATTATAAAAATTACGAGTTGCACTACTTTGCCCAATGATTAAATGAGTAAATTCAGTTCAGTTAAAATATCATTAACCTCCTTTAGTATAAGTGCTCCTTAAAATGCCCGTAGAACGCGCTATTTAGATTATATATGCCGTAAACGATTTAATTTACTACATATAATGTAATAATCAATACCATATATAAATCGTTTTCATTAGTTTAAGTTATCATTATCATTATCATATCATTAGTTATAGTTAGAAATTAATCCATGAATTAATTAAATAATTAACTTAAAGCTTTGAATTTACATTATGAAGATTTTAAAATAACAATCTCAAATACAAAATATTAGTGTAAATTGCAAGCTTATTAAAAAATGCAACTCCTACAGAATTTCAGATGCAAATGAGGATTACAGTCAGTAGAAAAGCGAAAACTAAAGAATAGACGATTATGATTTTATTGTACAGCAGAATCTGGTAAATGGGATCAAATTCAAAGTAAAAAAGTAAACTTTAAATTTACTGAAGCTTAAAATACAGAATTTCAGAATTTGGCGATTATTTTTTTAAAGAAATGTTAAAATTTCAGCCCCAAATGAGTTTTAGAATGTAAGATGTAAGCAGAAATTATAGATTAAACTTTATACTGGCAGAAGAGAGATTAATTCATGACAATAATAAAAAAGATTAAAGTTGAAAATTGTAAATACAGAGCGTTCAGGAAAGTGGTGTCTACTTTTCCATTTAGTGCCAACAGATGGAACTCTTGACGTAAAATATAGTCTGGTAAATGGAATCAAATTCCAGGTCCAAAAGTAATTTTTTTTTTTCTGAAGTTCAAGTTGCTTAAAATACAGAATTTCAGAATTTGACGATATTTTTTTTTTAAGAAATGTTACATTTTCAGCTGCAAATGAGAATTTTAGAATGCAAGATGTAAGAAGAAATTGTAGATCACACTGTATACTGGCAGAAGAGAGATTAATTCCATGAAAATAATAAAAAAAGATTAAAGTTGAAAATTGTAAATACAGAGCGTTCAAGAAAGTGGTGTCTACTTTTCCATTTAGTGCCAACAGATGGAACTCTTGACGTAAAATATAATCTGGTAAATGGAATCAAATTCCAGGTCCAAAAGTAAATTTGAAATTTTTCTGAAGTTCAAGTTGCTTAAAATACAGAATTTCAGAATTTGACGATAATTTTTTTTAAGAAATGTTACATTTTCAGCTGCAAATGAGAATTTTAGAATGCAAGATGTAAGAAGAAATTATAGATCACACTGTATACTGGCAGAAGAGAGATTAATTCCATGACAATAATAAAGAAGATTAATAAAGTTGAAAATTGTAAATAGAGAGCGTTCAAGAAAGTCGTGTCCAGTTTTCCATTTAGTGCCACCAGATGGAACTCTTGACGTAAAATATAATCTGGTAAATGGAATCAAATTCCGCGTCCAAAAGTAAATTAATTTTTTTTCTGAAGTTCATGTTGCTCAATATACAGAATTTCAGAATTTGACGATTAGTTGTTTTAAGAAATGTTACATTTTCAGCTGCAAATGGGAATTTTAGAATGCAAGATGTAAGAAGAAATTATAGATTACACTGTATACGTGTATACTGGTAGAAGAGAGATTAATTCCATGACAATAATAAAAAAGATTAATAATGTTGAAAATTGTAAATATGGAGCGTTCAAGAAAGTGGTGTCCACTTTTCCATTTAGTGCCAACATATGGTAGTCTTAACGTCAAATATTTGTGATACTTTGTGATTGTGATGTTTTGTGCAACATCACAAAATAGTGTCATGTCCATGTTTCCATTTAGTACCAACATATGGTACTCTTGACGTAAAATATTTGTGATACTTTGTGATTGTGATATTTTGTGCAACATCACAAAATAGTGTCAAAGTAAATTGTAAATTAGGTTAAATCTGGTTATATGATGTTCTTGTATTCTAGGAAACATTTCAGCAATGTTGCAAGATGTATTTATTTTGCATCTTGAACAGTGCCATCTATCAGTATCCATTGTAAAAGTGGACACCACTTTCTTGAACGCTCTGTATAATGAAACAAAAACGTAAAAACTGAAGGATAAACGTATATTGACGTTGAATATCAGTATCAGTCAATGTTATATTTTGAACACCAGAACTTGAGTACCCACAAATCAGCAGTAATTGGAATCTGACAATCGGAATAGAAATACAGTAACAAATGGAAATTATGAAACAATTATAGTGGAATTTCAGTATTTGTTACTTTTTAAAAACACAATTTCAGAATATGAGGATTAAAAAAAACTATAGTAGTTGGAATTTTAGAAATGTGATAGAATCTTAGCAGGTATTAAATTTCAGAAACAGAAATTTCAGAACGCAAACGAGCTAAAACACATAAACTTTGTTCTGGCTAATTGAACGGCCAGAAATTTCGAATCCAGAATTTTAAATTCCAAAGCTAGTAGATAAGCTATGTTACTTCTGCCGAAAATTCTCCTAAGGATTTATAGGGGTCTAAATTTACTTTTTTCCGGTCGTGCGACAGGCGTCTCACAACTGTCTCATAGATGTCTCACATGTGTCTCACAGGTGCCTCACATTTGTCTCACAGGTGCCTCACATGTGTCTCACAGGTGCCTCACATGTGTCTCACAGGCCTCTCACACCCCTGTATATTTTCAATGCAAAACTGTCTCACAGATGTCTCACACGTGCCTCAAGACTGTGTCATAGATATCTCACATGTGCCTCATACCCGTCCCGCAAATGTCTCATACCTGTCGTACGACCGGAAAAAACTAAATTTAGACCCCTATCTGAATCCTTATGGGAATTTGCTGCAGAAGCAACAAAGCTTATCTACTAAAGCTTATAATAAAAAAAAGGAAGTTATGAGCCTATTGAAGTTAAATTAAATTATTTATTATTTTTAAAATACAGAATTTTAGTTAAAATTTAATGTTGCAAAGCAATTTGATAAATGAAATAGAATTTTAGCAAATTTTAATTTCGGAATTTCAGACAGTAAGTGGAATCTAAAATAAAATAAACTTTGTTCTCGTCGATTGAACTTTCAAAGCTTATAACCAAAAAGAAATTATGAGCATATTTAAATTAGATTTAATTAAGTTTTACATGTTTCCACATACTGTATTTTAGAATTTTAGTAAAAATTTATACCTACTAGTTAGAATTTAAGAAATGGAATATTAGCAACTATTAATTTCTGTTTTTAGTCAGTAAAGGAGTGGAATCTAAAGAAAAAAATAACATCGTACTAACCGATTAGATTTTGATGGCATGGCTATAATAATAATGAATTAAAAAGTAATATCGTCATAAATTATGAATCAATTGTAGTTGAACTTCATTATTTGTGTACTTGAAAATACAAAATTTTAGATTTTGAGCATTACAAAATATATATTGGTTAAAATTTGAGAAATGGTTTATAATTTCAGCATGTATGAATTTCAGAATTTCGAACAGAAAACAAATGAAATCAAAAATTTATATGGCAAGCCTATAACACAAACAAAATTACATCACAAATTATTAGTATAATGGAGTTAGATTTCATTATTTGTTGCTTCTCTGACACAGAATTTTAAAATTTGAGTATTGCAACTTGTATAATAACTAGAATTTGAAATGGAGGATTTTAAATAATAGACTCTTGTTCAAAATTTTGTAAGAGGAAGTGCAAATATTTTGGGAAGTTGTAGTATGGATGATTCTAAGTAAAAAATGTCATATGAGCATGTGTCCCATCGTTAATCAATGGTTACAACTGTCAATTACGATTTTTTGTCATTTGCTAAAAAGACTGCTAGATAACGCGATTTCACGTTTCAGGTTTTAAGGTGTAACTAAAAATTTAAAAAATCAATACTTAACCTAACCTAACCTCGAAAACCATTGAGTACTGGACCTCGGTGTATTAGATCTTTTTTCTTCTTTATTATTAAGCAAATATTATTATTAAAGCAAATTTTTTTGCAACAAATATATGAAAATTCCGTAATAATTTCAGAAAAAGTATAAATATCATGAAAAATAGCCAACCTAAAAAATCTACAACCAGAATATTTTTTACAAAAAACATAGACATGAACGAAATCTTCATACCTTGCCACCAACATGCATCAAGATCATTCAAAAAGTATATACAGTTTTATTTACTAACGAACTCTTTATTATTCTGCAATAAATATATCAAAATTTCATAATGTTTGAAGAAAATTGTGAATTCTGCATAAATATAATTAAAATTGAATGAAAAATACATATCTACTTAGAAGATCTGTAAATTTTGAAATTTAAGCAAATTTTATATTTGATTTTTTTATAATTTCAGATTTTGGGCAATGAAGAGATGATTTTCAAAGTTTGTTGACTAAAAGTTCGCTTTTATTAATACATTTTTATTTTAATGCACTTTATTACCAGGTACACATTTTGTGAGGTATTTGTTGCTTTTCCAATTAAAAAAAATTGAAATTTGAGAATTTCAAGCTGTAAGACAAATATAATTTGTAAAGGAGAGAAGCATATGCACGTTCACTTCGTGGCGAAATCCAATTACTACTGAGACAAGAATTTGATTAAATATAGTTTAAGCCTCAAGGATTTTTTTTAAATGTGTAAGTTCTTTAATTAAAAAAAAACACTTTTGAATTGAATTCGCTTTTGTTATAATTTTAGACTTTGGATAATGAAGAGATGATTTTCAAAGTTTGTTGATTGATCATGCATATGAACTAAAATATTAATGAATCAGAATTTCATAATAATTTGGAAAAATGATGTCTATCAGTATTCTTATCATTAGTTAATTTCTTAAGTCATAAAAAAAGCAAAATTTGAGATTTTTACGCAAATTAAATAGAATATGACACCTTGGTATTTCAAAATGCATCAAAATCATTCACAAGATATTTCGTAATAGAAAATATAATTTCAGGCTAAGGTATTATTTAAATTCTTCTAGAAATAATTTATTATGCATACAAATTGCATGGTATATAATACGAAGTTGTAGAACACCTTTTATATGTGAATACAAAAGGCTCTTTAGGAAAGTTGAATCGACGTTGTAGACTAAGAAAACGTAAGAAGTGGAAAGAACCAGATGAGAAAACTGTTTCGAAGAAAATTTTTGTGCGATTTTATTTGTTTTCGACAAAACTTAGAATTTGAGAACAACTTTCTTGTTGCGTTCTTTGTTATCCTACCATAACCATAAACCAAAATGTAGTTTGTTCGTTTTTAACTCTTAATTTTTCTGTAATATTTCAATGATGATTTGCATTATTTGTTGTTGTTTTCGACTAAACTTAGAATTTGGGGATAATTCAGAACAACTTTCTTGTTGTTTTCTTTGTTATCCTACCATAACCATAAACCATAATGTTGTTCGTTTTTAACTCTTAATTTTTGTGTAATATTTCAGTGATGATTTGCATTATTTGGAGTATTATGGAAAACAGCTGTGGGTATATGAATGTGCGGTAACGAGATCGGAGTTGTGCAATTGACCCAAAGCGGCTTACGATTATTGAGTTTAGTGAGGTGGTGTTTGCGTAAGGATTGTGATATATTTAGATGCTCCTATGTATGGCGTTTGGAGATTTGTCGCCGAAACGGAATCCATAGCATTGTGAAATATGGAAGCTGTAGATCGGTGAAGTCATGAGATACTTATCTGGACATGATTACCATAGTGGCCAGCGGCGGAGTTAGGTAGATCTGAGGCGATGATAATGGCAGGAGGTAAATAAGGATGAATGTGTTAAATGCAACGGAATGAATCCGGGGCAATTTGTAGGGGAATTTAAGCCTGACGCGTCTGTAAATATTTTGGCGTCGGTTGTTGTGTTAGGATCCCCGTTGATGGAGTGAAGTTATTAAGACAGTTGACGGCATTATGTATATGCGAGCTGTATAATGCTGTACACGTGGATTTGTCAAAGACGCGCAGTATCCCCCTTCTGTCGATATTTGAAGATAGGAACTAGTTAACATGCAAATTGCAATATGTATAAGCCGAGGCGGCGTCTTGGGCAGATTCACAAGGCGAGATACATGTAACCAAAAGCAAAGAGGAGCGGAGCACCACGTACCCTCGGCCTATGTTCAGTTTTCCAATTATCGGACGTGCAAGGACCGACCTATAATAATGAAGATGATACATCACTTACTGTTATTAATATGTTGATGATGTTATATAAGAGTGTGGCCATTATAATGGGATGGAATGGTGGTGGAGAATATTAGAATTCCTGTTTCCGTGACCCGAATACCTGCTGTAGGTGCGACGCAAACGGAACAAAAAAAAATTTATTGCGGATGCGAATCGAAACAGATTTGCCACATAAATCACGGCATGCAAAATCAACAACAGGGACAGATAAGCTGACAAATCAAGGGGCGGTTACTATCTTCTCAACACATGCCCTGATGCTCGAGGCCTGCCGGCCGCAGAAGGACACTGAATTTTTCATTCATATCTCCAAATGACAAAGATTTCGATGCATTTCCATATAAATTACATCATATTTCTGGAGTGTAGGGGTTTGCGAAGCGCGTCTTCGAAGGCTGTTAGTCATCCTAACAATGATTTATAGCGACTAACATATTGCCGGGCGGCTGGGAGGGGTGGGCGGGTGGGCAGGCGGGTTGAGTTCGACCACCGACTGCCGGCCCCTATATTGCGGAAAGGCGCGCATCCGATCTCGGCCCTGGTGTGTAATCATGCCGCGGGCCGCTACTCTCGCTCCTCTCTCGCTGACCAAAATTACACATGTGAACCGTATAATTTAGAGTCATAAACCAAAATAGGCAGCAACCGAAATTGGATTTTGACCAGTGACTATCGGGTGACAGTTGTATCTTACAGCCTGGATGATGCCGCGCCGGCCTCATCAAGACGCACCACCGTATCGATCAAACGCAACCGGCCCATTCAAATTCCAAATTACCACCAGCCCCCAAACTCGGCGATCACAGAAATTGCCATTTCTCCACCGACAAACCACAACCCACACAATCACAACGTATAATCACACATTAAACCGTTTAGTCAAGACCAAAACTCTACAAAACCAATTTAAAACCCAAAGTAACAACATCACAATAAAAACAAAATAACGTATAAAGAATACACTTAATTACTTCCATCATTTATGGTCCAATCTAAAAAAAAAAAAACAAAGAAATTAATCTAAAAAAAAAGCGTTAGGTCCGAGTAGGTCCTAGCGTTAGGTCCTTATATGTTATTTTGGTTGTATTGTAGAGTTGTTACTTTTGGATTTACTTGGTGAAAAATCAATGATTTCGCATATACGACGCAGCAAAATGTGTAAGCATTGACTGCCGCACACAGAAAACATAAAAGCAAGCCATATGGCTTATAGCTTCATGTTGGTTATATAACTTAAATGCAATGGGAATGAATAGTACAGCGAGAGCGTTTTTAGGTGCTCATGTGAGCACCTGAAAACTCAAGTACTGAAGAAAATCGATGATTTACATGTAGAATAGGATAATTGACTTAAAATTAAACAAGCATTAATGCCGGATACAGAAAACATAAAGGCGAGCATTATGACTTAAAGTTTCATCTTGATCTCTGAGTTATATGCGATGGGAATGTATTGCAGAGTGAGAGCGTTTTTAGGTGTTCATGTGAGCACCTGAAAACGTAGTTACTCGAGAACTTTGATGTTTTCAAAACTCAAGTACTGGAAAACATCGATGATTTTACATGCAGGATATGATCATTCACGTAAAATGAGCTAAGCTGGTTACAGAAATTCTGCCGGATACAGAAAACATAAAGGCAAGCGATTTGGCTTAAAGTTTCATTTTGATTCTATAAGTTATATGCCATGGGCATGTATAGTGACGCGCTCATGGTTTTTAGGTGCTCATGTGAGCACCAGACCACTTAAATACTGCAGAAATCGATGATTCACATGTAGGATGGGATAATTGACTTAAAATTAAACAAGCATTAATGCCGGATACAGAAAACATAAAGGCGAGCGTTGTGACTTAAAGTTTCATGTTGATCTCTTAGTTATGTACGATGGGAATTTATTGTGGGGTAATAGTGTTCATGTGAGCACCTGAAAACGTATTTACTCGAGAACTTGGGTGATTTTACATGTAGGATGTGATAAGTCACGTAAAATGAGCTAAGCTGGATACAGAAATTCTGCCGGATACAGAAAACATAAAGGCAAGCGATTTGGCTTAAAGTTTCATTTTGGTTCTATAAGTTATATGCCATGGGGATGTATAGTGAGGCGAGAGCGTTTTTAGGTGCTCATGTGAACACCAGAAATACTGCAGAAAATCGATGATTTACATTTAGGATGGGATAATTGGCGTAAAATTAAGCAATCATTGACTGCCGGATACGAAAAACATAAAGGTGAGCGATGTGACTTAAAGTTTCATCTTGATCTCTTAGTTATATGTGTGTTGATTTTATTAGTTAAAACAGATGGGAATGTATTGTGGGGTGAGAGCGTTTTTAGGTGTTCATGTGAGCACCTGAAAACGTATTTACTAGAGAATTTTGATGATTTTACATGTAGGATATGGTAAATCACGTAAAATGAGCTAAGCATCGACTGCCAGATATAGAAAACGTAAAGGCAAGCGATGTGGCTTAAAGTTTCATGTTGATCTCTTAGTTAAATGCGATGGGAAAGTATTGTGGGCCGAGACCGTTTTCAGGTATTCATGCGAGCTCCTGAAAAAAAGGGAGCACCTGAAAACTTAAGGGAGCACCTGGAAACTGAAGGATGTGATAATTCTGAAAACGTATTTACTCGAGAACTTTGATGGTTTTACATGTAGGATGTGAAAAGTAACCTAAAATCAGTTAAGCATTGACTGTCGGATACAGAAAACATAAAGACGAGCGATGTGGCTTAAAGTTTCATGTTGATCTCTTAGTTGAGATCAAGATGGGAATGTATTGTAGGGTGATAGTGTTCATGTGAGCACCTGAAAACGTATTTACTCGAGAACTTGTAGGATGTGATAAGTCACGTAAAATTAACTAAGCATCGACTGTCGGATACAGAAAACCTAAAGGCAAGCAATACGGCGTAAAGTTTCATGTTGATTCTATTAGTTAAAAGTGATGGAAAAGTATAGTGGGGTCTGCCGGATCATATTGACTGCCGGATACAGAAAATATAAATGCGAGCGATATGGCTTAAAGTTTCGTGTTGATTCTATTAGTTAAAAGCGATGGAAAAGTATAGTGGGGTCAGAGTGTTTTTCAGGTGCTCATGTGAGCACCTGAAAACTTAAGCACTCGAGAAAACCGATGATTTTACGAGAAGAATGTGATAAATCATGTCAAATGAGCTAAGAATTAACTGCCGGATACAGAAAACATAAAGGCGAGCGCTGTAGCTTAAAATTACGTGTTAGTTCTATCACTTAAAATCCTGAAACACCTTAAAATCGCAAATGCTGCATAAAATAGATGATATACAATGTAGGATGGGACAATTGACGTAAAATTAAGCAAGCATTGACTGCCGGATACAGAAAACATAAAGGCGAGCGATACGGCTTAAAGTTTCATGTTGATCTCTTAGTTAACTAAGCATAGCATTTAAATGCGATGGGAATCTGTTGTGGGGTGAGAAAGTTATAAGGTGTTCATGTCAGCACCTGAAAACGTATTTACACGAGAACTGTGATGATTTTACATGTAGGATATAATAATTCACGTAACATGAGTTAAGAATTGACTGCCGGATATAGAAAACATAAAGGCGAGCGATGTGACTTATGTAAAGTTTCAGGTTGAGCTCTTAGTTATGTACGATGGGAATGTCGTGTGGGGTGAGAGCGTTTTTAGCATCCACTGTCGGATACAGAAAACATAAAGGCGAGTGATTTTTGCTTAAAGTTTCGTGTTGATTCTATTAGTTATATGCCATGGGAATGTATAGTGAGGAGAAGGCATTTTCAGATTCTCATGTGAGCACCTGAAAATATAACTACTGAATAAAATCGAAGATTTACATGTAGAATGGGATAACTGGCGCAAAATCAAGTAAGCCTTGACTGCCGGATACAGAAAACAAAAAGGCGAGCTAAAGTTTCGTGTTGGTTCTATTACTTAAATGCCATGGGAATGTACAGTATGGCGAGAGCGATTTTAGGTGCTCATGTGAGCACCTGAAAGCTCACTGCTTGACTGCCGGATACAGAAAACATAAAGGCGAGCGATGTTTGCTTAACGTTTCGTGTTGGTTCTATTAGTTAAATGCAATAAGAATGTATAGTGAGGAGAGGGAAAACGTAACTACTGGAGAAAATCGAAGATTTACATGTAGGATAAGATAACTGGCGCAAAATTTAGCAAGCATTGACTGCCAGATACAGAAAACATAAAGGCGAGGGATGTGGCTTAATGATTCATGTTGATATATTAGTTAAATGCGATGGGAGTGCATTGTGGGGTTCTTATGTGCTCATGTGAGCACCTAAAAACGTATTTACTGGAGAACTTTGATGATTTTACATGCAGGAATTGATAATTCACGTAAAATTAACTAAGAATTGACTGCCGGATACAGAAAACATAAAGGCGAGCTAAAGTTTCGTGTTGGTTCTATTACTTAAATGCCATGGGAACGTGCAGTATGGCGAGAGCGATTATAGGTGCTCATGTGAGCACCTGAAAGCTCACTGCTTGACTGCCGGATACAGAAAACATAAAGGCGAGCGATGTTTGCTTAAAGTTTCGTGTTGGTTCTATTAGTTAAATGCCATGGGAATGTATAGTGAGGAGAGGGAAAACGTAACTACTGGATAAAATCGAAGATTTAGCAAGCATTGACTGCCGGATACAGAAAACATAAAGGCGAGGGATGTGACTTAATGGTTCATGTTGATATATTGGTTAAATGCGATGGGAGTGCATTGTGGGGTTTTTATGTGCTCATGTGAGCACCTAAAAACGTATTTACTGGAGAACTTTGATGATTTTACATGCAGGAACTGATAATTCACGTAAAATGAACTAAGAATTGACTGCCGGATACAGAAAACATAAAGGCGAGCTAAAGTTTCGTGTTGGTTCTATTACTTAAATGCCATGGGAATGTATAGTGAGGCGGGAGCGTTTTTAGGTGCTCATGTGAGCACCTGAAAACGTAAATATCGGAGAAAATCGATGATTTACATGTAAGATAGTATACTTCACGTAAAGTCAGCTAAAAATTGACTACCGGACACAGAAAACATAAAGTGGAGGGATAAGGCGTACAGTTTCATGTTGGTTCTAGTAATTAAATGCGATGGGAATGTACCTAATTATCGATTTAATGATTTTTTAAAGTTCACAAATGCAAGTTAGTACAACGTACTGAGCGCCACGTAGGCGAGGAATCTTTCAAACGTGCTAAATAGCAAGAAAAATTAAAATCTCGAAATCTCCAGAGTCGGTAAAGAAATCGAAGTCTCGAAATCCTAGATCTCGAGATTTCGAGATCTCGAAATCTCCAGGTGGCCAGCTGAAAGTTACTACAACGAACTGAGCGCCACGTAGACGATGAATTTTTCAAACGTGCTAAATAGCAAGAAAAATAAAAGCCTCGTGACCTCCAGGCGGGCAACTGAAAATATAATAAATGAAACTCAATGTAAATCAACGAACTGAACGCCACGCTCGCGTGGACTGGAGCAGAAAATGTTAAAAATGCAGCTCACCGCAACGAATTCAATGCCATGTAAGCGACGAAATTATCGACCCCTTATTTTTTTTAATGTAAGGCGTAGAGACATCATAGTCGATAGCCTAATTTAGTTACGAGAGGTGACAATGACTCATGCTTTTTCGAACAAATAATCGCGTTTTCTATGCTAGTTCGCATGCTTAAGGTAAATGTAATAGAGTGAAATGAAATAGGAAATAGTATATCGTATGGTATAAATAAAGTATATCGAATATAGAGAAATGAGTCATTATCAGCTCTCAACGGGGACAACTATAAAAATTGTTTTCTCTATATTTTAAATATAAGTAACAGGCACCTGCGTAGGTAAATCGTTATATAGGGGCACAAAAATAGTAATTTGTGTAAAGAGGACGAAAAAGTGCATTTTTCAGTACGACTCTGCGTTTGATGGTCGAACCTGAGGCGAGGTAATCAAACAGACGAGGCCTAAAAACGCATTTTTTTTCAGAGTTACAGATCATTTTTTTCTGTCTACCTCTAAAATAATAACGAAGTTTCTTAGTAATCTATTAGATTTAAAAGTGTTTGCAGACGAAAAAGTACCACTTTTCGTCAGTGAACGCGTACGCAAAATTCTACTTTTAGATAAGGTCGAAGGAAAAAAATCTTATACAAACTACCAATATAGGTATCAGAAATGGTACTTTGCTATTTGAATTTTTAAAGTTGGGGCTGTGGGGGGTTGAAAATTACATCTGTAAATGACAATGTGAAAATAAAAACCGATCTGTCCGAGCAGTTTTCAAATATTTTACTCAAGGATTTTATTGAATTTATCCGTTACTATTGAAACTGCTGTGTAATAAATACACATTTTTCACATAAATTGCAAATTTTGCAATTCTCTTTATTTTTTGTGTATTGAATGGAGTCTCGACGCAGTCTTTTGATTGAGCTAACCAAAGAGATTGTCATAATATTAATGTCGTCTTCATTTACTGAGCGCTCAAATTATGCAATATTTGCACCACCATAGGTCATATGAAGTTACGTGCAAAATTGCAAAAAATAACTATTGAATGAAATTGTTCAGTCGTCAACCTAAAATACTAATTGCAATCCGACTCTGCAATTATTTAGATATTCAGCCATCAGGCAAATTTAAAACTAACGGTTGCGAACGTACAGATCCTCGGTGCCTAATTACAGAATCAAAGCTCTCACTCACGTTTCCTTCCAAGGCGGCGTTTTTTAATTAATTTAGCAGCGAGGAGCGTACCGGCCATTAAATTTTGTAGGCACTTACGCGAATGTCCATGCTCACATTGTAGCTCTCTCTGTAGTTACTTTAACCCCAGATTCTTTCAAACACCACAATTTCTCCGGACATAAAATTCTAATTGCTGTCTGTTATACGGTCGAAATAGAAAGGGCGATTAAAATGAATCGGCAAAAAGGGGTCTAACGGTGTATACAGCAAAATTCAGATTAATCAAATCATTCATACTAGTGATGGGCATAATCGAATGTTTTTAATAATCGAATTATGCGAATACGAATTATTGCAATAATCGAATTATAATTCGAATTATGAATTATTCTATTTAAAATCATTCATAATTAGATTTTTACGAATGATAATTCGAATGATTTTTCCTAATGATAATCCGAATGATTTTCACGAATAATTATCGGAATGATTTTACCGAATGATTTTCACGAATAATTATCGGAATGATTTTACCGAATGATAACCAGAATGATTTTAATAATCAAATTATTCCGAATGATACCAATAATCGAATTATTCGATTATTATACTTCGAATTAGCCCATCAATACGCTCCACAACATTTTTTCACATCACTGAATATATCTTTTATTTACTGATATAAAACAATAGCTCATCTCGCTCACTCTTATAAACCAAACAAAAATAAAAAATATAACAAATATAGACAGTTACAGTTGAAAATATGACAAATTTTGATAGTTGCGATTGGAAATATGACAAATTTTGACAGTTGCAGTTAAAAATGATACATTTTGACATTTACCGTAAAAAAAATATGAAACATAAATAGGCACAATTCAAAATATATCAAATTTGGCAATTACAGTTGAACCTATAACAATTTTTAACAGCTACAGTTGAAAATACAACAAATATAGACAGTTACATTTGAAAATAAACCAAATTTTGACAGTTGCAATTGAAAATATGACATATATGGCCAAATACAGTTGAAAATATGGCAAATTTCGACAGTTCCAGTTGAAAAGTGATAAATGTTGACAGTTACGGTTGAAAATATGAAAAATTTGAATAGGCACAATTGAAAATGTATCAAATTTGGCAATTACAGTTGAACCTATAACAATTTTTAACAGCTACAGTTGAAAATTCAACAAATATAGCCAGTTACAGTTGAATATATAACAAATATAGACAGTTACAGTTGAAAATATGACAAATTTTGACAGTTGTGAATGGAAATATGACAATTTTTGACAGTTGCAATTAAAAATAATACATTTTGACATTTACCGTTGGAGATATGAAACATATCAATAGGCCCAATGCAAAATATATCAAATTTGGCAATTACAATTGAATCTATAACAATTTTTAATAGCTACAGTTGAAAATACAACAACTATAGACAGTTACAGTTGGAATATAACAAATTTTGACAGTTGAAATTGAAAATATGACATATATAGCCAAATACAGTTTAAAATATGGCAAATTTTGACAGTTCCACTTGAAAAAATGATAAATGTTGACAGTTACCGTTGAAAATATGAATAGGCACAATTGAAAATATATCAAATTTGGCAATTACAGTTGAACCTATAACAATTTCTAACAGCTACAGTTGAAAATACAACAAATATAGCCAGTTACAGTTCAATATATAACAAATTTTAACAGTTGCAGTTGAAAATAAGGCAAATATGGTCACATGCAGTTGAAAATATGATAAATTTGATAGTAGTTGAAAAAATTACAAATTTTGACTGATCTGGCGTATTTTTAGCTGAGTAGGTCATATGTTGAAGCTTTGTTTCGATATATTTGACCAGTTGTTGTTAATAAATTGACAAATTTTGACACTTTCGGCGGGAAGCGTTACATTATTTCACATTTTTGCACCTGGGTATAAAAATGTAACAGATTCGGGCACTAGGTGGTCAAAATGTGACAAATTTTGAAATTTGCAATTGAAAATATGACATATTTGGCCAAATACACTTGAAAATATGGCAAATTTTGACAGTTCCAGTTGAAAGAATGATAAATGTTGACAGCTACAGTTGAAAATACAACAAATATAGACAGTTACAGATGAATATATAATAAATTTTAACAGTTGCAGTTGAAAATATGACAAATTTGATAGTTGCAGTTGAAAAAATGACAAATTTGGACAGATCTGGCGTATTTTCAGCTGAATGGGTCATATGTTGAAGCTTTGTTTCGATATGTATGACCAGTTGTTAAAAAATTGACAAATTTTGACACTTTCGGCGGGAAGTGTGACATTATTTCACATTTCTGCACCTGGGTATAAAAATGTAACAGATTCGGGCACTAGGTGGTGAACATTTGACCAATTTTGACAGCTGCGAATGGAAATATGACAAATTTTGACCGTTGCAATCAGAAGATGATAAATTTTGACAGTTAGCGTTGAAAATATGAAACATATGAATAGGCACAATTCAAAATATATCAAATGTGGCAATTACAGTTGAACCTATAACAATTCTTAATAGCTACAGTTGAAAATACAACAAATATTGACAGTTACAGTTAAAAATATAACAAATTTTGACAGTTGCAATTGAAAATATGACATATATGGCCAAATACAGTTGAAAATATGGCAAATTTTGACAGTTACAGTTGAAAAAATGATAAATGTTGACAGTTACCGTTGAAAATATGAAATATATGAATAGGCACAATTGAAAATATATCAAATTTGGCCATTACAGTTGAACCTATGACAATTTTTAATAGCTACAGTTGAAAATACAACAATTATAGACAGTTACAGTTGAATATATAACAAATTTTAACAGTTGCAGTTGAAAATATGACAAATATGGCCACATGCAGTTGAAAATATGACAAATTCGATAGTTGCAGTTGAAAAAATGACAAATTTTGACAGATCTGGTGTATTGTCAGCTGAATAGGTCGTATGTTGAAGCTTTGTATCGATATGTATGACCAGTTGTGGTTAAAAATTGACAAATTTTGACACTTTCGGCGGGAAGTGTGACGTTATTGCACATTTTTGCACCTCGGTATAAAAATTTAACAGATTCGGGCACTAGGTGATGAAAGTGTGACGGATTTTCAAAACTGAAGCTCGAATTGAACATTTGTCATACTTGGAATATCAGATATTGAAGTTTGTTTCGATATGTTTGACCAGTTGTGGTTAGAATCAAAAATATAACAAATATGACGGTTACAGTTGAAATTATGACAAATTTTGACAGTTTCGAATGGAAATATGATAAATTTTGACACTTGCAGTTAGAAAATGATACATTTTGACATTTAGCGTTTAAAATATGAAACATATGAATAGGCACAATTCAAAATATATCAAATTTGGCAATTACAGTTGAACCTATAACAATTTTTGACAGCTACAGTTAAAAATACAACAGATATAGACAGTTACAGTTGAATATATAACAAATTTTAACAGTTGCAGTTGAAAATATGACAAATATGGCCACATGCAGTTGAAAATATGACAAATTTTGACAGTTACAGTTAAAAATGATAAATTTTTACATTTACCGTTGAAAATATAAAACATATGAATAGGCACAATTCAAAATATATCAAATTTGGCATTTACAATTAAACCTATAACAATGTTTAACAGCTACAGTTGAAAATACAACAAATATAGATAATTACAGTTGAAAATATAACAAATGTTGACAGTTGCAATTGAAAATAAGGCACATATGACCAAATACAGTTTAAAAAATGGCAAATGTTGACAGTTCAGGTTGAAAAATGATAAATGTTGACAGTTACCGTTGAAAATATGAAAAATATGAATAGGCACAATTGAAAATATATCAAATTTGGTCAATACAGTTGAACCTATAACAAATTCTGACAGCTACAGTTGAAAATACACAAATATAGCAAGTTACAGTTGAATATATAACAAATTTTAACAGTTGCGAATGAAAATATGACAAATTTTGACAGTTGCAGTTAAAAAGTAATAAATAAAGATATTTACCATTGAAAATATGAAACATATGAATAAATATGCCAAAATTTGGCAATTGCAGTTGAACCTATAACAATTTGTAACAGCTACAGTTAAAAATACAACAAATAAAATAGTTACAGTTGTAAATATAACAAATTTTGACAGTTGCAAATGAAAATATGACAAATATGACCAAATACAGTTGAAAATATGGCAAATGTTGACAGTTCCAGTTGAAAAAATTAAAAATGTAGACAGTTACCGCTGAAAATATGAAAAATATGAATAGGAACAATTCAAAATATATCAAATTTGGCAATTACAGATGAACTTATAACAATTTTTGACAGCTACAGTTAAAAATACAACAAATATAGCCAGTTACAGTTGAATATATATATAACAAATTTTAACAGTTGAAGTTGAAAATATAACAAATATGGCCACATGCAGTTAAAAAAAGAAAAATTTGATAGTAGTTGAAAAAATGACAAATTTTGGCGTATTTTCAGCTGAATGGGTCATATGTTGAAGCTTTGTTTCGATATGTATGACCAGTTGTTGTTAAAAAATTGTCAAAGTGTCAAATTTTGACACTTTCAGCGGGAAGTGTGACATTATTTCACATTTTTGCACCTGGGTATAAAAATGTAACAGATTCGGGCACTAGGTGGTAAAAATGTGACGAATTTTCAAAACTGAAGCTCGAATTGAACATTTGTCAGACTTGGAATAGGTCAGATATTGAAGCTTTGTTTCGATATGTTTGACCAGTTGTGGCCAGAATCAAAAATATAACAAATATAGACAGTTACAACTGAAAATATGACAAATTTTGACAGTTACGAATGGAAATATCAAATTTGACAATTACAGTTGAACCTATAACAATTTTTAATAGTTACAGTTGAAAATACAACAAATATAGACAGTTACAGTTGAAAATATGACCAATTTTGACAGTTGCGAATGGAAATATAACAAATTTATCAGATTTGGACAGTTGAATCTGTCATGAGTGTTGGTTACGCCACTGCATGTGTGTGTGTTTACGCTGGAGATTAGTTTTAAGCAATTTGATCCCATTTACGAAATGAATTCATCTGGATCTAGATGACAACAAACGCAGTCGCCGCGAAATGCATGCTTCCGCGTGAGTAAATTTAGTCACGTAGGTATTTTTGCGCGAGATTAAAATTGGATAATTTACTCGAATGATACGGCGGAATAAAACTGATATCAGTATAATAACATCTGCAGGCGCATTATAAAATATTCAAAACATAAATTAAAATCGCGGTTATAACTTACAGTTTGACAATGATTTACAGTTTATTCTTATGCATGCGTGTGCGCGCAAGTAGTTTGGTACGGGCAGGTAATATATGGGAGAGTATGTAAAGTATTAGGTATGTAATTAAATGTAAGTATTAAACATATTAATTATACCGGGAGAAATATACGCACTCACTCACGGCGAAAAGAGCGAGGATGTATGGTGAAAATGTATTGCTCTGACACTGCATGATGCGGTTTGCTTTTCGTTTTTGGAAATCGCGCGGTTTCTTTATTAAAGGATTAATTAAATAAAACCATGAGGCTCGTCATGGGAACTGTGGGTGTGCATGGCACAGATCCTCGGCTGGGGTAAGCTGTTAGTAGTCTTCCCATGCCCTATCACAAATTTATCTGTGTACGAGGAACCTTTATAACAGCAGTACTCGCTTCTTTATTTTTATGTGCCCACATAAATTCGTGCTATTTATTGTGGGAAAAGCACAATACTTGTGCATCAATTAAGGAAAGTAACTGCATGACAATCGTGAGCTGCTGCGGAGTGGAATCGGTAGATGATTAAGATATATTTCCTTTATGCCTGGTACTGTAAAGTCTTAACGGCCTGTTTACAAAACATAGACGTGTGCGTGACGAAACCCACGCCACCACTTCGCCACCTCTGGCATTGCCTGCGGGTAATTAGGGCACCGGGAATAAAGATATATGTGTAAATAAACGCTAACGCGGTGACTAAGTTTTATCGCCACTCGGATTAATGAGCCTAGATATATTCTTAAGAATGCCATAATAAGGAAGAGGTTAGTTATCTTACAGCGGCGGCTCGTGGCATCGTATGTCGAGCAGTGCAAGGTCGTAATGCATGACCCCACGTGACGCAATCTTGCCGTGGGAAAGACAGAGCGCTTCACAGGAGCCGCCCGCAGATAGCGGAGGTGATGTCACGCACATCACCTGTCGGCTTATTAACAGCCATCATCGGCCATCCGCGAGCTCTTTTGCAATCCTCACGCGGGACCATTAGTCAAATGCACCGACCGCTCTTCGCCAATGTTTGTAAACACTGCAGCATGCAGCTCTTAAAACACTATCGCGCCAAAGCCAGCGCTCGAAACGCCCCCCAAAAACCGCCTGTAATCTCTCCAATCGGCCGCTAATCGTCCACGCACGACTCCGATCACCGTCGACGCTAAAACACTTTCTGTTTCACTGGGCAACGCCAAGATGAAGATGTCCGTGATAACAACTGCACCGATAGCTACTCACCATCGGATGCTAAGTGAAATTGTAAGTGAATAACGATCTAGATCGTTATTCCGGACCACGTCTTAACGTTTCAAGCACCAATAAAACAACGCAAAACTAATTGTGGGAAATTGCACGACCTTGGGCGCCCATGAACAAAAGCACAACTTGCATGCTGACAACTTACGTACTGAAGCCCCAGAAAACTAAACCCAAAGCTATTACTCGAAATCAACTGCCCAAACACTACAAAACACACATGAAAATGAACAACACACATGAAAAACATGGGTGAGATAGCCAGCAGAAACAGCTGGTTTCGGAAAAAACTGGTTCTGCTGTGTCAGACACAGCTGGTTCTGCTATTTCAGCAGAAGGTTTGTAATATCAAATTTGCAAATAATAAATTTTCAGAAATTTCAGCAATAGCTAACCCATACTTGTCAATTCAGAAAGTTAAGTGTTTGATTTTCGCCATTATTTATGACTGAAACTTTGTCAAATTTTCACGAGAATTAGTTTCAGGTGTACTATACACGAATCTAATATCAAATTTGCAAATAATAAATTTTCAGAAATTTCAGTTATAGCTAACCCTTACTTGTCAATGCAGATAGTAAAATGTTTGATTTTTGCCCTTATTTAATACTAAAACTTTGTCAAATTTTCAGGAGAATTAGTTTCAGGTGTACTATACACGAATCTAATATCAAATTTGCAAATAATAAATTTTCAGAATTTTCAGTAATAGCTAACCCTTACTTATCAATGCAGGCAGTAAAGTGTTTGATTTTCGCCCTTATTTAATACTGAAACTTTGTCAAATTTTCAGGAGAATTAGTTTCAGGTGTACTATACACGAATCTAATATCATATTTGCAAATAATAAATTTTCTGAAATTTCAGTAATACCTAACCCATACTTGTCAATTCAGAAAATTAAGTGTTTGATTTTCGCCCTTATTTAATACTGAAACTTTGTCAAATTTTCAGGAGAATTAGTTTCAGGTGTACTATACACGAATCTCATATCAAATTTGCAAATAGTAAATTTTCAGAAATTTCAGTAATAGCTAACCCATACTTGTCATTTCAGAAAGTTAAGTGTTCGATTTTCGCCCTTATTTAATACGGAAACTTTGTCAAATTTTCAGGAGAATTAGTTTCAGGTGTACTATATCCGAATCTAATATCAAATTTGCAAATGATAAATTTTCAGAAATTTCAGTAATAGCTAACCCATACTTCTCAATGCAGACAGTAAAGTGTTTGATTTTCGCCATTATTTAATACTGAAACTTTGTCAAATTTTCAGGAGAATTAGTTTCAGGTGTACTGTACACGAATCTAAAATCAAACTTGCAAATAATAAATTTTCAGAAATTTCGGTAATAGCTAAGCCATACTTGTCAATTTAGAAAGTTAAGTGATCGATTTTCGCCCTTATTTATTACTGAAACATTGTCAAATTTTCAGCAGAATTAGTTTCAGGTGTACTGTACACGAATCTAATATCAAATTTGCAAATAATAATATTTCAGAATTTTCAGTAATAGCTAACCCATACTTGTCAACTCAGAAAGTTAAGTTTTTTATATTCGCCCTTATTTAATACTGAAACTTTGTCAAATTTTCAGCAGAATTAGTTTCAGGTGTACTATACACGAATCTAATATCAAATTTGCAAATGATAAATTTTCAGAAATTTCAGTAATAGCTAACCCATACTTGTCAATTCAGAAAGTTAAGTGTTTGATTTTCGCCCTTATTTAAGACCCTTATTTGTCAAATTTTCAGGAGAATTAGTTTCAGGTGTACTATACACGAATCTAATATCAAATTTGCAAATGATAAATTTTCAGAAATTTCAGTAATAGCTAACCCATATTTGTCAAGTCAGAAAATGAAGTGTATGATTTTTGCCCTTATTTAATACTGAAACTTTGTCAAATTTTCAGGAGAATTAATTTCAGGTGTACTATACGCGAATATAATATCAAATTTGCAAATAATTTTTTTTCAGGAATTTCAGTAATAGCTAACCCATACTTGTCAATGCAGAAAGTTATATATTTGATTTTCGCCCTTATTTAATACCGAAACTTTGTCAAATTTTCAGGAGAATTAGTTTCAGGTGTACTATACACGAATCTAATATCAAATTTGCAAATAATAAATTTTCAGAAATTTCAGTCATATCTAACCCATACTTGTCAATTTAGAAAGTTAAGTGTTTGATTTTCGCCCTTATTTAATACTGCAACTTTGTCAAATTTTCAGGAGAATCAGTTTCAGGTGTACTATACACGAATCTAATATCAAATTTGCAAATAATAAATTTTCAGAAATTTCAGTAATAGCTAACCCATACTTGTCAATTCAGAAAGTTAAGTGTTTGAATTATGCCCTTACTTAATACTGAAACTTTGTCAAATTTTCAGGAGAATTAGTTTCGGGTGTACTGTACACGAATCTAATATCAAATTTGTAAATTATAAATTTTCAGAAATTTCAGTAATAGCTAACCCATACTTGTCAATTCAGAAAGTTAAGTATTCGATTTTCGCCCTTATTTAATACTGAAACTTTGGCAAATTTTCAGGAGAATTAGTTTCAGGTGTACTGTACACGAATCTGATATCAAATTTGGAAGTAATAAGTTCTCAGAAATTTCAGTAATAGCTAACCCCTACTTATCAATTCAGAAAGTTAAGTGTTCGATTTTCACCCTTAGTTAACACTGAAACTTTGTCAAATTTTCAGGAGAATTAGTTTCAGGTGTAGTATATACGAATCTAATATCAAATTTGCAAATAATAAATTTTCAGAAATTTCATTAATAGCTAACCCTTACTTATCAATGCAGACAGTAAAGTGTTTGATTTTCGCCCTTATTTAATACTGAAACTTTGTCAAATTTTCAGGAGCATTAGTTTCAGGTGTACTATATACGAATCTAATATCAAATTTGCAAATACTAAATTTTCAGAAATTTCAGTAATAGCTAACCCATACTTGTCAATTCAGAGAGTTAAGTGTTCGATTTTCGCCCTTATTTAATACTGAAACTTTGTCAAATTTTTGAGGAGAATTAGTTTCAGGTGTACTATACACGAATCTAATATCAAATTTGCAAATAATAAATTTTCAGAATTTTCAGTAATAGCTAACCCATACTTGTCAATGCAGAAAGTTATGTCTTTGATTTTCGCCCTTATTTAATACTGAAACTTTGTCAAATTTTCAGGAGAATTAGTTTCAGGTGTACTATACACGAATCTAATATAAAATTTGCAACTAATAAATTTTCAGAAATTTCAGTAATAGCTAACCCATACTTGTCAATTCAGAAAGTTAAGTGTTTGATTTTCGCTCGTATTTAATACTGAAACTTTGTAAAAATTTTAGGAGAATTAGTTTTAGGTGTACTATACACAAATCTAATATCAAATTTGTAAAAAATAAATTTTCAGAAATTTCAGTAATAGCTAACCCATACTTGTCAATGCAGAAAGTTAAGTGTTCGATTTTCGCCCGTATGTAGTACTGAAACTTTGTCATATTTTCAGGAGAATTAGTTTCAGGTGTACTATACACGAATCTAATATCAAATATGCAAACAATAAATTTTCAGAAATTTCAGTAATAGCTAACCCATACTTGTCAATTCAGAAAGTTAAGTGTTTGATTTTTGCCCTTATTTAATACTGAAACTTTGTCAAATTTTCAGGAGAATTAGTTTCAGGTGTACTGTGCACGAATCTAATATCAAATTTGCAAATAATAAATTTTCAGAAATTTCAGTAATAGCTAACCCATACTTGTCAATTCAGAAAGTTAAGTGTTTGATTTTCACCCTTATTTAATACTGAAACTTTGTCAAATTTTCAGGAGAATTAGTTTCAGGTGTACTATACACGAATCTAATATGAAATTTGCAAATAATGAATTTTCAGAAATTTCAGTAATAGCTAACCCATACTTGTTAATTCAGAAAGTTAAGTGTTTGATTTTCGCAGTTATTTAATACTGAAACTTTGTCAAATTTTCAGGAGATTTAGTTTCAGGTGTACTATACACGAATATGATATCAAATTTGCAAATAATAAATTTTCAGAATTTTCAGAAATAGCTAACCCATACTTGTCAATGCAGAAAGTAAAGTGTCTGATTTACGCTCTTATTTAATAGTGAAACTTTGTCAAATTTTCAGGAGAATTAGTTTCAGGTGTACCATACACGAATCTAATAGAAAATTTGCAAATAATATATTTTCAGAAATTTCAGTAATAGCTAACCCATACTTGTCAATTCAGAAAGTTAAGTGATTGATTTTCGCCCTTATTTAATACTGAAACTTTGTCAAATTTTCAGGAGAATTAGTTTCAGGTGTACTGTACACGAATCTAATATCAAATTTGCAAATAATAAATTTTCAGAAATTTCAGTAATAGCTAACCCATACTTCTCAATTCAGAAAGTTAAGTGTTTGATTTTCGCCCTTATTTAATATTGAAACTTTGTCAAATTTTCAGCAGAATTAGTTTCAGGTGCACTGTACACGAATCTAATATCAAATTTGCAGATAATAAATGTTCAGAAATTTCAGTAATAGCTAACACATACTTGTCAATTCAGAAAGTTAAGTGTTTGATTTTCGCCCTTATTTAATACTAAAACTTTGTCAAATTTTCAGGAGAATTAGTTTCAGGTGTACTGTACACGAATCTAATATCACATTTGCAAATAATAAATTTTCAGAATTTTCAGTAGTAGCTAACCCATACTTGTCAATGCAGAAAGTTAAGTGTTTGATATTCGCCCTTATTTAATACTGAAACTTTGTCAAATCTTCAGGAGAATTAGTTTCAGGTGTACTATATACGAATCTAATATCAAATTTGTAAATAATAAATTTTCAGAAATTTCAGTAATAACTAACCCTTACTTATCAATGCAGAAGGTTAAGTGATCGATTTTCGCATTTATTTATTACTGAAACATTGTTAAATTTTCAGCAGAATTAGTTTCAGGTGTACTGTACACGAATCTAATATCAAATTTGCAAATAATAATTTTTCAGAATTTTCAGTAATAGCTAACCCATACTTGTCAACTCAGAAAGTTAAGTTTTTTATATTCGCCCTTATTTAATACTGAAACTTTGTCAAATTATCAGGCGAATTAGTTTCAGGTGTACTACACACGAATCTAATATCAAATTTGCAAATAATACATTTTCAGAATTTTTAGTAATAGCTAACCCATACTTGTCAATTCAGAAAGTTACGTGTTTGATTTTCGCCCTTATTTAATACTGAAACTTTGTCAAATTTTCAGGAGAAATAGTTTCAGCTGTACTATACACGAATCTGATATCAAATTTGCAAATAATAAATTTTCAGAAAATTCAGTAATAGCTAACCCATACTTGTCAATTCAGAAAGTTAAGTATTTGATTTTCACCCTTATTTAATACTGAAACTTTGTCAAATTTTCAGGAGAATTAGTTTCAGGTGTACTGTACACGAATCTAATAGCAAATTTGAAAATAATAAATTTTCAGAAATTTCAGTAATAGCTAACCCATAGTTGTCAAGGCAGATAGTAAAGTGTTTGATTTTCGCCCTTGTTTAATACTGAAACTTTGTCAAATTTTCAGGAGTATTAGTTTCAGGTGTACTATACACGAATCTAATATCAAATTTGCAAATACTAAATTTTCAGAAATTTCAGTAGTAGCTAACCCTTACTTGTCAATGCAGAAAGTTAAGTGTTTGATTTTCGCCCTTATTTAATACTGAAGCTTTGTCAAATTTTTAGGAGAATTAGTTTCAGGTGTACTGTACACGAATCTGATATCAAATTTGGAAATAATAAATTTTCAGAAATTTCAGTAATAGCTACGTACTTATCAATGTAGACAGTGTAATGTAGACAGTGTCAATGTAATAGCTAATCCTTACTTGTCAATGCAGAAAGTTAAGTGTTCGATTTTCGCCCTTATTTAATACTGAAAATCTATCAAATTTTCATGAGAATTAGTTTCAGGTGTACTGTATACGAATTTAACATCAATTTTGTAAATAATAAATTTTCAGAAATTTCAGTAATAGCTAACCCTTACTTATCAATGCAGACAGTAAAGTATTTGATTTTCGCCCTTATTTAATACTGAAACTTTGTCAAATTTTCAGGAGAATTAGTTTCAGGTGTACTATATACGAATCTAATATCAAATTTGCAAATAATACATTTTCACTAATAGCTAACCCATACTTGTAAATTCAGAAAGTTAAGTGTTTGATTTTCGCCCTTATTTAATACTGAAACTTTGTCAAATTTTCAGGAGAATTAGTTTCAGGTGTACTATACACGAATCTAATATCAAATTTGCAAATAATAAATTTTCAGTAATAGCTAACCCATACTTGTCAATACAGAGAGTTAAGTGTTTGATTTTCGCCTTTATTTATTACTGAAACGTTGTCAAATTTTCAGGAGAAATGTCAATAAAATTATAACTTTGTAATTTATAATGAAGATTGTAGTAAATGTAATAAAAATTTCCAATGGAAATTTCGAAATTTACAACTAAATTTTGTAATATATTACAACTACTTTGCTATTTCCGTTAAATTTTGGAAATCACCAATAGAAATGTGCAATATGCATTGTAATTTTGCAATTTTCAATGTTATATAAAACTTATTGGGAAATTGATGGATTTTTTACGAACATTTTGTAATTTGTAAGGAAGATGTCAACAGTTTCTATTTACATTTTGTTGTTTGCAATAAAAACATTCGCGTTTATAGAAAATATGAACACCGGAAAATACCCCATTGCCAGTTTTTCAACAATTTCCTCGGTAGAGTACTATTTAAGTTACATTTAGCGAATTCGGTGAAAAAACTTATTTCACTCTCTATTGCTTTACAGTTTACGAGATGCTCATGTTGAGCACGATAACTGGGACTCGCTGTATATGAAACAAATTACAAAATATTTTTTTTGTTTGGGTAAAATAGGTTTTTCGTGAGAGTGTGATATTTTTCTTTGCTGAGTAGTCGCGCTGAAGTGGAAAGTGTCGGGTGTCTACACGCCACAAAGAGGACGTGGTAGTACCATGTCGGTTTGTCGACTATAAAAGTGACAATTAGCATTGCAGCGCGCAACGAGAGGTGTCCAGGCAGGTACAGATGTGGCCCCTGCGTGGCCATATATTAGAATGAGGGACTAAAACCCCCCACACCCAGGCCTTGTATGTGTCCGCTAAGAGATGCTGAGTGCAAACTCTTGTTAAGATCCGGAGTTATTTCTCGGGCTTATAATCCTTGCCGGGGGCGGCTCGACGCGCCCCATTTCCTTAACTCCCAGCAGGTTAACTCGCTAATCTTAACTGCAACAACATACCATATTTATACAGCGGATCTGATTATGCCGAGCTCACACCTCCGACTATATAGCATTTGAAGCATTAAAAGTTTAGAACTTGAAGTGTTAGGTGATACTTAGCTCCTCCGGGGGCTTGAACTAAGATGCTATCGTCGCACTGAATCCCACTCGTAAAAAGAAGCCACTAACAACACTTACGCGAGGGTCGGCCGTCATTTGGTAATGACATTCCGCAGTTCCGGTCTTAAAAAGTTATTAGCGCGCCTCGTAATGGTCCTGCCCAGACTCCCCCGGGGATACGTTATTTGATTAGTCCTCCCCCAGGTGTGGAGGAACGGTAGTGGGTTAGTGTATCACCGCGGGTCCCCAGTATAGGTCTAGGATCCTGCCCCGCTCTGGAATTCAAGATCACGACCACCCAGGGAATCGAGCCAACACGATTTCCGATTTATTGTGGCATATCCGCTATTTATGAACACTCGTGAAATTGCAATGATACATATGTCTGGCCGTGTGTTGCCGCAGCCGGTTAGGATTTATTGATTCAGTCAGGGAATAAAGCAGGTATAACACTTGACAAATGTTATCAGCTACAACGGCTTCCTTACGGTACACCAGCAACGGCACTGCACCAACGCACAATAACTACCGGCGTGTTCCTCCGCTCGCTTATCTCCCATCTCTTGAACTCCACATAAAGATATGTCAAACATAACGATCAAACTGCACCTGATTCATTGACTCTTCCACTCTCACCATTCCATCATTTTCACACAAATACCAACAACGCTATAAAAAACATTACAAATTACACCCAACTACAACATACTCAATTGTCCATCATACTAACTTCAAAAATGTTGCTCATTTAATACACCATCACTACCTAAATCCACCAACTCTAGGAAAAACGTTACAAATTACAACAAACTAACCTTCAAAATTTTATCAACTCATCCACCCCAAAAGATTCCATTTATCTTTTCTAACTCAAAAATCATAAACGTTCAAAGAAGCTAAATTTTAAAGCGAAATGACGAAACTTTGTTGGACTTTGGAGGCTCCTTCTTCTTCTTCTTCTTCTTGAAATCAGGATCTCTCCCGGAGGATGCTGATCACCATGGCTGTTGGTACCTTAGAGATGGCATTGCGAAATAGTTGAGCAGATGAACGTTCAAAGAAGGTAAATTTCAAAGCGAAATGGCGAAACTTTGTTAGACTTCTTGGAGGCTTCTTCTTCTTCTTCTTCTTCTTCTTCTTCTTCTTCTTCTTCTTCTTCTTCTTCTTCTTCTTCTTCTTCTTGAAATCAGGATCTCTTCCAGAGGATGCTGATCAACATGGCTGTTGGTACCTTAGAGATGGCATTGCGAAATAGTTCAGCAGATGAACGTTCAAAGAAGGTAAATTTCGAAGCGAAATGGCGAAACTTTGTTACACTTCGTGGAGACTTCTTCTTCTTCTTCTTCTTCTTGAAATCAGGATCTCTCCCGGAGGATGCTGATCAACATGGCTGTTGGTACCTGAGAGATGGCATTGCGAAATAGTTCAGCAGATGAACGTTCAAAGAAGGTAAATTTCAAAGCGAATGGCGAAACTTTGTTAGATTTCTTGGAGGTTTCTTCTTCTTCGTCTTGAAATCAGGATCTCTCCCGGAGGATGCTGATCAACATGGCTGTTGGTACCCTAAAGACGGCATTGTGAAATAGTTCGGCAGATGAACGTTCAAAGAAGGTAAATTTCAAAGCGAAATGGCGAAACTTTGTTAAGACTTCCTGGAGGCTTCTTCGTATTCTTCTTGAAATCAGGATCTCTCCCGGAGGATGCTGATCAACGTTAGACTTCTTGAAATCTTCTTCTTTTTCTTCTTCTTCTTGAAATCAGGATCTCTCCCGGAGGATGCTGATCAACATGGCTGTTAGTACCTCAGAGATGGCATTACGAAATAGTTCAGTAGATGAAAGGCTGAACCAGTGGTTTTGCTCATCATTAGAAAGGCAGACCAAAAATAGGGACCATGAAGATCTTCCTCAAGCCAACTGCCTCAAGCAACTTGAATCTCATCTCCGAGCTATCGACAACTCGCACCATGACGTATTGTGCGAGTTGCATCCCAATTTTACCGTGATTTCGAACACGACCTAAGTCCACCAATTCTAGGAAAAACCTTACAAATTACAACAACAACCAACTAATCTTCAAAATTTTATCAACTCATCCACCCCAAAAGATTCCATTTATCTTTTCTAACTCAAAAATCATAAACGTTCAAAGAAGCTAAATTTTAAAGCGAAATGACGAAACTTTGTTGGACTTCTTGGAGGCTCCTTCTTCTTCTTCTTCTTCTTGAAATCAGTATGTCTCCCGGAGGATGCTAATCAACATGGCTGTTGGTACCTTAGAGATGGCATTGCGAAATAGTTCAGCAGATGAACGTTCAAAGAAGGTAAATTTCAAAGCGAAATGGCGAAACTTTGTTAGACTTCTTGGAGGCTTCTTCTTCTTCTTCTTCTTCTTGAAATCAGGATCTCTCCCAGACGATGCTGATCAGCATGGCTGTTGGTACCTTAGAGATGGCATTGCGAAATAGTTCAGCAGATGAACGTTCAAAGAAGGTAAATTTCGAAGCGAAATGGCGAAACTTTGTTACACTTCGTGGAGACTTCTTTTTCTTCTTCTTCTTCTTCTTGAAATCAGTATCTCTCCCGGAGGATGCTGATCAACATGTCTGTTGGTACCTGAAAGATGGCATTGCGAAATAGTTCAGCAGATGAACGTTCAAAGAAGGTAAATTTCAAAGCGAATGGCGAAACTTTGTTAGATTTCTTGGAGGTTTCTTCTTCTTCGTCTTGAAATCAGGATCTCTCCCGGAGGATGCTGATCAACATGGCTGTTGGTACCCTAAAGACGGCATTGCGAAATAGTTCGGCAGATGAACGTTCAAAGAAGGTAAATTTCAAAGCGAAATGGCGAAACTTTGTTAAGACTTCCTGGAGGCTTCTTCGTATTCTTCTTGAAATCAGGATCTCTCCCGGAGGATGCTGATCAACGTTAGACTTCTTGAAATCTTCTTCTTTTTCTTCTTCTTCTTGAAATCAGGATCTCTCCCGGAGGATGCTGATCAACATGGCTGTTAGTACCTCAGAGATGGCATTGCGAAATAGTTCATCAGATGAAAGGCTGAACCAGTGGTTTTGCTCATCATTAGAAAGGCAGACCAAAAATAGGGACCATGAAGATCTTCCTCAAGCCAACTGCCTCAAGCAACTTGAACCTCATCTCCGAGCTATCGACAACTCGCACCATGACGTATTGTGCGAGTTGCATCCCAATTTTACCGTGATTTCGAACACGACCTAAGTCCACCAACTCTAGGAAAAACCTTACAAATTACAACAACAACCAACTAATCTTCAAAATTTTATCAACTCATCCACCCCAAAAGATTCCACTTATCTTTTCTAACTCAAAAATCATAAACGTTCAAAGAAGCTAAATTTTAAAGCGAAATGACGAAACTTTGTTGGACTTCTTGGAGGCTCCTTCTTCTTCTTCTTCTTCTTGAAATCAGTATGTCTCCCGGAGGATGCTAATCAACATGGCTGTTGGTACCTTAGAGATGGCATTGCGAAATTGTTCAGGAGATGAACGTTCAAAGATGGTAAATTTCAAAGCGAAATGGCGAAACTTTGTTAGACTTCTTGGAGGCTTCTTCTTCTTCTTCTTCTTGAAATTAGGATCTCCCCGGAGGATGCTGATCAACATGGCTGTTGGTACCCTAGAGACGGCATTGCGAAATAGTTCGGCAGATGAACGTTCAAAGAAGGTAAATTTCAAAGCGAAATGGCGAAACTTTGTTAAGACTTCCTGGAGGCTTCTTCGTCTTCTTCTTGAAATCAGGATCTCTCCCGGAGGATGCTGATCAACGTTAGACTTCTTGAAATCTTCTTCTTTTTCTTCTTCTTCTTGAAATCAGGATCTCTCCCGGAGGATGCTGATCAACATGGCTGTTAGTACCTCAGAGATGGCATTGCGAAATAGTTCATCAGATGAAAGGCTGAACCAGTGGTTTTGCTCATCATTAGAAAGGCAGACTAAAAATAGGGACCATGAAGATCTTCCTCAAGCCAACTGCCTCAAGCAACTTGAACCTCATCTCCGAGCTATCGACAACTCGCACCATGACGTATTGTGCGAGTTGCATCCCAATTTTACCGTGATTTCGAACACGACCTAAGTCCACCAACTCTAGGAAAAACCTTACAAATTACAACAACAACCAACTAATCTTCAAAATTTTATCAACTCATCCACCCCAAAAGATTCCATTTATCTTTTCTAACTCAAAAATCATAAACGTTCAAAGAAGCTAAATTTTAAAGCGAAATGACGAAACTTTGTTGGACTTCTTGGAGGCTCCTTCTTCTTCTTCTTCTTCTTGAAATCAGGATCTCTCTCGGAGGATGCTGATCAACATGGCTGTTGGTACCTTAGAGATGGCATTGCGAAATAGTTCAGCAGATGAACGTTCAAAGAAGGTAAATTTCAAAGCGAAATGGCGAAACTTTGTTGGACTTCTTGGAGGCTTCTTCTTCTTCTTCTTCTTCTTCTTCTTCTTCTTCTTCTTCTTCTTGAAATCAGGATCTCTCCCAGAGGATGCTGATCAACATGGCTGTTGGTACCTTAGAGATCGCATTGCGAAATAGTTCTGCAGATGTACGTTCAAAGAAGGTAAATTTCAAAGCGAAATGGCGAAACTTTGTTAGACTTCTTGAAATCTTCTTCTTCTTCTTGAAATCAGGATCTCTCCAGGAGGATGCTGATCAACATGGCTGTTGATACCTGAGAGATGGCATTGCGAAATAGTTCAGCAGATGAACGTTCAAAGAAGGTAAATTTCAAAGCGAATGGCGAAACTTTGTTAGATTTCTTGGAGGTTTCTTCTTCTTCGTCTTGAAATCAGGATCTCTCCCGGAGGATGCTGATCAACATGGCTGTTGGTACCCTAAAGACGGCATTGCGAAATAGTTCGGCAGATGAACGTTCAAAGAAGGTAAATTTCAAAGCGAAATGGCGAAACTTTGCTAGACTTCCTGAAGGTTTCTTCTTCTTCTTCTTCTTCTTTTTCTTCTTCTTGAAATCAGGATCTCTCTCGGAGGATGCTGGTCAACATGTATGTTGGTACCTCAGAGATGGCATTGCGAAATAGTTCAGTAGATGAAAGGCTGAACCAGTGGTTTTGCTCATCATTAGAAAGGCAGACCAAAAATAAGGACCATGAAGATCTTCCTCAGCCAACTGCCTCAAGCAACTTGAACCTCATCTCCGAGCAATCGACAACTGCACCATGACGTATTGTTCGAGTTGCACCCCAATTTTTACCGTGATTTCGAACAGATGAACGTTCAAAGAAGGTAAATTTCAAAGCAAAATGGCGAAACTTTGTTGGACTTCTTGAAATCTTCTACTTCTTCACCTTCTTGAAATCAGGATTTCTCTTGGAGGATGCTGATCAACATGGCTGTTGGTACCTCATTGCGAAATAGTTCAGTAGATTAAAGGCTGAACCAGTGGCTTTGCTGATCATTAAAAAGGCAGACCAAAAATAAGGAGCATGGAGATCTTCCTCAAGCCAACTGCCTCAACCAACTTGAACCTCATCTCCGAGGTATCGACAACTCACACCATGACGTATTGTCCGAGTTGCACCCCAATTTTTCCCGCGATTTCGAATATCGGCCGAAATAATTTTCGCATTTTTGCGTATCACCGAATGGGGATTTTCGAAACTTCTCTGCTTCCCTTCATTCCCCTAAGCTTCAATGCTTACCCACTTTTAACATATTGCAGTAAATTCCATGTTGCATGGGGAGCTAGGACATTTCCTATTTCCTGAATAAATTTTACTGTTGCATTATGCAACATTTATAATTACTATTATAACCATCCTTCTTGTATTTCGAAAATGTCAGCATGCTATGAGTTGATTTTCATCTAAGAAACTTTATGTCAATATCTCAATACCCAAGTCAGTTTTAATAACATATTTGAATTCTACTCAAACAAGTGTCTTTATAATGTCAAAATATCATTTCAATATAAATTCGATTAAACGATCTTGATCGTAATATTGTCAATGCAGTATTTTGTGTTTGTATGTTCTGGTATTATAATTAAATTTTCTTCAATTTTCCCATTTTTGGCAAGTTTTTCCTTTAATGGCACGTTTCAGAATTTTTAGAACCATCTCTGAAACTTTTAGTATTTTGTTTAGGGTTTGCATCTTCTAATGTTCTTATAAAATTTTCCTGAATTCGATTTTTTTTATATTTCTGCGATATTTTCAATAAATTTTCTGCGATATAATTGTTAGTATTATCCTTTTAATAACTGGTTTGAATGTTTTACAAAATTAATTAACAAACATTTCATGAAATTCTACTTCCACTATGAGACTTTGAAACTTTTACAAAAGTCTCTGCAATTTCAATGTTATTAGATCCACCTCTAATACTTTCCATTTGTAGGATGTTTCTCTCATTGTTCCAATTTCTCGTTTTAATTTATGCTTTAGGGCCGTACTGTCTAGGGAAATCAGATTAAATTCAGTCAATTATTTCAGCGTGTGAGACATGAACTGTGAATAATTTGTTCCGAATTAATTATTCATTGGTTTTAGCATAGCTTTCTTAATTTTTGAAGAAATTGCAAAGACAGTTTCAACAAGTAAATTTTCCAAGCCGATTTTAAAAATATGATAATTTTATCTTGTGGTGTTTTCATAAAATTGATACAGCAACGGTAAAATTTAATAAATAAATAAATGCTTAAGATATAAGACGAATTCAGAAAGTTTATTGATAAAATTGAAAATGTTCATTATATCATGATAACGGACGAACAGAATTGAAAATGGAATTTTGATGAACCGAAAAAAAAAATCCTTCAACATTAGGCAAATTAATAGTAAATTTATGAAGTTTCTTGGAGAAATTAAACTTTCATAGTTAAATTCGCAAAAATTAGAGACGAATTCATAAATTTTCCTTATAGAATTGTTAAGATTCATGCATCATATGATGATTTGGGACAACTTATAAAATATTCTTTCACAGTTTGAAAATTGTGAAACAACTTAACTGTCTTCTTAATATTTGTAAAAACTTGAAATGTAGATAACTGAAAAAATTAAAATTTCAGTATGCATTTTTAATATCAGGTTTGTTCATTATGTCAATTGTCAGTGGAAAATTGCAAAAAAGTGAATTTTTCAAGCCAATTTTGAAAATCTGATAATTTTAACTTAGGAGTTTTCATAACATTGATAAAGTAACTGTGAAATATAATAAATTCAAAACTTCTCAAGATATAAGAGGAATTTATAAAGTTTTTTTGATAAAACTGGAAAAATTCATGCTAAATATCATGATTTAGGACTGAAAAAGATTCCTTCAAAATTAGGAAAATTAATAGTAAATTTAGGAAGTTTCTTGCAGAAATTAAACTTTCATAGTTAAATTCGCAAAACTTTACGATGAGTTCAGAAATTTTCTTAATAGAACTGGTAAATATCATGATTTGGGACCACTGGAAAAAGATTGTTTCACAATTTGAAAATGTGAAGTTTATGGAGTTTATTCCAGAAGTTTAAATTTCATAGAAAACGCGTTTAAAACGTTTCTTAATAAAAATAAATATAACTAAAATAAAATAAAAAGATGTATGATACATTTGGTCGAATATTCTGATATGATTTTCTGTATTCTTGTTGCTCAGACATTTTCAGAAATATTAGTGTTATTCTACTGAAACTATCTACTAAAAATGGATATTGTGAATTACTGGAAAAATCAAAATTTCAGTATACATTTTTGGCATCAGTTTTGTCCATTATGTCAATTGTCAATGGAACATTGCAAACAAGTTAATTTTTGAAGCCGATTTTGATAATTTCGATCTGATAATTTTAACTTGAGGCGTTTTCATAAAATTGATATTGATAAAGTAATGTAAAATATATGAAAAATATTCCAATATAAGATGAATTCAGAAAGTTTCTTGGTGCTAAACATAATTATTTCGGACGAAATGAAGTAGAATCCTTCAAAATCAGGCATTTTAATGGTAAATTTATGAAGTTTATTGGAGAATTTAAATGTTAATAGTTAAATTTGCAAAAATTGAAGACAAATTCTGAAATTTTCTCGTTAGAATTGTTATGCTTCCTGCGAAATATCATGATTTAGGACAAATTATGGAAGATTCCTACACAATTTGAACATTAATGCCAAATTTATGAAGTCTTCCAGAAGATAATATTTAATAGTAAACGAGTTTAGTAAGTTTTTTTAATAAGATAAATATAAATAAAAAGATGAAAGCTAAATATCTGACGAACGTTCTGATGAAATTTTCTGTATTTTTGACGTAATGGAATATTTTTGTTTTTTTTAAATATTAGGATGTGGTTGTCTGAATTATTAGTGTTATTTTACTGAAACTATCTACTAAAAATGGATATTGTGAATTACTGGAAAAATAAAAATTTCAGTGTACATTTTTGGCATCAGTTTTGTCCATTATGTCAATTGTCAATGGAACATTGCAAACAAGTTAATTTTGAAGCCGATTTTGAAAATTTGATAATTTTAACTTGAGGCGTTTTCATAAAATTGATATTGATAAAGTAATGTAAAATATATGAAAAAAATTCCAATATAAGATGAATTCAAAAAGTTTCTTGGTGCTAAACATCATTATTTCGGACGAAATGAAGTAGATTTCTTCAAAATTAGGCATTTTAATAGTAAATTTAGGTTTCTTAGAGTAAGTTATATAAATCAATAAGTTTCTTGGAGAATTTAAATGTGTATAGTTGAATTTGCAAAAATTGAAGACAAATTCCGAAATTTTCTCGTAGAATTGTTATGCTTCATGCTAAATATCATGATTTAGAACAACTATGGAAGACTCCTTCACAATTTGAACATTAATTCCAAATTTATGAAGTCTTCCAGAAGTTAATATTTCATAGTAAACGAGTTTGGTAATTTTTTTTAATAAGATTAATAAAAAGATGCATGCTAAATATCTGTCGAACGTTCTGATGAAATTTTCTGTATTTTTGTCGTTCTGGAATATTTTTGAATGTTTTTTTTTAATATTAGGATGTGGTTGTCTGAATTATTAGTGTTATGTTACTGAAACTATTTAGTGAGAAAATAATGTTGTGAGTTAGTACTTCGAAGAATTTTTTTTCTGTTTTTTTTTTGTACGAATCGTGCTTGCAACAATAATTTTAACAGTTTTTTCGTGAAAGCTTCGATTGAAATGGGATCCCAAATTCATTGTAATGTATCTGCAGTAGGTAAATAGATTTTCTTGCAGATTTTCAGCAATATTAGTGTTGTTCTACTGAAACTATCTACTAAAAATGGATATTGTGAATTACTGAAAAAATCAAAATTTCAGTATACATTTTTGACATCAGTTTTGTCCATTATGTCAATTGTCAATGGAACATTGCAAACAAGTTAATTTTTGAAGCCGATTTTGATAATTTCGATCTGATAATTTTAACTTGAGGCGTTTTCATAAAATTGATATTGATAAAGTAATGTAAAATATATGAAAAAAAAATCCAATATAAGATGAATTCAGAAAGTTTCTTTGTGCTAAACATAATTATTTCGGACGAAATTAAGTAGAATCCTTCAAAATCAGGCATTTTAATGGTAAATTTAGGAAGTTTATTGGAGAATTTAAATGTTAATAGTTAAATTTGCAAAAATTGAAGACAAATTCTGAAATTTTCTCGTTAGAATTGTTATGCTTCCTGCGAAATATCATGATTTAGGACAAATTATGGAAGATTCCTACACAATTTGAACATTAATGCCAAATTTATGAAGTCTTCCAGAAGATAATATTTAATAGTAAACGAGTTTAGTAAGTTTTTTAATAAGATAAATAAATATACATAAAAAGATGCAAGCTAAATATCTGTCGAACGTTCTGATGAAATTTTCTGTATTTTTGTCATTCTGGAATATTTGAATATTCCAGATTTTCAGAAATATTAGTGCTATTCTACTGAAACTATCTACTAAAAATGGATATTGTGAATTACTGGAAAAATCACAATTTCAGTACACATTTTTGGCATCAGTTTTGTCCATTATGTCAATTGTCAATGGAACATTGCAAACAAGTTAATATTTGAAGCCGATTTTGAAAATCTGATAATTTTAACTTGAAGCGTTTTCATAAAATTGATATTGATAAAGTAATGTAAAATATATGAAAAAAATTCCAATATAAGATTAATTCAGAAAGTTTCTTGGTGCTAAACATCATTATTTCGGACGAAATGAAGTAGAATCCTTCAAAATAAGGCATTTTAATGGTAAATTTAGGAAGTTTCTTGGAGAATTTAAATGTTTATCGTTAAATTTGCAAAAATTAAAGACAAATTCCGAAATTTTCTTGTTACAATTGTTATGCTTCGTGCTAAATATCATGATTTAGGACAAATTATGGAAGATTCCTTCACAATTTTAACATTAGTGCCAAATTTATTAAGTCTTCCCCAAGTTAATATTTTATAGTAAACGAGTTTAGTAAGTTAAAAGATGCAAGCTAAATATCTGTCGAACTTTTTGATGAAATTTTCTGTATTTTTGTCGTTCTGGAATATTTTTGAATATTCTTTTTAATATTATGATGTGGTTGTCTAAATTATTAATGTTATTCTACCAAAACTATTTACTGAAAAATTAATATTGTGAGTTAGTACTTCGAAGAACATTTTTTCTGAATTTTTATTTGTACGAATCGTGTAAGTTGGTACTTGCAACAATAATTTTAACAGTTTTTTCGTGAAAGCTTCGATTGAAATGGGATCCCAAATTCATTGTAAAGTATCTGCAGCAGGTAAATAGATAATGCTAGAAGAATATTTAGTTTGGATGAAATTAAATATTAGTATTATTAAAAATACATCTATTTTTTCGGGTAATTAACAATACTTTTAACTGTTTTTTCGTGAAAGCTTCGATTGAAATGGGATCCCAAATTCATTGTAAAGTATCTGCAGCAGGTAAATAGATAATGCTAGAAGAATATTTAGTTCAGGTGACATGAAACATTAGTATGATTAACAATTCATCTCTTTACAAAATTTTAAACTTTTTTTCCTTGAAAACTTTGATAGTTATTTATACATTGCTTGTTACATATATTGCTTAATTTCTGAAGAGTTATCAAAGACAGTTCATTCAAATACACTTTAATTCCGTTGGTATAATCATCTAGTATCTACTGAAAAATGAATGTTGTGAGTTAGTACTTGGACATTTTTTTCGTGAATGTTTCGATTCTAATGGGATTCTGAATTCGTTAGAAGGTTATTGTAATTTTATCTGCAGCAGGTAAATAGATCATGCTAGAAGGATATTTAGTTCGGGTGAAATGAAATATTAGTATGATTAACAATTAATCTCTTTTTTCGGGTAATTACTGGCAGATTCGTAACACTGGTAGTCAATGAGTGAGTGAAACCCTCACGCCCTATAAAACAGGGCGTAAAAAAGCAACTGGCTTAATTATTTTCGGTATTACCTTATGCGTTAAACGAAAAATAAATTTTACGGCCGAAAAAGTGATATCGACACGAAAAAATAGAGGCACCCAATGACTGGCTGAAAGCGGCGATTTCACCGTGAGGTACGTGGAAAAAATGCACTGGAATATCCACATGGGACTACAACAATCAAGTCGCTCACGCTGGATAAAGCACTTCATTTCATGCATGTTTGGTATCAAAGTAGAAAAAAATACGTACCTGGAATTCAATTATGTTAAATATTTGATTTGATTGAAGGCAAATACCGATGCTCACACTTTGCCTATTTGCCGAGGCAATAACCAACGCATTACGCCGTTTCCATTTAATTTGGCGGAAGTGTGCCCAGATTATTTGCCTCGTCTAATATACCCTGATTATTGTATATATGAGGTCAATATGAGAGGGCGCTGAAAGGATTCTGCGACGAGCCTCGAGGTCTGCAAACAGCCCCGAGGCTCGGAACATACTTCGGGCCTCCCATAAATAACAACGTGTTAGTATTAGCTCTCCGACTATCAAAGATGATTCATAGTCGCTTTCAAACTTCACTTCATCACTGCCAGCCGCATCACAAGAAAACATTAATGTTCTTAATTAACAGCGATAAAGTATAACATTTAATTATTAAATTAATGATCCGCTTGAGTCTAGCTCGTGTTGTATAAATATATAATAAATTATAACTCATAAATATTATACAAAACGAACAACCGAAACCACCACACAATAACGATTTTGCTTAATGTAAAACTAATTACATACATATACTTATTATATATATATGACCCTTTAACATATTGTACATCCATCTTCTCTGTTAATAATCTACTGCTAAATTGATCCACCCGCAATATATGTGGGAGTATTAATAAAAGAAGGCAGAAAATATAATGCAGCAAGAGATATGAAAGTAACCGCTATATATAGTATAATGTGTAATTTTAGGGGGGCAGTTATTAGTAACGGAAAGAAAGCAACAGGGATATTCCGCGGCAGTAAATCTCCGAGGCGATCCGGGCAGTAAGTTGCCGGAGTTGCGGCTTATTGCCTGCGACAGATTGGGCACGGCCCCACTATAAATTAGTGGGCTCCATTACTACACAATTTACAAATATTGGTGAATTACTGCGCGCCGCCGGATTACGGGCATAAAGATGTCGCCGTTATTGCGCGTTAAGAGGTGAGGAACTCGCCCATAACCGACACCGGCACCGAATATCAATTTGTCTTAATTACAATCCGGAGGTGTTCCTTCCTACTAATAAAATCCATTTACATCTATTACGATAATTAAGCGCTCCTTCCAAAACCTCGGGAAATACAAGCTGTACCTAAATGATTGTAATTACGTAACCATGAAAAACATTTTTGTTCCGCTCCAGTAAAAATAGTTCTATTTTTGACATAGGCAACTTCATTTACACTCATTAGACATGAAATGGCAATAAAAGTTATGCTATTCTAATTTTTATTGTGGAATTTCATATTTAACTGCTCAAATACGAAATGATTATTAGTTTCAGCAATATTTGTGACTTCCAAACACAAAACAACAATGAAGAAATATTTAATGACATTTCACTTCATTACTCATGAATATGGCATTAAAAGCTATCTTCGTGCAATTCAAATCTCAATTGTGTCAGTCAATATCTCACTACTCAAATACTAAATTATTATTAGTTTCAGCAATATTTGTGGCTTCCAAGCACATGAAAAGGCTACAATGAAGAATTACTTAAGGGCCTACGAGTTTAAATGTACATTATTTACACAACCTTACTTTTAAAATCGAGGGCATTCTTAAATTGTGTGTACACAAAAATAACCAGATATGCATGAAAATGAAGCCCTCACAGGCAACATCCCCAAGTGGGGCAGATTACTCCACGGCACAAACAAGCGGCAAACTGAAAATCATGCAGGAATTAATGAAATAAACGAGCTGCGACAAATCTAATAATTGCTCCGCTTTAAATCTGACAATGTTACAAAATGTTTTACTATTGCAAATTGAGGACTAGCAGACAATAAAACAATCACATATAGCTATTAAAGTAATCAAAGTAATTTGATAAACAGAAACATAAAATGAAGTAAAGGTTTAGAAAACAATTAATAAATATAATATATAATCAAAGCAGATGTGTACCATTTGCTTGTAAACACATTTGCACTCGTCTTCTTTTATTGTTGAAAATGCTGATTAGCATTTGAGGAGTTATGGTTCGGCAAACATTTACGATTTCTGCCATTAACTCTTCCAACGTATGCAGTCTTCTTTGGAAAACTATCTTTTAAATATCCAAAAATTGCATAGTCCAGTGGAGTTAGATCTGGAGAGCCCATAGTCCTTGACTAATTTGTCTATTATCAAAAAATCTTGCAAATAGGCTAACATTGCTCTGGCTGTATGAGCTGCTGCACCATCTTGTTGGAAATATCCGTTCTGCAATTCTTCATCATCTAATTGGTCTATGAAAGGCTGGACAATTTGTTGCCGATATCTCTCACCCTTTATTGGGCCATGAAAAAATATACGCCCAATTATTCTACGGCGAGACACAGCTAACCAAATTCCAACCTTCTGAAGATGTAGCGGTGCTTCCACAAAAAGATGAGGGTTTTCAGCATGCCAATAGTTTTGTGAATTAACATATCCTGATAGGTGAAACCAAGCTTCATCACTGAAAAATATTAAACCGAGCAATCGATCGTCATTTAAATTTTCCATAAACCATCGGCAATAACTCAATCGGCGTTGAAAATCTACTGGCAACAATTCTTGCACCACTAACACCCTATAAGGCTGTAAATTCAACCTCTTTCTCACAATTCGATGGCAGGTGCTCGAGGGAATTCCAGCTTGCATAGCCAATGACTTTTGAGGGCTTACTTCGAGTCGTTAACGAACATCTGCAACCTCTCCTGATACTGAGGATCTGCCTGAGGATTTACCTTTCTGAACACTTCCAGTTTCCCTAAAACGGTGCACTATTCGTGAAATATGTGTGGACAAAACCGAGTATTCAAATTGGTGGTCAGGGAACTTGTGTTGAAATTCCCGAACGCACTCTGGAATTGAATAAATCCATTCTCCATTTTCAAATCGTCCATTACGAAAGTACGCCTCAACAATAAAAGTGTTCTTCTGATCAGCGAACATTTTAACAAACTACTGTTATTATGTTGTCTGACAGTTGACAGGTATGGTTGACAGTGACAGTTCTAAAATAGTTCTGATATTTTGTTGTCCGACAGTTGACAGATATGGTTGACAGTGACAGTTCTAAAATAGTACGGTATACATATTTGAAAGGCGGCACAATTGAATTGACGTGATTACGTAACAACAATCATTTTGGTACACCTTGTATGAAGAGCCGGGAGGAAGACGTGCCGGTCCTGGCATAAATAGAGCGAGACATATTTGTCTTAGGTAATGGTCATTGTGTGACCCGTTTAATAAAGTTTATTTATTTAAGTTAATTGAGGTCGGCCGCGGGTGACGTGGCACCGAGTGGGAGTTTGTTTGCGGTTTTGATTTGAGCCCACCTCGCTTTTGTCTCGGCCTGAAGCTCCGAAACCGTCCCAAGGATACTCATACTACTACTACGGCCGCACTCTTCTTCTCGAGCTCCAATTTTGAGGTGAGGTCAAACCCGGTCAACTCCTAGCCACATTAAACGACCGACTCATTAAAACAATTACGGCATAGATTTTATGATTTAAGACCGCAATTGCTTAAATTGTCCTCGCAACAACGATGCTCTGCAACCAAACGGCAAGCACACCTCACAATCACAACCCAAACCGAGACAAATACACAACAGATCACCCATTATAGATATGAATTTTCAAATTCCAGGTCGGCCAAAATGTCAAATTGTATAATAATTTTGACAGTGTACCTGTAAAAAACTAGTAACAAATATGTCATTGATGTCAACATGTGTGTTGAGGTTATGACAACTCAATGAATAATCATATTAATTTGGCCCAATGGCACTTTGACAATTTCTATCTATAATGGATGATCTGTATATCTTAATATTTCACACATCGCTTTGTAGTTATGCAAATTCCCAAGACAAGTTCGAAATTATGTCATACACATTGTGGCTATTTGTTGTTTATACTGGACATCATATAGTACATTCATGAGAACATGAATTTTGACCTGGAAAAAAGGTCTATTGTGTGATGCAGTACCAGTAGAGGCACGCTTCTTGTGTATGTCCAGGGCTCACATCAGAAACTGAACAGACATTCAGACATAATCAGTCATACTTTACTTTAATCGTACAAATAATGTAAAACAAAGATAAAATTATTTGGTACCAGTCCCGGAAGTCCTCCCCCCATTGAGATATTCCCTTCCGAATTGGCAATAGAGAACCCCTGACTGCAATAAACCTTTTTTCCAGGTTCCGAGTTCATATTCTCGTGAACATACAGCCACGGACTCTAAAAATGACACGTACGTCCGTCCGAGCAGTCTTCTATCCTTGTCTTCCTTGCCCCTACCGTGCGGGACCAGACAAGGATAGCAGACTGCTCTAACGGATGGACGCATCATTTTTAGAGTCCGTGGCTGTACAATCGCCAACATTTGAAGAGCAACGAAAAGCTATAAATCAGAGTTCATTTCGTCCTTATTGGTAATCTTTCAAAGATTGAAAAGGGTTCCTTCAAAATAAAAAATATATTCTTAAATTAACGAAGTTTCTTCCAGAAATTATATGTTTATCGAAAATTGATGAAGATTCAGAAAGTTTGTTAATAAAATTAAAATGATTTATATCAAGTACTACGATTTATGGCAAATTGAAATAGATTGCTAGAAAATTTTGTGCGAAATTTCTTCCAGAAATTACACAGTAATATACAGGGTGTTTGCTAAAGGTATTAATACACCATTTAGGCCCACATGTTTGTTAAACTTTTTTATTTGGTTTCCATCACTGAGTCGATATCCAAATTTACACCTTAGCAAACACCCTGTATATATCTTATAATATATGGTCAAGATATAAGATGAATTCAAAAGTTATTGGAAAAAATCATGCCGAATATCATAATTTAGGACGAGCTAAAAAAAATTCCTTCAAAATTAGCAAATCAATAGCAAAATTAAGAAGTTTTTGGAAAAATTAAAATTTCATAGTAAAATTCGCAAACATTCTAGATGAATTGAGAAATTTTCTTGATAAATTCATGCTAAATATAATAATTTGGAACAAATTATAAAATATTCGCTCACAATTTGAAACTTAATGCAAAATTTATTAAGTCTGTTGCAGAAGTTCAAATTTTATCGAAAATTGGTAAAAATTCAAGACGCATTTAAAAAGTTTCATAATGAAATTCAACACATGATTGCCAAATATCATTATTTAGGATATATTGAAAATATTTTTTCAAAATAAGAAATATATTGTTAATTAACGTAGTTTCTTCCACAAATTACATGCACATCGAAAATTGACGAAGATTCAGAAAAAAGCTAAAAAAAGATTCCTTCAAAATTGGGCAAATCAATAGCAAATTTACAAAGTTTTTGGAGAAAATAAATTGTGATAGTAAAAATCGCAAAAATTCTAGATGTATTCAGAAATTTTCTTGATAAATTCATACTAAATATCACGATTTGGAACAAATTATAAAATACTCCTTCACAATTTGAAAATTAATGCAAAATTTATTAAGTCTGTTGCAGAAGTTCAAATTTTATCGAAAATTGGTAAAAATTCAAGACGCGTTTAAAAAGTCTCGTGATGAAATTCGAAAAATGTATGCTAAATATTATTATTTAGGACAAATTGAAAAGATTGCTTCAAAATAAGAAATATATTGTTGAATTAACGAAGTTTCTTCCACAAATTATATGTTCATGGAAAATTGATAAAGATTCAGAAAGTTTCTTGATAAAATTAAAATAATTCATATTAAGTACCTTGATTTATGATAAATTGCAAAAGATTCCTCTAAAATTAGAAAATTTTGTATGAAATCTGCGAAATTTGTTCCAGATATTACAATTTAATAATAAAATGATCATGCTACAAGATGAATTCAGAAAGTTATTAGAAAAATTCATGCCGAATATCATGATTTAGGATGAGCTAAAAAAATCCTTCAAAAATAGGCAAATCATAGCAAGTTGTTGTAAAAATTAAAATTTCGTAGTAAAATTCGCAAAAATTCAAGAATTTTCTTGATAGATTCATGCCAAATATCATAATTTGGAACAAATTATAAAATATTCCTTCACAATTTGAAAATTAATGCCAAACTTATGAAGTCTGTTGCAGAAGTTTAAATTTCATAGAAAATTGGTGAAAATTCTAGAAGCGTTTTAAGAGTTCCTTAATGAAATTCGAAAAATGATTGCTAAATATCATTGTTTAGTACAAATTTAACAGATAAAGATATAAAAATATCATGATTTAGGACGAGCTAATAGCTTCAAAATTGGGATATCCTTCAGATATTCTTCAAAATTGGGCAAATCAATAGCAAATTTAGGAAGTTTTTTGAGAAATTGAAATTTAATAGTAAATGTTTTTTAAATTCTAAATGAATTCAGAAATTTTCTTGATAAATTCATGCTAAATATCATAATTTGGAACAAATTATACAATATCCCTTCACTATTTGAAAATAAATGCCAAATTTACGAAGTCTGTTGCAGAAGTTTAAATTTCATCGAAAATTGGCGAAAATTCAAGACGCGTTTAAAAAGTTTATTAATGAAATTCGAAAAATCAAAGTCAAAATCGTAACATCATCATAAATCTTTATTTATGATAACGTCATGACATAGTACAAAGGACATTTAAGAACATATATAAATAATATTTCATAATCAATGGTAAATTTATGGTATCTTCTAGAAATTAATTTCTTACATAATTGGTGAAGATTATGACTGATGGGTGAAGATTACGACTGATTATGACTAAGTTCATGTCAAGATTATGACTGATTGGTGAAGATCATGACTGATTATGACAACGTGCATGTCAAGATTATTACTGATTGGTGAAGATTATGACCAAGTTCATAAGGAATATTTTATAATTTGTTTCAAATCATGATATTTAGCATGAATTTATCAAGAAAATGCATCTTGAATTTTTGCGAATGTTACTATGAAATTTTAATTTCTCTAAAAACTTCCCAAATTTGCAATTATTGTGCCTTATTTTGAAGGAATCTGTTTTGGCTCGTCCTAAATCATGATATTCAGCATGATTTTTTCCAATAACTTTTTGAATTCATCTTATATCTTGACCATATATTATAAGATATATACAGGGTGTTTGCTAAAGGTGATCCGTAAATTTGGATATCGAGTCAGCGATGGAAACTAAACAATAAAGTTCATATAAACATGTGGGCCTAGATGGCGCTCTATCACCTTTAGTAAACACCCTATATATTACTATGTAATTTCTGGAAGAAATTTCGCAAATTTCGTACATTTTTTTTTATTTGGGGAGGAATCTATTTCAATTTATCATAAATCGTGGTATGAATTTTTACAATAACTTTCTGAATTCATCTTATATGATGACTTTTTTTTATTAAATTGTAATATCTGGAAGAAATTTCGCAAATTTCATACAAAATTTTCTAACTTTGGAGGAATCGTTTGCAATTTATCATAAAGCAAAGTACTTAATATGAATCATTTTAATTTTATCACGAAACTTTTTGAATCTTCATCAATTTTCGATAAACATATAATTTCTGGAAGAAACTATTTTGAAGGAATCCTTTTCAATTTTTAAAATTTTCTCAAGAAAGCGTCTAAATCGTCGTCAATATTTAAAATTTGTCCATGAAAATCTAATTTCTAGAAGAAACTTCGAAAAATTTTACGTTTTTATTTTGGAGCAATATTTTTCGTTGTTCTCTAAATCATAACATTTATAGTCCATTTATAGTCTCCTTTGTCCTGTCGAACTGGTCAACAGAAATGCAAATGCATCTCTTGGAGAATATTAGTTTATTGAAGTTCGATAACGAGCTTAATGTCCCTAAGTAATGCGGTTGCTTATTCCAAAGCGCTTCATTTCTAATGGATCAGAGGAATACATTTAAGGTTTAAGGCTCAAAAGAGCTTCCGCGGTTTTGGGATGCATTCTCATTGGTCCAATTCCACCTGTTGGGGAATTTCGGTTTTATGTGAAAAGTGACATCTTATCTGGCATGGAGTGGACGCACTGTATATAATATAATTTTTATTCCATTTTTGCTATTTTGAGTGTCCAATCTGTCTGACTATCTCTCCAATCTTGGTGCCAATTGTCTCATTCGACTCGGGAGGTTCTTACGAATCAAACGAGACATTCGATATACTTACATCAACGTTTCGAAACGTTGTTGTAGTTACGATGATTTCAAATTCAAGGAATTTTCAAGATTTTTATTATACTTTTCTGCTTCTCAAAACCTAAATTTTACGAATAATTTTTTTTTCACGAAAATTAAACTCAGTTTTCATGACAGCACATTTGCGTAAATCATATGTATTTATAGTGTAAAAATCAGTGTCTAAACTTTGTACAATAGGTTGCAATGTTGAAATATTTCAAAGGTGTGATGAAACAAAATATTTCGTCTCGGAACATTTAATTTTCTCGATTTCCCATCTACCACGTAAATCTCGAGGTGCCTGCAAGCCACACTCACACTTCCACTTATTATTAAATTTAATCATCGTTTAATTAATTTGTTAAACTTTAACACCGACGATTAACATTTCAATTACGGCATGCAAAATGTAAACACGCAATTTGCCCAGGCCCTCGCTCCTCTCGTAATCGCCGGTTTTTTGATCGCGCTTCGTCCGCGTGTGTGTGCACATCGTGGCTACGTGTATGTAAATAATGTGCGCCTAGGTTGTAATTATATGATAAACCATGGGCGCGTGATTAACTATCAGCACGTCTCGTACGCCTTGCGCGTAGGTGTTGTGCGTAAATCCCTCGTGAAATTAGATTAAGATTGGTTATTAACTCCACAAACATTACGCCCTTGATGCCCATCATCTGCGCCTTCTCCATGCGGCGGGGTTCGTTGATTCCATGGAAATTGATAATATGGAATTATAATGGTTTTTATGACCATGTGATGTGGCGAAGAGTTAAAGCAGTGGTACATGAAGTAAGCCCATCTGGGGTGGTTAGTTTTGGCTTTAAACTATAGTCCTTGGTTCGATTCTCGTCCAGTGCAATTGTTTAATCGTCCATGCAATGTAATGTGAATTGTACAAACTAAGAAACACTACTAAAAATACGCATATCTGTAATATACAGGGTGGCACAGTTAAAGTGCTCAACATAGGGATCACCAAAACCGTAAGAGATAAGAGAGTTGGCCAAAAGATGAGTTTGCCTTGTTTAACCAACTCTTGATCTCTTAAAGTTTACTAGATCCTCATGCTGAACCGATAACTGGGAGACCCTGTAGATCCAAAAGATCGAAGACGTTCTGATCACTAATGTGAGTAGAGTACATTCCCCAAATGACCAATGGTGACTTGAATTTGTTGTCGGTACACACGTATTAATTTACCGGCGACTCTAATGCAGATTACGCTTTTCCAATGACCACGGGTGATCTGAAATTATGGATAATTTTGACCAAATTTACATCTCTAAAGTTTGAAACATAATAAACATGTCAATTTGAATATGTCGGCCAGTAAGTATTTATTGGTGACTCTAAATATTCCCTCTGTTGTAGATTATAGTTTACAAATGACCGCGGGTGATCTGAAGTTGTGGATAATTTTATCGAAATTCAAATTTAGGATTTGTCGTACATTTGCTATGTTGTGACTTGAATTGCCGTGATTTAGTGAGGTTATATTCGAGTATATGTCCTTATTTTATTTGTCAGAAATTTCGCAAATTTCGTACAAAATTTTGTAATTGGGGAGGAATCTATTTTCCAGTTCAAAACCTATCAGATTTTTAAGTGCAACAGTTCACATACATCAAATTCTCAATTAAAACCGCCGAAATCGCAATTGCAACTGTCAAAATTTGTCAAATTCTTAGCTTCAGCTGAGAAAAGCTGTCAACTTTTTAATAGATACTGCCAAAACTTGTATATTTTTGATGTCCCAGTACAAAAATGTAAAATTCTATCAGATCGCACATTGAAAACAACGTGACACTACACAAAAATTAACATTTTCCAGTAGAATTTGTTTGTTTTGCTAATTTTTTTTGACACAAAAAGATTAAAAGATTATAGCAATTGTTGCGCTATTAATAATTTTCTTTATTATTGTTTTAATTTATTTGTTAACAATAAGGTTAAAACTAATATTTAAAAAAAACGTCTTTTAACAATAACTTTTGTACTGTGTGTTAAAATCTGTTATATTTTTAACAACTTTCTAAATGGGTAAAATTTCCGACTGAAACATTCAAATCTATAAAATTCAAAGCTTCAGATGAGAGAATCTGTCAATCTTTCAATAGATATTGTCTGAATCTGTTAAATTTTGTCAGTTTTTGATATCCCAGTTTTAAAATGTAAACATTCAAATCTATAAAATTCAAAGCTTCAGCTGTGGGAATCTATCAATTTTTCAATAGATACTGCCTGAATCTGTTAAATTTTGTCAATTTTTGATATATCAATGTATACATCTACCAAGATTTTTAAGTGCAACAGTTCACAACGTCAAATTCTCAATTAAAACCGCCGAAATCGCAATTGCAACTGTCAAAATTAGTCAAATTCTTAGCTTCAGCTGTGAAAACCTGTCAACTTTTTAATAGATACTGCCAAAACTTGTCTATTTTGATGTCCCAGTACAAAAATGTAAAATTGTATCAGATCGCACGTCGAAAACAACGTGAGACTACACAAAAATTAACATTTTTTAGTAGAATTTGTTAGTTTTGCTGATTTTTTTTTGTCACAAAAAGATTATCATTGATATACTGCCTATAGCAAAATGTTTGATTCATCTAAAGCTTATCTTGGTACTAAAACTTTAAATGTAATCTTTGAAACCCTGCGAGAAAATGAACACAACACTTTGATAAAGTATATAAAAATAAATACATTTTATAGTTTACGTAATAATTCTACGTCCTTAATATTATTAATTAATGTAATGTTGTGCTATTAATAATTATTTTTATTGTTTTAATTTATTTGTCATAAGTTTAAAACTAATATTTAAAAAAAACGTCTTTTAACGATAACTTTTGTACTGTGTGTTAAAATCTGTTATGTTTTTAACAACTTTCTAAATGGGTAAAATTTCCGACTGAAACATTCAAATCTATAAAATTCAAAGCTTCAGATGAGAGAATCTGACAATTTTTCAATAGATCTGAATCTGTTAAATTTTGTCAGTTTTTGATATCCCAGTTCTAAAATGTAAACATTCAAATCTTCAGCTGTGAGAATCGATCAATTTTTCAATAGATACTGCCTGAATCTGTTAAATTTTGTCAATTTATGATATCCCAGTTTTAAAATGTAAACATCTACCAGATTTTTAAGTGCAACATTTCACATACGTCAAATTCTCAATCAAAACCGTCGAAATCTGTCAAATTTTCAATTGAAATTGCCAAACTAAGTCAAATTCTTAGTTCCACTTTCTAAACTTTCTAAATGGATAAAATTTCGTACTGAAACATTCAAATCTATAAAATTAAAAGCTTCAGCTGTGAGAATCGATCAATTTTTCAATAGATACTGTCCTAATCTGTTAAATTTTGGACAATTTTTGATATATTCAGTTTTAAAATGTAAACACCTATCAGATTTTTAAAGTGCAACGTTTCACATACTTCAAATTCTCAATCAAAACCGTCGAAATCTGTCAAATTTTGGTCAAATGGGCAAGATTTCCGACTAAAACATTCAAATCTATAAAATTCAAAGCTTCAGCTGTGTGAATCGATCAATTTTTCAATAGATACTGCCTTAATCTGTTAAATTTTATCAATTTTTGATATATCAGTTTTAAAATGTAAACACCTATCAGATTTTTAAGTGCAACGGTTCACATACTTCAAATTCTCAATCAAAACCGTCGAAATCTGTAAAATTTTCAATGACAACAGTGAAAATAAGTCAAATTCTTAGCTTCAGCTGTCAAAACCTGTCAACTTTTTAGTATATACTGCTAAAACTTGATGTGTATCTAAATGGAATTGTAGACAATATCGCTAATTGCTTATTGAATATGTTTATAAAAAAAACTATTGATGCATATTATTTTTCTGTTTTGATCGATGATAGTAGAACATAAGATAAATTAATTAAAAATTTAAAAAAATCGTCATAAAATCCATATTTTCCGATATATTAATCATTTATTGAACGATATGTATTTATACAAGTGAAGGTTTTTCCACTTTTTCGGCAAATACACACGAAAAATAAAAAATCTGTAATATACGTATAAAATAGGTTTTTTTCAGGAAAAAACAATTGGCGCTATTTCGGCCAAATCTCAATCGAATTGGATACAATTTTGGGTGTAGGTAGCCCATATTACTCAAAAATAACTAAATAATTTCAGCTAAAAATATTTAATACTTTTGCAAAAAAATTGCAATTTTAATCAAATTCAGTGAAATATTGAAACTGCGATATCTACTGTCGAAATAGTCGTATTGATATTTTCTTTGCAGCAAAATGTAGGCAATAGTAGTTATACTAGGACAGTTCCACTTCACCCCCCGCGAAGTTTTCGATTAATTTAATCCGCGGTTTAATCGAACTTTTGATTCGCGTAAGTAGAGCAATGTGGGGGTAATTAGAGCATTAAAGCGGCGGATTCGCGTTTTAATGGGATAATCGCGGTAATTATCCGCGGTATTTGCATACAATTGCTCTAATTACGCGATTATCCGCGGTATTTGCATACAATTGCTCTAATTACGCCAGCTATTCCGCGGTATTTGCATACAATTGCTCTAATTACGCGATTATCCGCGGTATTTGCATACAATTGCTTTAATTACGCCAGCTATTCCACGGTATTTACACATAATTGCTCTAATTACGCGATTATCCGCGGTATTTGCATACAATTGCTTTAATTACGCGAATCAAAAGTTCGATTAAACCGCGGATTAAATTAATCGAAAACTTCGCGGGGGGTGAAGTGGAACTGTCTTAGTATAACTACTGGCAATTTTATTTATTTTATTGAAAATTAAATACCCAACAACTTTTATTTTAAACATATTGTAATAAAATCCATATCTTCCCATATATTAATCATCATAAACAAAGTTTTTGAAGTTTTGAAAAAAAACAAACCTTTTTACAAAGTTATAATCCTCCCAAGAATTGTGTCTAGATGATGTGTATCTAAATGGAATTGTAGACAGTTCAGCAAATTGCTCATTGAATAAGTTTATAAAATAAACTATTGATACATATTATTTTGCTGTTATGGTCGATGATAGTACAACAGAAGATAAATTAAGATTGATGATAAATCATATTTGTGCCATTAAGGCAGTTAAATTAACATATCCGACAATTTTAGAATATTTTAAAGAATATCTAACTCGTTGCTCATTCAAAAATGTACCATTTTGAGTTTGATCTTATATTTGAACAAACTCGCTTCGGGAGTTCATCAATTGCTTCATAGTGTGAAAAGTTTGATTCATCTAAAGCTTCTCTTGGTATTAAAACTTTAAATGTAACCTTTGAAACTCTGGGAGAAAATGAACAACACTTTGATAAATTGTATAAAAATAAATAAATTTTATAGTTTAAGTAATAATTGTACGTCCTTAATATTATTACTTAAATTATAGAATTAATGAATATGAGAAATATCACAGAAATAAATTTTAGTTCGAACTGCAGTTAAATGAAAGAGATAAAACAGCGTCAAGAACGCAAAAACGTCCAAAAATATTACAATCATTCTTGTAGTATGATACATGTTCAATTGACAACGTAAATGTTCGAAGTAATATTTACGACTAAATACTAAACGTCCAAAAACTTTACAATCATTCTTGTAGTATGGCGATACATGTTCAATTGACAACGTTAATTTTCGAAGTAATATTTACGACTAAATACTAAACGTCCAAAAACATTACAATCATTCTTGTAGTATGATACTTGATCAATTGACAACGGTTATTTTCGAAGTAATATTTACGACTAAATACTAAACGTCCAATAACATTACAATCATTCTTGTAGTATGATGATACATATTTAATTGACAACGTTAATTTTCGAAGTAATATTTGCGACTAAATACTAAACGTCCAAAAACATTACAATTGTTCTTGTAGTATGATGATACATGTTGAGTTAATTTTCGAAGTAATATTTACGACTAAATACTAAACGTCCAAAAACATTACAATCATTCTTGTAGTATGATACTTGATCAATTGACAACGGGTATTTTCGAAGTAATATTTACGACTAAATACTAAACGTCCAAAAACATTACAATCATTCTAGTAGTATGATGATACATGTTCAATTGACAACGTTAATTTTCGAAGTAATATTTACGACTAAATACTAAACGTCCAAAAACATTACAATTGCTCTTGTAGTATGATGATACATGTTGAGTTAATTTTCGAAGTAATATTTACGACTAAATACTAGGTAAAATGTTCATAGAATTTAAAGTGAATTTTTCCGAAAAAGTAAAATATTCTAAGGGTACCTACTGAAGCTTTGCATACAAAGTCAAAGTGCATGTTGAACTTTTAAAGAATTTAAGTATTTTTGATTCTGAAATTTTCTTCATCTATCAATTCTACATCTCCTGCTCTGGTTTCATCTGGACTGGATTTTCTTTCTGTTCGTTTCATCTACATACTAAGCTTTCATTAGTGCTCTATTTTCATAAATGTTAAATTTTGTTCTTATACATTGTATACTGATACGGTTGATAGATCGATGTCAGACTATTGTTGCTTATTACTTTATACGTTAAATCGAGATAAGATATCTCAGCATAAAATTGAAAAAAAAAAGTCGTTTCTAATCTTTGAAGTTGAAGGAGGTAGTTAGAGGCTTCGCTATTTGTATTTGGTTTTTTTCGTTCGTCATTTATTTATTTTGTATTGTGACTTGTGCCTTGGTATTTTTCTAAAAATTTGCGCCCCTGGATTTTGCCGCCCTGGGCCTCATAGCCCCCCTAATTCCGCCACTGTCGCCATCTATGGGTATTATCAGTGGTATGAATAGAATGTTTTAATTAAGTTCTGGCAATAATTGTTGAGATATTTGTATTGTTAAAGTTGGGAACCTAGAAATTGTGTTATAGGTGCGGGTGATAAAGTTAGTAATAAGAGATTAATTGTGTCATGTTGCAGACATGCGAAAATCAAATGTAGTTACACGCACGGCCCCTGCCGACAAATTATGCTAATTAACCATTTTATGTGCACATTATATAAGTTCCCAGCCCCCAACCGCTGCAGTAGGGAGGGTGAGCCGTTACATGTCCTGCATTAGTCACTAATGAAGGAACTCGAATTTTATCGTCGCAGGAGCGGCCGGTTCACGTGCGGTTCCGGTCGCCCCCCGGAGTCCCGGAGTCCCGGAATGCAGGAGTGCAGGAGTTGGGAGGATGCGGCGGTTTCGCGACGCAGGTAACAAACTGCGGCGATAAATTACCTAAATAAGAAACAATTTATTCGTACTCGAGAGTAAACAAGCGGCCCGTGATGCGTTATGGCAGGTACTCAACAAGATGGATGCCTCGTAACTGTGTGAAAATGCGACGGGACATTTTTCCAGCCGTTAATTACGCGCTGCTAAGAAATTCGAGGCGCACCGAGGCGAATAAATCAAATGCGAGAATTAAATAAAAGTATTGAAGGTAATGCCTAATAGCGCACGATTAATCTTGCAATGACTTTATTGGAAAGTGCAGTGGTGTTTAGACAAATGTGCTGTCAAGTGTAGTCGTCTTATTGGCAAGTCCCCGGCACAGGATACAAACGACAGGATTAGGTGTCTGATGAGATGCAGAGTGGCTCGCCCGTCGGGACTCTATTTTAATGAGTAGCTTGTCTCTCGCCCCGCCAATAATTAAGACAAACACTCGTGGGACTTGATTTTCTTATGGCAGCCAAACTCGCAATCAACTAAAACAACCGAAATTATTCACGGGGCAACTGGTAATCCCCGAATTCCGAAATATTCCGCAGCCTCCTTCGCTCGCCATCCGAATTGATTGGATCGGGGAGTTGCACTTATGCGCGCGCCCGTTCAAGAGTTAAGAATCGGCGGCGATAAAAAAAGAGGAACGACACACAGCGCGTAATGAAAGGGCATCCGAGGTATTTTGCATATTTAACGCAGCCAGTGGGGTTTTTTGTGTTTGTAGTTATTTCTAAAACATTTAACACGACATTGGGTGAGTTAGTTCTGAATGAGAAGTCGCAGCGTAATTTGTAGAATTTTAAAGAACGGAGGGAATAAAATAGGAGCAGCGAAAATTAAAGACTAAAATATGTTGAACACAAATAAATAGCAGCGACGCCGCGCGAATTTCCAACGGCCCCCGTTAATAAATTGCAAATACTACCCAGGCTAGTAAAAAAAAACCATAAGTTTTTTTAATTAGTGCTGCAATGAATTGGGGGCGAGTTGATGTGGCATTTCCATACCGTGCTCTGAGGAGTGAGCGAAAAAACAAACACTTTCATTAACAGAATTTACAGATGATAAAACGCAACATCAGCGCGAGATAATTAAAAATGTTACCGGGACGAAGCTTAGAACGGGTATCCAAGAAGCATTGCCATTTTTATAGAGGGGCTTTTTTCATTATCAAATTTAACTACATGGAAAGATATTTATTGCCCCCCGTGAAATAAATGTAGATTCCCTCCTTTTAACTGCAGGTTTAAAAGTTACAATATCCATTCAATTGCCGGTGTCTGACTTTCCGAACCAATTAAACAATCCACCGGCTCTTGAGTGAATCATGTTTTCCTACCCTTCCGCCGCCGCACAACTTCCACACCGTCCCTGACATAATTATCACCATTCATCATCCCATTCATTAAGAATCAAGAAGAAATTCATCTCAACCTATTAAGCAAACTACCTCTCTTAACCCCTCACAAATATCCATTCACCAGAAAATTATACTCATTCCATTTAAACTTTAATATCATCATTTATATTCTCATAACAATCCAATTATTTACTTATAATATACAAACTTCAATATGTCTATTTACCCATACGCATGTAATTAGATTAGATTAGGTTTTAATAAGAAAATACCACCTCTTTCACAAAACACATTTATTTTATCTAAATGTACATTTCGATCGCTAGGCGACAATTTTCAGTAGAAATATTACTCTTTAGATTAGGTTTGGCAAAATGCAAAAGTAACAAAATTGTAACTAAAAAATCGTTAACAATTGAGACGTTTATTTTAAAAAGTGCAGAAATTTGCAAAACTTTTAATGAAAAAAATTATAAATTAAAAATTTAGATAGAAATTATGATATTTTCGATGCAAATGAAAAAAATTTTGGATGAAAATTTTCTACATTTTCTTCACAACTTATGAAATTTGATTACAAATTGCACAAAGTACATCAAACTACAAAAATTTCATTGGAATTACATTATTGCAATTATAAATTGCTATGACATATTGCATTTCTATTGGAAATGACAAAATTTGTATAATATACAAACTTCAATATATCTATTTACCTACACGCATGTAATTAGATTAGATTAGGTTTGGCAAAATGCAAAAGTAACAAAATTGTAATTAAAAAATCGTTAACAATTGAGGCGTTTATTTCAAAAAATGCAGAACTTTGCAAAACTTTTAATGAAAAATATTATAAATTCAAAATTTAGATAGAAATTATGATATTTTCGATGCAAATGACAAATTTCGGATGAAAATTTTACTTACAACTTATGAAATTTGATTACAAATTGCAAAAAATACATCAAACTACAAAAAAATCACTGAAATTATATTATTGCGATAGAAATTACTATGACATATTGCATTTCTATCGGAAATTACATAATTTCATTAATTTTTTTAATTGTAAATATCAAAATTCATAAATTTCAAAGATTCGTAGAACCTCCGTTAGTTGGTAATTATAACGGTTTTTCCCAGAAATCACATTCGTAACAAACTCATTAAAGATTTCTTAGAAATTTGCAAAAACTATAATGAAAGGTGTAACATTTTGATTATAAATTTAAAAAACATGTTGAAGAACATGTTCAAAACCATGTTTTTGGCTGGTTCTGCCAAAACAGCAGAACCAGCTGTTTGTGTTGGTTTCTGAAACCAGCAGAATCCTGCTGTTTCTGAAACAGCAGAACCAGCTGTTTCTGAAACAGCAGCACCAATTGAGGCGTTTATTTTAAAAAGTCCAAAAATCAGTTTTGTGGGAAATTAAAAAAAAAGTTACGGTGCAAGTTATACTCAAAGTACTGGGAAAATAAATCAGGCTATTCTGTTATATTTATTTCAACTTATTTTAAAATAAAGATGACTTTAAATAACAACTGTGAAACAAGAGAAAAAAGGAGGAAACAGTTGGACTTGTGTTGTTTTTTAGGTGGAATTTTTTTAATGCGAACATATGAAAATATAAAATACAGTTTAAATACAAAATAAACTTTACTTTTTCAAAACATTTAAATGAAAATTATAACTCTTCACGACCACCACAATATTGTCATCCTTGTCCAGTTCGGGTTCCTCATCAACAACACTTAAATATTGCTCAGCAAAAAACGGTTCATAAAATGATATCTTTTGGGGTTCCTGTAAGAAACCCATTAAGTCGTTAAGATTCTTCAGTTTGCTGAAGAATTTTGCCGAAGAATTTTCACTATGACATTAAACCTTGACAGAGTTTTGATCCTTGACAATTTCCTCAAATTTGAAATTCGCTCAGGATTGAAGGATTCAAAAGATTTGTCGTGAAATGTCCTAGAATAGTTTAACTTACGAGTTACATTTAATTTATTCAGACTTGAGATAATCATCGGATGAAAATTGTCACTGGCACCAAAAATGCCAAAGAAATATTCTGTAGTTGAAACGAATGACTGAAAAATCCTTGATAAAGTGTCTAATGATTCGTACTATTTTCAGTAAAAATTTATTCAGACTTAGGCACCAAATGAAAATTTTCATAGGCACCAAAAAAATGCTAAAGCAAAAAATTATATTTGCAACGAATGACAGGATCCTTGATAATTTGCTCAAATTTAAAATTCATTGAGCATTGTAAGAAAATTTGCATTTTAATTATGAAATTCAGAGCCCAATGCAATTTATAAAAAAAATGTCCTGAAATTTTCGAAAGTATCTGATGGTTAGTACAATTTTCAGTAATATTTAATTTATTCAGGCTTCAGATAAACATCGCATGAAAATTTTCAAATAGCACCTAAAATACCAAAGTAAAAAATGTATTCCTAGGCACCAAAAAATACCAAAGCAAAAAATTGTATTAGAAACAAATGTTAAATATTGCAATAATATTTGCGAATTTCTCCGTTTCTACTGCTGTGTGTGCCAGTTGTCCAATTGTCTTTGATTTTATGCCGACATTAAAAGAAACTAACTTCTTTGTCGCCCAGGAAATCATTCACTGACAATGCGACCACACAAATGGATTGAAATGAATCGAGTTTTTAACCATTTTCTCGAAACCAATGTTTCACTTAATTCGCCTGTGCATTGACACGAGTGCAGATTATCTCATTTTAACTGCAGATTTAAAAGCTACACTAACCTGTTAATTGTTAGTATTTGACTTTATAAATCAATCAACAAATTGCAATAACTTATTAATCTGATTTTAAAAATCAATTAAACAAATTGCAATAACTTATTAATCTGATTTTATGAATCAATTAAACAAGTTGCATTAACTTAGTAATCTTATTTTATAAATTGATAATAATAATAATAATAACAATAACAATAATAATAATAATAATAATAATAAAAACTCCTACTACCCCTCCCCTTATAGAGAGATGAGCTATGGTTGAATTCAACAAGTAACAGCTTTTGAGTGAGTTGTTTTCCACAAAAACGCATTATATCAAATTTCCCTCCAAATTACTTAAAATACATAAATATTAACCTAAAAGAGAAAAAGTTAATGATGGGATAGTCTCAAAAAATATTGCCTTAATAAAACTACCAATTTAATTGTGTTTGGTCTTTGAAATTTTTGTTATGAAATATTGAAAATTTTATTTCTATTTTATTATATTCTATAACTATTATTATCTTTAATATTTTTTTTTTAAATAATCAATTCTTAACATTTTTTCTTTGGGAAAAATGTTAAGAAATGGAAGTCAGTGTGCATAAAATTAACTATCTTTTAAGGTTGTCTGATCCTACAATTTTTTTTAGTTAAAATCTTACTTTTGCTTCTGCAGCTAACTTTAAGCGTTTTATTTTGTTTTTTATACAGTAGCTATATAACAGGGAAGACGTATTGTACTGTTTCCATGATATTGATATTGATCGTATTTTATATTAATGTATTCACTAGTTAACGACCTGAAAAATTAAATAATTGATGGCGTCCAGGGAAATAAAATTGTTGAAAGTACTAAAAATTCTCTATCGATCAGGGCAAGAATAGATATACAGGGTGATTTATAATAGGTGTAAAAAAACTATGCCATCTTGTTCGGGAAGTAATTTTACGAATCATGTCATATAGACAAAAACGTCATATGCATAAAAATGTCATATGCACAAAAATGTCATATGGACAAAAATGTTATATCGATATAGGTCATATTCCCATTAGTTACAGAACAAGAACAATTATAAACAACAATTGTTATAATTATTAATTGTACATTATCATCACATATCCTGTCAAAATCATTTTGCTTACTGTCATTTTTTTTAAATGTCAAAATACTGTCAACATTTCAATAATAACTATCAAACTTTCTAATAAATTTGTACTCATATTTAACAAAACTTAATTTAGTACTATCAAAATTTATATAACATTTACCAGAATTTCAATTATTCTGCTATACATCAATAATTTCAATAAAAACTGATGTTTCTGTCATTTCTGTCAAAATTTCAATAGTTATAAATTTTTTTAATGTTCCGTTATTTCCACCATTAGTTACACAATAAGAACAATGTAAAAAATATCATATGGACATAAGTCATATTCCCCTTAGTTACAGAGCTACAACAGATTTAAAAGTAATACAAAAATGCCAAAAAAGTGATGCTTTGGAATTTCCAACACAAACATTTTAATAATCATTACTGAAATTGAAATCTGTAACTAAGGGGAATATGACCTACGTTCATATGATATTTTTATCTTAAAATTTCCCTAAAAAGATGTCAAAGTATTTTACACCTATTATAATATTATAAGTCACCCTGTATATTCTAGATATTTAAGATACTAGATACTACAGATATTTTGTTTTGTCTAAGCGCATCGTCATCTATGGACATAAGCGCTTTAAGATACTAAATACTAAACATACTAGATACTGAAGATACTAGATACTAAAGATTCTACATACTAAATATACTAAAGATATTCCGTACTAAAAATATTTGATACTACAGATATTTGATACTAAAGATACTAGATACTAAAGATACTAGACATGAAAGATTATAGACACTCAATATATTAAAGATACTAAAGATACTAATCTTTCATATCATGAACATTTTTAAATCTTGAGATGAGCGGTTTATGCACAGAGGAATTGTAATTGCAATTATAATTGTAATCTAGAAGCGTTAGTATAAAATATCTTCAGTATGAAACATTCGTACTAAAGATATTTGATACTAAACATATTTTGTACTAAATATATTTAATACTAAAGATACTAGACACTAAAGATTCTAGATACTCAATATATTGAAGATACTAAAGATACTAGTTTTTTCATGTCATGAACGTTATGAAAACTTGAGATAGGCTGATTGTAATTGCAATTATAATTGTAATCTAGAACCTTTAGTATAAAATATGTTTAGTATGAAATATATTTAGTATCAAATATTTGTACTGAAGATATTTGATACTAAAGATATTTCCTACTAAAGATGATATTTTATTCTAAAGATTCTAGACACTAAAGATTATAGATACACAATATATTAAAGATACTAAAGATACTAGTTTTTCATATCATGAACATTATGAAAACTTGAGATGGGCGATTTTGCACCGAGCAATTGTAATTGCAATTATAATTGTAATTTAGTACCTTTAGTATAAAATATCTTTAGTATGAAATATATTTAGTATCAAATATTCGTACTGAAGGTATTTGATACTAAAGATATTTCGTACTAAAGATATTTTATTCTAAAGATATTAGACACTAAAGATTCTAGATTCTAGATACTCAATATATTAAAGATACTAAAGATACTAGACACTAAAGATTCTAGATACTCAATATATTAAAGATACTAAAGATACTAGTTTTTCACGTCATGAACGTTATGAAAACTTGAGATGGGCGATTTTGCACCGAGCAATTGTAATTGCAATTATAATTGTTATCTAGAACCTTTAGTATAAAATATCTTTAGAATGACATATCTTTAGTATCAAATATTCGAGATTCTACACACTCAATATATTAAAGATACTAAAGATACTAGTTTTTCATGTCATAAACGTTATGAAAATTGAAAATTTTAATTGCAATTATAATTGTAATCTAATACTGAAGATATTTGATTCTAAAGATATTTCGTACTACAGATATTCTAGATACTCAATATATTAAAGATACTAAAGATACTAGATACTAAAGATTCTAGATCCTCAATATATTAAAGATACTAAAGATACTAGTTTTTCATGTCATGAACATTATGAAAACTTGAGATGGGGGCTTATGCACCGAGCAATTGTAATTGCAATTATAATTGTAATCTACAACCTTTAGTATAAAATATATTTAGTATGAAATATTCGTACTAAAAATATGTTATACTAAAGATACTAGACACTAAAGATTCTAGATACTCAATATATTAAAGATACTAAAGATACTAGTTTTTCATGCCATGAACGTTATGAAAACTTGAGATGGCTGATTGTAACTGCAATTATAATTATAATCAAGAACCTTCAGTATAAAATATGTTTAGTATGAAATATATTTAATGAAATATTCGTACTGAAGATATTTGATACTAAAGATATTTCGTACTAAAGATATTTTATTCTAAAGATAGTAGACACTAAAGATTCTAGATACTCAATATATTAAAGATACTAAAGATACTAGACACTAAAGGTTCTAGATACACAATATATTAAAGATACTAAAGATACTAGTTTTTCACGTTATGAACGTTATGAAAACTTGAGATGGGCGGTTTTGCACCGAGCAATTGTAATTGCAATTATAATTGTAATCTAGAACCTTTAGTATAAAATATCTTTAGAATGACATATCTTTAGTATCAAATATTCGAGATTCTAGACACTCAATATATTAAAGATACTAAAGATACTAGTTTTACATATAATGATATAATCTAGAACATTTAGTATAAAACATATTTAGTATGAAATATCTTTAGTATCAAATATTCTTACTAAGGATATTTGATACTAATATATTTCGTACTAAAGATACTAGATACTAAAGATTCTAGATACTCAATATATTAAAGATACTAATGATTCTACATACTCAATATATTAAAGATACTAAAGATACTAGTTTTACATATAATGAAAATTTTGAAAACTTATCGATATCTTATCTTCGGTAACTTATCGGAAAACTCGGTATTTGCACCGATTTTGTTTTTGTTATTTGAATATTTTGTTATAATTGTTATTACAATTGTAATTGTAATCTAGCATCTTTAGTATAAAATATCTTTAGTATCAAATATTTAGATAGATGGTATTGTTGAGAATTGCATTGAGTTTCAAAGATACTGTGTAGAGTGTGGAGTTGAATTTGCAATAAGTGGAAAATGCGGGATTAACTTGGGCTTAAGGAGCAGGAACGCATTAATTGTAAATAATTAATAACGACAGTTATTGCTTCTTAATTGAGAAATAAATTTTATAAATATTATTTACGACGTTTGTTGTCCATAAACGCACTTTGGTTTGATTAATGTCCGGTTTTTGCATTTTGTTTGCGCATTCGCGGCCGAAATGATGGATTGCGAATGGCGATTAAATTTAATTACCGATAGACTGCGCTGTGATCGAGTTGTCCGGCGGTCGCTATTCGATTCCGGTCGATTCGTACGACGCATTGTGGAGATTGTGTGTAATAACTTTGTTTGGTGATGAGGCGAATGTAATAAAGTTATTAGTCATAATAAAAGGAATCGGAATAAATAAAGATAAGACTCGGACGTTGTAGTATTCGGCTTAAATGATAGTATCTTGGTTGAATATCCCATAACATCCATAATGTTCCATAGCAGCTGGTGAGTTGATTCAATAAGTTCACCTTCGACGACCTTTGGTTCGTCTGCCCTCACCACGCGTCTTCTTGTTTACATAATGACTATCGTTTAGCCGGACAGTGAGCGGCCTGTGTCCCTTTTATTTCACCATATAAGTGTCCCAAAGCTGTAATCTATTCTTCAATAATGCCCTCTGCCCCTAGGAACCGCATATCAGACGTAACACGCATGCCGCTTTATTTTATTTTTATTATTTTATTAAAAGAAAAGCAAACCCTTACATCCGTATAGTTATTTATATATGTGATATTTATAAGGCGGCCGCTTTTTCTTTTTGCTGGAGTAACGCGCTTATAAAATTGAAATTGCAAAGGTATTAAGATAAATTTAAGGGCGGAGGTGTATCAAGTATTATAGTAAGTAACATAGCATTGGTGTAAGTCGTAAAAGTGCCCGGCCCTGGCCAATACTGAATCATTTATCAGCTATTACCTTATTCACGGGGTCGCTGCCAGATCATCGGCAGTTCCTACTACCGCAGCTATCAACTTCTAAATGCCCTATAACACCGGCAATAAGACTAAACTTATGGCTCCATTTCAATTTCCAATTGTAATTTCGGTCATCAAAGAATCCACGGCAGTAAGCCCAACACTAACTACAATATGTGTGCCCCTTTGCTGTGCCCGATCTATTCAGCATAAGCAACTGACCACCGGAATTGGCGGTGGGGTGGAAGGCGATTTAATATTACGTCCCGATCAGTTTTGTATTTATTTACAATACGTTTATTCCCCCGAAATTGATAGATAACTCTATAAATCACAAAGGAGGATGGCGCGGTATTGGAAGAACCGCGCTCGGAGGAATATGTGAATGTTAAATCTGAGTGTTGATCAATTATTCACAAGTACTTTGAGTCCTCCGGGGACCTGTTTTTCATGTAACTTATCCACAAAACATATTTCCTTACATCTCCGGAATTTATCACCAACGCGGGGAAATTTGACTGAGACGCTTGTGCACGTTTTGTAAACTCTTAATTTCGAGTGGTTGGCATCTGTTATAAATTACTGCACGTAATGCGGTTTTGTTGATAAAAATTTGCAAAGACATATTGCATAGTTTATTAAGTATGAATGTAAATGTACTGACGTATGATGTATTAATGCTCAGATGTGGCATAATGCAAGGATCAATCTGTGGGGTGATGGTAATACATTTAGAATGCATGGAAGTGTCATCGATACGGAGTACGGAGATATTTTATGATTGGCTTTGGAATAATAAGTAAGGCAGAGACCCTAAACTGGCCCGCGTCCACTTGACCCCCTACAATCCCACTTAAATTAAACCGGATTTCACAACGGGGCGCGAGGAAATTCGATATATAGAAACGCACACACACAATATTCCCCATTAATCCATGCATTGGTCACGGGTCTTAGTGCGAGATTTACTTTTTAATGTTCAGTAGCGGTTTCCAATCATGCGGACTTAAATGGGGTGCGCTCGGTTCGCAGCCGCACTTTAATTCCTCCCTGATCCAGGGAATAGTTTAGACGGAGTGGACAATGGTCGTCGGGCGGCCACCGGCATCGACCGCGGGAGGAGATGGTCAACCACCGGGATCCGAATTACAAATTTAAAACAGCCAATAGAGTATTATGACCCAGATGAATACGAATTGCTGCTAACACAAAGCCAGGATCGTTCCCCGTTTATGTCGTACCAAATGCGTTTTCAATCTTCCATTCCATTTCCCAATGCACTGCGAACTCCTTCGACCTCATCTCCCGGATCTATATCAATATCGTGCGGCATCTTCTCCAACGGCCTTAGATAAGTGGGCGATAGGCCGCCTGGAGCTAGGGGAAGTACACTAATTCCCGCCATCAACGCGCCGCCACCTCTTTCTACACACCTAAGTTAACCAGTAATCCCGTAACATCCAGAAACCAATGAACCAGTATGCAACTAACCAGTTACGGACAACAAACAGACGAGATCCCGTTACTGCTGAAGAGGAGCCACCAGAAGAACGGACATTCAGCATGCACGAGATGGACTCTACAGCCCTGACCTAGGCCGTAGGCCGCGTGTGTATATTTATATGTATGTGTGGCGAATATAGATGCCCATCTAATATCGATCGATAGGATACGCCAGCGTCCGATCCGATGGTCCGATACATATTCAGGGAACCAGTTTCTATATAAAATTGCATGAAAAACCACCTACATGCAATAATGCTTTCCCAATACGCAAGCCTATTGTCAGATAACTGCATCGCGCCACATTCTTACCGCCGGTTCGAAAGTGGACAGACTCACAAAAACTAATTTACTAAGCAAAAACGCACCGCATAATGCCACGCCACCACATTCTACAACCGACTACGATACCGCATTGATCAAAACTCATAGCGCAAATATTTATTTAATGATATTTTATCGACAGAACGCAAATAAATTACTTTAACGATCCAGCAACAACAAAACATCACATATGGGTGCTTACAAACCAGACCAAAGAAACCAGAACCCTGCCCTACAAGAACGACATCAGATATGCGTCCGTAAATAACCACCATTTTCAACCATTTTCTCTCAACACCTACTTCAACGAAACACCAGAACCACCATACGATAAAATTTTTCTTCAAATGTCATATTCCCTATGGAGCGTTGACCACAGCTATGCCTACAATAATTTTACTGCGTCTACCATCATTCCTCCCATTGTCGTAAAATGGGACTACTACAGTTTACTGCTGTATTGCAGCAAGCACAGCTACTTGAGCCTCAAGATAGAATATAAATTGGGACTATTTTTGACGATCTAATCCATCAGCAGTTTACTGCTGTATTGCATTAGGCACAGCTACTTGAGCCTTTGACTGAATTTGACTGGTCATCATCTAAGTGTAGAAAACAAAATTTCCAGTCTAACGATTGGAAAAGCAGATCTATCGTTTTCCAATCCATCAGCAATTACTGCTGTATTGCATTAAGCACAAGCTACTTGAGCCTCAAGATATGGTATGTGCTAGAACAGCAGCTTACTACTGCATTTCATGAAGTACTAGCTTCAACTTGAGCCACAAGACAAAGCATGCACTACAATAGTAGTTTCCGCTATAGTTCAAGAAGCACGTGCACTACTCAAGCCTCAACCGTTTTATTTATATGTACTCTTAATGAATCCATAAGTTCCGGAATATGTTTAGTCAGAATCTGTAACATCTGAATTTGACTAGTCATCATCTAAGTGTAGAAACCAAGATTTCCAGTCTAAATCTGACAAATCATGATGGACAGACTTGGAGCTTGAACACATCTAGATACTGTATGCGAGATACAGTATGCGAGATACAGCGCGATATATCACACTTGTTTATTATAAACATTTGTCGTGGAGTGCAATATTTTCGCCAATGACAAGTTTATTACTCATCTGGCCTAATAGTATCGATACAGTATGGGTTAATTTTCCTACGCAATGCTGTATCTCGCATACTGTATCTGCACACAGTATCTACGTGTGTTCAAGTTCTTAGATTTCAAGTCTGCATCTGAGTTTTGATACAAGTTTCTATGATGTTGAAATCTGATGATGATGATGATGATGATGTTGGTGATGAACTTATATGTTGACATATTATGTGAAACTTATTATGTTGAAAATCAGAGTGACGCAACTCACATTTGGTTTTACGTACATTGTATGACTAACATTCTACTTAACTCTCGATTGAATTATTTAGCCCTAAGCCCCAAGTGGGAGCAATTGTCACGTTGAATTGCTGCCACTTTGAGGCATTAAATAACCTACACGTAAATAATCTGCAGTAATCTCATGGATACATCATAAGTTGAGATATCTAAGTTTCTCTGTTAAGATTTTACAGAGTTAGACTAGAAATCTAGGATTGTTCGTTCAGATTTTACAGAATTTGACTAGAAATCTAGAATTTTCTGCAGAAATTTGTCAGATATAGACTAGATATCTACGTTTATCTGTCAAGATTCTTGAGATTTAGACTAGACATCTGAGATTGTCTAAGATCTGACAAATGTGATATTTACTCAAGATCTGACAAATGTCAACAAAAGGTTTTAGCTTTTTAGTTAAACTGGTCCACTCTGGTTCTAAATGTCTAATTTAAATGTAACATGTAACATATTTTGGCGGGTCAAATCTGAAAAATTCAAACCGATATCTTAGATTTTCAAGTAAATTGGTTCATAGTGGTTCTGAGCGCCTCATTTAGAGTCAATATATACAGGGTGTCTAAGATAAGGATCAACTCTTGTTAATACATCTTTTGTAAAAATATCTTGTTAATACATTCCGAACAATCAGGTGTAGTAGGCTTGAAATGAGCGTCAAAATGTATCACCAAATTTTATGATTTTAAGATAATTAAATGAACAGAACAATTCTCATAATGCCACAGTAAAAAAAAAATAATAAGTGTGGTTCTACTATATTGTTTCAATTTAAGTGTGGTCCTAAATAGCTATAATGTTTCAATGTTAAACAACTATTCTAGGTAAATTATTTTCAGTTACTATTTTGGTACCTATTTTGGGTTAAAATTAGATTTTTTTTTCTTCGTCGTCATCATTTCAACGCCTACTACAAGAAAATGTTCAAAATGTATTAAGCCTTTTTCTGTATAAAAACATTAGAAACCATAATGTGTATAAATAGTTGAATTTGTAATAGGAAATGCTATCTAATACAAGGTATACATATTTTTACAGGCCATATAAAAAAATTAAGTTAATGATGGTTTCTTCGAAACGAAACGTTGTACTGAAAATTTGTAAACGCTGTCTTGTAGAGCTAAACATGTGGCAATGAGAAAGTGTCTTTGATTTTCTTATACCTTTTCAAATAACTTCAGAAAAAAATAAAAACGCCATCGCAAGATTTCGGATTTTGTCGAATATCTCCGGAAGTAAGCGGAAATGTCTGGTTTTCTCAAAAGAATATAACAGACCACTAAATTGTGCAACTTTTTTGTAATTTAACCGCCTTGGTAACTTTTACAGTTTCCAAGATCCCCATGCTGTTGATCCTTATCTTGGACACCCTATATATAAGAAATTCGAACATCAGTTTACATTTACAGTAAAATTGGTTCACTCTCATTTAAAGTCTACATGTAATCAATTTGGGCAGACTAACTGATTTTAAACGAAAATGTAATAAATCGAACAAAACGTGTTTTCAATTAATTTTCAATTTTCAATTAACTTGATTCACTCTGGTTCTAAACATCTTGCTCAAAGTCAATAGATCGTTAATATGAAAAATATCTACTAACTAATTGATTTTAGGCTAAATCTGACAAATTAGGACAGAAGGTCTTAAATTTTCTGATAAATTGGTCCAGTCTGGTTCTGAAACTTTAATTTCAAGTCATTGTGTAAGAAATTTAGTCAGGCTAATTAGTTTGAAGCCACAATCTAACAAATTCCAACAGAAAGGTTTAGATTTTCAGTCAAATTGGTCCAGTCTAAGTCTGAACGTCTAATTTAAAGTGAATAAGAATTAATAATAATCAATTTATAACAGATTAATTGATTTTCGGGAAAATTCTGATATATTTGAATACGAGGTTTTAGATTTTCAATTAAATTCGTTCGCTCTGATTCTGAACGTCTCATTTAAAGTTAAGTTAACATCTAATTTAATTAAGTGTAAGGTTTAATCCATAATTAATTAAATTTAACAATAATCTAATTTAATGGAAAAATCTAACAATTTCAAACAGAAAGATGTTCACTTAAATTGGTCCACTCTGGTTCTAAACGTCTCATTTAAAGTCCTGTAACAGATTTTTGTCCGACGTACTTATTAGATATTTTTTTGTTTGTATTATGTTGGATAGCGGTACTAAATAGTTTAGTTAAGTTGGTACTTGTGAAATACGATCATATTTACTGAAATCACGAAACAAATATGGTAGTATTTCACAAGTACCAACTTGACTAAATCCTGATAACGTGTTAGTATTGCGCTAGGCCCAAATTGCGCATTAAAAGTGGCCTGATTTCATAGATACCAACTTAACTAAACCATTATACAGTGTGAATATTTTCTTCTCTTCTTCTTCTATCTTCTTCATAAATGTTAAGCTAGGCCAAAATCGTGCAAGTATTGCGCTAGGTCCAAATCGCGCATCAAAAGTGACCTTATTTCGTAAATACCAACTTGACTTAACCATTATACTGCGCAACTATTGCGGTAGGCCCAAATCGTGCATCAAATGCGATCTTATTTTATAGGTACCAAATTAACTGAACCATCTTAACAAAACCATTATAGTATTTGAGTATAGTATCGGAGTATTTTCTTCATCTTTGTTTGCTCCTTCTCTTCTTCTTCTATCTTCTTCATAAATGTTAAGCTAGGTCAAAATCGTGCAAGTATTGCGCTAGGCCCAAATCGCGCATCAAAAGTGACATTATATCATAGATACCAACTTAACTCAACCGTTATACTGCGCGAGTATTGTGGTAGGCCCAAATCGTGCATCAAATGCGATCTTATTTTATAGGCACCAAATTAACCGAACCATCTTAACAAAACCATTATAGTATTTGAGTATAGTATCGTGAGTATTTTCTTCATCTATATTTGCTCCTTCTCTTCTTCTTCTATCTTCTTCATAAATATTAAGCTAGGCCAAAATCGTGCAAGTATTGCGCTAGGCCCAAATCGCGCATCAAAAGTGACCTTATTTCATAGATACCAACTCAACTATTATACTGCTTGAGTGTTGCGCTAGGCCCAAATCGTGCATCAGCATCAAAGCGACGTTATATTAGAGGTACCAAATTAACTGAACCATTTCCGATTTAAGGCGAGCTACGTGATAAAACCCAGATCTTACAACCATATGGTGGTGTTGCACAAAACTTTATATTGGGTATGCCTAAATCGCGCAACAAATGTGACAGTAGTTCATAGGTACGCACTTTACTAAACCATTTGTCATGTGGTGAAGTTCCTGTTCTGAATTTGAAAATTATTTGAGGCACGAAATTGTTGCTTCGTGTTTGGAAATGGTAGAATTGAAGTTTTGTTGTGGTATGATAGTTTGATATACCTTTTCATTTTGTATGCCTATGAGAGATTGGGTTATGCCTAGGTAAATCATAATGTTTTGAAATGAGGTTTTTGTAAATTTTATCAATTTTTGAGTAGGGTAGGGTCTCCTTTCCATTTTGTATGCCTATGAGTGATTGGGTTATGCCTAGGAAAATGATAATATTTTGAAAATGCGGTTTTTGTAAATTTTATCAAATTTTGAGTAGAGGGTAACGTTATTAAATACTGGTTTTGACGAAGCTTTTGAATGGTGTGAGATGATGATATTTCCGCAATTTGTTGGGTTGTAATGTGAGTGGTTGGTGTATATTTTGCGTTGTTATGTAAATAAGTGTGTTTGCATGTTGTGTGCTAATTATTACAAACAGTAATGACTTAATGTGTAGTAAGCCGCAGTGTTTGATGTTCCCCAGTTTATAATGAGCGCAGTGTAAATAATGTTTATGTAAAAGTTTGTTTTGTAGTGAGAGCGATTATGTAAATCACAATTAGTATTGTGGTGTTATTAGTCCGAACATCCCATGAAGTGTTTATAATTTGTATCGTTGTGTAATCGGTCATTTAGCTCGGAGATCGTGTTCGGTTCGCGGTGTGGCGTTGCGGCCCCTCAGAGTCTACGAGGAGACCACCTTGAGCGATAGATCTACGGCCTTCGCATCGCACCATGGGTACCGAACATACATCATTCATTACTAGAGATTACTGACCCAGCCTTCGTCGGGACAGCGCATGAAAATGATATTTACTGTCGAAATGGTGCGCTCAATGGGCCCGTCCGCGATTAATGCGCGCGCACAAATCACGCCAGCGGATTTTAACGACCGTAATCGCGAATCGTGCCAAAACAGTAACGGAAAGTAATAATTGCACGGTGCCGCGCTTCAATAATTCCTCCGTGCGTTACGATAAAATGGAAATACTGAGGCAGATATCGTCCACGTCTTTATCGGCCTCACCCTGGAGACCAATAACAACCGAAACACGTATGCAGACGTGACACAGCTGTAGCCGTATCACAATCCTCTGTTTCTGATGACCTACAGACTGACGTCAGGCGTCGCTGCCCCGTGACTCGCGTACTCCAAAGCTCTACGAAAAAGCGGAGCTTTACGCCACCGTCCACGTACCTATTTTACTGCCCTTGTGGAAAAAAAACGAAAGCAACAACACAGCAAACAACTAAATTAAATAATCACCCAAAACTAATTAAACTAACCTAACTCAACAAAAAGCTACTCATACAAGTTCACAGGTGCGATGATGAGCCACCAATCAACAAATAAAGCTATCATCCGCGAAGCCTGCACAAAAACAAACACGACCAAAATCGCGCCAATATCAAACTAATCACTGAAAAAGCCACCCCGTCTGATGATAACCTGTTACGCGCCGTGCCCGCCGAAACGCATCATCAATATAAAGAAAAGTTGTGATTGTGACTTACCGAGCGTTAACGGATGATGGATTTCCGACATCATCGACGGAAGGCTTCCTGGAAACAAACCAAAAGTCAGGAGGGTACTGTAATCCGCACAACATCGCAACAAGAAGTGAGCAACATCGGCCGTATTATTCGTTCACATCCCCTACTGCACGCTACCCTAAATAAGTTCTATATCTTAATACGCCCCCACCCCAAGACCATGTCCCATTTGATAAAGCCCACCGTCTTGTGTGTCCCGATGCCTCGATATCATCAATTGATTGCACTGAATTACCACTTAAGAGCGAACCCATTTACCTCCAACGTTTTTAAGGGAACTAAACATGTCAATTTTAAACCGCATACAATATAACAACACGAAACGAACTTATACCACCAAAAACAAAAACGCACACAAAACATAATAAATATCATAAGCATAAACAAACTATTACATAAATTAATCCATAAAACTATATAATTTCGATAACTCAAATACTTTACTTAAAACTTAAAACTACAACTCAAAATTGAATTTCTTGTACTAACAAAAAGCTAAAGCAATAACACACTAAACAGCTAAATAAAATTATTTATCACCCAAGAACAAACCAAAAGCTATTACATCTACCTGTGAACCATTGATGTAGTCATGGAAATGACCTGCTGATTAAAGTTATAAGCTGCAAAATCGGGTTTCCTCTCATAGAAAGCTTTTTTTAAATTAAATCTATTACAAAATTTTATTTCGTTTCGATTGCTCTTATGTTATCGCTATCCGGCAGTCGTTTATGAATACTACGTATGTGACAGCTTACTACAATAAACAAGTGTTACTAGATTTTACAGATCTTCACCCAAGAACAAACCAAAAGCTACTGCATCTACCTGTGAACCATTGATGACTTTATGTAGTCATGGAAATGAAATGCTGATTAAAGTTATAGGCTGTAAAATCGGTTATCCTCTCATAGAAAGCTTTTTTTTAATCTATTATTTTTTTGATTTCGTTTCGCCTGCTCTTATGTTATCGCTATCCGGCAGTCGTTTATGAATACTACGTATGTGGCAGCTTACTACAATTAACAAATTTTACTAGATTTTACAGATCTTCACCCAAGAACAAACCAAAAGCTACTACATCTACCTGTGAACCATTGATGACTTGATGTGGTCATGAAAATGAACTGCTGATTAAAGTTATAGGCTGTAAAATCGGGTTTCCTCTCATAGAAAGCTTTTTTAAATCTATTATTTTTTTAAATTTCGTTTCGCCTGCTCTTATGTTATCGCTATCCGGCAATCGTTTATGAATACTACTTAAGTGGCAGTTTACTACAATGCACAAATTTTACTAGATTTTACAGATATTCCACTATTTCTAATAATAAAGTTTATTAATAAAAGTTTATTATTATTAAATTATTATTATCATTATTATAAAAAGTTATTAATAAAGTTTATTAATAAAATAATAGTCGCGGTAAATAAAAACACTTGCTTTATGTTTCATTATTTTTATAGAAAATCCTCTACAATTAACGATGAGGTGGAGCTTGTGAAAGTATTGTAGAAAATAAAATACGGAACACGTTTTTCAAAAACATTTATTTCCTAAATGCACATTTCGGCGGCAATGCAGCCATCTTCAGTAGCAATACAGTACTGATGATAGTAATAGTGATGAATGTCGTTTGTGAAAAAATGTGTTCCGTATTTTATTTCGTCTACAATTGTTTCCGTCTCTCGACCATTTTGAGTATTTAATTAACAAAATCTGACAATATTTTGACAAATTATTAAATTAACAAAATGTGACAATATTTTAACAAATTTACTGACAAATTAAGTATTTATATTAAACAATTTGTTTACTGACGTCATAATAATTAATTTGTCATTTAATTTGTCACAAAATTTGTAACGTTTTGTTAACACTCCTGAAAATGATCGATAGATCGAAACAATTGTAGAAGGTTTTCTATAAAAGTAGTGAAACTTGAACAAAGTGTTTTTATTTATATTTATTAAATATGTTTCACCAAGTATTAACCACAGGTACATTGTATTCAATTTATTTTACGAATTTAGTTTTCTGCATACGGCAGACGTTGGTGTACATACAGTTATTGTACGTATATGTAATATACAGTGTTTGCTAGATACATGTATCTAGATACATTCTTGCTTGAGTACCTAAGGTTGTATCTAGATAATTTTTTTCTGAAGTATCTGTATTGTATCTAGATTTAAAAAAAATGTATGTATATAAATGTATGTAAAAAATGTAATGTATGTAAAATGTATGTACAACACTACATTTCACATTAATATTATTTATTATATTATTATATTTCGCATTAATTCACATACAATTAGCTATTGATTCATTATTGAGAGCATTATTTTTTTTAAATTTTATCTTCAATTAATTTTCTTGTATTTAATGTAAGTTTGAGTGTAAAAAGTAAATGTAAAAAGATGTAAAAAGAAAACAATTTTTGGATTGGTTTTCCATGTATCTGAAATGTATCTAGAAGTATACAGATACTTTTCAAATGTATCTGTATCTGTAGCTATCTGTATCTGTAGCATTTTAAAATTTGTATCTAGATCTGTATCTTGAAACATTTTTTCTAAAGTATCTGTATCTGTATCTAGATACAAAAAAATGTATCTGTTATAACACTGGAAATATAGGTTATATGTATATCGGAAAAAAATCTAATTTTTACCGAAATATCCCAAATCTCTGGTAAATACATGCAATCCTATTTGACATCCTGGTTCTAATATCTGAAGGAATTATTTCCGATACACAAGAATCTTAGGATGATATCCAAGGATCTAGATCAAATATAATGTCCTTGACCATTATCATTAAGACGCCCAGTTTGAAGGACGGGATAGAATAATAAATGTTGGAGATATCATTGATTGGGACACAAGTTTCTTCTGATCCTTGTATATCGTCCTCATCATTATGTATCGGAAAAAAATCTAATTTTTACTGAAATATTCCAAATCTCTGGTATACATACAATACTATTTTGCATCCTGGTCCTAATATCTGAAGCTATTATTTCCGATATACAAGGATCTTAGAATGATATCCAAAGATCTGTATCATGTGCAATGTCCTTGACTATTATCATTAAGACGCCCAGTTTGAAGGACGTGATGGAATAATAAACGTTCGAGATATCATTGATTGGGGCAGAAGTTTCTTCTGATCCTTGTATATCATCCTCATCATTATGCATCAGCCTAATCATTGATTGGGACACAAGTTCCTTCTGATCCTTGTATATCATCCTCATCATTGTCTATCATCCTAGATGTTGATTGGGACACAAGTTCCTTCTGATCCTTGTATATCATCCTCATCATTATGCATCATCCTAATCATTGATTGGGACACAAGTTCCCTCTGATCCTTGTATATCATCCTCCTCATTATGTATCATCGTAAGTCCTAGAGGATCATCCAAAGATTTCATCCTTTGGTCATCTTTAATTATCATCCTGACCATTAATGGTTAAGCTGGTTATTTATCATGACGATCCTTAGATATCATGCTGACCATTAATGATCAAGCTGGTTAGTTATCATCATGATCCTTAGATATAATTCCGACCAGCTGAAATCAGCTGAAAATGACCAGCTTGACCTTTAAGGGTCAGGATAATACCTAAAGGTCATTATTATAAATAACCAACTTCATCATTAATGGTCAGGATGATATGTAAGGATCATGATGATAAATAACTAGCTTGATCATTAATGGTCAGGATGATCAGTAAGGATCATGATTATAAATAACCAGCTTGATCATTAATGGTCAGGATGATATCTAAGGATCATGATGATAAATAACCAGCTTTGATGGGGAGATATCGTTTGAAGTTTAGTAGTCTAAATCAATCAATGTAGGTATTTATTTGATCTATAACCATAATATCTAAAGATCATTATTATAAATAACCAGCTTCATCATTAATGGTCAGGATGATGTGTAAGAATTATGATGATAAATAACCAGCTGACCATAAATGGCCAGGATGATATCTAAACATCATGATGATAAATAACCAGCTTGACCATTAATGATCAGGCTGATATATACGGATCATGATGATAAATAACCAGCTTGACCATTAATGATCAGGCTGATATCTAAAGATCATGATATATAACCAGCTTAACCATTAATAGTTAGGATCATAGCTGAGGAACGTGATGATAAATAACCAGCTTGACCATTAATAACAAAGATAATCTAAGGATGAATATCTTTGGGATGAGCTCCTAGGATGCGGGATGATACATAATGATAAGGGTGATATTCAAGGGTCAAAAGGATGAAAGGAACTTGACCACACTTGAGGATGATATTCAAGGGTCAAAGGGAACTTGACCACACTTGAGGATGATATTCAAGGGTCTAAAGGAACTTCACCACACTTGGCCACACTTAACCTTACTTGACCACACTTAATCACACTTGACCTTACTTGACCACAGTTGACCTTACTTGGCCACACTTGACCTTACTTGTCACAATTGACCATACATACAGCACACACAAGCATACTATAATTTAAGGAAAAAAAATGTTTGCTCTAATAAAATTAATCCTATTGATAGTGGATTATTTATAAAAATTAATTTATTTATTTGATAGAACAATGATTAAGGCAGAATGCCAACTTAGGTAAATTTTAGAAGACGAGTTCGAATAATCAACATGCGACAGATTAATAATTGAGAAACTTTAACTCGAAATTATCAACTTGACGCTTAATCAGGATGACACATAGAATCAGAATGGTACGCAAGAGACCAGAATGATACCCAATGAACACAATCATTGCCACGCATCAAGACCATACCTAAGGATCAGAATAATATCCAAGGGGCCACAAGATTGAAATATATCCGGATATTAATCCGGTGTGGGATAGAAATCTCATATTATCCGGATAGATTAATGATCCAGGTGGTAGAAAATAAGATGCGGACACTGGATTATCCGGATTTAGATTTAGGTACTAGATTATCCGGATTTAGTTTCAGATACTAAATTATCTGGATAAATACGGATACGGATTCGTGATTATGCTCAAACCTTGTATATATATTTTGATACAGATTACAAGCCAACATCCTATATCCTCGGCGTACGTTATTTAAGTTCATTTCCCAATGAATTTGGGCATAAAGCTAATAAAGGACCAGGCATAACGATTAAGATGCTACCAAAGAATCAGATAATCTCTACTGTCGCGATATAACAAAAGGTCATGATGATTCTAAACGATCAAGATTTCCATTTGGATTATGATCTTGAATTATCCGGAAAGATTAGGATCGGCATCTTTAAACATCCGGATAGATTGAAATATATCCGGTTATTGACCCGGTGTGGGATAGAAATCTCGTATTATCCGGATAGATTAATGATCCAGATGGTAGAAAATAAGATGCGGATACTGGATTATCCAGCTTTAGATTCAGGTACTAGATTATCCGGATTTAGATTCAGATACTGAATTATCCGGATAGTTACGGATACAGATTCTTGTGGCAGAAAATAAGATGCGGATACTGGATTATCCCGATTTAAATTCAGGTACTAGATTATCCGGATTCTAGATCATGTGATTATGCAGTCATCATCCTACATTCTCTGTCTAAGTTATTCAAGTTCATTTTCTAAAGTATGTTATTGAGCTAATAACGATTAAGATGCTACCAAAGAATCAGGAAAATCCTTATTGTCGGGGTGAAACCGAAAGAGTCATAATGATACCGAACAATCAAGATTTCCATTTAGATTATGATCTTGAATTATCTGGATAGATAAGGATTGGGTCTTAAAACATCCGGATAAATTGTAATCTATCAGGATTTTGATCCGGTGTGCGATAGAAATCTCGTATTATCCGGATAGATTAATAATCCAGATGGTAGAAAATATGATGTGGATACTGGATTATCCCGATTTAGATTCAGGTACCAGATTATCCGGATTTAGATTCAGATACTAAATTATCCGGATAGATACGGATACGGATTCTTGTGGTAGAAAATAAGATGCGGATACTGGATTATCCGGATTTAGATTCAGGTACAAGATTATCCGGATTTAGATTGAGGTACTAAATCATCCGGATAGATACGGATACGGATTCTTGTCCAGATCCAGTGTAAGGGGCTAGAAATTATTAAATGGTTAGGTAAATGATAAATGGTAAATATCTGGTGGTGGTTGTTTTTGATTATGTTGAATATTAATGTTGGGTGCGAAATGTGTGTTCGTTTTTGTGTGCAAATCTCTAATTAGACTTTTGCTTATTGGGAGCGGGAGGTGATCGTAGATCGCCCCGGCGAGATTAGTCACACACGTTGCGGCAGTTTGGGCGATAAGAGATTTACTCGATGGCCATTTCCCGGGGAATAATCATGTTAGTCGGCGGTTAATTTGCCACCTAAATTATCGTTTAGGTGTTTAACCGGGCCGAGGATCAGAAATAATGAGGAATTTTATTGCCATTCCAAGGCCGCAGAAAGTTAATACATTTGAGTTTATGAGTGGCGAGGGAGGGTGAGTGCATAATCCTCGGGAGCCTGGTTTATTAGGCGAGGAGACGAAAAAATTCGCTACTCCAATCAAACGGTTCGAGTATTGGAGTGCAGCGGTGAAACGAGGACGTTAAATTTTGCATAAAGGGTTGTAAAACGTGGCTCGTAAGTAGGAATACTAAAAACGAGTGGTAAGAACGCGGGGCATGGGATTGTTGCTAAAATATGAAGCACTAAAGAAAATTAGACCGTCTGCTCCCCCACTAGCGTAAATAATGCAATGATAATACTACTATGATATGCGCAGGGTAGGACAGTCGCATCGGCACATATTATAGTAGATGATGTAGTTGTATTGTGGAACATATAGAAAAGTCTAATTTATTGCGTCCTGTTTATTTCATGGCATAAAAAAGGAAGTTTCGGTCGCAATTTGTAGAACAAGGGACGTTCCCATTTGTACCCATATAAGATTAATCCAATGTTTAATCGATGCGGAATATCTTTAAATACTAATTGAATTTATTGTCGCGATATCAACGTCTAAAATGTTTATATCATTGTACTGTCCCCAATAAGTAAGCTTTTAGCCTGTATGCCAATTAATAGCACATCACATAATGTAATGTAGATCGCAGATAGCATTACATTATCCTACGCATAAATATAGGTAAATAACTAATACAATGGCTAAAGAGGGCCGAAAGACACGCGCAATTACTCCCTATTAATTTATTTTGCTCTTACTAAGGCTTCGCGGGTTTTTACGGCCGTTCTTCTATTTGAAATACGTTTGAATGGGCACATTCTGCCTTCAAGTAGCATTATTAGCGCACCACTAACATATGCCTCCTCGTCCGATGCGATTAAAAGCCATCCTCGAATCATTTACCTTCTTAAGCTGGGGATAGTGAAAGGTGTGCTCCGTCTGTCTGTGTGCGAGAGCGGTGTGTAATTGATAATCGAAAACCGTTTATCACGCGCGCGCAACTATTCCGTATTTAAGAGTCAGGTGGATGGCGGATTGACTACTCCCTTTAATTACATACGTTTCTGAGGCAGGGTGTTGATTTATAGGGCAGTTAGAAATCTCATAAACAGCACATGGGCCGGCCCCGGAATGCTCGCTGTCATATTTGATGAGCCCGTCGTGGAATTCTTCTACGTAGTGAATAAACCCACTTTCATTAAAGTTTCGCATATATATATATATATATATATATATATATATATATATGATATCGGGGATTTATTGTCCCCATCAAATTTTAATTAATTGTTTACCAGCCTCCCACTTTATAAAAAGCGAATTCCACTCCATTTACTTGATATAATAAGACCCACACGTATAAACCACATATTTTTAACATTCATTAACTTTTATCGTTGATTACAAAAATCTTTCATATTGCTATAAAACAACCAGAAATTCATCACATGCATGTACAATTTAATTACAAATTGTAACGAAAATCGATATAAATTTAATCGAAAAATAAAATCGAATCAAATAATATTATTGAATAATAATTTAATAAATATGGACAAAACAGAAACTCACTCTCACTTTCAATTACACCTGCAAGTATCCACACTACCACCCGACCGTCGTTGGTTTATTGTAGTTCCATAAATTATTACCATAAACTAATAATAAGGGTGCTTCAATAAACTGCCCCACAAGATCGAAAACAGCTCCTCGTCGGCCGTACTGGCATCATGTCATCTTTTTTTTAAATATTGCCGTTCGTACCAACACCTCTGCCGACGTGAATCGCTATATTCCTCTTAATAATAATATTCGTCGTGAACAACAGACCAATCAAGTTTAGTAATATATAAAAAGAAACAGTCAAATCTTATCTGTAAGTAATATAAATTAGATAGTTATTACCAACAAACAAAAATTCACTTCAGATAGTCAAATTTTCACAACAACAAAAATTGAAACTGGAGCAGTTACTTGCAGTTACTTCGGATTGTCAAATTTTCAAACAAAAAAAAAACTGGAGACGATCGGAAGGAACCGTCTTCTACAAAACACTAAAATAGGAACTTGGATTCTTAAAGTTTTACAAAAAACAAACAAAATTAGAGTAGATGAGTAACGCTTGACAGCTCTACTTTTTGATACATTGTGAAATAGGTAAAAAAACACACCTAGGTTACTTTGTTAGTATCACTTAGATAAAAAAATCAGATTATCAAATTTTCACCAAACAACAAAAACTAGAGTTGTCATTCAAATGGTCATTTTTTTGCCAACAAACAACCAGAGGAATTACTTACAATTACAGATTATTAAATTTAAAAAAACAAAAAAAAACTGCAATTAGAGCAGTTATTTCAGATTGTCGAATTTTTACAGAAAACTAAAATTGGATTTCCATTCTCAAAGTTTTACCACCAAGTTTAAAAAAAATTGGAGCAGTCATTTCCAATTATCACATTTCCAACAAAAAACAAAAGAAAAGTGGAGTAGTCACATTTGATTGCCAAATTTTTACCAACAAAGTATTAAAGTCAAATTATTGTAAAACTTCAAACATATTCCATCAAGCAAAATTGTCGAGTAAATTGTACCGATTAGAATTCATTCAAATAAATATTATATAGGGTGAGTAAAAAGTAAGGAGTAAGGAGGAGTAAGTAAGGAGAAAGTAAGGAGTAAGGAGACACGTCTTTGGAGCCTTTATTATTACTTTTAGAAAAAAAATTAAATTAGAAAAAAAGTTTTGAATTAAAGATTGATGGCTAATTATTTGCCATTATGTGAAGGTTTTTTGTGACACGTCACTTTTTGAAAATGACATCATCGATACTTTTTTCAAACGGTAACCTATTATTTTCTATTAACAATTTTGATATCATTTGTTTTTCTCTTCACGAATATCTAAAACCCCCATGCATGGTATTTGATAGTTGCACTCAAATATTTGAAAACAATTTTGGAACACCCAAAGATGTTTGAGAGATGATTTCAGATGTTGGAAAATTTTGACAGTTGCAGGTATAAATTATACAGATTACAGCGGAGATTGTTTAAAAGTGGCAAGAAAATATGACAGATTTCAATTGTTATAGTTGTAAATTAGGCAAAATCTAACAGATTGAGCAGAAAAAATTAATAGATTTTGATAAATGCATTTTAACAATTTTAATAAAAAAATTAAACATATTGGTTTGCTGGAAAATATTGCAGATTTCGAGAGTTGGACTTTTACAGATTTTCACACCTGGCATTAGAAACTTCACAGATTTTGACAGTCTCAGTTTATAATAGGACAGATGTTCGCTGTTAAATATTAGTAATTTTTTTATAGTATTAGACTAGAAAATATTGCAGATTTCGAGAGTTGGACTTTTACAGATTTTCACACCTCGTATTATAAACTTCACAGATTTTGACAGTCTCAGTTTATAATAGGACAGATGTTGACTGTCAAATATTAGTAATTTTTTATAGTATTAGACTAGAAAATATTGCAGATTTCGAGAGTTGGACTTTTATAGATTTTCACACCTGGTATTAGAAACTTCACAGATTTTGACAGTCTCAGTTTATAATAGGACAGATGTTGACTGTCAAATATTAGTAATTTTTTTATAGTATTAATATATTAGTGTTTTTTATTTTAACGATATTTCTATGTTTAAGGGCTTGTAACTTCTTAACTAAGATTAATCGAAACTATTTTCATAGAACTTTATTTTCTCAGAATTACATTTTTACAATTTGAATTATTTTAACCATCTTGAATATATCATTAATACTTAATTTTAATTTTATGTCTTAATAAATATTGATTTTTTTTTAAGATGCATACAGATGTCGATATTTCCAACGATGTAATTCGGGCATGAGTTCCTGCAGAATCTCCGAAACCAAAACTTGCACGCAATCACTATCAGCTTGCATTACTGATATCCGAGCGTTTAATAAGTCATACCAAATTCTGTGCAATCGATGCATACACGCAATGAGATCATTTCATCTCGTCTTCCATTTCATGTAATCATGGTTTTGATTTTTATGCGTTGCCAAGCTTACTTGGAACAATGTAAATTACATAATATTCCAACGCCCACATTTTTTATTAACATTATAAAATTTCGTTGATATGATAAAAGTATCAATACGAAAAGTATTGTTGCAACTATATTTTTATATTGAGTCTTTGTGGTGTGGTGAGTTAACACTCGACGATTTCTTAATTGTACGAGTCTTAAAAATGTAAACAATAGTAAACTTACTTTTTTCTACGACCAGTACTCAAAACACGATTTTAATTTATAAATTTTGTCAAATCTAGAGACATAACTGTCAGATATGAAGTCTTTATAGTGTGGTGAGTTAACACTCCGACAATTTCTTAATTGCACGAGTCTTAAAAATGTAAACAATAGCTATAACTTTTTTCAACGACCACTACACAAAACACTATTTTGATTTATTAATTTTGTCAAATCTAGAGATATAACTGTCAGATTGGACAATTAGTTTGACAGATGTGGACAATATCTTGTTTTTTAATATTGTTAGTTTTTAAATAAAGTTTAAAACCAAAATGTTTTTTTGATTTGATTTTATCAACAACTCTATAACGCGTTACAAACGGAAAATTTTCCACTCTTAATTTTCAATTTATTTTAGCCCCCTGAATCAAATCATAAGAGCACAGGCGTCAATTTTGAGATACCCCGAATACAGGGTGATCTATGAAGTGGGTTACGAACTTTGGCAGATGAAAGGTGATGTAATTAATTCCGAGAAAAAAAAGTTATATGAACATAGGTTCGATTCATCTTAGTTACGAAGTTACAAGCCCTAAAAGAAAGATATTGTTTCTTTAAAAAAATAATCTGACGAAAGTGAGATAAAATTACTAATATATGACAGTCAACATCTATCCTATTATTAATTGAAACTGTCAAAATTTGTGAAGTTTCTAACACCAGATGTGAAAATCTGTAAAAGTCCAATTGTCGAAATCTGCGATATTTTCCAGCAGAACACGGGGAATATGTTCTATTTCTAATTGAAATTTTTACAATTGTTCAAATTTTTAAATGTATTTCTGTGTATACATCATTCTGTGTAATGTATACATCTGTTAAATTTTGCCAAATTTACAACTATAACAATTAAAATCTGTCATATTTTCAACAAAGTTTAACGGAAATTGGATGAAATTTTCTGAATTACATTCATACTAGATTCTCTTGAACTAAAATCGAACGAAAGTCTAGACGAAAATAGACGGAAAGAGTATAATGTAATTCAAGCTTTATTAGGGCATCTTCGCAACTTTATCGGTGGATGGAAATATCGTCATAGTAGTTAGTTTAATGTCGATATGCATTTGAAACGTTGATAAATAAAAAAAAAAAAAATGGAACATATTCGCCGTGTTCTGCTGGAAAGTATTGCAGATTTTGATAGTTGCACTCAAAAATTTGAAAACAGTTTTGGAACACCCTTCAGATGTTGGCAAATTTTAACAGTTACAGTTGTAAATTATACAGATTTTTACAGCTGCCATAGTTTGAGAGTGGCAAGAAAATGTAACAATTTCAATTGTTATAGTTGTAAATTTTGCAAAATTTAACAGATGGAGGTAACAAAATGAATAGATTTTGACATATGCATTTGAAACTTTGATAAATTTTAAAAATTTCAATAAAAAATGGAATATATTCGCCGTGTTTTGCTGCAAAGTTTTCCAGATTTTGATAGTTGCACTCAAAAATTTGAAAACAGGATTGAAGTACCCTTCTGATGTTAGCAGATTTTTACAGTTACAGTTATAAATTATATAGATTTTTACAGCTGCCACTGTTTGAGAGTGGCAAGAAAATATGACAGATTTCAATTGTTATAGTTGTAAATTATACAAAATATAACAGATTGAGCAAGACAAATGCATTTAAAAATTTGATGAATTTAAGCAGTTTCAATAAAAATTTCAACATATTCGCCGTGTATTGGTGGAAAATATAAAATGTAATTCAAGGTTTACTAGGGCATCTTCGCAACTTTATCGGTGGATAAAAAGATCGTCATAGTAGTTAGTTTAATGTCGATATGTATTTAGGTAAATTTCTTAAAAAAATTATGATATTTCTTGTGGATACTTTGATTATACCGTTGAGTGAAGGAGTTTAAGCAATTATTTCTTGCGTAATTTCAATTGCTAACGAGAAAGTTTCAGATTGCTGTTAAATTTTCAATTATTTCTACCTAAATTTCAGTAAACATGAAAATTTTCAATTATCTCTTTCAAAATTTCAATTGTCAACGAAGAAGTTTCAGATTGCTATCAAATTATCAATTATTTCTGCCAAAATTTTAGTAATCATCAACACGCTTCAATAATTGCTGAAAAATTTCAATCAACACTGTTAAATTTAAAATTTACACCAAAATTTCTATGATTACACTGAAAATATCAACTAATACTGTAAAATTTGCAATTATTTTCCTGGAAACTAAGTTATTAAGTGATTATACAACTGGATCTGTAAGTTATAAGGTATGCTTTGTAAGTTTTGATGAATTACAGTCAACGTTGAATTGATTACTGCAAAATTTTCAATAATTTTTGTCATCATTTACATCATCATTTGCTAGAAATTGTAAATTTAACACTTTCAATTGGCACCAATTGTTGAAACGTTAACATGATTACTGAAATTTTGACAGAAATAATTGAAAATTTAACATCAATCTTTGAAACTTCCTTGGTAACATTGAAATTTTGAAAGAAATAATTGAAACTTTTACAGTAATTTGAAAAAAACAATTGAAATTTTGACAGAATAATTTAAATGTTTACTGAAATAATTAAATAATTAACTGTAATAATTGATATTGCAACAGTAATCCTTGGCTTAGTTTAACTAAGTAATTGAAAAGTTTACAATAATAATTCAAATTTTATTAGTAATTCATACAAATCAATAAAAACTAATTAACTTTAATTGTCGTCCAGTTTCCAGGGAAATAATTGAAAATTTTATATCTTTAAAATTCTTAGAGTTATCATAGAACGAAAATCTAGACGAAAAAAGACGAAAAAAGACGGATAAAGTATAATGTAATTCAAGCTTTACTAGGGCATCTTCGCAACTTTATCGGTGGATGGAAATACCGTCATAGTAGTTAAGCGTAGACATGTATTTTGGTAAATTTCTTTAAAAAAATATGATATTTCCTGTGGAATTCTTTTGGTTATACGCAATTTTGTATGAAATATTTTGTAGGTTTTAAGGATGTTTATTTTTTGTTTGTGTAAATGATTGTAACGGTTACGGGTAACAGGTTATATAGGTTATGTTGCTTGCACAAACAACTCGTTGCTTGTTCTTTTTTTTACATTGGCAATACCGAGTTTGGTCCAATATTGAAAGCAAAATAGAACCGATTGCATGTTTCTGTTCAACAATGTTGTACGGAAATTGGATGACGTTTTCTGAATTACATTCACACTAGATTCTCTCGAACCAAAATCGAACGAAAATCTAGACGAAAAACGACGAAAAAAGACGGATAAAGTATAATGTAATTCAAGCTCTACTAGGGCATATTCGCAACTTTATCGGTGGTTGGAAAGATCGTTATAGTAGTTAGTTCAATGTCAATTTGCATTTGAAACTTTGATAAATTTAAAAAATAATAATAAAAAATGAAAAAATGGAACAATTTCGCCGTGTTCTACTGGAAAGTATTGCAGATTTTGATAGATGCACTGAAAAATTTGAAAACAGTTTTGGAACACCCTTCACATGTTGGCAAATTTTTACAGTTACAGTTATAAATTATACAGATTTTTACAGCTGCCATAGTTTGAGAGTGGCAAGAAAATGTAACAGATTTCAATTGTTATAGTTGTAAATTTTGCAAAATTTAACAGATGGAGGTAACAAAATGCATAGATTTTGACAAATGCATTTGAAACTTTGATAAATTTTAAAAATTTCAATAAAAAATGGAATATATTCGCCGTGTTTTGCTGCAAAGTTTTCCAGATTTTGATAGTTGCACTCAAAAATTTGAAAACAGGATTGAAGCACCCTTCAGATGTTAGCAGATTTTTACAGTTACAGTTATAAATTATACAGATTTTTACAGCTGCCACTGTTTGAGAGTGGAAAGAAAATATGACAGATTTCAATTGTTGTTATACTTGTACATTTTGCAAAATTTAATAGATGGAGGTAACAAAATGAATAGATTTTGACATATGCATTTGAAACTTTGATACATTTTAAAAATTTCAATAAAAAATGGAATATATTCGTGTTTGTTAACGAAGCCGTTTAAATAAAAATGGGTTTCATCTGAAAACATGATTTTTTGAAAAACATCAGGATCATTTTCAGGTTTCTCTAGAGCCCAATCAGTGAACGCACGACGCTTATGATGGTCAAGCGGTTTCAGTTCTTGAGTACACAATCCTATACGGATGTAAACCCAAATCTTTTCTCAAAATATGCTAAGTTGTCATTCTTGATAGGCCAAGTTCTTGAGAACGTTGATTAATCGACTGATTTGCGTCTGCTGTAACACTATCACGAACAGCGTCAATATTATCTTAGTTTCTTGCGTTTCGTTACCTTATTGGTGTTCTGGTAAATGAACATCTTAATGGTGTTCTGGTGTTCAGTGAAATTTGAATCGAAATTTTTCAACGATTCGACGAATAGCAAGCACAGAAGCGCGATTGTGTGGACCAAAATCTTCACGAAGATCACGTTGAGTTTGAATAAAAGAACGATTAGGTTAATAATGCTTGTGGATAAACATGTTTAATAATGTTTTCGGATAATAACAACCACAGAAGCGCGATTATGTGGACGAAAATCTTCACGAAGATCACGTTGAGTTTGAATAAAAGAACTATTAGTTTAATAATGTTTGTGGATAAACATGTTTAATAATGTTTTTCGATAATAGCAAGCACAGAAGCGCGATTATGTGGACCAAAATCTTTACGAAGACCACGCTGAGTTTGAATAAAAGAACGATTATTTTAATAATGTTTTTGGATAATAACCAATCGTTGTTGGAGTGTGTATTTTGTTATGATAAATTGTGAAACTATACTAAAAACAAATGAAAGCTTTGAGAGTTCTACAATTTTAGATATGGTTGCTATAATGTTTTAAAAACATATCATTCCTATTGGGAGACCCTTTAGTAAGTTTAATGTCGATATTGTATTTTGGTAAATTTAAAAAAAAGATATTTCTTGCGGAATATTTTGGGTATAAGCAATTTTGTATGAAATATTTTGTAGGTTTTTGGGGTGTTTATGTTTTGTTTGTGTGAATGATTGTACCGGTTCCATTAAAGTGTGGTGGCTGTGGTGGATTTATGGGGTAGGTTGAAATTTTAATTAATTGTCTGGATTTTTTGGGGATTCGGGCGTTTGCAGACCTAGGGCAAAAAGTGAGATTCGTCATCGCGTGCCGGCTCGGGGGCATCGGTCCGGCAGGCGCGGCGCGGCGGCAAGGCCCTTCGGTCTGAAGAGCTATGACGGTGACGACGTCGGCTGCTCTGGCGGACAACTTTTGGGCTGACATGCATTATTCGGATGAAAGATTAATAGGCGCTATCCAATTGTATGGTATTGTGTATCACATTCAGTCCTCGGTGGCGAGCATTTAGCGCGCGCTTGCTCGCGTGCCCACGCCTGCACGCTCATCCTGCGGCCGTTAGTTTCATATCGGCCGGTATTCAATCGTTCCTCGAAACAAATACAGCGCCTTATACGTAGGTAGCCTTCAACAATCCGCGACTGCCAATTATGGTCTAATTGGTTTTCAGAAATAACATTGATTTTTAGCTTCTCCCCGTGCTCCCGGCGGATGCGCTGCCGGCGTACGAAAATCGGCGATAAAGGTACGCGAATCGAGGGGTGAGACGGCGTCGGGAACTGGAAAAAACACGTTTGTTCTAGTGTTTAGTGCAGATTATCTGTTAACCTCCTCGGCTCGTACAGGCGATATGTTGCTGATAAAATAGGAGGGACACAGGAGGCGCGCACGGATGGAGCGGGTGAGAGCGGCTAAATTAAAACAAGAACAAGGGAGCGTTATCAAAAGTCCGTTAGACGTACGTGGGGTGGAAGTGCATTGAAGTTTTTTTTACGGTTACTCTCCCTGTTTAATAATTCGAGCAAGATCGTTTACGTGGCCCTGCTCCTTGTTTATGGTCCGCCGTTTTACAACTGCACGGCAGTAGGTCCTGCAGACGCCGGGATACATAGTGATGCGATGAAGGGGGGCGGCGGTGGTGGTGAGGCGGCGGAGGTGGCGAGGTGGTGAGGCGGCGATCACGGCGGAGGCGTCTTATGAAATGTTATTGTCGCGGTCGATAACGACGAGGGGCGGCGGGGCTTTTCATTTCTTTTCGTTTCGGCTGAAAAAAGGACCACTGAAGTATTACAGGGAGCCGGGTCGGCACATGGCCAAGAGTTAGAGGGATTGCTCATTAAAACTCATGTATGTTGAGAATGTGGAAATGCAACTCCACCGGCCGTCGTCACATTCTGCCAACCTGCTGGACACAATAAATATTGCATCTATCTAGTCAACAATACAACAGCACCGTATATTTTCGCACAAAAAATCATCTCTGGTTTGGCCGCTTTAGATTTATTCCACTAGATATCAAAGGTACATCAGTTTGTTACATAGTCTCTATTGTGACGGTCCCATTCGCCCGCCGCCCGATGTTAATTTATGCAACGTCCTAATATGGGAGCAAAAGCCTCAAACAATGGATATAACTTTTTTGCAAGAGCATTTGCAGCCACCTATAATTCCACAACATCCTTATCAACGCGTCCGCGCCGTCGAACTTTAATCAACCGGGGGACTGATGCACTTATTGAGTCAAATTATCCGCCTGCCCAACATTGGCGCAGTAATCATGTGCGGTAATTTCATAACAGGTTTCGATTTAAGGTTGATAGACTTGGGCTAATCGACTCCGAGATAATTTATAACAGTCTTGTTTTATTTGCCACCCTCATTAGTCTATACATCGCGACCGACCAGAAAAACCTTCGACAAGTATCGATGCCTGCCTATAATGGCTGTGACAAAACAAAAACCTGACTGACGACTTGCTCTGAACCAAACTGACCTTAAATTTGGCCGCCACGGTGCAACACCACCGCCTTCCATTAATGAATCGAACGGGGGATTAGACTATCTCACTAAATGCGACACACTTACCGGTCTGTCCAACAAAGCGCGTCCTCCCGATACCTGCAATCACAAAAACAGAATTCAGTAAACTTACAAATAAACCGCACAATGTTATCATCACCGCGATTTGCATCGCGACAAATTGAAATTACCCCCGACAAACAACGACCATCATCCGACACCTTCGCCAACCGCACACATAAACCTCACGCTTTTAATTCATTCCCTACTCGGTTGGATTAGTAATTGTGAATTAAGCCAGATTATGAATTATACATGTTAGACGACCAAATGCATTAAAATAATTCACCTATTTGCTTGCGATCATCGTAGATGCTAAGCTTCACTCGTGTGCGACATAATTAAACAATTTGCACTACTTTCTTCCATTCTAATATTACATCGCCACTACCTTAACGTTCATAATAAGAATTTATTCACGTAGCCATCATACAAAGAAATATTACTCCAATAACTAAATTAAAATCAAAATTAATAGTCCGGTGTAATTTTGTTTCGTTTCATTTAAGACTTTAATTGCTGGACTCAAAATATTCTCAAAAATCAGACATTCAACTCAAACTCAAAATCAGACATTCCGAGTAGACCGGTCATCTCATATATACGAGGGCTGTTTGACGGAAGAGTGACTTTTTAATGAAAACGTTATTTTTCTGTTCAAAATATATTTTATTTGTCAACATAACACCCTTTCAAGTGTACACACTTAGCCCGGCGAGTTTACAATTTTTTTAAACCTTCCATAAAGTAATCTTTCGGAAAGTCTTCAAAATATGCATTTGTGTCGGTTATCTCCTCTTCATTTGCCTGAAATCTTTTTCCACACAGCCATTTTTTTTAAATTTGGAAATAAGAAGAAATCACTGGGAGCCAGATCTGGCGAATATGGCGGATAAAGCAGTAATTCGTAATGCAATTCAGTCAATTTAGTTGTAGCAATTGCAGACGAATGAGAGGGCGCATTATCGTGATGGAACAACACTTTTTTTCTTCATCAAATGCGGTCGTTGTTTTTCAAGTTCGGCATCAATACATGTCTGCATAATCAGCATAATACTGGCCAGTTATGGTTTTTCCTTTTTGTAAACAATTAATAAAGATTACACCTTTAGAATCCCAAAAAACTGTGGCCATGACCTTATTGGTCGAAAAAAGTGTGTTGCCTTTTTGGGAGCATATTCGCATGGAGAAATCCAGTATTTAGACTGTATTCTTGTTTCTGGAGTATAATGATGTATCCAAGTTTCATCTACTGCGACATATCGATGAAAAAAATCCTTTGAGTTACGTTGAAAACGGCCAAACATTCTTCTGAATTCTTAATGCGAACGCGCATTTGATCACCATTAAGCAAACGCGGCAACCATCTCGCGGATAGCTTTTTCTTATTGAAATGCTCATGCAAAATATTGTATACCCGTTCGGTTGAGATGTTTACTTCATTAGCTATCTCACAAACTTTTATTCGACGATTGCCAATTACAAGGTCATAGAGTTTATTAACCATTTCTGGAGTAGTCACAGTAAATGATGGTTTCGGACGATCTGCATCAACCGTGCTCATATGGCCACTTTTAAAAGCAGAAACCACTTACAAATCATTCCATGGGACGGAGCAGATTCTGGATAATATTTACGTAACTTTTCCTCGGTTTCTTTAATTGTTTTTTCACGTAGAAAATAATGTTTAATCAACACTCGAATTTTTTTTTTTTACATATTTACAAAACAACGAAAACAGTTTCCTTCAAATAAGTATAAAACATAATCTATCTGTCAGATTGGTGCCAAATTTTGACAGTAGACCTCCGAAAGACCACAGGAGCTAGCAACATAATCATTATAACGAAAGTGTTACCAACCTTTGAAAAGTCACTCTTCCGTCAAACAGCCCTCGTACATGCACCTAATAGAAACGTTGCTAAAGCCCTAATTCCACTACTGACGGCCGGTTCCATAATGATATTAAAGTTTCCTTTAAACCGAAAAGGCGCCTTTAAGTACTGTAACGTGTTCCATAAATGATTTTTAAACTTTACGAAAAAGTGTCTTTTATCATATAGAACAGAAGCAGACTTTAAAGTCGACTTTTCTACTTCTATCTAAGTAACAGCCAATTTCATAATCAATTTAAAGTGACTTTAAATTTTAAAGTTCAGTTTAATTTTCAAAATACGTTTCATAATACATATGTATCCTTTAAAGTTGACTTTCATGTGAAGGCCATTGAAACGGACCTAACTTTAAGTAACGTTTAAAGCTTACTTTTACTTAAAGTTCACTTTTGTTAAAGCGTTTTAAATTAGTTTATTATGAAATGGGCTGTAAGTAACAGCCAATTTCATAATCAATTTAAAGTGACTTTAAATTTTAAAGTTCAGTTTAATTTTCAAAATACGTTTCATAATACATATGTATCCTTTAAAGTTGACTTTCATGTGAAGGCCATTGAAACGGACCTAACTTTAAGTAACGTTTAAAGCTTACTTTTACTTAAAGTTCACTTTTGTTAAAGCGTTTTAAAGCAGTTTATTATGAAATGGGCTGTAAAGCTTTACATAAAGGAGACTTTTCTGTGATATTATGGAAACGGCCCTGAGACAATACCTACAGTTTAAACCAAGATTCAGTACGAGAAAATCCATGGAACTAATTAAAAAACTATCAAACACCGTCGTTCCACCAAACTGTAAATTAGTATCTTTCGAAGTAACGAATTTGTTTACAAGTATACCCCCAAGGAGGTAATCCAGATCATTGAGAATCGTCTGATGGTCAATGGCACTAATCCAGTCACTGTACACGAAATTATGTCTCTTCTCAGTGTTAGCATTGAACAGTATTAGCAGTAGTATTAGCAGTAGTTCTGCCAATTTAATAATGAATTTTACACGCAAATCCAAGGGGGAGCCCGTTGAGCCCAATATTAGCGGAAATTTTTATGGACAATTTGGAAGATTGGCGGAAATTTTTATGGACAATTTGGAGGATAAAATTTTGAAACACACCTTGTTTAAACATTGAAACTACTGGTACAGATATGTAGATGATATTCTAGTATGCTTCAAAGGCTCAGAGAGACAATTGTCAATATTCCAGTACTATCTAAATACGGTTCATGCTAACGTGAAATTCACAGTGGAACAAGAAGTGGACCAATCTATTAATTTTCTAGATTTATCAATAAGTCATACCAACAACAAACATGAATTCAATATTTTCCATAAGCCAACGCATACTGATACAACTATAAATTTTAAATTTATAGGTAGACAGATATATTTTTAAAAATTTATCTGTCGGAAATTTTGATTTTTTTGCCAGATCTGTATACAGTATGCCTAAAAATAAATCCTCTGAAAATTTGACCACGAGTACACCTCAAATAAGTGAGAAAATCGGGATCTTAACTTAACCGAGTTGATCGGAATATTATAATTATTCAGGGTTGATTTACTACCCTCCAACGGCAATTTCGTGTCACTTACAGAGTATATTTACAGATCCTTTAGATCTAACATACATAAGTTTCATTGGGTGAAAATTTGATGCACACTTTTTATGATATTTTTAAATATTCTGAATATTCAACTTTCCGAGTTGACCAGTTATCCATTTCTGAAAATTTATCTGTCCGAAATTTTGATTTTTTTTGCCAGATCTGTACACAGTATGCCTAAAGATAAATCCTCTGAAAATTTGACCTCTAGTACATCTAAAAAAAGTGAGAAAATCGAGATCTTAACTTAACCGATTTGATCGGAATATTATAATTATTCAGGGTTGATTTACTACCCTCCAACGGCAATTTCGTGTCACTTACAGAGTATATTTACAGATCCTTTAGATCTAACATACATAAGTTTCATTGGGTGAAAATTTGATGCACACTTTTTATGATATTTTTAAATATTCTGAATATTCAACTTTCCGAGTTGACCAGTTATCCATTTCTGAAAATTTATCTGTCCGAAATTTTGATTTTTTTTGCCAGATCTGTACACAGTATGCCTAAAGATAAATCCTCTGAAAATTTGACCTCTAGTACATCTAAAAAAAGTGAGAAAATCGAGATCTTAACATAACCGAGTTGATCGGAATATTATAATTATTCAGGGTTGATTTACTACCCTCCAACGGCAAATTTGTGTCACTTACAGAGTATATTTACAGATCCTTTAGATCTAACATACATAAGTTTCATTGGGCGAAAATTTGATGCACACTTTTTATGATATTTTTAAATAATCTGAATATTCAACTTTCCGAGGTGACCAGTTGTCAATTTCTGAAAATGTATCTGTCGGAAATTTTGATTTTTTTGCCAGATCTGTACACAGTATGCCTAAAGATAAATCCTCTGAAAATTTGACCACTAGTACATCTCAAATAGTTGAGAAAATCGAGATGTTAACTAAACCGAGTTGATCAGAATATTATAATTATTCTGGATTGATTTATTACCATCCAACGGCAAATTGGTAAGCATGGTAAATGCCAATGATATTTTGCATTTTACAGTGAAATTTTGGCAATTTACAATAAAAAATTTCATAATCGCTGCTGAAATTGTTAGAATTGCCAATGATATTTTACAATTTATAGTAAAATTTATCAATTTACAATTTTTTGTCGTATAGCTATTGAAATTTTGAAAATTTATAATACAAATTTTGTAATATTCATTGAAATTTTTGTAAGTCACAACGAAAATTACATAATTCCAATAGTAGTTGTATTTATTGGTGTTAAGTAATATTAAAGTTTTACACAAGCCATATGTACACATTTAAAGTTCAAGCAGTTCTTAACACTAACACAAAAATATTATAATCTGTTATTAAAACTTATTACCTAATTATTGTTTTCTATTTTCATTGAAATATTGTATTTATAGTAATATTTTTGCAATTTTCACTGAAGTGTTCCAATTTATGTTCAACATTTTATAAATTCCGCAGAAATTTTGTAATTTACAATTAATATTCCATATAATTTCTATCAAAATATTGAAATCCATCATCAAAATTTCGCAATATTCCTCGTAATGTTATAACTATTTATTGGGTTTTAGAAGAAAATTTGTAATTTGTAATGAATATGAAGAAAACTTGTAATTTGTAATGAATATGAAGAAAACTTGTAATTTGTAATTAATATGACGAAAATTTTATAGTTTCTATCGATTTTATTTTAAATTTATACACCTTCCATTAATTTCTTTGTAAGTTTTATTGAAATTATGTAATTTTCGGTGTGACTTGTATTTGCACTTGTATAATTTGTATACTAAATTTTCAAAATTTCAGAAGCAAAAAATTGTAAATTGATAAATTTCACTATACATAATATAATTGGTATAATAGTATAAGTATAATATCATTGGCAATTCTAACATGCGTATTATAAAATACAAAATTTCAGCAGCGATTATGAAAATTTTATTGTAAATTGCCAAATTTTCACTGTCAAATGCAAAATATCATTGGCATATGCAAAATTTTAGTTGTTATAATGTTCATAGTTATTTGTAGAAAATTTTAAGAAATGAATTTAGTTGCAAATTACCAATTTTTCATTAGTAAAAAACTTTAAATTTTGAAAGCTTTTCACAAAGTTTGATTTCGTGAAGTTTAAATGAAAATAATATCTATATTTTTGTATAAATGTAACTTCTTTCATTCGCATTTTCAATAATTTTTATGCGTGCTTACGGTATCATCGCACACGTGGCTCGATCAGTTCGCTATAATAGAAAATAATCGTCTCGTCTCGGATACATTCGTGCAGATTATACAGGGTGTCCCACGCAAAGCGTCCATTAAAGGTTTACGGGATTACCAATATAGGAAACATTATTAAGAGAAGTTGGGATCAATATAGGTCCAATATAGGAGATTATTACGAGAAGTTGGGATCAATATAGGTCCAACATAGGAGATTATTAGGAGAATGTTTCGAAACGTCTTTTAGAAGTCAAAATTTTACACATTAATCTTTATCTCAAAAACTATAAAAGACAAGTATACGAACAGCTATATGTGGATGTATTTAAATAATTTCCTTTAATTACTTAAAGGAGGAATTTAAAAATACAATAATATACAGGGTGTTCCATTTAAAATAACAAAGTTGATGGCTACTGCCGGTGGAACCAGAAGCGATAGAAAGTTGAAAATATTTTCCATGCGAGAATGGATTGAACTATGTTATATTGGGTGTCTGGAAAAGACCATACGCCAATTATGTTGGTATCTTGGATTTTATTTTTCTTCACCAGGTTGGCACCAGGTTAGAAAAATTAGAGTATATGGATGTTTGTTGTATCACGTGGCGGTCAGTTCGCTGTACATAATACAAGATAATGTCGCTTCTTGGATCCATTCGTGAAGAAAATATTGATTATGCAAGTCAACATCGTTCACAGATGTGCCAGTTCTGTAATATAACGAAATTATATCACGTCTGCGATGATATAATGGAATGTGTTATTGAGATTTCACCGATAATTGGTTCTTTGAACTCTAGTATACGTGGTATATCTGTGTTTGAAGTTTCAAGGCTCTGCTTGTTAATAACTTCATGGGACGTGACGGTACGCGTAACAATGATACGTCATCACAATTTTTCTTCTATAATACTGGAACACACTGTATATATGAATACGCGTAAATCTGTATTTTATTTGTCAAATTTTTAACAATTTTAATGCATTTACAATATACATTTCCTTTTTGCCTTGTAAATGCTTGCAATAATGCCAAAAAGGTTGAAGACGCCTGATCTACCAATCTAAAAATATCAGATCAAAACTAATCAGTATACAATATACATTTCCTTTTTGCCTTATAAATGCTTGCAATAATGGCAAAAAGGTTGAAGACGCCTCATCTACCAATCTAAAAAATCAGATTAAAACTAATCAGTATACAATATACATTTCCTTTTTGCCTTATAAATGCTTGCAATAATGCCAAAAAGGTTAAAGATGTCTGATCTACCAATCTAAAAAAATCAGATCAAAACTAATCAATATACAATATACATTTCGTTTTTGCCTTATAAATGCTTGCAATAATGCCAAAAAGGTTGAATATGCCTGATCTATTAATCTAAAAAAATCAGATCAAAACTAAACAATATACAATATACGTCTCCTTTTTGCCTTACAAATGCTTGCAATAATGCCAAAAAGGTTGAAGATGCCAAATCTAATAAAATCAGATCAAAACTAATCAATAGTTATAGGTTCGATTGTCGATTTCTATATTTAAACTGGTTAATTTTGCCCCAAATTTGTCTTTTCTTTGGTATTTTCTAAGAAATTGGTGCGGCTTGATTATTATTATTAAATAATAATAAGTAATCGTAAATGTAAGAAGTAATGATTAGTGTATTAGTTTGTATTTGGGATATTAGATTGATTAGATTGTGGTTTGGATTTAAATTGGTGTTGCGTGGAATGTTTAAATTAAGAATTTGAAATGTTTATCTCGCGATCAAAACAAGATATTTATATGCGTTTGGATTTCGAACATATCACACGTATTGTGATAATAATTTAAAGGATCGTGTTTCATAATCTAGACACAGGGATAATTTGTAACCGGGGTCCCTAGGTGACAAACATGTAATCACGGTCGTTTTTACTTATTTGTTTAAGATGAAATGGAATGATTAATATGAATAATTTATAATTCCAACGCGGTTAACCGGGGATAATTTGTGAGTAGGCACGGTGATCTCAACGGGGAGCAAAGAACATGCAACGGGCCCGATGTTAACTAGAAAACTTGACTAACGTCCTCCTTGATCAGCGACTTATCTCTCTAACTTGGAGAGACCGCTTTTTTGCGACTGAAAAACGTCTAAAATGATCGCAGCTGCGCCGCGGAAAAAGTTAGTTTATGTTAAAGCCGACAATCGGGGGTTGTTCATAGAGGTATGACCATGTTGGGAGCGTACACCAAATACAGCCTCTGTGATGTGCAGCCGCAGCAACCCTCTCCTACTCTCGGCTACTACTACCAGGAACCAGATATGCATAGGAGCGAAACTCGGGACGATTATTAGGTGGAAAGATTGAATCGATGTTGGAGTAATTTGTGTGATCGGGGGGCCAACGCTGGGCGTAAACCCGGAATGGCCGGGAAACGGAGAACAGGGACAGGGACAGGGGTTGTGCTCATCACATTGTCATTATAGTACGACCTCTCATTTGAAATGCGTCGCGTGTAGGGGCCGTTACCACCACATGCCCACTGACAACTTTACGAGGAGCACCACTTGAAACCACATGTTACACTTTGGGTTGGTTTATGTCTGCTACATGACATCCCTATTCTCTTTACATACTGTTGCGTTCCTCGATGTACGCCCATTGTAAATTGTTACAACCTATATCATGTAGTTTCGCTCGTAAAAGCAGTCGTGTCTTTGAATATTAGCTTTTATTATATTTTCCATCGCTTTACTCCCCCGATAAAAATGCGACGAGAATTTTACAGTTCTCCTCGCAGGCAATCATAGACAGCTGTTATTTGTACCTTATACAACACCTAATATCACGGCATCAAAACTTCGGGCATAAAACCGGAGGCGCATTACGCAAAATAAATTCAAATTAGGAAACTTCTACACGCCACGTACAAATCTCCGCGTCACATTACATTAAGCCCAACGCCGTCGCATTATCATCCCGCAGAACGCCCATAAAACAGCCCTCCGCCGAGGATTCATACCTCCAATTAATTACGCGTGACTAAATATAACACGCGGCATACAAAACGCCGATTAAGCCTTTACAGTGGCGCTCTTACTTATACAATTGTTATTGCTTAAATAGTAAGTGAATAATACATCCAGTTTACTTCTTCAATGAACTCTCCCCGTATGGCGCGCCCAAGGCGGACTGTGTTGGCCATACAAATTAAGACTTCTGCTTCTTCAATTGCCGGCCAACGTCGCTCGCCGCCGTTTCCATTTTTATTAGAACCGACGCGCCAAGGAAAAAGAACCGCATTCATATGCCGGCATCAATGGAATCACAATGCGCAGAAATAATGCAGATGCCACCTATACCAAACTAGGTCAATGGGTATCAACCAGACAACAAGACCACGAGGCTTGACAACAAGATGAGGAAACTAGACAAAAAGTTTGACACAAAGGCATAAAAACCACCAAACGAACTCTTAACACAAACTAGACACCAAATATATGAAGACAAACGACAATGTAATAACGCTTATCAACAAGACTATGAAGCTTGACAACATGATCACGGCAACATGGATCAAGCACCAATGGAATCACAATGCGCAGAAATAATGCAGATGCCACCTATACCATCAATGGGTATCAACCAGACAACAAGACCACGAAGCTTGACAACAAGATGAGGAAACTACACAAAAAGTTCGACAAAAAGGCTTAAAAACAACGAAATGAACTCTGACACAAACTAGACACCAAAGATATGAAGACAAACGACAACGGAATGACGCTTATCAACAAGACTATGTAGCTTGACAACATGATCACGGCAACAAGGATCGAGCATCAATGGAATCACAATGCGCAGAAATAATGCATATGCCACGTATACCAAACTAGGTCAATGGGTATCAAAACTTCAAACGGTATCTCGCCAGCAAAAACCACACAACAAGAGCATGAAGCTTGACAACAAGATAAGGAAACTAGACAAAAAGTTTAACAATGAGGCTTAAAAACAACAAAATGAACACTGACACAAACTAGATACCAAAGATATGAAGACATACGACAACGGAATAACGCTTATCAATAACACTATGAAGCTTGACAACAAGGATCAATGGCAACAAGGTAACACGTATACCAAAGTAGGACAATGGGTATCAGGCAGACAACAAGAACATGAAGCTTGACAACAAGATGAGAAAACTAGACAAAAAGTTCGACAAAAAGGCTTAAAAACAACGAAATGAACTCTGGCACAAACTAGACACCAAAGATATGAAGACAAACGACAACGGAATGACGCTTATCAACAAGAGTACGAAGCTTGACAACAAAATCAATGGCAACAAGGATCAAGCATCAATGGAATCACAATGCGCAGAAATAATACATATGCCACCTATACTAGGTCAATGGGTATCAAAACTTCAAACGGTATTTCCCCAGCAAAAACCACACAACAAGAGCATGAAGCTTGACAACAACATAAGGAAACTACACAAACAGTTTGACAATGAGGCTTAAAAACAACAAAATCAACACCGACACAAACTAGATACCAAAGATATGAAAACAAATGATAACGGAATAACGCTTATCAATAACACTATGAAGCTTGACAACAAGGATCATTGGCAACAAGGATTACATAATGGCAACACGAATCAAGCATCAATGGAGTCACAATGCGCAGTTATAATGCAGATGCCACGTATACCAAACCAGGTCAATGGGTATGAACCAGACAACAACAGCATGAAGCTTGACAACAAGATAAAGAAACTGGACAAAAAGTTTGACAGTAAAGCTTAAAAACAACGAAATGAACACTGACACTGTAGTATTAAAGTTGATACCAAAGATATGAAGACAAACGACAACGGAATGACGCTTATCAATAAGACTATGAAGCTTGACAACAAGGGTCAATGCCAACAAAGATTAATGGTGGTTATTAATGACAATGAGGTTTAAAAACAACAAAATGAACACTGACACAAACTAGATACCAAAGATATGAAGACATACGACAACGAAATTACGCTTGTCAATAACACTATGAAGCTTGACAACAAGGATCAATGCCAACAAGGATTAATGGTGGTTATTAATGACAATGAGGTTTAAAAACAACAAAATGAACACTGACACAAACTAGATACCAAAGATATGAAGACAAACGACAACGGAATAACGCTTATCAATAACACTATGAAGCTTGACAACAAGGATCCATGGCAACAAGGATTACATAATGGCAACACGGATCAAGCATCAATGGAGTCACAATGCGTAGAAATAATGCAGATGCCACATATACCAAACTAGCGCAATTGGTACCAACCATACAACAAGAGCATGAAGCTTGACAACAAAATAAAGAACATAGACAAAAAGTTTGACAAAAGGCTTAAAAAATCGAAATCAACACTGACACAAACTAGACACCAAATATATGAAGACAAACTACAACGGAATGACGCTTATTAACAAGACTATGGAGATTGACAACAAGGCAGTTTGGCAACAAAGGCTGGGCAATACGAGAATACACATTGATATAAATGGCTTGAAGCTTGACAACAGTCTGACGATTAAACATTGGCATTATGGCAGTAAACTAGGCAACGAGGTTATGAAGGCACTTGTCAAATTTCATAGCCTTAGTATAAAGTTGAATAGTCTTGTTGACAAGCTTCATTCTGTTGTCGTCTGCCTTCATATACATCCTTATTGCCTAGCTTACTTCCATAATGTCACAGTAGTAAACTAGGCAACAAAGATATGAAGGCAGACGACAGCGAAATGAAGCTTGTCAACAAGAATATTAAACTTTATACTAAAACTATTAGTATATATGCTATTATTACAGAAATTCGGCAACGAGACTAGATAATAAGAGAATGAATTTTAATAACAATGGCATAAGGCTATAGCCTCATTTACATTTTATTGGCGGAAAGTAAACTTGCTACTAAATGTGTAAAATTTGATAGTTTACTTGTTGACTAATACAAAAACAAAATGGCTTCAGACTGCTGTCATACTATTGTTATTAGTATTGTAGATTATTTCATTGAAGAAAAAAAGAAGTAACGAATATGGGCAAGAGACTGAATTAGGCCCAGAAATTCTCTGGGGGCTTCTGCTCGACTTTTAAAAGAGATAGCAACTGAAAATCCAGAATCATATGTCATGAGATTATCTCAGACAAAATTTGAGGAATTATTAAAACTAGTTGAACCAAGACTTACAAAATCAGAGACACATAGACAAAGTCAGATATAGTTTGTTGCATTCCTACTGAGTGTAACTTTCTTCAAAAATAAATCTGCATTAGGAAAGCAATACGCGTTGGCTTAATATTTGATAAGATCTTATACACATCATCTGTACCGGCTAAACTTTTTTGAATTTCAAAATCTTATTTGATTCTTGCCTGTATGTAGTTTTTATTGTTTTCAATTTAAAGATTTTTAATTCTTTTAAAAAAAATTTAAGCATGGTGCATGTTTTCAAAACCTAGCTTAAGTCTAAACTGGAAAATTGGTCGGTAAACTAGCCAGCTTCTTAACTTTGCTTGCTACTTACCGGCAAGTAGAAAGTAACACTTTTCTCTAATTTATACATTCCAAGTTTACTGGGGCCAAGTACTTTCCCCCAGTAAACTTTCCAAAAATGGTTATACATTCCTGAAAACAAGCCTGAAAGAGCAAATTAACACGGCTGATAACATATTAATTTAGAACCATGTGTCATTCTTATGGAATTGTCTCTCAGAACTGTTATAGTTTTACTACTTTCAAACCAAGGTATGATGTAAAACCTGACTGCAACGGTACAAATATTGATAGATACGGTATGAAGTTTATCAATTATTGGATGAAGCTTGACAATAAGCGTTATGAAGCTTGAAAATAACAGCATAAAGCTTGATAGAAGCATTAAGGATGTAAAACTTGACTGAAACGGTACAAAGATTGAGAGAAACGGTATGAAGTTTGGCAATAATTGCATGAAGCATGACAATAAGCGTTATGAAGCTTGAAAATAACAGGATATAGCTTGACAAAAGCATTGAGGATGTAAAACCTAACTGCAACGGTACGAACATTGATAGAAAATGTATGAAGTTTGGCAATATTTGGATGAAGCTTGACAATAAGCGCTGGTAAGCTTGAAAAGAACAGGATATAACTTGATAAAGGGATCCATGATGTAAAACCTATCTGCAACGGTACAAAAATTGATAGAAAGGTATGAAATTTGGCAATAATTGGATTAAGCTTGATAATAAGCGATGTGAAGCTCGAAAATAACACGTTAAAGCTTGATAAAGGCATTAGGAATGGTATGAAGTTTGGCAATAATTGGATGAAACTTGACAATAAGCGCTGTGAAGCTTGAAAATAATAGGATATAGCTTGACAAAGGCATTGAAGATGTAAAACTTAACTGCAACGCTACGAAAATTGATTGAAAAGGTATGAAATTGGCAATATTTGCATGAAGCTTGACAATAAGCGCTGGTAAGCTTGAAAATAACAGGATATAGCTTCATAAAGGCATTCATGATGTAAAACCTGTCTGCAACGGTACGAAGATTGAGAGGAAAAATATGAAATTTGGCAATAATTGGATTAAGCTTGATAATAAGCGTTATGAAGCTTGAACATAACAGGATAAAGCTTGACAATAACTCCATAAAGCTTGACAACTAGGCATTAAGGATGTAAAACCTGACTGCAACGGTACAAAGATTGATAGAAACGGTATGAAGTTTGGCAATCATTGGATGAAGCTTGACAAATAAAGTTGTGAAGCTTGAAAATAACAGACTAAAGCTCGACAATAAGAGTTGTGAAGTCGACAGTAACTGGATAAAGCTTGACAATAAGAGTTGGAAGCTTGACAGTAACTGGACAACAAACCTTGACAATAAGAGTTGTGAAGCTTGACAGTAACTGGATGAAGCTCAACAATAAGAGTTGTGAAGTTGACAGTAACTGGATAAAGCTTGACAATAAGAGTTGTGAAGCTTGACAATAACTGGACAAAGCTTGACAATAAGAGTTGTGAAGTTTGACAGTAACTAGATAAAGCTTGACAATAAGAGTTGTGTAGCTTGACAACATAAAAATGAAACAGGAATGACACAAGTCAACAACAATGTTATGAAGAGCTATGAGTGACAAGTAATGACAACAGCTTAAACTTGACCATACAAAAATGCTACAAATGTTCGAAGCTTGACAACGGTAGAAAGTTTAAACAATAATTTTATGAATCTTAATAACGATGTGAAGTTTACAATTGCATGGAGCTTGACGATAAGGGTGCGATGCTAACCAACAGGTTGTGAAACTTGACAATAAGATAATGAAAAAAGACAAAGCCCGACAACAAGAATATGAAGCTTGATGACGCCGTGAAGTTTACAATTGTATGAAGCTTGACGATAAGTCTACGATGCTAACCAATAGGTTGTGAAACTTGACAACAAGATAATGAAAAAAGACAAAGCCCGACAACAAGAATATGAAGCTTGATGACGCCGTGAAGTTTACAATTGTATGAAGCTTGACGATAAGGCTACGATGCTAACCAATAGGTTGTGAAACTTGACAACAAGATAATGAAAAAAAACGAAGCCCAACAACAATCATATGAAGCTTGACATTAAGCACAAAGAGAAAGGAATCAAAAGTAACATCAACGCTTTTAAGCAACGGTGACATTAAGAGTGTGACATGAGACATCAAGGGACCCTCTCCCATGAGATTACTCCGAAAACGAATACTTCAACTCCAAAAACCAATACTTCAACTACAATTACTTCAAACTAGCGATTACTTCAAACTAGCGATTACTTCAACTGCAATTATATCAACAAGGAAATACTTCAACTCAAAAAATCAATACTTCAACTACAATTACTTCAACTTCATTACTTCAAACTTGCGATTACTGCAACTGCAATTATATCAACAAGAAAATACTTCAACGCAGAATTGCTTCAACTCGAAAATACTTCATCTGCTAATTACTTCAACTCGAAAGTACTTCAACTGCTAATTACTTCAACTCGAAAATACTTCAACTGCTAATTATTTCAACTACATTACTTCAACTGCAATTATATCAACAAGAAAATACTTCAATGCAGAATTACTTCAACTCGAAAATACTTCATCTGCAAATTACTTCAACTCGAAAATACTTCATCTGCAAATTACTTCAACTCGAAAATACTTCAACTGCTAATTACTTCAACTCGAAAATACTTCAACTAAAAATGATTTCAGCTTCTTATGATCTAACCTAACCTAAGGCAAATACTTCACATTTACTAGTTGCAGTAATTTCGAGTTGAAGTAATTAGCAGTTGAAATGTTCTCTAGTTGAAGAATTTTCAAGTTGAAGTATTTTCGAGTTAAGGTATTTTCTTATTGAAGAATTCTGCGTTGAAGTATTGTCTTATTGAAGTAATTCTGGGTTGAAATATTATCTGTTTGAAATAATTGCAGTTGAAGTAATCACTAGTTGTAGTAATTGTAGTTGAAGTAGTGGTTTTGAACCTTGTTAAGGCGATGTATGTACTACATATATTTTTGAGTACCAGTAAGTAATAAATGTTTTGAAATATATCTTCTAAAAAAATCATAAATGACATCTACCACAGATTTTGGATCAAAATATATTCATTATCAAAAATTTTAGTCGCATCTACTATTCTTCTTACAAATTCTTAGGAATTTTGAATCAAAATTATTTCATTATCAAAAGTTTTAGTCGCATCTACTTTTCTTCTTAAAAAATTCTTCTTGCAATTCCTAGGGATTTTGAATCAAAATATTGTCATTATCAAAAGTTTTAGTCGTATCTACTTTTCTTATTAAAAATTTCATTGTACAATTCTTTGTGTAAATTTCATTGGGAATTTGTGTATACATAATTGAACAACATAATATTTTTGAGAAATCAATTTTTGACGTTGTTCTTTAGACAAAAGATTCTCTGCATCAGATGAGCCTTTGCTGAAGAAGTAATTTGTGTGATACATACTGAGTAAATCAAGATATGAAAGCGTTTAATGATTACATTGAATATGAAATAGGAAAAGTAAGCAGCTTCATGTCGAAATGGGTGTATATCTTGTGAGCAATTTTGGTTCTCGTCACGGTTGAAGCCGTTGTCTTGCGTCCGCGCTCATTTCTCAACTCCTTGAAGTTACTGCGGAGAACTTTCACATATCATTTAATTTTACAGTTCCTCGTCTGTTTTATAACACTTCTGTTCCAGGCGAGAAAACGCTTTTTTCGTCATAAATGCCAGCGCCAGGTATAATTATGAAAAAACGTGATCCCATTAGAGGTAGTTTGAATTGGCTAATTATTCCCTTGTACGTAAGCGGCGTGTAAACAGAGCCGCGCGGAGAGATCAATGGTTTTGGGCATTAAGGAGGAGAAAATCGGCAATTTAGAAGTCGTGAGTTCAAACCCCGGGGAAATTGCCGGGGGTATTAGCTGCGGCCACGTTTCGTCAGTTTCGAACGTGCGCCGGCACAATCACGGCTAATGGAGTTAATCGGAGGTTATTAATTACGACAATTGTGGCTAATTAATTGATGCGTTTGAATGGCGGATTGATTGAGGCAATTATCGCTTTGAAGTGCGCTAATCGTTTAATTGTGTGTCGCTTTCATTGCCGTATTTTTTAGCGCCGATTAATAAATCGCGCGGTTTTATCGCGGAAAAATCGTAAGGTGGGAAGCGGCGTTTAGCCAAGTTTTGAGTACATTTGTAATTGGCCATTAGGGCTTATCTGTTGCGTGCTCATCCGTCACAGCTATCGCGGCAACCGACACTCGCTTTTAGCGCCCGTGAACACCCCACATAGATCGTGTTATTTATTAGCCGACATCCTTAAGTACTCCACTACTCTAATTACGCCGATTTATTACTAATGGCGTAAATATTAACAAATCACTTAAGTGTAAGCTGTCATCGGGAAAACGCCCGGCGCACGCAAACATTTATATTATGCTAATGCAACGGGTTTTTGAATACGTCAGCCGATGACGAGATGAGAGATTGCAAACAAATTCACACGCACTAAATATGATAATCAGCTACTCCCTTCCCACACTTTATCTTAAGTCTTCATCTAAAACAACACAATACTGAAAAAATATGATTTGGAACGCTCTAAACGTTTTATAAGTAAGCCAGCAACAACATTTTCTTCCAAAAATAACCAAATCTAGGAAATTTTGGCACGAAAAATCTGTATAACCAATTCAGATTTATTTGTGTATCTACTGTAACTTTTGTACGGCTTGTGGTTCAGGAGCAAATTCCAATGTTTTGAATAGAAATTTTTGTGCATTGGATGTAATTACGAGTACTCCAGTAGTTTTCAGCAGACAAACGTATTCCTTGAAAGATACAAACCAGCAAACCGGATATCTCCCGCAAATTAATCAATAATCAATTAAACGCAGGCTGCGTTAATTAAATATTGGACGTTTTTGTTGCGACAGATCGGGCCGGCTAATTGAAGGCCTATGATGATCTATGCTGATCAGCGATACGTGTAATGCGCTGTTCGAGCATCGCTAATGCAGTGCAGGACATGAAGTGGCTTCGTCCTTTTTGCATCCTCCAGCTCCTAGTTGATTGGCTTTTTGCCCGATGTCATTTGCGGGCTGTGGTCGGTTTAATTTAGGTGCAATTATCGGTGTTTCAAAATGTAAGGTAATTGTCGTGAAATTGGCCTTAATGCCACGCCGCATTCTTGGGTAAATAGAAGTCATAGCGCTGTTTTGCATAGTTCACGCTTAACGTGCTGCCATATATTTGCAAGTAAACTGTGGAATAATCCAATTACTTCTTATAAACCCTTACAAGGTGATATTATATCGAACTACATTCGTTTTCATCAAAGGCAATCATCAATTAATCACCATTATTTAATGATTTTCATTCAATCCCAAGATGAGTTTTTTGTGTTCTCTAAACTATATTCCAACGTTCAACATTTTTGGTCCCCTAAAAATGTCAATTTGAGGTGTCAAAACATCTAAATATGTTTATACAAAGAAAATTAGAAAATTTTTTGTTAATATTGCTCTCAAAACTACATTTCAACATTCAACATTGTTTTAAGAACACCGAAGATGATTGGTGTGTGAAATATTTTGTGGACATGCGTTTCCAGATGAGCGTAATATAATGAACTGACCGCCACGTCTACCATGAAATTTCCAATGCACTCATATAAACTTGAAATTGCAATTATGAAAGTTTGCTGATGAGACAGCAGTCTGCGATTCAACGAACTCACCGCCACGTTGGTTCTAAAATCGTACACCATAAAGTTGTTAGGTATCAAAAAGGCTTCTCAAATGTAAGTTTCATAACGTTGTTGATAAATGTTCGAAATGGGGATCGAACCAATCGAACAATTGAATTTATATACACATCAAGTTTTAGCAGTATGTATTAAAAAGTTGGCAGGTTTTGACAGCTGAAGCTAAGAATTTGACTTATTTTTACAGTTTCAGTTGAAAATTTTACAGATTTCGACGGTTTTGATTGAGAATTTGACGTATGTGAACTGTTCCACATAAAAATCTGGTAGATGTTTACATTTTAAAACTGGGATATCATAAATTGACAAAATTTAACAGATTCAGGCAGTATCTATTAAAAAATTGACAGATTCTCTCATCTCAAGCTTTGAATTTTATAGATTTGAATGTTTCAGTCGGAAATTTTACCCATTTAGAAAGTTGTTAAAACTATAACAGATTTTAACACACAGTACAAAAGTTATTGGTAAAAGACGTTTTTTTTAAATATTAGTTTTAACCTTATTGTTAACAAATAAATTAAAACAATAAAAAAAAAAATTAATAGCACAAGAATTGCTATAAGCAGTATATCAATAGTAATGTTTTTGTGACAAAAAAATCAGCAAAGCTAATAAATTCTACTGAAAAATGTTAATTTTTGTGTAGTGTCAAGTTGTTTTCGACGTGCGATCTGATAGCATTTTACATGTTTGTATTAGGACATCAAAAATAGACAAGTTTTGGCAGTATCTATTAAAAAGTTGCTAGGTTTTCACAGCTGGAACTCAGAATTTGACTAATTTTGACAGTTTCAATTGAAAATTTGACAGATTTCGAGGGTTTTGATTGAGAATTGGATGTATGTGAACTGTTGCACTTAAAAATCTGGTAGCTGTTCACATTTTAAAACTGGAATATCAAAAATTGACAAAGTTCAACAGATTCAGGCAGTATCTATTAAAAAATCGACAGATTCTCACAGCTGAAGCTTTGAATTTTATCGATTTGAATGTTTACATTTTAAAACTGGGATATCAAAAATTGACAAAATTTAACAGATTCAGACAGTATCTTTTGAAAAATTGACAGATTCTCTCATCTGAAGCTTTGAATTTTATAGATTTGAAGGTTTCAGTCGGAAATTTTACCCATTTAGAAAATTTATTTCTATGATACTTCTTACATTAAGGTTCATTAATTCTATAATTTAAGTAATAAGAAGAAGGACGTACAATTATTAATTAAACTATAAAATTTATTAATTTTTATATAATTAATCAAAGTATTGTTCATTTTCCCCCAAATTTTCAAAGTTTACAATTAAAGTTTTAATACCAAGAGAAGCTTTAGATGAATCAAACTTTTCACTATGAAGCAATTGGTGAACTCCTGAAACGACTTCAAGAATTTGTTCAAATATAAGAACAAACACAAAATGGTACATTTTTTAATAAGCAATGCGTCTTGCCATTTTGCTGTTGCATCAGATATTCTTTAAAGTATTCTAAAATTGTCGGATATGCTAATTTGACTGCCTTAATGGCATAAATATGATTTACCATCATTATTAATTTATCTTCTGTTCTACTATCATCGGCCATAACAGAAAAATAATATGCTTCAATAGTTACTTTCACAAACATAATCAATAAGCATATGTGACATATATTTTTGTACGCATAACATAATTTCAACCCTCCCACTCAAAAATATAAAAAAACTTTGTAACCTAACCTAACCTAACCTGTTGGGATTATGGGTTTAGAAAAATGAAACGCCAGCGTTTTAATACGTCTATTTCCAATCAATTCTGAAGTGTGACTTCTTATAATATCTGACACTCTCCGCTTCATGCGTACCTCATAAAAAATGTTTACTCAGCCAGTGTTTACACTGGCCTATATAAGGCGTAGAATGTTAACCATTTAAAATTGCTAATGTGACATATATTTTTGTACGCATAACATAATTTCAACATGGGGATCGAACCCAGTGCCTCTGATAAGGCGCGTGTCGAAACGTTGTTGCGGAAATTGTGAAGATTGGTTTGCCATTAAAATGTATGCTAATTCGCGAAAACGCGATTTACATTTAGATGACGGATGATTCACGTTCGTCGGAATTGTGATTAATTGATGATATCGCTGAGTCAGCGCGAGTGTGATTCGAATTGTTATTCGTGGCGGACGCGCCTCGAATGTGCACATATGGCCGGTGGTCAGTTCGTGGGGCATTTTTGTGTGAAAAGGGTGAGAATGCATGGGAGCGGCGAGAGTCGGCAGTAATGTGTACCGCAATCAAAACAGCGTCCGTTTTTCTCCAGGGGACGGCGTTAATTGTGGACGTAGAAGGAGGCAAAACAAAGCGCCAAAGCGGAATAAGAAATAATGGGTCTATATGAAAGTAAAGCGGGTATAAATTGAATAAAGTAATTTATGGGGTATATTTTTATAGGAGGAAGGCAATAACTGTAAGGAGCGCGACAATATCACTAAAATTTATTTACTGTTTTCCGTCAGTTGTAACTAAACGTCATTTTTTATTATAAAGCACCTACTTTACATGCTCATTCTAAGGGTCTGTTGCGTCTGAATGAAAGCCCCCCTCGGTCGCTTTTTAACTGAAAGCTTTTCTATAGACGATTTCGTTCCAATCATTTGCTCTAATGTTCGGATTTAACTAAGGAATATTTTACGTTTTATAAATATATAGGAAACGTGGAAAATTCAATTCGATAAAAACGTGAATTATTGGGGGCCATTTACATCGGACTTGGTTACTTGTGACGAATATGGTCGAAATAAATTTGAATCGGCCCCGGAATACAATTGAATTGGCCCTCGTCGCTGGCCGCGGCCGAAAAATAAAAACACCTCATTGTTCCCTTTTGAGAATATTCGTTTTAATAACGTCGGAACAAAGCAATTTCAGGCGATCATCTTTAATAGCCGGCGCAAACCCTCTCATTACAAAACACCTTCAATCTCTCTCCCATTGATGAGCCACCAAACAAACCAAAAAGCCAACCATCACAATTACAAAATCGAAATTACACATAATAAATGATAATTTCCATGCACCACCATTTCACACGATCAATATGTAACTATCGATACAAATGTCATCGGGCTCCCTCAAACATTTCGAATCCCGTTTCTACACCAATTTTCCCCGAAATCACGGCTACACCCTCCGCCACATCATCCCCGTTATTACGATATAGGTAATTGCGGAGTTATTCCCCGCACTTATTATGATTGTTTAATTAGGCTATTTGCCGCTTCATTGCTCGGGGTAAACCTTATCTGTCACGTTCCCCTCGGTACATTGTAATGAGCTAATGAAACGTGAATTTATGAAAGCATAAAGCATGATGTGCCGAGTTTTGCGGTAATAGATTCTAACGATGATCCTATCGACGCTCGTGTTAAACGTCTCACTTGAAATGATACCCAGTTCTGCATCAACCTCTGATTTATCAAGTACAAATTCATAATTTCTACTTTCGCCATATATCTACGAATATTTTTGCGGAAAAACACACAATTTCAACAGAAAAATCCATTTTCAAGTACCCAAATTAAAAAAAAAACATTTCTGCCAAATTTTCTAAAAGTACCAACAGTAACTGAATAATAAATTTGTTATAAAGTATTTAAATTTTCTGGAAAAAAAAATGCCAACCAGAATTGGATGTTCTTTAATTCTTTCAATATTTTCGAAAATAACCGCTCTTCAAGAAGAAGATGATACATATTAGAAAATTATTTACTTAAGCAATTTTATTGAATCAATGAATTGAAGCTTGTCATTGAACCTCATGAGTTCAATAACTTGTTAATGGCCCAATAGTTATTTGTAAATAAAATTGGTTACAGCATAAAGAACTACATTGATTCCGCCAAAGAGAACAGGTACTAATGAATCCGTTATCACAATTTTATTGAATCAATTAATTGAAACTTGTCATTGAACCTCATGAATTCAATAACTTTTTAATGGCCCAATGGCCAATTTAATGGCCTTGCAAATAAAATTTTTTACAGCATAAAGAACTGCGTTGATTCCGCCAAAAAACAGGTACTAGTGAATCCGTTATCAAACCAATTTCCGTCATAACCAAGATTCATTTACATGATTAAAGAACCTTCTGAATCGGAGGATTACAGAACGTTTTATAGAGTTATTATCAGATCACTGAATTCAAGATATTTTTGTTGAATAGTCGGGTTCAATGATTAAAGAACCTTCTGAATCAGATAATTACATAAACTCAAATAAGCAACTAAATTGATTGACTTGATATTTAAAACTTTTTATAGACTTATTATTAGATCAATGAATTCAAGATAATTTTGTTGAATAGTCAGGTTCAATGATTAAAGAACGTTCTGAATCACATAATTGCATAAAATCAAATAAGCACCACAATCAATTGATTTGGTATTTAAAACTTTTTATAGACTTTTTATATTATATTATATATTATATTATATTATTATATTATTATATTATTATATTATATTAGGTCAAAGATTTCAAGATATTTTTGTTGAATAGTCAGATTCAATGATTAAAGAAACTTCTGAATCAGAGAATTGCATAAAATCAAATAAGCACCTAAATCGATTGATTTGGTATTTAAAACTTTTTATAGACTTATTATTAGGTCAAAGAATTCAAGATATTTTTGTTGAATAGTCAAATTCAATGATTAAAGAACCTTCTGAATCAGACAATTGCATAAAATGAAATGAGCACCTAAATAGATTGATTTGATATTAAAAACTTTTTATAGACATATTATTAGATCAATGAATTCAAGATATTTTTGTTGAATAGTCAGGTTCAATGATTAAAGAACCTTCTGAATTAGAGAATTGCATAAAATCAAATAAACACCTAAATAGATTGATTTGATTTTTAAAACTATTTATAGACTTATTATCAGATGAATGAATTCAAAATATTTTTGTTGAATAGTCAGGTTCAATGATTAAAGAACGTTCTGAATCAGATAATTGCATAAAATCAAATAATCACCTAAATTTATTGACTTGATATTTAAAACTTTTTATAGACTTATTATTTGATTAATGAATTTAAGATATTTTTGTTGAATTATCAGATTCAATAATTAAAGAACCTTCTGAATCAGAGAATTTCATAAAATCAAATAATCACCAAAATAGATTGATTTTGTTTTCAAAAATTTGTATAGACTTATTATCAGATCAATGAATTCAAGATCTTTTTGTTGAATAGTCAGGTTCAAAGATCAAAGAATCTTCTGAATCATGGATTGCAGAATTTTTGATTGACTTATTATCAGATCACTGAATTTAAGAGCTTTTTGTTGAATAGTCAAGTTCAAAATTCTTCATATAATCAAAAGTCTAAAGGAGGTTCAAAATTGTTTATGTAATCAAAAGATTCAAGGACTTGTCATTCAATAATATGTCAGTTAGATTCAAGAATATAGAACCTTCTGAATCGGAGAATTGCGGAACTTTTTATAGACTTACTATCAGGTCAATGAATTCAAGATCTTCTAGTCGAATAGTTAGGTTCAATGATTAAAGAACCTCCCGAATCAGATAATTCCATAAAATCAAAAAAGCACCTAAATAAATTGATTTGATATTTAAAACTTTTTATAGACTTATTATCAGATCAATGAATTCAAAATATTTTTGTTGAATAGTCAGATTCAAAATTAAAGAACCTTCTGAATCAGATAATTGCAGAACTTTTTATTGATTTCTTATCAGATGGATGAATTCAAGATCTTTTTATTGAATAGTAAAGTTCAATGATTCTGAATCAGAGAATTGCATAAAAACAAATAAGCACCTAAATGGATTGATTTTATATTTAAAACTTTTTATAGACTTATTATTAGATCAATGAAATCAAGATATTTTTGTTAAATAGTCAGATTCAAGATTAAATAACCTTCTGAATCAGATAATTGCAGAAGACTTGATTGACTTATTATCACATCAATGCATTCAAGAGCTTTTTGTTGAATAGTCAGGTTTACAATTCTTCATATAATAAAAAATCTAAAGGACGTTCAATATTGTCAAAATATTCAAGGACTTATCATTCATCAATATGTCCATCAATAGATCAATAGATTTAAACTTGTTTTGACCATGTGATTTTAAAAACTTGTTATTAAATGGATGATCTGAAAGTTATGATAGTTACAGCTGCATGATTTCAACTGGCAAGAACAAATTGTAATGAATCAGTGATCAAAACACACTCAAATGAATAAAACTCGGATAGTCTAAAATGATTGAACGACTTATTGAATCAACATATAAAACATGTTATTAAGGAATTATCAGATCAATGAATCCACTTACTTATTTATTAGATTCAAGACTTGTTTGATCAAATTTCATATGAATATAACCAATATTGTCCAAAATGATAAAAGAACGTACTGAATCAGCGGATGCAATATCATGTCATTGATGAACATATTGTCAGATCAATGAATCCAAGAACATGTCATTGACGAAGTCATTACCAGATCAATGAATTCCCAGAAGATGTTATTGATGAACTCGTTATCACATCAATGAATTCACAGAACATGTTATTGAGGAACTTATTATCAAATCAATGAATCCAGTTACATGTTATTAAATCATTAGGTTCAAATCTTTTTGTTTAATCAAAAGTCAGTCATATGAATATAGCCAAGATCGCCTAAACTCATTAGACAACTTACTGAATCAGCGCATGCAATAATATATTATTGATGAACATACTGTGAAATTAATGAATCCAAGAATACGTTATTGACGAAGTCATTATCAGATCAATGAATTCCCAGAACATGTTATTGATGAACTCATTATCACATCAATGAATTCCCAGAACATGTTATTGACGAACTTATTATGAGATCAATCAATTCATTTACTTGTTATTGAATGAAAAGGTAGAAAAGATTTTGTTTAATCAAATTTTAGTCGTATGAATATAACAAAGATTGCCTAAAATGATTAAAGAACTAACTGAACTAGCGGATTCCACAATATGTTATTGAAGAATATACTGTCAGATCAATGAATTCCAGAACATGTTATTAACGAAATCATGATCAAATCAATGAATTCCCAGAACATGTTATTGACGAATATATTATCAGCTGAATGAATCCAGTTACTTGTTATTGAATCAAAAGGTTCAAAACATTTTTTTAATCAAATTTGAATCATATATATTACTGAGAATATTACCTAAAACGATTAAAGTACTTACTGAATCAATGGATTCAAGAACATGTTATTGATGGACTTTTTATTAGATCAATGAACACTTAGTTCTTAGAACACATTCTTGATGAACTCATTATCACATCAATGAATTCCCAGAACTTTTTATTGACGAACTCATAATCACATCAATGAATTACCAGAACATGTTTTTGAAGAACCCATTGTCCGATCAATGAATTCCCAGAACATGTTATTGATGAACTCATTATCACATCAATAAATTCGCAGAACATATTATTGACGAACTTATTATCAGATGCACGAATCCAGTTACTTGTTATTGAATCAAAACGTTCAAAACATTTTTTTAATCAAATTTGAATCATATATAACTGAGATTACCTAAAACGATTAAAGTACTTGCTGATTCAGTGGATTCAAGAACATGTTATTGATAGACTGTTTATTAGATCAATGAACTCTTAGTTCTTAGAACACGTTCTTGTTGAACTCATTATCGCATCAATGAATTTCCAGAACATATTATTGATGAACTTATTATCAGATGAATGAATCCAGTTACTTGTTATTGAATCAAAAGGTTCAAAACATTTTGTTTAATCAAATTTGAATCATATATAACTGAGAAGATTACCTAAAACGATTAAAGTACTTACTGAATCAGTGGATTCAAGAACATGTTATTGATGGACTTTTAATTAAATCATTGAACTCTTAGTTCTTAGAACACGTTCTTGATGAACTCATTATCATATCAATGAATTCCCAGAACATTTTATTGACGAACTCATAATCACATCAATGAATTACCAGAACATGTTTTTGACGAACTCATTGTCAGATCAATGAATCCCAGAACATGTTATTGATGAACTAATTATCACATCAATGAATTCGCTGAACATATTATTGACGAACTTATTATCAGATGAATGAATCCAGTTACTTGTTATTGAATCAAAAGGTTCAAAATATTTTTTTTAATCAAATTTGAATCATATATAACTGAGATTACCTAAAACGATTAAAGTACTTGCTGAATCAGTGGATTCAAGAACAAGTTATTGATGGACTTTTTATTAGATCAATGAACTCATAGTTCTTAGAACACGTTCTTGATGAACTTATTATCACATCAATGAATTCCCAGAACATTGACTAACTCATAATCACATCAATTAATTACGAGAACATGTTTTTGACGAACTCATTGTCAGATCAATGAATTTCCCAGAACATGTTAATGACGAACTCACTATCACATCAATGAATTCCCAGAAAATGTTATTGATGAACATATTATCGGATCATTGAATCCAGTTACTTGTTATTGAATCAAAAGGTTCAAAACATTATGTTTAATCAAATTTGAATTATATATAACTGAGGTTACCTAAAATGATTAAAGTACTTGCTGCATTAGTGGATTCAAGAACATGTTATTGATGGACCTTATATTAGATTAATGAAATCTTAGAACATGTTATTGATGAACTGATTATCACGTCAATGAATTACCAGATCATGTTATTGACGAACCCATGATCACATCAATGAATCCAGTTAGTTGTTATTGAATCAAAAGGTTCAAAACATTTTGTTTAATCAAATTTGAATCATATATATTATATATCCAGTTATGAATATATGTTTGGTAATCTCAGTTATATATTATATAACTGAGATTACCAAACACGATTAAAGTACTTGCTGAATCAGTGGATTCAAGAACATGTTATGACAAACCTATAGATCAATGAATTACCAGAACATGTTATTGACGAACTCATAATCATATCAAGGAATTACCAGAACATATTACAAACGAACTTGTTTTCAGATCAATGAATTCAAGAGGTTTTAGTTGAATCGCCAGGTTCATAATTCTTCACCTCATCACCTCACACTTACTATAAAATCAGCTGATTCAAATTTGTCATTGAATCTGATAATTTGAAGAACTTGTTAGTAAATGATGGTCAACATTTTTAGTGAATAAGCCAATGGTCTGCCATGTAGAGGTAAAATTAATTATAACAGAACGAGCTACGTAAATTAAACCATCAGCACCAAATTTCATTCAATTAGTAATAAAAATTAATCATTTTAATCATCATACATCTTTTGATTCATCATCATGAATCATGAATGAATCAAAATGAAATAAATGAATCAAATTTATAACAAAGTTAAAGTGCATTATTCATATTGAATTAAATGATTCAAGAACTCGTATGATTTATGGATAGCAAGTTCTTTAGTCCATAAATCAAATACGTTCTTGAATCAGTCAATTCAATGAGAATAACGCACATTTTACTTTTTTGTAAATTTAATTCATTTGATACATTTTTATTATGGCAATTGCAAGACTGCAAAGCCAATAACACGAATGAAATGGTCGATTGAATGCTTCATTCATTTATGATTCATGATGATGAATTAAAACATGAATGGTGATAAAAATGATTCATTATTGATAAACTATGAATGGAGTATAGAGCTAGTTATTGAATCAATGAATTAAAACATTTGTGTTTGAATCATCAGGTCAACTAATATAATTTAAACAAAGCTCTTAATGACTTCTTACTGAATATGTGCATTAAAACTTATCATTGATCCACACGAATTGAAAAATGTCAATTTAACTGATACTTGTCATTGAATTAAACAATTTTAAGAACTTGTTATAAAACTGAAGAAAATAAGAAATTGTTATACGATCATAACTATAATTATAATTATAATTCTGGGTTTCTTTATTCATCATCAGATTCAATTTTTATTATCAAATCAAAGCTCTTAAGGACTTGTTATTGATTTCTAGATGTTTTGGAAATTGAAACATTGTAACACAGTTAAATTGACATTTTTCAATTCGTGTGGATCAATGATAAGTTTTAATGCACATATTCAGTAAGAAGTCATTAAGAGCTTTGTTTAAATTATATTAGTTGACCTGATGATTCAAACACAAATGTTTTAATTCATTGATTCAATAACTAGCTCTATACTTAAGGACTTGTTATTGATTTCTAGATGTTTTGGAAATTGAAACATTGTGTTTCATTCATTAATTCTGGGTTTCTTTATTCATCATCAGATTCAATTTTTATTATCAAATCGAAGCTTTTAAGGACTTGTTATTGATTTCTAGATGTTTTGGAAATTGAAAGATTGTGTTTCATTGGAGGGGATTGTATAAGAATCAAATTTAATATTCTTAAAGTCTGAATATCCATATGATCAATATCAATGGTGGCCGATAGTTTTAATTGTAATTAGGGATTATTAACTTCATCTAATGAATACAATCAGGTTTAAGTTACAAACAAAATCAAAAACTTTGCTATTAAACAAATGAAAACAAGAACTTGCATGAATATTCTTAAAGTCTGAATATTCATATGAGCAATATTAATGATGACCGATAGTTTTGATTGTAATTAGTGGATTACTAACTTCATCTTATTTTAAATTGGAACCCCAGTATATTTTTATGCAATTCCATGCGGAATTAAAAGACAAACATTCATATTCATATAACATTCATACATTCATATGAGCAATATTACTGATGACCGATAGTTTTAATTGTAATTAGTGGATTACTAACTTCATTTAATAAATATAATCAGGTTTAAGTTTCAAACAGAATCAAAAACTTTGTTATTAAACATATGAAAACAAGAACTTCTTATTGGATAGATAGAAAATGTATTAAAGCATGTTACTGATACTTGCCATTGAGCAAAACATTTTCAAGAACTTAGTATGATTTTTTTACGGCCACAGGGAGAGTTGGTAGAGGCTAGTGAACCTGTGAGTGAGATGACATATTCATAGTACCCGATTAATGTCAAAAGAAAACATTTCGCAGAATGCGACGGCTCAGGTGAACTCAGTTACGAAAAAGGAATGCTTCAATTAAATGCACGTTCGCTCGAGAACGTGTGTAGGGCCCCATGGTACAAGGTACATAGTACTATTGTAGCGGATTAGGGTTTCAAGGCTTAGGGTGTGATAGTTTCGTTCCTTCGCTACAAGTACTTTTTGAACAGCCCTCGTATGCATGTAAAACGCCGCACTGGCTAAGACGTCTTCATCGCGCAACGCAGAGAGTGGGGTGATGGGTCACTGCGCAGGTCGACGGGGAGGTTAATGGCGGTGGCAACAAGACCCGCGGCGGTCCCCGGAAAATTGCAGATTTTCGGCGGAAATTGCTCGGAGGCGCCCCGGAATGACCCCCAATGTCTTGCCCAGATCCAGAGGCGTCTTTTGATACAATTCACGGGGGTGGCGCGGATGGCGGTTCATCACAATCACGATGAATGCCCACCGGGTTCCCGGAAGATTCCAAGGTAGGTGAAGTACATGTAATTAACATAGGCGAAATACGCGGCTGTACGTTTGGACAAAATTTGATCCAAAATCAGTCGCTGGCGTACGAGATGTATGCGCAAACTTTTCTTCAAAGCCTTGGGGTCATTTTGATACCCGTGTAAGGGCTTGCAAGGGTGGCGTTGGCCCATAATCAATGCGTAAAGATATTGAATTGAACTTTGTCGAAGAGGTCAAGATGGCTGGCGGTATGCGCCAACGAGTACAGACAAGGTGATTGAATCGGCGCAATTAATATAATATTCGAATTTAATGTTCAGCTATTTTTTACCAAACCAGAGATTATTGGGTTACAATATACGATTATTTTTGAAATTTTTAAGAGGAGTGCGTTAGCTGGGTGCGAACCAGCGAAGTTGGCTAAGTTTTATTAAAATAGGAATTAGCTTTAGCGGGGTGTGAGTCAGCGGGTGTGAGTTGATTCACTTTTATTAACATAAGAATCGACGTCAAATAATGACGTGCGGCGTAGCTTTAATCGTGTGGATGCCGGGACGTACGTCGCATATAATAGCAGAATAAAACAATATACAGAGTGTCCAAATAATACACAGGGTCCGTCATTTCACCTCCCGTCTTCTATAGCTCAGTTACTAATTGAGTTAGGATATTGATATTTTGCAGACTTTACTTGCATTCTGAGTTGTATTTCAGGAAAATATTTTTGATTATACAGGGTGTCCCAAAAAAGTGTGACGTCATCATGATGTATATTTTTAGATTGCATGGTATATTTTTTGTCACTTATTTGGGTGCCCCTTATGGATGCCTACATACCCATAAAATTTTATTGAAATCGGTTTAGTGATATTAGCACAAAAAAATAAAAACTGAAAAAAATCAGTTTTGCACCATTGGTTAAGAAAATTAATAAGGCATAAAAATAGTGCCTCGTTAATAAAACCATACAAGGTGCTCATTAAATAAGGTCTGACAGTTGCGTTAACCAAGTTTTATTGATATGCATTATACAGAGTGTCCAAAATTTAGTGTCAAACTTTCCAAACTTTAAAGCACTTTATTTTTTTTATTTTGAATTGGAACCCCAGTATATTTTTATGTAATTCCATGCGGAATGAAAAGACAAACATTTTTCCTAATGACAATTATATCTCAATTCCTAACGCAACAGAAAGAGCTAGATCTATTAGCATATCTGTTTATACTAGCCTGTTTAAAAAGTTCCAAAATACTTTTGGAAATCATCAGGTTCAATTTTCGGAATCATTCAAAAAGGCAACGTCTTTGTGGCTATTGTAGAATTCTACTTTTCATGCCTCATGTCCTTCTATTTCATATCACTTTGGGGAAAATATTGAAAATTTTCAATACCAAACAAAATCATGTACTGCAAATGTTTGGTGATGGTGCAGTCATCGATTGCGCTAGCGCGTTCAAAATCGGCCGTCGTGCTCCGTTTCTCCGCTGATAAAAACCTGAGACGTACGGATTTGCATCGTCATTGTTACACTAATTGGAATGTCACACAAAAAAACATTGTTCGTTTTCGTTTCGACATTTCGGCCGGCGATATCTAAAGAATTAAAGGTCCGGCGAGGAAGCAGTTACGCCTAGCAATCGTAAGTGGGTCACAGTGTGTGCCCTCCATTTCTATAGGTGTTGATAAGAAGGAGCGATAATCGGCGAGATGCAGATTTGCAGCGTCATTATTGTAACAGCTGACTCGCAGCGGAATTGATACACAATGCGGAGCCGCATTATAGTATTATAATTCATTAGGTCGAGTGGTTAATTGATCACAATTGACAGAAAATTTATATTAGTACCCTGATGATTACTTTAATGCATTATGGTATTCATTGATGCATTGGGCACTTGTTCGTCAAGGGCCGATTGAGTTCAAGATTCAAATTCTCATTAGGCACTTTTCGTCAAGGGCCGATTGAGTTCAAGATTCAAATTCTCATTGGGCACTTGTTCGTCAAGGGCTGAAGTTTTGATCCGCTTGAGTCCAAGATTCAAATTCTCTAAACAAAAGCTGGTAAAAATTTCATCATTTTAAGCATAAAACACAAATTTTCGGATTAAAAAAAATGTAAGTGCCAAATATACATTGAAGATTCATGATTTGTGTTGCGGTTAAACAACAATACTTTGAAATTGATCACACACAATCTTAGACCCTAATTTATGTCATGAACCCTTGATCATTAGTAGTGCAGCAGTAGTGCAATCATTATACAACAGCTTCGTAAATCTGAATGACGGTCAGAGGATTATTGCCAATAATGGGCAGTATTGTGAAAATAATTTACAATGTTGCCGTAATTGTCTCTTAACTTCCTGGTGAAATACTATAATCAAATAATTTCAGAAACTGGGTATATTTGATAATTTCAATTGTACTATAAACTATCTAATACTATATACTATAAACTGTACTAATACTATAAAATTGTATATCGATACCAAAAATCCAAAAATCAATATCTTCATAATTACGCCTCAAACTCCGAATTGAGCGCATCGCCGACATAAGGGCATTAGCGTGTATGATAATAATTAAAATAATTTATTCATTATTGTTTCTGGTTTGTAACGGCTTGATGTGGATATTGAAGTTTATTGCAATTAAGAGTATAATGGTTATAGAAATTGTTGGGTAATTACATGGTTGCAGGTGATAAAATTTCGGGCGCGTCGAATGAAACGGCCTTAATTATTTTCGTAGATTGCATTATCGCTTGATGTATTGATTATTTTGATTGCAATTAAGGATGTAATCGCTGCAGAAATTATTGAGTAATTACATGCAGGCTGTTATTGGAACGAGCCGCTGACGCTGATGTTTATTAGCCAGCGGGATTCGTATCGGGATTTGCTTATTGGCGAAGTTATGTAAACTGCAAATGCGATTGCCGGCGTTGGCGAAAACGGTAATTGCGGCTGGCCGAAGATGAGGGCAAGGATGTGCGGATGGCCTAGCAGGGTCGGCAGATTAAACCACTTTTCGGAATGCGCCGGCTAAACGTCGGTTTACGTAATTATGTTTAATTTAAAATTAGCCGCAATTTGATATAGTAATAAGATATTTTACACTAAAATTTGGCGGATTTGCATAAAAATGCACGCCGATTATCACAATTTCGATGGGAGCAGCGGAGTTAATAGTGATAACCTTATCTTAGCAATAATGATCAGAGCCAACGTGGCGGTGAGTTCGTTGAATCGCAGACTACTGTCTCGTCTGCAAACTTCATGATTGCAATTTCGAGTTTATATGAGCAGACAATCTAAGTTTTATCGTGGTTATAACTTTTATTGTCATTCTTAAAGTCATTGCAAATTAATGTCATCCCTGCTGTCACATTTACTGTCATTCTGAATGTCATTTCTAGTGTCATTTGTAATCGCCAAACGACGATGCTATTATCATCGTATGGGAACAATCTACGGCATTACTAAATTGTGCGTCTACTAGTAAATCAGGTTGTTGCCATTAAGTTGATTGTCATTCTAATGTCATTGTCACTGGCATTGCTAATGTTTATCGCATGGCAATCTACAGCATTACTAAATTGTGCCTCTAATAGTATACCAGGTTGTTGCCATTAAGTTGATTGTCATTCTAATGTCAATGTCACTGTCATTGCTAATGTTGGTCTCACTGTCATTAGTATACTCATTCGAACTACTTATATCATTCTTAATATTGGCATTAAAATCCTCATGATCATTCGGCGAAAAGAAACAAAAAAAATGTCATTAGAATTGACATTGGCATGGGATTAGGCACTCGTAATTTGCTTTGCTAATATCACTGATCGTTTGTTTATTTTTATATTTTTATATGCGACCCATTTATGCTGGTTTATTATCGTCATTTGGCAACGATATACACATTAGTAAATTGTGCCTCTAACAATATGTGGTATTGTTGCATTAAGTTGACTGTCAATCTAATGTCAATGCCACTGTCATTGCTAATGTTGATGTCACTAGGCTTATTATCGTCGTTTGGCAACGATATACACACTACTAAATTGTGCCTCTAACAATATGTGGTAATATCGTCATTAAGTTGACTGTCGTTCAAATGTCAATATCACTGTCATTGCTAATATTGATGTCACTATCATTACTAATGTTGGTGCCACTATCATTAGTATAGTCATTCTAGTTACTTATATCACTCTTAATATTGACATTGTCATTGTCATGGACATTGGGCAACGTGAAATAAAAATTTGTCATCGTTGGTGTCACTATCATTAGTATAGTCATTCTAATTACTTATATCTCTCTTAATATTGACAATGTCATTGGGCAACGTGAAACAAAAATGTGTCATCATTGGTGTCACTTGTAATAAGATTTTTATATGCATTGGGCAAACTGAAAGAAAATGTCATTATCATAATTGTGATCGAAGTCACCGTCACCGTTACTTACAGTATCATTCTAAATTTAATAGTCATTGGCATTCTTAATATCATTGTCATAAATGTAATCATGTTGACAGAATCATTGTCAACAATGTCATTGTCACTGTCATTGTTAATGTTCGTCTCACTGTCATTAGAATACTCACGGATTCTAAAAAGTTATATCATTCTTAATATTGGCATTAACATTATCATGAGCATTATGTGAAAAGAACAAAAAAAATATCATTATAATTCATATTGGCATCGGATTTGGCATTCTAATTTGCTTTGCTAATATCACTGTTCGTAATATTGACAATGTAATTGTCGTGGGAATTGGGTAACGTGAAACAAAAATATGTCATCGTTGGTGTCACTAGCATTAGTATAGTTATTCTAATTACTTATATCTTTCTTAATATTGACAATGTCATTATCATGGGCATTGGGCGACGTGAAACAAAAATTTGTCATCGTTAGTGTCACTTGTATTAAGATTTTTATATGCACTGGGCAAACTGAAAGAAAATGTCGCTATCATAATTGCGATCGAAGTTACCATCACCGTTACTTCCAGTATCATTCTAAATTTAATAGTCATTGGCATTCTTAATATCATTGTCATTATATGATGTTGACATTATCATTGTCTGGGCCATCATTGGTGATTTCACGGCACACGAGGCGGTCAGTTCAGTATGTTACACTCATCTGTGAATGAGTGTCCACCATATGTTTCGCAATCATCTTCGGCGTTCTTAATTTTTTTTTGAATGTTTAAATGTAGTTTTGAGAGCAATATGAACAAATAATTCTATTTTGTTTGTATAAACATGTTTAGATGTTTAGACATAATTTTTTATTGCCTAAATTGACATTTTTACATTAGTATTTTGATTAGTTCCCTCATTAAAATTATTTATGAATTAAAACTACTATAGTTCTTCATAACCAATTTAAAATTTTGGAGAATGCACCTATTACCAAACGAAATTATTTTCTGGCAACACTGATTCGGAAATTTCAATAATTACTGTCGAAGTTTCAATAATATTTTAAAATCAGTATTTCGCACAAAAATTCGTTAATAGTTGCAGTTTTTTTAAAATTATTTCCAACAAAAGTAAAAAAAATAATTTATTACTAGTACAATATTAGTAATATTTACCAAAATTTCAATGATAACTTAAATATTCTATTATTTTCAAGAAAATGTAGTCATATTTATTTATTACTGGAACAATATCAGTAGTATTAACCAACATTTTAATAAATACTTACAGATTTTCAACCTTTTTTGCCAAAACTTCAATGATAACTCAACTTTTCAATTATTTTTAACAAAATTCAGTCATATTTAACAAAATTTCATTTATTGCTGGCAAAATTTCATTAATATTTGCCAAAATTTCGAATATGTGCCCAACCATTCAATAATTATTGTCGGAATTTCAATGACTCTAAAAATTTCAGTAATTACTTTAAAATCAGTATTTCAGTCAAAATTTGATTAACAATTGCACTTTTTTTGTTTCAAAGAAAATAAAAATAAATATATTTATTACTAGCAAAATATTAGTAATATTTACCAAAATTTTAATAATAACTCAAATTTTCTATTAATTCCACGAAAATGTAGTCATATTTATTTATTACTGGCAAAATATCAATAATGTTTACTAAAATTTCAATAATTACTATCAGATTTTCAAACTGTTTTGCCGAAATTTCAATTACAGTCAAAATTCAAAGATAACCATAACATTTTCATTTATTTCCAACAAAATTTAATGATATTTAACAAATTTTATTAATTAGGCAAAATAGTAGTGCCAAATACTTACCACAATTTCAATTAATCTGTCAAATATTGAATCAATAAAAGTAAAAATTTCATTAACAATTGCATTTTTTTTTTGTTTCCAAGAAAATAAAAATATATATATTTATTACTAGCAAAATGTTAGTAATATTTACCAAAATTTCAATAATAACTCATTTTTTTTATTAATTCCACGAAAATGTAGTCATATTTATTTATTACTGGCAAAATATTAATAATGTTTACCAAAATTTCAGCAATTACTGTCAGATTTTCAATATTTTTTGCCAAAATTTCAATTACTGCCAAAATTCAAGATAACCATAAAATTTTCAATCATTTCCAACAAAATTTAGTGATATTTAACAAATTTTATTTATTAGGAAAAATAGTAGTGCCTAATATTTACCACAATTTCAATTAATCTGTCAAATATTGAATCAATACTCAAATTTTCAATAACCCAACACAATTTAGTCATTTTTAACAAAACTTCATTAACCACTGACAAAATTTCAGTAATGTTTACCAGAATTTTAATTATTCTGTCAAAATTCTAATAAATACTGCAAAATTTGAATGTCAAAATTTCAATGATAATAGTTTTTTTTTAATTATGTCTGCTAACATTTGAGTCGTATTTAACAAAATTTTAATTATGCTTCTAAAACTTTGGTTCAATAAAAGTACTATGAAAATTTCACATATTTTGTCAAAATTATATTGTTCACTGTAAAATTATCAATTATGTTTGTTAAAATTTCATAGATAACTGCCAAATTTCCAAATTTTGTGGCATATATTGTATTTTTATTTTTATTCGTGACCTGTGTAAACACTAATAGTATATTAGCACCAATAAAATTGCATTACAATTACAATTATTTCCAACAAAAGTCCGTCTTATTTAGGAAAACTTCATTTAGTACTGGGAAAGCTTTAATAATATTTACCAGAATTTCAAATGTACCTACTGTCAAACATTCAAAAATTAGTGTCAAACTTTTTATTACTTTAAATTTTCTAGTTCTGTCAAAATTTCAATGAGAACTGTTAAATGAGCTTGACAGCTGCACTTCGTGATGCATTATTAAATAGGCAAATAACACATACAAGTTACTTAGTATCACTTAAGTTTATTTATAACTGTAAAATTTTCAATTATTTCCAAGAAAATTCTCATTTTTAACAAAACCGAATATTGCTGGCCAGAGATTCTTGTGTTTCGCTTTCTTGATTTTCTTGACTGTCTTTACTTCGCTTTGTTTTTAGTTGTATTCTATCGTCTCTGTGACCAGAAATTATTGAATTTCGAACAAACTTTTTCTGGTTTCATTCATTTATTATGCGAATTACGCGAATACGAATTATTCTAATAATCGAATTATGCGAATACGAATTATTCTTATAATCGAATTATGCGAATACGAATTATTCTAATAATCGAATTACGCGAATTATAATTAGAATAATTCTAATTCGCATAGAAAATTGTTTCAATTTTGTTTGATCCGGGATTTTTTCCGGGTGTCCTCAAACGCCCAGGCCATGTTGCAAAAATTGTAGAATCGGTCCCCAAAAACTGATAGGTTGGTAAGGTTAGGTTAGTTTTTATTTATATTTGATCCGGGATTTTTTCCGGGTGTCCCCAAAAACAGATAGGTTGGTTAGGTTAGGTTTGATTAATTTTAGATGTAAATAACATCATTGTTAATATTTATTAGTATGACAATAGGTTCAGACAATTTTCAAGTGTGTGCAGATATGGTATCGGCTGCTCCTCATTAGTGCCGTCATTATTACCTTTAATTTGGCTTGCGGCCGCCCCTATGAAGTGCCGCCCTGTGCAATCGCTCTGTCGGCACCTATGTTGGATCGGGTTTGGATATGCGCGTAAGAGTAGGAAAGTGATAAAGGTGAGGAGTTATGATTATGGTGTGATAATGTATTTGTTAAGTGGTCGCGTGAATAGGATTCGCGTGACAAAGGGCTCTATTTTAGTGTAATTAAGAGAGGAACATTTTGATGAGTCGCACACGGCGTATAGAATTGTTACGTGTCGGCGTGTTGGCATAATAATCAGCAGTGGCCATAAATCTGTAATCTCATTACTAAGCGTGTCGTTTTAATTGAAATCTTATGTTTTGGTGGACAAAGCGGCATCTTAGAGAGAACCGACCAGACAACCCCCTGGCGCCCGACCCCATGTTCTCTTACCATTTGTCACTAAGGAACATTCTGTTTGGCGCTTCACCTCGCCTCTCGCGATTGCACCCAGGCTGCTACCTATACACTTACTCCTCATTCACCAATTAAGTTAATTATTATTTTATCTCGACCGCTGACAAAAGACGCCACTTTCATAAGCCTGCATAAATTAAAAGCGACCCGTCCGACAATCGGGCGGTCAGAATACAGTGGCCACTTGTCAGTCTCTTTAATCTCCCGACGAAAGTTTTGGCAATAACAAAGTGACTGACGCCCACGGAACACGCATATTTACAGCGATTTCGAGATGCGATTTGCATATCATGTGCGGATAGCGGCGCGTTATTGGAATTCTTTTCTTAATAGAAATCAGAGGCACACATCACAGATGCAAGATATTGGATTTATATTTACAGTAAGACCACACACGGTACTCAAATCAATTTTCAATTTAGTTAATCTGCTTATGAGATGTTCTTAATATATATCTATGGGGTATTTATATATAATAAATACCAGCTTATTATAACTACGGTAAATTGCCGGTGCATTTTAATATATAATATAAAATGTAACGAGTAGTAAACTGCTGAAATTTATCTTCCCGACTCGTCGCAACTGCACATCTCGTGGTAAATTGGCGTTTTTTACAGCCACCTCGTTTAAGAGTATCGAACAATTTCCAAGCGATTCGTGTTAAAAAGCGATTAGGTGACAATTAGATTTTTAGTGGTCAAGCTGAACCGGTAACGGGCGTTTTTATGATTTACAAGAAGTTATTTACGATATTAGCAGTTCAGGATTACCAGGGCCGACCTATATGCGGCAAATTGCCCACACAAAGCACTGTTACGGACTGAACGGCGTTCATTAAATAACTTTTGGTTCCTGTAAAACTTAATACACCTTGCGTGTAAAAAACAGCATCCGCGTTATTTTTCTCATACAGCAAAGTGGTATCGAGTTCTCCGCCCAACCGTGACTGAGTGAGTGACTAGCCAAGGATCGGTGGGTGTGAAGTGGTGAGAAGGTGCATGAGAAATAGACGACCGAGCTGTGAAATGTATGAGAACTCGCGGGATGAGCGAACTTGACCACTGAAATTAATGTATTCATTCACCTAGAGACAAAATTATTAATTATATTTACGCGTCTTAATGTTAAGTAACATTACCTCTTTGCAACATATAATGTAGATGTTCCTACTAAACATAACTTCATACACATTTTTCTGTCGTCCCTTTCACAGCGCTAATAAATATATGCCCGCCTCATCCTGCCAACAGGTGTTAATTTTATAACTTTATAGATACTAAACAACGAAATTGCACTCTTGTTAACTATTTACGGACGCTTCTTCATTATACCTGGATCGCACACCGCAATCTATATAATTACACTCGCTTACTAAATTAAAAGAACACCAGGACGACTATCATTAAACCAAGCGCAAACGCATCCCATCACACACGCACATCATATTTACATACGCGTACATCAAACCGCAGCCACTCCATCATCGGTAGCCAAACCGAATCAATTAAAACCCAAAGCGCCTCACAAAAAAAGAACGAATCGCTTCCTCCGAAACGACGACTAATCTCAAACCCAACCGTGAAATGCAACTCACACCGCAACTGCTTTTATTTTCTTTCATACAATCGTACACCCACAAACAGAAATAAGAGTACATCAATAGATTTTGCTATAAAAATAATATTTTCAATATTTCATTCTATTACCTTAAGCAGTTTTTGACTTACCGACTTTTTTTTTGCAAAAATCGTAGACATTCTAATTTAGAAAATGGATATTGTTCTTCAAAAATTTTGCTATATTGGGTCATTCAAGTTTATTGTCCACAACCTATTTATGGTTGTGCAAAAATTATAGAATTAGATACCTACGCTATTAATCTACCAATTGGTTTAATTACCAATCATTTTAAACACGGCTATTGTTACGTAATCGAAGGACCAGGCGGGTGTTCGCCAATTTAAATGATAAGGTAATTAAAACTCGTCGTTTTGGAAATAATGTGGACTATAATTTAATGCGCAACAATAATTAATACAGAGCGATGTACACCGGTGAAGGTAACGAATTGAAGTGTCGTCTGCTCTGCATTCTTACAATTAAATCTTTGAGTTATTGGGGTGGGGTGCAATTTGAATTGTGCACCGCGAGGGGTGGCTTGAAGATGATTCCTGATTGGTGCGGCATTTCGTTTCGGTAAGCCATGTTGCCACACTTGGTTATCACAAACCTTGGTTAATTCCTCTATCTGGCATTTCTGAGGATTCCTAATGCCGTCCAATAAATATATTTGGGATTTCCTGGTCGCTAATTGTATTTGCCGAAGTGGCAATCCTTGCTCAATAAACGGCTTAATGTGCCTATTGATCTTCATGCGCACCGTACTTTACTTAAGCACTTCTCGGTGAACATAATGGCTAAATAATAGCAACCCCAATAAATTGTCTTTACAATCTTAATACTACAAATGTATCGGCTGCAATAAAGGCCGACTAATGCGATTACACTTTAACCGATTTGGGGTTCGACGCTGTGCAATAGCGCCGAAACAGCTATAAATTTAAAAAAAACAACAATTTTTAACTCAATGTTTATTTTTTATTTTTGATATAAAACGGCCCAAAATCATGGTTTTAATTTATAGGACCCAATTATGAAATCGGCGTTTAAATTTTTTTATTGGATTGTAAGTAAATCACACATTTAATTTATTTTGCTATGATTATGGTCTCCCATGAAGTAGAAAATCTACTCAGATATTTACGACAGCAATGGTCCTTACAAATGGAGAGAGGCAAAATTTATTACTTAAACCCCCGAGAATCCATAGTTTTTCCAGAAATTATACTAAAAGTTCCACATTTATTTTGATAGTATCCATATTGTAATATTTTAGTATAATTCAAATGTTTAAAGTAATTATTACAATCTTAATATTAAAACAAAAAATCAGAAATAATTAAAATATTGATAGAATAGTAACCACAAAAATGTTATAGTAATTATTGAAATTTTGATAGTAAACATTACAATTTTGATTAAACCAATTAAATATTGGCAGAAAGCACTGAAAATTAGGTAGTGCATAATAATTGTCATTATGACAGCAAATAAAAATGTGTCAGTAATCTTTGAAATTTTGATAGATTTGTAACTTTTACAGTTATTTTTAACTTGATCGAGTGATTTGACATTAATATTTCATATTTGTTCAGAAATTGCAAGCTATGAAAGTCCAGTACCTATGATTCATTTTTTACAGTAATCGTTGCAATTTCGATATAATAAAAAATACAGAAATAATTGAAATTTTTCTTTGAAATATTGACAGAAATAATTTAATATAATAGTTACCATAAAAATGTTAAAATTGGCAGTAATTATTGAAATTTTGATAGTAATCATTACAATTTTGATTAAATCAATTAAATATTGGCAGAAAGCACTGAAAATTAGGTAGTGCATAATAATTGTCATTATGACAGCAAATAAACATGTGGCAGTAATCTTTGAAATTTTGATAGATTTGTAACTTTTACAGTTATTTTTAACTTGATAGAGTGATAGAAAATTTGACATTAATATTTCATATTTGGGCAGAAATTGCAAGCTATAAAAGTCCACTACCTATGATTCATTTTTTACAGTAATCATTGCAATTTTGATATAATAAAAAATACAGAAATAATTGAAATTTTTCTTTGAAATATTGACAGAAATAATTTAATATAATAGTAACCATAAAAATGTTAAAATTGGCAGTAATTATTGAAATTTTGATAGTAATCATTACAATTTTGATTAAATCAATTAAATATTGGCAGAAAGAACTGAAAATTAGGTAGTACATAATAATTGTCATTATGACAGCAAATAAAAATGTGTCAGTAATCTTTGAAATTTGGACAGATTTGTAACTTTTATAGTTATTTTTAACATGATCGAGTGATAGAAAATTTGACATTAATATTTCATATTTGGGCAGAAATTATTGAAATTTTGATTATTATAAATGTATATTATGTATAATTACTCTTGTTTTGATTAATATATTTTATCAGTTTACAGACACGTGTTTCGGCTTATTCGCCCATTTTCAAAGGATTATATTTACAATACAATTATTTGATTAATGACTTGATTGATGACACATTTGAATAATTGAAATAAATCCCTGCTATAAAAATATCATTGCCTTGGAATAGCGCGTTTTGATTATACATTATGTTTTTTCCTTCCATAAAGGCATCTTTGAAATTTTTGTTTTTTTTTGATATTTGGAATTTTGATATAATAAAAAATACAGAAATAATTGAAATTTTTCTTTGAAATATTGACAGAAATAAGTAATATAATAGTTACCATAAAAATGTTAAAATTGGCAGTAATTATTGTAATTTTGATAGTAATCATTAAAATGTTGATTAGAGTAGTTAAACATTGATAGGAAGAATTGCAAATTAGACAGTAATAATTGAAATATTGATACCTAAGATGAAATGTTGATTAATGAACATTTTTCAGCAATTTCTGAAATATTATATGGAATTGAAACATAGGCAGTAATTATTCAATTTTTGAAGCAATACTTTTTATATAGAATTGAAACATAGGCAGTAATTATTCCAGTTTTGTAGCAATACTATAAAAAAAATAGAAATGATAGTACATAACTATAAAATTAGAAATGACAGTACATAACTATGAATATTTGACAGTGCATTACTACGATTATTTTTAAAATTTAATGCTTAAACCCTGCCGGAGCGGAGCGCAAACCATTGCTTTCCAGGGCCGAAATAAAGATTTTAATACAGCGGCAGGCCAGGCTCGTAAAAATAGGGTGCTCCGGGGATTAGTGGCAATAATTTGTTCTTTTGTGAAAAATAATTTACACAACTTCAATAAATCATTTCATAGATTCTTTGCGAAATATTAAAATGCATTTATTTCAGTAACTGAAGCATATTAGTTAATTTTAATTGCGCTACCACATGTATCAATATGCAACAATATTATCAGACAACAGAAAATGATACACAAAATGTCACAATTACTGAGAAAATGCGCAAAAGCCGCTACACACTTATAAAAATTGGAAAAATTAATCTTAGAAAAATTGCATTGTATTATGCCTTAATACTTGCAGTATCTCTGTTTTGGTTTTGGTGTGCTTAAATTATTTCAAAATTGTTTTACTTTAAAGTACGCTAGACGAGTAATTCTTATGAGAACATTCTGGTGCGTACTGTATAGAAAAAATCTGGCATTGTAGTCGGAGAAAATGTCTCTGGCCCGTTTCTACGTGGTACGAGCATCTATTGTGGGTCATACGCCTTGTTATTCCGAGGCAAAAAGGCCTGGAATAATATTAAATTCTGACCATTGTGCGGTTTGATATCAATATCGACTCCTTATCACATAAGCAAAGTGTTCGGCAAAACAAGGCCGAGTTCTGAGATTTGAACAGAAGTTGATTCATAATTACCGAATTGATATACGAGCCATTGTAATTCATATACGAGTGATGCCCTTTTCTTACCTGGAATAATATTAAATTCTTACCATTGTGCGGTTTGATATTAATATCAACTTCTTATCACAGCGATAAGTGAAATGAACTGCAAAACAAGGCCGAGTTCTGAGATTTGAACAGAAGTTGATTCATAATTACCGAATTGATATACGAGCCATTGTAATTCATATACGAGTGATGCCCTTTTCTTACCTGGAATAATATTAAATTCTTACCATTGTGCGGTTTGATATTAATATCAACTTCTTATCACAGCGATAAGTGAAATGAACTGCAAAACAAGGCCGAGTTCTGAGATTTGCATAGCAGCTGATTCATAAAGTGAAATTACTAATCACCAAATTCATAGAACAGCCGTTGAAAATCTGAGTGTTGCAAGTCCGTTGCTTGTAAATTCAGATAAGTCCAGAAATGTATCCAGGGACATGTACAGCCATACATGTACAGCCATACATGTACAGCCATACATGTACAGCCATACATGTACAGCCATACATGTACAGCCATACACGTACAGCCATACATGTACAGCCATATTGTACAGCCATATGAAATTCGAATGGCAGTACGGTGTGGGAAGGATCTTTCTATTCCGATAAGCTCCGTCATTGTCTAGCCGCCGCACATTTGCGGCATTATTAAACAACACTTGTTTAATAAACAATATAACAAAAGTGACAAAAATATATAGAAAGTTGTTTCAATTTGTATCTAAAGGCGCGTTCTCACGAATCAATCGATTATTCAATTCAATCAATCAAATTATTCGATTAAACTATGATAAATTGTAGTTGATCAACAAAAGTTGAATGAAAACTATAGTTTAGAGTTAATCAACTCTATTGAAACAAAGATTCGCACTATAGGTTTTATTCAACTTTTGTTGATCAACTACAATCGATCAATTAAACTTGATTTTTAAGAACGCGCCTTAGTTTCATTTAAAACATTTTCATTCATGTTTCACGTTCATGTTTCATTTAAGTCAATAACAAATTTTAGATTCCGATATTCTAATGACACGTGCTTAAACGTCTTGGCTATTTGTTATTACATTTTAGTTCAATCGATTAAACTATGATAAATTGTAGTTGATTAACAAAAGTTGAATGAAAACTATAGTTTAGAGTTAATGAACTCTATTGAAACAAATATTCGCACTATAGTTTTCATTCAACTTTTGTTGATCAACTACAATCGATCAATTAAACTTGATTTATGAGAACGCGCCTTAGGTTCATTTAAAACATTTTCATTCATGTTTCACGTTCATGTTCCATTTAAGTCAATAACAAATTTTCGATTCCGATAATCTAATGACACGGGCTTAAACGTCTTGGCTATTTGTTTTTAATGGTTTAATAATCAGTTTTCCAATCCAAAAACAAATTCTCAAGCGTTTTGACTTCTTGCTAATTCAATAACAAGTTTTCGATTCCGGAACCAATTCTCGAATCACACATACAAACAAAAAATTCTGAAGCGTCTTGAATTCTTGTTTTCATTCGTTCACTAACAAATCTCGAATTCAAGAATGTAATAACAAGCTCTCACTCAGAAAAGGCAACAGTAAATTCTTGAACGTCATGACTTATTATTTCCATTAGTTCAAGTAATAAGTTTTCGAATCAGTTAACCCAATAACACGTACTAGAATATCTTAAATTCTTCGTTTTATTAGTTCAATAACAAGTTCTCATTTCCGATAGTTCTTGAAATTTAATATTTATTAGTGCAATAACAGGTTCTAAATTAAGAGAATTTGTTATTTCGGAATTTGTTATTGGCCTCATGAAAACATGCAAAAATTATTGAACTTGTTATTCGAGAGAGATAACAATAGCCCAACAAAGATTGTTATCTCTCTCGAATGACAACTTCAATAACGTTCGCATGTTTTTATGAGGTCAAAAACAAATTCTCGATTCAGATAATCTAATAACACGTCCTTGAAAGTGTTGGCTATTTGTTTTTATTGGTTTAATAACAAATTATTCAATCACACAATCCAAAAACAAATTTTCAAGCGTTTTGATTTCTTGTATTCACTAATTCATGTTTTCGATTTCGAAAATCCAATAATAATTCTATAAACCTCGAGAAGTTTGGTTTTCATTAGTTTAATAACAAGTTTTCGAATCAGGCAATCTAATAAACATACCTCGACCATCGTCTTCAAACCTTTGATTGAAATTAGGCCGTATCATTCAAAAACAAATTATTTGATTGAATAATAAGTTAGTGTTTTCATTAGTTTCATACCAGTTTTTGTTTTTCATTTCTTTGACTTATACAAGATTTCAATACAAAGTTCTCGAACTCGTGAGGCTCAACAAGAAGAAGATTCAACAATTTGTGTTTGGGTCAGATGAGCAAAAATTGTTGTTGAATCAAATAATGCAAAACATTGTTTATGAATCAAATGTACGAGGGGAGTCCGATATTAAAGGTACAGGATTTCGAAAATCCAATAATAAGTCTATAAACCTCGAGAAGTTTGGTTTTCATTAGTTTAATAACGAGTTTTCGAATCAGGCAATCTAATAAAAATACCTCGACCATCGTCTTAAGACCTTTGATTGAAATTAAACCGTATCATTCAAAAACAAATTATTTGATTGAATAATAAGTTATTGTTTTCATTAGTTTCATACCAGTTTTTGTTTTTAATTTCTTTGACTTATCCAAGATTTCAATACAAAGTTCTCGAACTCGTGAGACTTAACAAGAAGATTCAACAATTTGTATTTGGGTCAGATGAGCAAAAATTGTTCTTGAATCAAACAATGCAAAACTTTGTTTTTGAATCAAATGTACGAGGCGAGTCCGATATTAAAGGTACAGGATTTCGAAAATCCAATAATAAGTCTATAAACCTCGAGAAGTTTTGTTTTCATTAGTTTAATAACAAGTTTTCGAATCAGGCAATCTAATAAAAATACCTCGACCATCGTCTTCAAACCTTTGATTGAAATTAAACCGTATCATTCAAAAACAAATTATTTGATTGAATAATAAGTTATTGTTTTCATTAGTTTCATACCAGTTTTTGTTTTTCATTTCTTTGACTTATACAAGATTTCAATACAAAGTTCTCGAACTCGTGAGGCTTAACAAGAAGAAAGTTCAACAATTTGTGTTTGGGTCAGATGAGCAAAAATTGTTGTTGAATCAAATAATGCAAAACATTGTTTTTGAATCAAATGCACGAGGCGAGTCCGATATTAAAGGTACAGGATTTCGAAAATCCAATAATAAGTCTATAAACCTCGAGAAGTTTTGTTTTCATTACTTTAATAACAAGTTTTCGAATCATGCAATCTAATAAAAATACCTCGATCATCGTCTTAAGACCTTTGATTGAAATTAAACCGTATCATTCAAAAACAAATTATTTGATTGAATAATAAGTTATTGTTTTCATTAGTTTCATACCAGTTTTTGTTTTTAATTTCTTTGACTTATCCAAGATTTCAATACAAAGTTCTCGAACTCGTGAGACTTAACAAGAAGATTCAACAATTTGTATTTGGGTCAGATGAGCAAAAATTGTTCTTGAATCAAACAATGCAAAACTTTGTTTTTGAATCAAATGTACGAGGCGAGTCCGATATTAATGGTACAGGATTTCGAAAATCCACTAATAATTCTATAAACCTCGAGAAGTTTGGTTTTCATTAGTTTAATAACAAGTTTTCGAATCAGGCAATCTAATAAAAATACCTCGACCATCGTCTTCAAACCTATGATTGAAATTAAACCGTATCATTCAAAAACAAATTATTTGATTGAATAATAAGTTATTGTTTTCATTAGTTCCATACCAGTTTTTGTTTTTAATTTATTTGACTTATTAAAGATTACAATACAAAGTTCTCGAACTCGTGAGGCTTAACAAGAAGAAAGTTCAACAATTTGTGTTTGGGTCAGATGAGCAAAAATTGTTGTTGAATCAAATAATGCAAAACATTGTTTTTGAATAAAATCAAATCCGATATTAAAGGAACAGGTGGCAAACTAGACAAATCGTATATTTAAAGAAAATATCCTATATATTTCACAAAAGAACTTCATACTGTTCTTTACATCTCGACATAACCCCCGTAAATATTGACCCAATTATCCCAGTATGACGCCAATTTGAATATTCCTTAACGGTAATGTTGCTTGCCAACTTGCTCGAAGTGGGCTGCATCGGTTTTTGCAATTCCTCCTGATCCAGTCATGCCAGTGATATGAGCAATTTGTGTTTTTTTAAATTTTCAAGGTGAACTGTTGTTTTGATATGTTGTGTTATGTTACTTTTTTTCTCGCAGTTAATCTACAACATAATGCTTGTACCTAGGCCAATAGCAACACAAAATAAAACTTACCAGTTTGATACAAGCCCTGCAAATTAATTTACCGTTCTCATATTTTAATTCAGAACGTCCACGCATCCGTTCATCGACGGAAGGTTTTACTTTCGGCATTTTATACAAGAAAACTTTAAACACGTAATACACACAAGGCAGAAGCACAACGCACTGAAGATTGAGATAAATTGGACTGAATTGATAGCACACTTGCCCCAGATGCGTTCTGTGCGCGTAAAAATAGGGTAATCCCCGAAATAATCAAGCTTTGTTTACCAAATATCACGTACGTACGCTCGCTTTGTTGATGATTTTGTGATAATCAAACACTCTAGACCAGTGCTTCTCAAACTCTTTTGATCCATGCCCCACCAATTAGCTACTAAATATCTGATGCCCCATATATAAAATAAACAAAATGTCGGAACTTTTGCACAGCATGACTAAATTATTAATTGCTTTTCTTCGTCTATATACGCAAAGTAGAATGGTCATAAAATATAAATTCAAGAAAAACGAATTTTTAATAAGAACTATAAAGTATTGTTTATAATAACTTCCAGGTTCAAAGTAAGAAAAAAAAATAAAATATCGCTATAAAATTAAATATTATAATAAATTTGTATATGTAGGTATATATTAGTAAAAGTATAAACCGAAAATTTTTAAGAAAAAAACAAAGGATATAATAATTGTAAGTAAATTTGGTTTAATTAATGTGATCCGTGAGCCTGGTGTCTGCTACAAAGACTTTTTATGTTCGGTGCAAACTTGGTCAGCATGAGTCTCAAATCTCCTCGCATGGTGATATTTAAAGAGCTCCTCTTTTTTACTAATATATCATTGACACTGCTGAACCCACATTCAGCCAGATAAGATGACGGAAATGGTAATAACAATTTCCTTGCAAAATCCGTTGTTTTTGGTTATTTCCTTTCCATTTCATCAGAAAGCCAAGCTAATTCGGTTTGAATAACGGTTTTGTCGAGTCGTCATTTTGCAGCTCAGCGATTTCTTGTTGATATATTTCCGGAATATCAGATAAATTTACCAACCTTGGTTGCGTTATCCACGAAGGAAAATGCATGTTTTTTAAATCAGAAAACCTCTCCTTGAAATCATTGGATAATATTACAATATGTTCTACAATAACTTTTATGGCAGAGTCAGTTGGCGGAAACGTCTTTAACCAATGAAATTGTTCAAACCTACTTGACGATATTTGTTCTTGCCACATTGCAAGAAGTGAAACAAAGCCAAATATTTTTGTTTTAGCATCGATAATTGTTTTAATTTTTCCCTGAAGTTGAGTATTTAATATATTAAGCTTTTCGAAAATATCAGCCAAATATCCCAAGTACGCTTTTCCGTCGATCGTTTGCAATACTATCATTTCAGGATTATCTTTAAAAAACTCACTTAGATGATCAAATAATTCCATGAATCTTTTTAAACAATTTCCCTTTGACAGCCACCTGACCTCTGTGTGCATAATTAGCTTAACATGCGCAATATCGCTTTCTTCGCAAAATTTCTTAAAAATGCGCTCACATTTAGCATTAGCTTTGATTGCGTTTATGCATTTTATAGCAGATTTCAATACCTTATTAAGTACAGGCGAAATGTTCTTCGATACTAAATTTTCTCTATGTATCACACAGTGTATAGTAAATAAATCTTGATTGTCGGCCTTCATTAATTTTAAACAACCATTCTTTTTGCCCATCATTACAGGAGCTCCATCAGCTGCGCAAGATGTTAAATTTTTTGTAGGTATATTATTGATATTCAAGTATTTTTTTAAAACATTATATATATCAGATGCGGTTGTAGTGGTCTCCAGTGGCTTACAAAATAACATTTCTTCGACAAATTCACCTTTGTCAATATATCTTACGTAAGCCAATAGTAATGCTTCACTGCCTCTTACAGTAGATTTATCCATTTGTAAAGAAAAGTATCTCGACTGAAGCTTTTCAATAAGCTGTGCTTCAACGTCATCGCTCATCTCATCTATCCTTCTTCTGACAGTATCATTACTAAGTGGTAATGCTTTCACTTCTTTGTCATCAATATTCAAAACGGTTTTTAAAAATGTTGATATCGAGGGTTTAATAAGATCTTCGCCCAGGGTATGATTTTTTCCGCATTTTGCAATCAATAAAGAAATCTCGTAACTTGCCTCTAAGGTACGATTAGCAACAGCAGTTCTCGCAGTGAACCAAGTTTTTATGGTTGTTCGCTTTTCGAATTTCTCTTTTAATGATTTGAAGTCATTTAAATCTGAATTCGCATGAGCAGCATGTTTGGTTCTAAAATGTGCCTCGAGACGGCCACGCTTCATCTTCATCTTTCATCATTTATAGCGGTTATGAAACCAAAATTTAAAAATTCTTCTTTGTATTGGCGAGTCTTTATCTTCTTGGCGCTAGCCATTTTTATACTGAGCCAAAATTAGCTACAATTATATTGTATTTAGTATTTTTAAATTATTTTTTGATAAAAAATGCAACTTACCTTTAATAACTAGCAAATTGAAAAACTCTCTTACAACATCGAAAAAGAACAATAAACTGATTTATATACCCCTACTCGACACGAAAAACACTTGAAAAAGACGTAAATGCAAGTACTGACAATGAATACTAGACGAACACTAGTTGAAAATATGACTCGTGTACCAACAGTCATCGAGCCACGACGTCGCGACACATGATTTTGTCGATTCGATTAAATACGTGGAAAAACAAAAATGTTTGTTAACGCATTTTTTTCGATCAATATTATAGTACAATAACGCTTAAGTAAAACGCTATGATATATGTATATTATATACATATGTGTATATAAATTTTAATATATTATAATTTAATATATTTTTAATTAAGTGCTGCAGCAAATATTAATTCGATATTAAAATCCAACTTCAAATATCATAAGACCACCTTAAATTCTCATGACCCACCTGAAAAACCTACGCGCCCCACCGGTGGGGCGTGCGCCCCACTTTGAGAACTACTGCTCTAGACGTAACGGAGTAATATTAATACTGAATTCTTATTACAATAATGTGCAACAAAATATATTCCTAGCTAATATAAATAATATGCTATAAAATTGAGAAATAAGCAAATAAGCACAAAAAATAAGGAAGTATTCATAAAAAATGCATTAAAGCAATTATAAGGTTAAAAACTGAAAATATGCATAAAAGCACCAAAAAAAAATTGTCACGTTACTTCGTTTGCTGAAATTCGTATAGATACGAGGTCATTTTGGTCTGCTATTAAAACTGATGTATAGCATAATACCTAGAAATCCGCGCCTTGCTCATGAACGCGTTCAGTCATACATATGGCAGTACAATTGTGCATGTGCAGTTTGTATGATAGCAACCTCATATTTTAGAAATAATTTCGTTGTGTATAATTAAAAGTTTGGGTAGTAAATATTTTGGAAGTGTGTGTTGAGGTTGATGAGAAAAGGGTGTTTGATAGAGATGGTGGCTGTGCAGTAACCGGATTCTGTAGATGTTGGGAGAGTGCTGGTATTAATTTATCAGCCGTGACTGTAGAGTGCGCCGTTTTTAATCTTATAAATGAGCGAGCCGAAGATATAACGTTAAGATATGTTCGGTCACGGCGCGAGGAAGAAGTGTGCATGTGAGTTATGATAAAAAGGACGGGAGGGCGTCGCTGCGGAAGGGTTGCTCGCCGGGAGCGATGTTTTGGGTGTGAGCGATATAAATGAATATTTGGATGCGGTAATTTGTACTGTAATAGGTGTCAGATTGACACTGATGAATGGTATAATAGTGAGTGTTTGTAGTGCACAATTTCCTCATAGTGACATGTATCCGGAAATTGCTGCCAATTCGGAGGGAGGCGCGCGCGATTAGATATCGTACAATGGGCAGAGACGGATTTAATAAAGCACTTTTCGATTGTCCGATATCTTCATCTTTGCTCCACTTGGTGCAGGACAGCTATTCTATTGATATGCATTAGACCTTTGCTGCAGTAATGCCTTTCTTGTGCTCGGCTGCGGATGCCTCGCATTGAACTTTCATTGCTACCCGGGCCATACCGTTTCTTTTCTATTCTCATATAAAATGCATTCGATTTACACGAGGGTATTGTTGATTGTTCTCGTGTCTCGCACCCCTGCTCACCTTATCTAGGTGAAACTGCTCCTTTGCTCCGGCGCCAACTCCAATATATTTTCAATAACCCCGCGGAATTCCGCTTTTCACCCAATCTTAATACGGAAATTTATTATTTACAAGCGGCCGAGGTTAACGGAATGCAGCGGGGGATTTTTCAAATAGCGAAATTCAATTTGTGAAAATGAGAGATTATGCAATAATTACAGGCCATTAAACGGTGTATACCTGTGCAGCGAGCGAGCGTTAATTAATCTGAACTGTATGTATGTTAATGTGGGGCCGCTATGTGAGGATGAACAAGAGTGAGATGCGTTTGGATGATAGGGGTTATAGGTGAAGGTTGCCGGGACAGAGTTCTCATGACACTTTTACACGGCATGAACCCGCGACATGTAACTACATTAATCTGTATTGTAATTAACACTGCTCTCATTTATTAAATCTCGGAGGTCCAGGCACTCTCCTGTGGTCAAGCCACAAGTACCGTGAGAATCTTTTGACTCGCTGCGCGGCCATCAAAAAAATTAAAACCGTTCTGCTTAAACAGCACCGACACCGTCGGGATTCGCTCGCGCTATTAATCACACTTATCACCTCCATCGGCGTCCGCTTCGGGGGTGTTGCACGCGCCCTAATCGTTAAAACACGAAAAATCAAGACCAGTGGTGCAACTTTTTTCTTGCCTCCCAGCAAAATATGACTCCACGCCAACAAAAACAAAGGAACAAAAACGCAAATCATCTAACAAAATATAACTAATCTTAAAACATCAAATATTTATTATTGCACATAACAAAGAAGTAACAACAAAAGCAATACCTGGTGATTCAAGTTTATTGTCCAGGGCGAAAATGACGACTTTCCAAAGAAATAATAATAAATAATAATAATAAACTTTATTTTGTATGTAAAAACTGAAAAAAATCAGTTTTGCACCATTGGTTAATAAAATTAATAAGAAATAAAAATATGCCTTGTTAATAAAACCATACAAGGTACTCATTAAATCAGGTCTGACAGTTGCGTTAACCAAGTTTTATAGATATGCATAATACAGACTGTCCAAAATTTAGTGTCAAACTTTTCAAACTTTAAAGCACTTTATTTTTCTTATTTTAAATTGGAACCCCTGTATATTTTTATGTCATTCCATGTGAAATTAAAAGGCAAACATTTTTCCTAATGACAACTCTGCCGCAATTCCTAACACATTAAAAGTTATGTGCAGATAACTCGATTTATCAACAATTCCAATGGCCATTTTAATTAATCAAAATCGAAGGTGGATTTGAAAAACAATTTATTAACATTAAAGTTGAACAACAAGAGCCAATGTTGACTGTAGTAATATAAAAGTTTAAAACTTTTTTAGCTAAGGTCCTTATACCAAAGATACCAACATTATTTTTTATTCGATTGCATCATAAGATAGTATTTTTCGGTATGAAAATCTGGACGAAAACGCCATCATTTTGTTAAAGACTAGGTAACGGTATTTTTCGTCTTAAGCCGAAAAATATATTTCGGCAGCAAACATAAAAAAAGTCAATAATTGATTAATGTATGGCATAACAAGGCTCTTACCATAGAATAGTGAAACCATACAGTCGAAGATTTCATTTGTTGAAACAAATTTGAGAAATATGCCAGTAAAACATTCTCAAACGAGTTTTCTGCAAACATCTTTTAATGTGTTAGGAATTGAGATAGGGTTGTAATTAGGAAAAATGTTTGTCGTTTAATTCCGCATGGATTACATAAAAATATACTGGGGTTCCAATTTAAAATAAGAAAAATAAAGTGCTTTAAAGTTTGAAAAGTTTGACACTAAATTTTGGATACTCTGTATAATGCATATCAATAAAACTTGGTTGCTCATATGAATGTATGAATGTTATATGAATATGAATGAATGTTTGTCTTTTAATTCCGCATGGAATTACATAATAATATACTGGGGTTCCAATTTAAATAAGAAAAATAAAGTGCTTTAAAGTTTGAAAAGTTTGACACTAAATTGTGGACACTCTGTATAATGCATATCAATATAACTTGGTTAACGCAACTGTCAGACCTGATTTAATGAGTACCTTGTATGGTTTTATTAACAAGGAACTATTTTTATCCATTATTAATTTTCTTAACCAATGGTGCAAGACTGATTTTTTTCAGTTTTTATTATTTGTGCTAATATCATAACATTTTTCCTAATTACAACTCTATTGCAATTCTTAACACATTAAAAGTTATGTGCAGAAAACTTGATTTTTTAACAATTCCAATGGCCATTTTAATTAATCAAAATCGAAGGTGGGTTTGAAAAACAATTTATTAACATTAAAGTTGAACAAAGTGACAAGAGATAATGTTGACTGTAGTAATATAAAAGTTTAAAACTTGTTTAGCTACGGTGTTTATACCCAAGATACAAAAATATTTTTTTTATTGGATTGCATCATAACGTAATGTTTTTTGGTATGAAAATCTGGACGAAAACGCCATCATTTTGTTAATAACCATATTTGCTAGGTAACGGTCTTTTTCGTCCTAAGCAGAAAAATATTTTCGGCAGCAAAAATAAAAAAGTCAATAATTGATTAATGTATGCCATAACATGGCTCTTAAGAGTGAGACCATACAGTCGAAGATTTCATTTGTTGAAACAAATTTGAGAAATATGCCAGTAAAACATTCTCAAACGAGTTTTCTGCAAACATCTTTTAATGTGTTAGGAATTGAGATAGGGTTGTAATTAGGAAAAATGTTTGTCGTTTAATTCCGCATGGATTACATAAAAATATACTGGGGTTCTAATTTAAAATAAGAAACATAAAGTGCTTTAAAGTTTGATACTAAATTTTGCACACTCTGTATAATGCATATCAATAAAACTTGGTTAACGCAACTGTCAGACCTTATTTAATGACTACCTTGTATGGTTTTATTAACGAGGCACTATTTTTATCCCTTATTAATTTTCTTAACCAATGGTGCAAAACTGATTTTTTTCAGATTTTCTTTTTTGTGCTAATATCACTGCACCGATTTCAATAAAATTTTATGGGTATGTAGGAATCCATAAAGGCCACCCAAATAAGCGACAAAAAATATACCATGCAATCTAAAAATATACTATAATCTGTAATCTGTAGTTAAGCCATGTCCACGTAATTGAGAGACACCCTGTATATAATCAATTTACATCTCCTATACCCTTTCGGGTATCGAGATTTATGCCACCTCTAAATTACATTGTCTACAAAGTTTTTCTATTTGTAGGATGTTTCCTTGCTTCTTGTTGATCGAGGTCGTTTCTTCTTAGGATCTCTTCTATTTCGTTTTCCCATCTTTTCCTTGGTCTTCCTTTTCCCTTCTTTTTCTTTTCGTCTTTTGATGTCTATACTATTTTTGTTTGTCTGTCTTCTGGCATTCTTATCAGGTGCCTGAACCATCCTAGTTGTCGTTTCTGTATTAATTTGTGCACACTTTGTATTTGTAGGTTTTCCCTGATCTGTTCGTTTCTTACTCTGCCTAATCTCGTGACTCCTTCAACTTTTCTTAAGTATCTCATTTCGGTTGCTTGTATTTTGTTCCTTGTCTTTTCATTTGTTGTCCAGGTTTCGCTTCCATATAAGAGTGTTGGTCGGTAAATTGTCTTGAAGAGTGTCATTTTCGTGTTTTTGGAGATTCTTCTATTGTTTAGAATGTACTTGTTCATTTTAAGTAGGTTTTATTTGCGGCCATGATTCTGTTTTCCATGGTTCCTTTATTATGTATTATTGTACCTAAATATTTGAAGGTTTCAACTTGTTCTATCCTTTTCAAATTTATTAGTATTTTTGCATTTGTTTCCTCTTTTGCTACTGCCATTACTTTTGTTTTGTTTATATTAATTACCATGTTGTGTTTTTTCAGTTCCTCCTCCCATATGCTTATATTGTGTTGCAGGTCTTCTTCGCTTTTGGCTAGCATGACTAAGTCATCAGCAAAAGCACATTCTGCTATCACTATTCTTTTCATTTTATAGTATCCTATTTCTACCTTCTTGGTGTTATCCTTAATTTTTTCATTATGTTGTCTAGGAATATAATAAAGAGCAGAGGGCTTAAAGCGCCTCCTTGTCGAATGCCTTGTGTGGTTGTGAAATTCTCAGATGTTGACTTATTTGTCCTTACGTAGTTTTCTGTGGTTTCATACATACTCTTGATTGCTTTTATTAAATGCACTTTTATCTTTCTTTATTCATTTCCCATACTTTGGCTCTTGGGACTCTATCAAATGCCTTTTCTAGGTCTAAGTTCTAAGTACACGAATATCATGTGGTGGTCACTTCCTATTTCAGCTTGCTTTGTAACTCTTACATTCATTATTTGGTTCTAGCTATCAAATCTATCAAATTCTATAATTTTATATTTTTTGTACAACAGGTTTCATTTGTCTGGACAATAAACTTGGATCAAACGGAAGATCAAAAAAAAATTGTAGGTTACTATAATATATTTTGCTTTTTTTTTTGTTATTGCATGTAGCAATGCTTCATGTGTACACATAATCTGTTTAGTACGTATGAATGATTATCCGTGAGTCCAAGCTATTAAAATAATCGAAACAACTTTTTAGACTTCTGCAGCTTTGCCATGTGTCACTGCGCCGCGTACAAACGCGCCAGGGCATTTATCATATCGCGTACCTGCGGTAATTAATTTTTGCCCGCGCGCTCCTTAATATATCACGCTTTTCCCTCCGCGGGCGGCTTAGGGCCCGTGCAATGCCGTCGGCTGCCAAAGCGCCGTGCGAAAGCTCATTTGCCCGCTCGCGAAATCAATTCCAGATCGGCGCAATGAATCACGCATGGCAGAAATGGGCCGCCGAGTTATTAAGAAATTTATTAATCGCGCGGGCCGGGCCCTAAGTGGCGCCATCTATTGACTGCCAACTGGCGTGAAAAAATGGGGCAGGGCCGTAATTAACTTCGCGATTGATTGCCGGCCCGATGGGGGCTGTCGCGGGCACATATTGTGTTTTTGCTGGGTCTTGTCTCAAGAATGTAATCAACCATCTGCAACTACCAACAGAAATAAATTAAGTTCCTATGCATTTAGACCACAGTCACTGCCTAAAACAAAAAAAATGAGGGGGGCTAAGAGGGCTATAGCCCAGGGCGGCAAAATCCAGGGGCGGCAAATTTTTGGAAAAATACCAAAGGCACAAGTCACAATAAAAACTAAATATACCAATAAATAAATTACGAAGGAAAAAATCCAAATACAAGAAGTGAAGCATCTAACTACCTCCTTCAACTTCAAAGATTAGAAACGACTTTTTTGTCAATTTTATGCTGAGATATGTTATCTCGATTTAACGTTTAAAGTAATAAGCTACAATAGTCTGAGATCGATCTATCAACCATATCAGTATACAATGTATAACAACAAAATTTAACATTTAAGAAAATTGAGCACTAATGAAAGCGAAAGTAACTTAGTGTGAAGATGAAACGAACAGAAAAAAAAACCGAAAAAAACAGTCAGATAAAACAAAAGCAGGAGATGTAGAATTGATTGGTAGAGAAAATTTCAGAATCAATAAGAACACTAAAATTCTTTAAAAGTTCAATGTCCAAGGTACCCTTAGAATATTTTACTTTTTCGGAAAATTTCACTTTCAATTCTATGAATATTTTATCTAGTATTTAGTCGTAAATATTACTTTGCGAAATATCTTTCTCAATTGAAAAGTCAAGCTACAATAGTCTGAGATCGATCTATCAACCGTATCGGTATACAATGTATAAGAACAAAATTTAACATTTATGAAAATTGAGCACTAATGAAAGCGAAAGTAACTTAGTATGAAGATGAAACGAACAGAAAAAAAAACTAAAAATCCAGTCAGATAAAACCAGAGCAGGAGATGTAGAATTGAATGGTAGAGAAAATTTCAGAATCAATCAAGAACACTAAAATTCTTTAAAAGTTCAATGTCCAAGAAGTACTTTGACATTGTGTGCAAAGCTTCAGTAGGTGACCTTAGAATATTCTACTTTTTCGGAAAATTTCACTTTAAATTCTATAAATCTTGCATTTAGTCGTAAATATTACGAAAAATAACTTTGTCAATTGAACAAGTATCATCATAATAGAAGAATGATTGTAATGTTTTTGGATATTTTCGCTTTCTCGACGCTGTTTTATCTCTTTCATTTAACTGCAGTTCGAACTAAAATTTATTTCTGTGATATTTCTCCTATTAAGATTAATTAATTCTATAGTAATAAGATTACGGACGTACAAATATTACTTAAACTATAAAATTAATTTATTTTTATATAATTTGGCAAGGTGTTGTTCATTTTTGCCCAGAGTTTCAAATGTTGCAATTAAAGTTTTAATACCAAGAAAAGCTTTAGATGAATCAAACTTTTCACTTTGAAGCAATTGATGAACTCCTCAAGAATTTGTTCAAATATAAGAACAAACACAAAATGGAACATTTTTTAATGAGCCATTTTGCTGTTGCATCATATATTCTTTGTAAATATTCAATAAAATTACAAGGCTTAAAAATGTAAACATGCATCAGATATTCTTTAAAATATTCTAAAATTGTCGGATATGTTAATTTAACTGCCTTAATGGCAAACATATGATTTACCATCATTCTTAATTTATTTTCTGTTCTACTATCATCGACCATAAGAGCAAAATAATATGCAATAATATCAATAGTTTATTTTACAAACATATTCAATGAGCAATTAGCTGTACTGTCTACAATTCCATTTAGATACACATCATCAAGACACAATTCTTGGGAGGATTATAATTTTGTAAAAATGGTTATTTTTTTTCAAAACTTCAAAAACTTGTTCTAAATAGTTTTCACGATTTGTACTTTCGGCCTTTCATTATGGCCTCTAAACAAAACAAAGTTGGTGTGTGTTTTGTAATAAAACAACTTCTTCAGTGATCATATTTGATGAAATTGTATGAGGAAGTGGTTATTTTTGGTGAAACATTTTGATTAGGTTAATAAAGAAAACACTTGGTAAAGTTTCACAAGTTTTAAAACTTCTGAAACTTTACGAAAGTATTTTCTTTATGAAACTGATCATATTTGAGAGAGCTATTAAAAAGAGAACATTTTTGCATAGCGACTCTATGATACTCAAAATCTCGATGTATTTGATATTTTCTCAAGCTTCCTTCCAATTTTTAAAGCCGAATGAGATAAAAACTGGTTCTCTAGATTTTTTTTTAAATAACCTGTACAGCAGAATGCTGCATTTTTTTTGTAGCCGTGATTTATCTACCGCTCTCTAAAAACGAGAATATTTTCTATAAAGTAAGGTTCCTGTGTTTAGGGAAAACCAAGCGGAAAATCTAAAATTTTATCTTTCAATATTTTATTGGAAATTAAATACCCAACAACTTTTATTTAAAAAATATCGTCATAAAATCCATATTTTTCGATATATTATTCATTTATTGAATGATATGTATTTATACAAGTGAAGGTTTTTCCACTTTTAAGGCAAATACACACGGAAAATCAAAAATTCTGTAATATACGGATAATATACGTATATTATACAGATTATACGTATACAGATGGGCAATAATAATAATGCCCCTCTCCTCTCAACGCCCGCATAACTAGTAATAGTTCAGGGGCCTATGGTAAAATAAAATGTAATTGGGTCAGAATTCTCTGTCAAAAATTATGACAGTAACCAATTACGCCATAGGTGGAGAAGTAGTACGGATTATTATATACGTTTTTTTTAGAAAAAAAAATCAATTGCCACTATTTCGGCTAATTCTCTATCACATTGGACACAATTTTGGGTGTATATTGCCCATATTGCTCAAAAATAACTAAATAATTTCAGCTAAAAATATCTAATACTTTTGGAAAAAATGCAATTTTTCTTTCTTCCAATTTTTAAAGCCGAATGAGATCAAAACTGGTTCTCTAGATTTGAAACCGGCAAGTTGCCAGTATCATTCATTTCAAGATAATCATCATTGCCGCTTTTATTATAATTTGTGTCTTTTTATGAAGAAGTTACAAAAGAAAAGTTTTGGTAAAGTTACAAAAAGTAGCCGTATAGTCGCGGCAGTGGTCAAGACGCAATTGCGGAGTGCAAATAAAGTAAAACCGTGCACGGAAATTTCCGATACACGGCGGGTTATAAATCACATTTATCATATCTATCTACATCAATCATATCAGGGAGGGGTCCTGCACGCACGTGCTTGCGCCGGCACTCTTTAAACCATCAGCAGCGTCATGTTTTTTGACAAATTCACGCATGGGAATTCTCATCTCGTGCATTAACAGCTAATTCCGGCAATCGCGGCAATTAAGTTAAATTCATTTGTTCAACGCTTCGAGACGTTTACGGCGAGTCCCGTATGCGCGCAGTCGATTACCTATCCCACAGCTCGAGATGGCTATCTGGCCGTGTACCTTACAGGTATATGGTAGTAGCTACCATTCGATCCTAGCTCAAAAATTCATTCATTCCTTTTCGGAAAGCCACTCAACCGCTATAATTAACCGGCGCACACTATATATCTCTATCCAGACGTAACCTGTCCCTAATCTAAATGCCCCCTTCTAATTAACGGAATCGATTCGGTAATGAAGGTTTATTTGTAAATTTGTTACAGTTGCAGTTTTATTCCGTGCCGACTCATACACGGCGATAATTATACTTGCGTGGGCCGCATGTAGGCTCCTTAAACTCGCATGATATTTTCGTCGTAACTACGCGACTACAACTCTTCTTGAACGTAATTAAACCCATCACGTTTGACAGTTCCGTATATAAATAGCTAATAATAAATGTGACAGAGTTTACATGGCAGAATTTCATGCTTCATTTGAATACACGGGGTCGCCCCTGCTTAACTAGAAATTTTAAATCTGCATTATCATCCCCCGCCTCTAAATATACACACGCTCTTTCCTTTCTTCCTTGGCGCGCCGGGATTGCAGATTACGTTTCGATTATATTAGGTATATATCATCTAATTTATATACATGATAGGTATCGACATTATCTGAGCTCATTTAAAATACATAAAGTTTCGGGCATATCAAAAACAAAAATCGCTGCGGAGCCAAGGCACAAAGAAACCCACCCCTGCTCGCGAATCACATCACGTAATTACGCATAAATAAGAAAATTTTCAGCGGAAACGTGCAACGTCGAATGTGAGCCTAATTAATTCACTCCTCAAGTAAGTAATTACATTAATCACTATGATTAATTTAATTCGGATAGCAACTGCCATTGCGCTACTTTAAAATATTATCTCCGTGTTAAATTATTACGTATAATATTAACATCTAATTAGATTTGGATGAGGCGCCTATTTACATTGCCGCCCAACGAACCCAACAGCCATGCCATGAAATATGCCTCGTTTATGTTAATTCGGCTAGTTTTGTCGTTCTTTACATATTAATTTCACATTTAATTTTCATCTCGATTAGCTCTTCATCCAATAACACGCATAAATCATTCACAGCTTACACCGTATCATACTTACAAAAACAAACAAACCGGCAGCGAGATTTATATCTAAAACCATTTATAAATTAGCATTAATTTCTTTAAGTAGCCCACAAATGCACCAATTAATTGTCCAAGCATACATCAATCAAAACCTCTGCTACTTTAAACTTCCAAATACATCGCCTATAATTTAACACTGACACCCACAGCCATAATCACATTTCTTTTAAATTTAATACTATTTAATGCCTAACCTGAATTATGGTTGGATGCTATCAGTAAAGTCAATCTGGACAAAAGACTACTAGGTAATTTTTGGTAAAACCATAGAGACCGGTGCAACTTATTTGTTATAGAAAAAGTAAGAAAACCATAAACCTTTATAACAAAGAGTTAAAAAAAGTCCCTGCAACTGAACCCTGGTAAACTGATCCTTTTTGGAATCAGGATCACAGAAGTTGCAAGAGATCGTTTATTCATTTTTAATTTTCATCTCGGTAACTAAGAATCGCTCAACATTGCGGTTTGCATATTTGGATACCAAAAACGGCTACAAAAAAAAATCAGCATTCTGCTTCCTGTACAGGTTATTTTCAAAAAAATTCTAGAGAACCAGTTTCCCATTCGGCTTTAAAAATTAGAAGGAAGCTTAAGAAAATATCAAGTACACCGAGATTTTGAGCATCAAAGAGCAAAAATGGTCTCTTTTGAATAGCTCTCTCAAATATGATCACCGAAGAAGTTGTTTTATTACAAAAAAAACCACCAAATTTGTTTTGTTTAGAGGCCATAATGAAAGGCCGAAAGTACAAATCGTGAAAACTGTTTAGAAGAAGTTTTTGAAGTTTTGAAAAAAAATTAACTATTTTTACAAAGTAATAATCCTCCCAAGAATTGTGTCTAGATGATGTGTATCTAAATGAAATTGTAAACAGTACAGCTAATTGCTCATTGAATATGTTTGTAAAAGAAACTATTGATGCATATTATTTTGCAGTTATGGCCGATGATAGTAGAACAAAAGATAAATTAGGAATGATGGTAAATGATATGTATGCCATTAAGGCAGTTAAATTAACATATCCGACAATTTTAGGATATTTTAAAGGATATCTGATGCAACAGCAAAATGGCTAGAGGCGTTGCTCATAAAAAAATGTACTATTTTGTGTTTGTTCTTATATTTGAACAAATTCTTGAGGAGTTCATCAATTGCTTCAGAGTGAAAAGTTTTATTCATCTAAAGCTTCTCTCGGTATTAAAACTTTAATTGTAACCTTTGAAATTCGGGAGGAAAATGAACAATACTTTCTTAAATTATATAAAAATAAATAAATTTAATAGTTTAAATAATAATTGTACGTCCTTAATCTTGTTACGTAAATTAGAGAATTAATTAACCTTAATATGAGAAATATCACAGAAATAAATTTTAGTTCGAACTGCAGTTAATTGAAAGAGATAAAACAGCGTCGAGAAAGCGAAAACGTCCAAAAACATTAGAATCATTCTTGTAGTATGATGATACTTGTTCAATTGACAAAGTTAACTTTCGAAGTAATATTTACGACTAAATATAAGATTTATAGAATTTAAAGTGAAATTTTCCGAACAAATAAAATATTCTAAGGATACCTACTGAAGCTTTGCACACAATGTCGAAGTTCTTCTTGGACGTTGAACTTTTAAAGAATTTTAGTACTCTTGGTTGATTCTGAAATTTTCTCTGCCAATCAATTCTACATCTCCTGCTCTGGTTTCATCCGACTAGATTTTCGTTTTTTTTTCTGTTCGCTTCATCTTCATACTAAGTTACTTTCGCTTTCATTAGTGCTCAATTTTCAAAAATGTAAAATTTTGTTCTTTGCATTGTATACTGATACGGTTGATAGATCGATCTCAGACTATTGAAGCTTATTACTTTATACGTACAATCGAGATAACATATCTCAGCATAAAACTGACAAAAAAGTCGTTTCTAATCTTTGAAGTTGAAGGAGGTAGTTAGATGCTTCACTTCTTGTATTTGCCTTTTTTCGTTCGAAATAAATATTAGTTCGAACTGCAATTAAATGAAAGAGATAAAACACCGTCAAGAAAGCGAAACCGTCCAAAAACATTACAATCATTCTTGTAGTATGATGATACTTGTTCAAGTGACAAAGTTAATTTTCGTAATATTTACGACTAAATATAAAATTTATAGAATTTAAAGTGAAATTTTCTGAAAAAGTAAAATATTCTAAGGGTACCTACTGAAGCTTTGCACACAATGTCAAACTGCTTCTTGGACGTTGAACTTTTAGAGAATCTTAGTACTCTTGGTTGATTCTGAAATTTTCTCTACCAATCAATTCTACATCCCCTGCTCTGGTTTTATCTAACTGGATTTTTCGTTTTTTTTTGTCCGTTTCATCCTCATACTAAGTTACATTCGCTTTCATTGGTGCTCAATTTTCATAAATGTTAAATTTGGTTCTCATACATTGTAAAAATGTTTACTTTTTCAGAAAATGAAATTTTCTGAAAAAGTAAAATATTCTAAGGGTACCTACTGAAGCTTTGGACACAATGTCAAAGTGCTTCTTGGACGTTGAACTTTTATAGAATTTTAGTACTCTAAGTTGATTTTGAAAATTTGCAGACTTTACTTGCATTCTGGGGTGTATTTTAGGAAAATATTTTTGATTATACAGGGTGTCCCAAAAAAGTGTGATGTCATCATGATGTATATTTTTAGATTGCATTCTATATTTTTTGTTGCTTATTTAGGTGCCCTTTATCGATGCCTACATACCCATAAAAGTTTATTGAAATCGGTTCAGTGATATTATAAGTGATAGCACAAAAAAATAATAACTGAAAAAAATCAGTTTTGCACCATTGGTTAAGAAAATTAATAAGGGATAAAAATAGTGCCTCGTTAATAAACCCATACAAGGTACTCATTAAATAAGGTCTGACAGTTGCTTCAACCAAATTTTATTGATATGCATTATACAGAGTGTCCAAAATTTAGTGTCAAACTTTTCAAACTTTAAAGCACTTTATTTTTCTTATTTTGCATTGGAACCCCAGTATATTTTTATGTAATTCCATGCGGAATTAAAAGACAAACATTCATTCATATTCATATAACATTCATACATTCATATGAGCAATATTAATGATGACCGATAGTTTTAATTGTAATTAGTGGATTACTAACTTCACTTAATAAATATAATCAGGTTTAAGTTTCAAACAGAATCAAAAACACTGTTATTAAACATATGAAAACAAGAACTTGTTATTGGATAGATATAAAATGTATTGAAGTATTTTACTGATACTTGTCATTGAGCAAAATATTTTCAAGAACTTTGTATGATTTTTTTACAGCCACAGAGAGAGTTGGTAGAGGCTAGTGAACCTGTGAGTGAGATGACATCTTCATAGTACCCGATTAAAGTCAAAAGAAAACATTTGGCAGAATGCGACGGCTCAGCTGAACTCAGTTACGAAAAAGGAATGCTGCAAATAAATGCACGTTCGCTCGAGAAAGTGTGTGGGTCCCAATGTCCCAAGGTACAAGGTACATAGTACTATTGTAGCGGATTAGGGTTTCAAGGCTTAGGGAGTGATAGTTTCGTTCCTTCGCTACAAGTACTTTTTGAACAGCCCTCGTATGCATGTAAAACGCCGCACTGGCTAAGACGTCTTCATCGCGCAACGCAGAGAGTGGGGTGATGGGTCACTGCGCAGGTCGACGGGGAGGTTAATGGCGGTGACAACAAGACCCGCGGCGGTCCCCGGAAAATTGCAGATTTTCGGTGGAAATTGCTCGGAGGCGGCCCGGAATGACCGCCAACGTCTTGCCCAGTTGAAGAGGCGTCTTTTGATACAATTCACGGGGGTGGCGCGGATGGCGGTTCATCGCAATCACGATGAATGCCCACCGGGTTCCCGGAAGATTCCAAGGTAGGTGAAGTACATGTAATTAACATAGGCGTAATACGTGGCTGTACGTTTGGACAAAATTTGATCCAAAATCAATCGCTGGCGTGCGCGATGTATGCACAAACTTTTCTTCGAAGCCTTGGGGTCATTTTGATACCCGTGTAAGGGCTTGAAAGGGTGGCGTTGGCCCATAATCAATGCGTAAAGATATTGAATTGAACTTTGTCGAAGAGGTCAAGATGGCCGGCGGTATGCGCACACGAGTACAGACAAGGTGATTGAATCGGCGCAATTAATATAATATTCGAATTTAATGTTTAGCTATTTTTGACCAAACCATAGATTATTGGGTTACAATATACGATTATTTTTGAAATTTTTAAGTGGAGTGCGTTAGCTGGGTGCGCACCAGCGAAGTTGACTCACTTTTATTAACATAGTAATTAGCTATAGCGGGGTGTGAGTCAGCGAGGTGTGAGTTGATTCACATTTATTAACATACGAATCGACGTCAAATAATGACGTGCGGCGTAGCTTTAATCGTGTGGACGCCGGGACGTACGTCGCATATAATAGCAGAATAAAACAATATACAGAGTGTCCAAATAATATATCAGGATCCCTCATTTCACCTCCCGTCTTCTATTGCTCAGTTACTAATTGAGTTAGGATTTTGATATTTTGCAGACTTTACTTGCATTCTGGGTTGTATTTCAGGAAAATATTTTTGATTATACAGGGTGTCCCAAAAAAGTGTGACGTCATCATGATGTATATTTTTAGATTGCATGGTATATTTTTTGTTACTTATTTGAGTGCCCTTTATGGATGCCTACATACCTATAAAATTTTATTGAAATCGGTTCTGTGATATTAGCACAAAAAAATAAAAACTGAAAAAAATCAGTCTTACACCATTGGTTAAGAAAATTAATAAGGGATAAAAATAGTGCCTCGTTAATAAAACCATACAAGGTACTCATTAAATAGGTTCTGACAGTTGCGTTAACCAAGTTTTATTGATATGCATTATACAGAGTGTCAAAAATTTTGTGTCAAACTTTTCAAACTTTAAAGCACTTTATTTTTTTAATTTTAAATTGGAACCCCAGTATATTTTTATGTAATTCCATGAGGAATAAAAGACAAACATTTTTCCTAATTACAATCCTATCTCAATTCCTAACATATTAAAAGATGTTTGCAGAAAACTCGTTTGAGAATGTTTTACTGGGATATTTCTCAAATTTGTTTCAACAAATGAAATTTTCAACTATATGGTATCACTATTCTATGGTAAGAGCCATGTTATGCCATACATTAATCAACTTGTTTTATTTTTACCTTGTTAATAAAACCATACAAGGTACTCATTAAATAAGGTCTGACAGTTGCGTTAACCAAGTTTTATTGATATGCATTATACAGGGTGTCCAAAATATAGTGTCAAACCTTTCAAACTTTAAAGGACTTTATTTTTCTTATTTTAAATTGGAACCCCAGTATATTTTTATGTAATTCCATGCGAAATTAAAAGACAAACATTTTTCCTAATTACAACCCTATCTCAATTCAAAAAATAATGTTGGTATCTTGGTATCTTGGCTAAGGTCTTTAGCTAAAAAAGTTATAAACTTTCATATTGCTACAGTCAACATTGGCTCTTGTCACTTTGTTAAACTTTAGTGTTAATATTTTATTAACACTGGAGGCTTTTACTTCGTGATAGATTATGTTTAAATAAATACTGTAATTTTTTACTTTGCACGTATCACCGTTTTTTTTAATAAAGATATATAAATATATAAAGATTATAAATATATATAATCATATGTTTGAAAATGACCGACTGTTCGGTCGAAACTATAGTCACTTTATTAAAATAAACGGTGATACCTACAAAGTAAAAAAAAAATGCATTATTTAATGTTAATACATTGTTTTTCAAACCCACCTTCGATTTTGATTAATTAAAATGACCATTGGAATTGTTGATAAATCGAGTTTTCTGCACATAACTTTTAATGTGTTAGGAATTGCGACAGTTTCAGTTTTAAAACGACGCGTCGTTTTAAAACTGAACATAGCCTAAATTACAAAATTAAATTACAAAAAAAGTTATTCAATTTAGTGCTCAGTAATATTCTGTTGAGACAACCAGAAAATTCCGCTTACAACAAAATCAAAATCCGATATTTATATATTTTTTATGTTTTTCTGTACTTTGAAAAGATATAAAAAACAAAAGGCACTTTCTCATTGCCACCTTTTTACCTCTACAAGACAGCGTTTTGGGTATAAATTTTCAGTTTGTTTTGTCGAATATCTCCGGAAGTAATCGGAAATTTCTATTTTTCTCAACAGAATGTTATTGACCATTACATTGCACTACATGTTTTTTGTTTGTAATTTAGCCGCCTTTATAATTGTTACGGTTTCCGAGGTCCCCATGCTGTTGATCTTTATTTTGGACATCCTGTATAAAAATATAAAGTTGATCGTTTCTTCGAAACGAAACGTTGTATTGAAAATTTGCAAACGCTGTCTTGTAGAGCTAAAAAAAGTAGCAATGAGAAAGTGCCTTTGGTTTTTTTAATAAATTTTCAAATAACTTCAGAAAAAAATAAAACGAGATTTCGAAAAATTTTGTCGAAATTTCTATTTTCTTCAACATAATTTTGCTGACCACTAAATTGCGCATATTCTTGTAGTTTAACCAATGCTGTTGATCCTTATCTTGGGCACCCTGTATGTTGGAAACAAAAGCGATTCGAAAATTTACATTTTCATTTAATTTTACATTTCTCAGCATGCCACGATGTTGTGGGACACGTTGTATAGTATGTTATTATGTTATTATTTAGATACCCTGTATTTTGAAAACAAACGCGATTAAAAAAAAATTCTGGACATATTTTATTAAGCCTATAAAGCTCTTATCTTCAGTAGTTTATGAGGAAAAAAATAATTTCCGAAATTTTTGTTTCAAATAGACGATTCAACAAATATTTATAGTTTCTCTTATGAATGAAATAGAAACTTAAACTTTTTTCATATTGTAGCCGAAGCATGGCTCTATCATAGCAATAATTCGTGTGTGTTGATATTTTACTAGTACCATTTCAAAAGTTCAATTATTTACAGGTGCGCTTCAAAACGTCATACTTCTTTTTTTTAATGGTATGACATACCATACCATCATTTATTAATGATGGTATGGTATGGTAAGTTTTTTGTCAATTTTGAATCATTTAAATATATATTTAATCAAATGGCTATTCATTTACGCGATGATTATGGAAATACTGACTTTATTAAATCTATTTTTTTTTTCTTATCAATTCATTTACAACATTTTTATCCACGTGGCAAGCATTATTTGATGATCTCATGTGTTTTTAGAAACGGTTCCAGCTATGGTTGCAGACTTCGACTACCTCGAGCCTGAGAGGATCACATACGTTCGGTTTCGGACATTTAACTAATCACGACTCTTTCTTGCATTCATTATCGGAAGCGAGCGTGTGCGATCCTCTCTCTAAAGGCGCCCAGAAGAGATCATTGGCTGGATTGCAGAGAAAAATAAGGTGAGTTTCAACTTAATAATACCAGGTTGACTAAATGGGTACCAATTCTGATATCCCCAAATTTGCGTTTACTGTTAAAATTGTAGTACGACCAAATATGGGGATAATTTAAAAAAATAAATCAAATCATTGCACAAATTAGTAACTAAAAGTCACCCCAATTTCATTAGTATCCTGTAATTAATTGAACGAAATTGATGTTCATTTGTGCAATGTTTATGCACTTAGTGATTTTATTGAATGCATTTTTTTAAACAAATTCATCGGAAATCAACGTTTTAAGTTTACGCGCAATCGATTTAAATTGTCTCCTCAATGTTTCAGGGCACCAAGAATTTCCCAAAGCGAATCATCTGAGATGATCTTATATTTGTGTTCAAACCACTTCTGGGCCAACCTGGGTTTGGTTGAAGTGTGGTGTAAATGAAAGGTGTGTATGAATAACCCATTGGCTTTTGGTGAAATATTATAGATCGTGATTTAGCTCCTTGTTCAGAGTTCTTGTTGAGCCCATCTCATAGTTCTCTATTTCACCTGAGTATATATTGCGCGAGTGTCTGCGTGTGCGTGCATTGTATTTACTAATCTGTAATTATACTTCCAGTGAGTTTAAAATTCGCGATTATACTTTGGGATTACCTTCCCAATTCAGTCGTATACTTTTTAGTGTTTGTCTTGTTTGTCAATAAATAATCAGTGAAAGTATCTTGAGCAGTTCAGATTACCTTCTGACGATAAATGTTTGCCCTTTCAAAGTAGAGTCAGTGCGTAGTAGTGTCGAAAGTTCGGGTATGGTTGAGCCGGAGGATTGTTGCGTTTGTTTCGTGCTTTCCTCACCCGCGACCACACCGTCAAACTCCGAACTCCGATTTGTTTTCGGAGTTCGGAGTTGCAGGGTACTGGATCTTCGCCAATCAACTGTAAAAGTCAATTTCAAGGTAGGTCTTTTTTTGAGAAGAGCTCCAAGACGTCTCAAAGTGAGTACAATTTTTTTGCACTTCCTCGCTGTCACGCCCACAGTATACAAGTATGCAGTACTTGCTTGTTGCTTGCTGTATACTTCGTATACAGTACTTGTTTTTTGCAAGTACATTAGTAAGTATACAGTACTTGCTTGTTGCAAAGTATATTACGAAGTATACTTACACCGCGATCTATCTTCTTTTGCATGCTGCATGGTAGTACTAAGCAGGAAGTTCTTAACCCGGTGTCCGGATTGAGTTCTGGTGAAGCAAGTTGAGCTAAATTGAGGTTTCGCTGTAACCCTGCCATTGACTTCTGGTGCAGCATTGCAAATCGTGATTGAGGGTTCCTTGTTCAGAGTTCTTGTCGAGCCCGATTCATAGTTCTCTGTTGCACCTACCGTCATTGAGTACTGGTGTTGCGTTGTAGACAACAATCTAGAGTTTCTTGTGACACTGTTGACCTCAATTAAGTTGCCCTCTGCAGGTTCAAAAAGGTTAAGAATTACTGCGTTACAACGTCACACAGTACGCCGCCTGGGTGAGCAGGGTTTTTCTTACAGTTGCGCCATTCATGTTTGTGTACTGTCGGCGCATATTCTCGCTCTGGGCGACGTACTTATATATCTTGCGCCCCGTATATGTACGTATAGGGTTTTCAGGTGCGCACACATCAATGCGCCAGTACGTCAAAACAGTAACTAGTAAGGTCCCGTTGACCTGCTAGTGTATATACAGTAATACATACTGTATTACTATGTATACAGTACTTGTTTGTTGCAAGTGCTATTAGTATGTATACAGTACTTGTTTGTTTCAAGTACGATTACTACGTATTTGCCAGTTGCAAGTACTATTAGTATGTATACAGTGCTTGTTTGTTGCAAGTACAATTACTAGGTATTTGCCTGTTGCAAGTACCATTAGTATGTATACAGTGCTTGTTTGTTTCAAGCACGATTACTACGTATTTGCCTGTTGCAAGTACTATTAGTATGTATACAGTGTTTGTTTGTTGCAAGTACGATTACTATGTATTTGCTTGTTGCAAGTACTATTAGTATGTATACAGTGCTTGTTTGTTGCAAGTACGTTTACTATGTATTTGCCTGTTGCAAGTACTATTAGTATGTATACAGTGCTTGTTTGTTGCAAGTACGATTACTATGTATTTGCTTGTTGCAAGTACTATTAGTATCTATACAGTGCTTGTTTGTTGCAAGTACGTTTACTATGTATTTGCCTGTTGCAAGTACTATTAGTATGTATACAGTGCTTGTTTGTTGCAAGTACGATTACTATGTATTTGCTTGTTGCAAATACTATTAGTATGTATACAGTGCTTCTTTGTTGCAAGTACGTTTACTATGTATTTGCCTGTTTCAAGTACCATTAGTATGTATACAGTGCTTGTTTGTTTCAAGTACGATTACTACGTATTTGCCTGTTGCAAGTACTATTAGTATGTATACAGTGCTTGTTTGTTGCAAGTACAATTACTATGTATTTGCTTGTTGCAAGTATGTATATGCGCCACACATACTTCCATGTTGTCTGCGCATATTCTCGTTCTGTTGAGACGTACTTATTTGATGTGCATATAATTAGTACCGCGTTGTTGCGCCCATGCATTGAAAAAGGTTTTCCTTTTCAGGTACAATCTTTTAGCTACATTTAAAGTAGATGCATGTAAAGCTGCGCTTTGTTTGGGTTCCTCTAAACAGGTTCTCTGCATTATTGTGTATACAGTACTTGTTTGTTCAAAGTAGAAACATGAGCATTTTCTCTTTCAGGTACTATAAAAACTGCTCCTATATTGGGTTCCTCTAAACAGGTTCTCCTAAATTTGAATATGTAGTACTTGTTTGTTGCAAGTATTATGTATTTAGTACTTGTTTGTTACATGTACGAACATTAGCATTTTCTTTTTCAGGTACTATAAAAACTGCGCCTATATTGGGTTCCTCTAAACAGGTTCTCTTGAATTTAAATATGTAGTACTTGTATGTTGCAAGTATTATGTATTCAGTACTTGTTTGTTACATGTACGAACAATAGCATTTTATCTTTCAGGTACTATAAAAACTCTTAAACTCTCTTAAACTATAAGTATAGTACTTGTTTATTGCAGGTACAAACAATAGAATAATAACTTTCTTAAATTGTAATGTATAGTATTTGTTTTTTGGAAGTACTAAACATTACGCTCCTGTAGTACTTGTTTTTTGCAAGTGTTGCAAACAATAGTTACTTACAGCAAGAGTGAGGAAGGCAAAGCTTTCGTTCACGCGATGTGCGTGTTCATCCACGATGCGAAAGTGAGTGCACAGTGCAATTCAAGCGAACGAAAGCGGCCTTACTCTTGAGTAACAGTACTCTACAGTACTAACAGTACTACTAACAGTATTCTGTTTTGTTCGATACCTCTTTGGAAAGTGGGTAACTTTGCAGTCAACAGTTGCATAATATTTATAAATGGTCGCAAAGATTTGTTACTGTGAAAACAAATGAAACACAAAATTAACAAGTTCCAGAAGAGGAAACCAGTGAGTTGAAGACAGTGAGCGAAATTCGATGAGCGAAAGTCAATCTATTTAGCTGCTCATCGAATTTCGCTTACTGTCTTTCACTCACTGGTTTCCTATTCTGGAACTTGTTAATATTGTGTTTCATTTGTTTTCACAGCAACAGATCGTTGCGACCATTTGATTTATATTAGGCCCAGTTGTACGATCGTGGATCAACCTTGACCATGGTTCAGTTACCTAGGATACAATTGTTAATACAATGGTATCCTTAGAAACTGAACCACGATCAAGGATAGTAGTTATACTAGGACAGTTCCAACCCACCCCCCGCGAAGTTTTCGATTAATTTAATCCGCGGTTTAATCGAACTTTTGATTCGCGTAAGTAGAGCAATTGTATGCAAATACCGCGGATAATTACCGCGATTATCCCATTAATACGCGAATCTGTCGCTTTAATGCTCTAATTACCCCCAAATTGCTCTACTTACGCGAACCAAAAGTTCGATTAAACCGCGGATTAAATTAATCGAAAACTTCGCGGGGGGTGGGTTGGAACTGTCCTAGTATAACTACTAAGGATGATCCACGGTCATACAACTGGGCCTTATGGAGATACCGTTTGTAATTTTAGATAGAAGTGAACGAAAGATAAACTTTCTCTCATTGGTATCTATAGATGCAAACCCGCTTTACGAAGAGGTATCGAAAAACTCTCTTATCTTATAGATTCACATGAGTAAAATAGGGCTGAAGGCGAGATCTCTCATGTATAAAATAAAAAGATAACGGCATCAGTGAATTGGGCGGCTTTATTCACACCAACAGTTCAACATCAGAAGAATTATTACAAACCAAGAGTAGTATTCATCAATTCAAGTGTATTGTGAATCAGGCCTTCCGTTCACAGACAGTACCTATAACGTGTAGCACTTTCAGAATATTCTGGACCTTCACTTTAGCACGGAATATTCTGGAGTTCAGAGTATTCTAACAGCCGGTTCCTTAATGATATTAAAGTTTCCTTTAAACCGAAAAGGTGAATTTAAGTACTGTAACGTGTTCCATAATTGATTTTTAAATGTCACTTTACGAAAAAGTGTCTTTGTCACATGTCCATGTGACAGAACAGAAGCAGACTTTAAAGTCGACTTTTCTATTTAAGTAAGCTTTACATAAAGGAGACTTTTCTGTGATATTATGGAACCGGCCCGGAGTGCTGCAATTTAAGGTGATGCTGGAAAAGTCTGTCAACTGCATATTTTATTGAGTAAGATCTAATGTGGACTTCAGTTTGATGCCAATTATAATTAATAACCATTTACTCATTAAAATATGCATTATCATTTTTTTTTGTTATTTAGTACGACGTAGTATTCGTCTTCTGTTACGTTTGGTGGTTCTTCATTGCTACTTTAGTTGTTGAACTTTAGTTCAGTGTACTTTGGTTCTACTTTAGTTGAACTTTAGTTGGGAAATGTATGTTGTACTAGTCTTTTATGTGAGGGGCTGAAACTGTTCTGAAGTAGTTTGCGAAAACGTACTTTAGTTGTACTTTAGTTGAACTTTAGTTGGGAAATGTATGTTGTGCTATTCTTTCATGTGAGGGGCTGAAACTGTTCTGAAGTAGTTTGCGAAAACGTACTTTAGTTGTACTTTAGTTGAACTTTAGTTGGGAAATGTATGTTGTGCTATTCTTTCATGTGAGGGGCTGAAACTGTTCTGAAATAGTTTGTGAAAACGTAAATATATATATATATATATATATATATATATATATATATATATATATATATATATTGTTACGTTTTTGCATTGCTCCACTTTGGGGTCTACATGTTACGTTTTCATTGCCTCTGCCTATTTTATTAGTTTTGTGTATTTAAGCATTTACTTGTTTTGTAACTTTTTGTTCTTTCTCTTATCTCAGGTTCAATAGTAGGTTCAATCATAACTAAATAGAGTTTTGTTCAAATACTTTAATGAATTGAAAATAACCAAAATTATTAAAACGTCTAATATAAACTGAACTAAACAAACAAATCAAAAACAATAGAAAACAAAATTATTAAATACATAATAAACTATGGCCAACATTAACAAATTAAATCCTATATACACAAGCCAACTTATGTGATAATATGACTCTTGCACTTTACGCAAACTTTCTACTTGCAGTTATCTTCTTGTGGTTCCTTGATTACGTCGTCCTCTTGTCCCTGCTTTCCCGTCTGATCCGTTGTTGATTCCCACAAAAGTAAACAGCTACTTTTGTGTGCGAAGTTGAGCGGCTTGAAGTCCTGATTTTTGAATATCTCCGTCACGGCTCCTATCTTGTTGAACTCCTCTCCTGGTTGACTGTCTTCTTCCAGCAATATGTCCAATCGTTGAAACCCCGTTAATATTTTGTAATGTATTCGTATTAGAATCGCAACATCTCCACCCGCGATCCACACGCATCTCTCCCACTCGTCAAACTCCTTGTTGATTATTTTCGACTTTCCATTATTTAATTCCCCAAGCGTCTATGCACGAAGTCACCTGTCACCCGTGGTAACCAATCAACAACCTTCATCCGCGGATTGCTTTGTATATTTGTGCATACTTGTTCATATTCACATTTACAATATTTACAATAAATTTTGTTAGCTTGTGCCCTGAAGATTAAAATTCTATCTAAAACTTATATAATAATAACAATAAATCTATTCTAATTAATCTAAATAAATACTACAAATACCATCACAATATATACGTATCGTGTTTTGTAATATGTAAACATTTGTATTGCCTGTTTAAATTGAGTACCAATAGATATAAAATGGCAATTTGTGTTTTTCTTGCATATTTAAGTGCATACTTTCAACATTTTTAGTGCATATAAGTGCATATTTTCAACATTTTTAGTGCATATTTAAGTGCATATTTGCATGCATATTTTGGGTTTTTTTAGTGCATAACTGTCCCAAGCGTAGTCATTACTGATGTAACAAGGATACTGATATCATCTGGTGTGTTGTACTCAGGATTACCTGGGGCTATTAGATAAATCCGTGGCGAAGAATAAATGAAGTGCAGAAGCCATGTATGGCAATTAACGCGTTTGAATGTAAATTAAGTGTCTGGCTTCGTTGCAAATTGCTTATTAGTTTGAGCCAGTAGCGAGTGGAAGTAAGACGCTTACGCACGGAGGCGGCGGAAGTTTATTAGAGGGTGCGAAAAAGGATGCTATAATTTTAATGTAAAAGTTGATACCGAAGATTAGAGTGGTGTTTTAAATCGAAGAGGGGCTGCGAATCTAAAAAGTGTATACATATGTATTTATTAGAGGGGTGAAAGGCGTTTTAATATTATATAAGGCGCGGCAAGATATTCATGGTTAAAATCGGGCCGGAAAGAAAGCACTTTGATTTTTTACCCCCGCAAATATAATGGCTAATATGAATATGATAGCAGGCGCGGCTAATAAAAATGCATGACACCAAGGAGCTCCCGGTGCACTTAGGTGAGGAGGAATTAGATCGGCTTAGCAATTAGCCAGGGGGGTTTCAATTTCTGCGCGGCTTTGATTGCGCCACATAAATCATAAGTTAATATTGGCATAATAAATGGTGTCTTAGCGAATGGGGTGCGAACCGTTTTTTATGTGTGCGCCTTACAAGCTGTTGCGACAGAAACAAATTAATGTAAATACTTTTGACTCGATGACTTCTCCCGTGATATTAAGGCCCTTTAAAAAAGGGGGTGCCAGTGTTTTAAAGAATAATCATCTGACATACCCCAGCTGGAAAAAAATCAGACTTGCAAATTTCTTATTGTACCCTTCATGGCCCGTAAAGACATTAGCCTCTTGCATTTACACCGTCGCCCTTCACTATTCCATTGCATTAAATTATTTTAAGAGGAGCAAATTATAGAAACAGTTGTACACAAGCGGTTATTTGCATATTTTTCATTTTCGTTTAATTTCACGGTGGGACTTGATAAAATACCTTTCAAATTAATCTAATTAAACTTAATAAAGATTACAGGCGGCGCCTTTTTCACCCCTCCGCACTGCGACCGCCGTTTTGCGCTTCCCTCATTTCCCCGAACACTTCAACTTTCTTCTTCTCCTCCTTTTCTTCTTCGCCGTTGTCTTCAGATCCAAAGGCCGGCTCCTATGTCTTACCGTTTAAATACAAGTAATATGAGCAACTAGCACCTGTCCTAACTTTACTTGCCCATTTCGAAGAACGTATGCTTTGGTAAATAACCATATTTACATAGCGTTATAACGTATTTACGCTCACTGTATGTGTGTACAATTTATATATCTATATATATATAACACAAGCACACACACATATATGTGTGCGCATGTATGAACATGTGTGTGTGTGCCTTTTTTAGTGACCGGCTACAACGGAGGGCAAATACGACGTGACAATAACCTCACATTAACTATTACCCGAATACATTAACCCGCATTTTGAGCACCCTTAGGCGGCCTTCGGGTGAGTCATTACCGGACTGCACATCGCGTGCTAATTAATGCGATCCGCTAATCTGGCGATCTACACGGCGGATGGCTAATAGAGTAATTACGATTTATCGGACTTAATGTGTGGCACGGAACAAGGCGCACGCCCCGATACCAATCGCCGTTTTGTTAACAAACAGATAACGCTAGTCATAAAACAAGTCATTGACGAGAAAATTGAAAAAAAACACGCAAGGGGCACAGATTTCGTTTTCCGAACCTTTGGTGCAATCATTATGAACTCCTTCTGAACTTGTATCACATTTAGATACACACATAAAAAGATCCACAACAAAACTTGACCATTAAACTCCCAATAGAGTAGGAGTCGGCGGGTTTTTATGTGGACCTCCCCAAACCTTGAAGCAACAGTCTCGCCCAAAAATCCTAAAAGTAATCTTCCAAAAGTGCACAGTTTAATAACCTCTGAGATATATAGTATAGCAGCGTCGTCCATTAAACTCCCAATAGAGAAGGAGTGGACGGGTTTTTATGTGGACCTCCTCAAATCTTGAAGCAACAGTCTCGCCCAAAAATCCTAAATGTAATCTTCCAAAAGTGCACAGTTTAATAACCTCTGAGATATATAGTATAGCAGCGTCGTCCATTAAACTCCCAATAGAGTAGGAGTGGACGAGTATTTATGTGGATCTCCTCAAATCTTGAAGCAACAGACTCCCCCAAAATCCCAAAAAGTAATCTCCCAAAAGTTTACAGTCTAAAAATCTCTGAGATCGATAGTATAGCAGCATCTCGCCACGTGCTAGTCCATGGGCGGAGGTAATACACATAAAAAAAGGTAAAAATCGATTACAAAATCTATTTTGATAACCATTGGTCCAAAGACCATTGGGAGATCCAACATAATCAAATGAGTTCAAGTTTGGTTCATGCTTTCGATGATTTTCACGTCACAACATTTTTAGTTTTGATGTGTTTCTTGCCATTTCTAAGAATTTTCAGATTTCGAACGCTTTGCGGAGGTAATACACATAAAAAGGGCCAAAAATCAATTGAAAAATCTATTTTGATAACCATTGGTCCAGGACCATTGGGAGATCCTATAGGTAATTAAATGAGTTAAGCTTGATTCATGGTTTTCAAGTTGCAGCATTTTTAGTTTTGATGTGTTTCTTGCCATTTCTAAGAATTCTCAGATTTAGAACGCTTTGAGGAGGTAATACACATAAAAACGGGTAAAAATCAATTACAAATTCTATTTTGATAACAATTGGTCCAGGAGTATTGGGAGATCCTACAAAATCAAATGAGTTCAAGCTTCATTTAGGCTTTCGATGATTTTCAAGACACAGCATTTTTAGTTTTGATGTGTTTCTTGCCATTTCTAAGAATTTTCAGATTTCGAACGCTTTGCGGAGGTAATACACATAAAAAGGGCCAAAAATCAATTAAAAAATCTATTTTGATAACCATTGGTCCAGGACCATTGGGAGATCCTATAAGTAATCAAATGAGTTAAGCTTGATTCATGGTTTTCAAGTTGCAGCATTTTTAGTTTTGATGTGTTTCTTGCCATTTCTAAGAATTTTTAGATTTTGAACGCTTTGCGGATCTAATACACATAAAAATGGGTAAAAATCAATTACAAAATCTATTTTGATAAAAATTGGTCCAAGACCATTGGGAGATTCTACAAAATCAAATGAGTTCATGGAAATAGATTTGGCGGATACTTGTTCATAATAACTCCATTATTATGACTGAGTCATAATAAGTTATGAACGCTGAAGCTGATAATAACTGATTGAGTTCAAGCTTGATTCAGGCTTTTGATGATTTTCAAGTCACAGCATTTTTAGTTTTGATGTGTTTCTTGCCATTTCCAACAATTTTCATATTTCGAACGCTTTAGGCCTAAGTACAGTAGAAATAATTTAAATATGCGTCACTGATGTCTAATTATAACATCGGAAAGTTAGTATGAGTCAGAGATGTTTTATTGCGACAGAGAAAATTCAATCCTCTTTAAATGCACGAGGCAACAGAACTGTTGCCATAAAAAGATTTCCGGTGGAAGCAAAACTACTGTAAATTTGGTCATATTGCATCAACACTTACGAATTAAGCAGCTAGTGGTTACAATTGATTGAAACTGTATGTACTTAAAAAATGACAAGCTAGAATAAATAAAGACGTTCGTAACACAAGCAGATAAGTTGCTACGTTGTTATAGTTGAATAACAATTAAAAATAACGTAAAAAATCTCGAAAATTGATGTTTTTGGTTTATCGGATTGTCCAGTACGGCTATTGAGAGAACCAAAAACGAATTAAGCAGCTAGTGTTTAAAATTAATTGAAACTGTCTGTCCTTAAAAAATTACAGTAATTACAAAAATAGTTTGAGCTACGTTAAAAATCCCGAAAATTGATGTTTTTGGTTTATCGGATTGTCCAGTAAGGCTGTTGAGAGAACCAAAAACGAATTAAGCAGCTAGTGTTTAAAATTAATTGAAACTGTCTGTTCTTAAAAAAATACAGGCCAGAATAAAGAATTATTATTAAAATTGAGAGAACTTGAGAGAACCAGAAACATACATGTTTAATTTGTAACGATTCCAAAGCTTTTATATCTACAAAATTACATTAAACATCTCGAAAATGGTTGCTTATGGTTTTTGAGATTATCCAGAAAGACTCTTAAGAAAACCAGAAACGTCCATGTTCAGTTTGTAACGATTCTAACGCTTTTTATTTCTTCAAAATTACATTAAAGATCTCGAAAATGGTTGTTTATAGTTTTTGAGATTATCCATACAGGTTCTTTAGAAAGCCAAAAACATCGGTGATATATTTGTAATAATTCTAAATAAAGATCTCGAAAATGGTTGCTCATGGGTTTTGAGATTGTCCAGTAAGGCTCTTGAGAGAACCAGAAACATCCATGTTCAATTTGTAACGATTCTAAAGCTTTTATATCTTTAAAATTACATTAAAGATGTCGAAAATGGTTGCTTATGGTTTTTGAGATGGTCCAGAAAGATTCTTAAGAAAACCAGAAACATAAATGATCAATTTGTAACTATTCTAAATAAAAATCTCGAAAATGGTTGCTTATGGTTTTTGAGATTATCGAGTAAGGCTCATGAGAGAATCAGAAACATCCATGTTCAATTTGTAACGATTCTAAAGCTTTTTATTTCTTCAAAATTACATTAAAGATCTCGAAAATGGTTGCTTATGGTTTTTCATATTATCCAGAAAGGTTCTTAAGAAAACTAGAACATCAATGATCAACTTGTAATGATTCTAAATAAAGATCTCGAAAATGGTTGCTTATGGTTTTTGAGATTATCCAGTAAGGCTCTTGAGAGAACCTGAAACATCCATGATCAATCTGTAACGATTCTAAACCTTTCTATTTCTTCAAAATTACATTGCAGATGTCGAAAATGGTTGCTCATGGTTTTTGAGATTATCCAGACAGGTTCTTAAGAAAGCCAGAAACATCAGTGAACAATTTGTAATGATTCTAAATAAAGATCTCGAAAATGGTTGCTTATGGTTTTTGAGATTATCCAGTAAGGCTCTTGAGAGAACCAGAAACATCCATGTTCAATTTGTAACGATTCCAAAGCTTTTGTATCTTTAAAATTACATCAAAGATCTCGAAAATGGTTGCTTATGGTTTTTGAGATGGTCCAGAAAGATTCTTAAGAAAACCAGAAACATCAATGATCAATTTGTAATGATTCTAAATAAATATCTCTAAAATGGTTGCTTATGGTTTTTGAGTTTGTCCAGTAAGGCTCTTGAGAGAACCAGAAACATCCATGTTCAATTTGTAACGATTCCAAAGCTTTTGTATCTTTAAAATTACATTAAAGATCTCGAAAATGGTTGCTTATGGTTTTTGAGATGGTCCAGAAAGATTCTTAAGAAAACCAGAAACATCAATGATCAATTTGTAATGATTCTAAATAAAGATCTCGAAAATGGTTGCTTATGGTTTTTGAGATTATCCAGTAAGGCTCTTGAGAGAACCAGAAACATTCATGTTCAATTTGTAACGATTCCAAAGCTTTTATATCTTCAAAATTACATTAAAGATGTCGAAAATGGTTGCTTATGGTTTTTGAGATTGTCCAGAAGGGTTCTTAAGAAAACCAGAAACATCAATGATCAATTTGTAACTATTCTAAATAAAAATCTCGAAAATGGTTGCTTATGGTTTTTGAGATTATCCAGAAAGGTCCTTAAGGAAGACAGAAACATCAATGATCAATTTGTAATGATTCTAAATAAATATCTCTAAAATGGTTGCTTATGGTTTTTGAGATTGTTCAGTAAGGTTCTTGAGAGAACCAGAAACTATCATGTTCAATTTGTAACGATTCCAAAGCTTTTATATCTTCAAAATTACATTAAAGATCTCGAAAATGGTTGCTTATGGATTTTGAGATTGTCCAGAAAGATTCTTAAGAAAACCAGAAATATCAATGATCAATTTGTAATGATTCTAAATAAAGATCTCGAAAATGGTTGGTTATGGTTTTTGAGATTGTCCAGAAAGGTTCTTAAGAAAACCAATAACATCAATCAAATTCATGTTCATGATTCATGATAATTTGTAATGATTCTAAACATTTTTTTTTCAAAATTCAACTGTAACAACGTGACTTAGATGGCCTTAATTCGCAGGCTTAGTTTTTTTGACTTGTGTTGCTGAAATAATGCCTTAATTACTAGCCTATCATTATTGGTGTAACTACAAATTTTCTGACTCTAAGCAAAATGTTTTTTTTTATTTCTTCAAAATTACATTAAAGATCTCGAAAATAGTTGTTTATGGTTTTTGAGATTGTCCAGAAAGGTTCTTAAGAAAACCATCAATTATCAATTTATAAGGATTCTAAATAAAGATCTCAAAAATGATTTCTTATGGTTTTTGAGATTGTCCTGAAAGGTTCTTAAGAAAACCAGAAACATCAATGATCAATTTATAATGATTCTAAACCCTTTTTTATTTTTTTCAAAATTCAACTATAACAACGTGATTTAGATGGTCTTAAATTCGCATGCTTACTTTCTTTGACTTGTGTTACTGAAATAATGCCTTAATTACTAGCCTGTCATCAGTACCTATCTAGGCTATTAGTAGCCTATCATCACCTACAAATTTTCTAAGCACTCTACTCTAAGCTCTAAGCAAAATGTCTCTCACACCTATTTAATTTTTTGCTATACATTTGAATTAATAAATCGTTTGCAACGATTTGGGCCTAATAACGTGGAAGGTCATACATAGTTACTGCTTTAATAGTATAGTCGGGATAAAAATAACTTGGGTTTGACCCAACGCACTTACTAGTTAATATCGATATTAGTGTGCCTCTGTAATACGAAGAAAATTTCAATTTTTGCCCAAGCCAATACAATTTTTGTTTTCATATAATCAAAGATAAATATGCTTATGTATAAGAAATTAACAAAGATTAGAAATGTTGTCGTATAGTCGGGACCAGATACATTTGTTTTGAATATGCTATATACATAAATGTCTTATATGAAAGTAAACTGACAATTATGCAATGGGCCACACCCAAATTTATCTGGTCCCGACTATACGGACACAATTGCTAATCTTTGGTAATTTCTTTAAAACCATATACACCTTTGACTCATTATTTAATCAAAAATTGTATTGGCTTGGGCAAAAATTGAAACAGAGGCATGCCATTATCGATACTAACTAGTAAGTCCGTTGGATTACACCCAAGTTAATTTGATCCTGACTATATTTGCGTAATTGCCTTTATTGACAATATTTTAGTATATGCTACATATAAGTATTATTTGAAATTAAACTGAACAGTTTTAGTATTGACTTGGGCTGGAATCGAACCCACAATTATGAAATGAATTAATCACACGCAAGTTAATCTGGTCTCAACTATTCTTTTATCAATTTCTCTAAATAAGTCTGTTATGAGTACGTCATATTTTCGAGGAAAACTAAGTAATTTTATAACCCACAACTGTAATGTGAATTAATCTCACCTAAGTTAATCTGTTGTAAGTTAATCACTATCAATCTCTTGCATAAGTCTCATATTTAAAGTGAAACTAAACAATTTTGTATTGGCTTGGGTGAGCCCCGAACCCACAACTATAATGTAAATTAATCACACCCAAATTAATCTGGTTCGAACTATATTTCTGCCATTGGGTTAATTTATTGTATTGGGTTGTATTGGCCTGGGCGGAACTCGAACCCACAACTATAATGTGAATTTATCACACTCCAGTTAATCTGGTTCCAACTATATTTCTGCCATTTTGTATCACTGTGAAATTCCCAGATAAGTCTATTATTATAGACAAGTCGTGTTTGAAGGGAAACTGAACAATTTTGTGTTGGCCTGGGCGAGACTCGAACCATCAACTATAATGCAAATTTATGAAACCTAAGTTAATCTGGTACCAACTATACTTCTGACATTGCATATCACTATCAATGTCTTGCATGAGTCTATCATAGATAACTCATATTTGAAGGGAAACTGAACAATTTTGTATTGAATTAGGTGAGCCTGTAACCCACAACTATAATATAAATTATTCACACCCAAGTTAATTTGGTACCAACTATACTTCTGTCATAAGGAATCACTGTTAATTTCTTAGATAAGTGTTATAGACAAGTCTGAACAATTTTAGTATGCGCTTGGGCGAGATGAATTAGTGATACCCAAGTAAATCTGGCTCCAACTATACTTACGACATTGCGTATCATTTTTTTATAAAATTTAGTAGATAAGTCATATTTTAACCGAAACTGAACAATTTTGGTATTGGCTTGGGCGAGAATCAAACGCATGACTATGATGTGAATTGGTCACACACACCCAAGTTTGTTTGGTTTGAACTATATGCGTCATTGCGTTACTTTCGTATATCGTGCTGTAGAATCATGTTTGGAGGGAAACTGAACAATGTTTGAATTTATTTGGGCGAGAATCGAACCTACCACTAATATGTGACCCAAATTAATCTGGTTTCAACTATACTTATGCCATTACGCACCTTTATCGATTTCTTAGAACATCCTACGTATTTGCAGAGAAACTGAACAATATTTTAATTGGCTTGGGTGAGAATCGAACTTACCACTATTATATGACCCAAATTAATTTGGTTTCAACTATACTTATGCCATTACGTACTTTTATCGAGTTGAACATCCAACGTATTTATAGAGAAATTGAACTAAATTTGAATTGGTTTGGCTGAGAATCGAACCTACTACTATTAAGTGACCTAAGTTAATCTGGTTTCAACTATACTTATACCATTACTTATTTTTATCGATTTCTTAGAATGTGCCATAGAAAAAAATCCTGTTAGAACAATTGTAGAATTTGTTTGAGAGACAATCGAAACTTTCACTATTATATGGCCCAAATTAATCTGGTTTTAACTATACTTATGTAATTACTTACTTTTATCGATTGCTTATAACATGATACGTACTTGGAAAGAAACTGAACAACATTTAAATTTGTTTAGGTGAAAATTGAACCCACCACTATTATGTGACCCAAGTTAATATGGTTTTAACTATATTTATGATATTACCTATTTATATCTATTTCTTAGAATGTGCCATAGAAAAAATCCCTATTTGAACAATATTTGAATTTGTTTGACAGAGAATCGAACCTACCACTATTATATGACCCAAATTAATCTGGTTTTAACTATACTTATGTAATTACGTACTTTTATCGATTGCTTATAACATGATACGTACTTGGAAAGAAACTGAACAACATTTAAATTTGTTTAGGTGAAAATTGAACCCACCACTATCACGTGACCCAAGTTAATCTGGTTTCAACTATACTTATGATATTACCTATTTATATCGATTTCATAGAATGTGCCATAGAAAAAATCCCTTTTTGAACAATATTTGAATTTGTTTGAAAGAGAATCGAACCTACCACTATTATATTACCCAAATTAATCTGGTTTGAACTATACTTATGTAATTACGTACCTTCATTGATTTCTTAGAACATGCTACGTATTTAGAGAGAAACTGAATTTATGAATTAAATAAATAATGTAAGTTTTACTTTACTTACTGTTGGTATAGTCACTCGACGAGAGCTGACTATGACTCATGCTTTTTCGATCAAAGAATCGCGTTTTCTATGCTCATTTGCAAGCTTAAGGTACATCTTGTATTTGATTCATATTAAGGTAATTTATACTATTCAACTATTTAAGGTAAATGTGATGGAGTGAAATAAAATATGAAACGTATGTCAAATTCTGGCAATATGGAGCGATGAGGCATACTCAGCTATCAACAGCACGACTATATTACACCTGATTAAATTATGGTGACTATAGTTTCGACCACATCAGCTGGTCAAGTTATCAAACTCTTGATAATTTTAGCTATAATTTTAGTGATTAATTAGTTTGATAATGACCAGCTGATGTGTTTGTAACTATAGCCACCATAATTTAATAAAGTATGATACAAACAAAGTAGAAGTAAAAATTGCATTATTTATTTATACATTATTTGATAAATTTGATAATGACCAGCTCACGTGTTTGAAACTATAGCCACCATAATTTAATAAAGTGTGATACAAACAAAGTAAAAGTAAAAACTGCATTATTTATTTATACATAATGCTAGTATAAATAAAGCACTTGGTTAAGGTTTTCTCAAATTTTTAATAGAAAAACTCATACAATTGTTTCGGTCTTACGACCATTATCAAGAGACAAATAAGACTAAATATAAATTCATGAAGTGAAGTCTTATAGTCGTATTTGAATAGTCTGAATAGTCTTATTTGTCCCTTGATAATGGTCGTGAGATCGAAACAATTGTATGAGTTTTTCTATTAAAAAATTGTGAAACTTAACCAAGTGCTTTATTTATACTAATTTAAAGATGTTTCAACAAGTATTAACCACCGATTCATACAATCTAATTATACATAATGTATTACAAAGTAAAAGCCTTCAGTGTTAATAACAATATTTGAATTGGCTTGGGCAAGAATCAAACCCATGACTATAATGTGAATTGGTCATACACTTCAGTGTTAATAACAATATTTGAATTGGCTTGGGCGAGAATCAAACCTATGACTATGATGTGAATTGGTCACACACTTCAATGTTAATAACAATATTTGAATTGGCTTGGGCGAGAATCAAACCCATGAATATGATGTGAATTGGTCACACACGCCCAAGTTTATTTGGTTTGAACTATACTTGGGCCATTGCGTTAATTTCGTACATCATGCTGTAGATTCATACTTGGAAGGAAACTGAATGGAGTTTGAATCCGATACAAGTCGCAGAATTGAAATCTATTGAGATTTCACAAAAATATAAGAAATTTACTGAAAATAATCTTATCTCGCGAGCTTAGAGCACTTTTTCGGTAAATTTGTTCGCTTCGAGGGATCATACGTCCATTATTTGGGCGAGAATCGAACCCACCGCTATTAGGTGTCCCAAATTAATCTGGTTTCAACTATACTTAGGCCATTACTTAGCTTAGTCGATTTGTTAGAACATGCTATATTTGGAGAGAAACTGAACTGTTTAAGTATTGACTTGGGTGATAATCGAACCCACCACGGTTATTTGACCCAAGTTAATCTGGTTTCAACTATACTTATGCCATGAATTACCTTTATCGATTTCTTATGACATGTCATATTTGGAGAGAAACTGAACTGTTTAGTATTGGCTTGGGCGAGACTCGAACCCACGAATACGATGCGAAATGGTCATAACCAAATTAATCTGGTTCTAACTATATTTATGTATGACACCTACTACTATTAGGTGTCCCAAATTATTTGGTTTCAACTATACTTAGGCCATTACTTAGCTTAGTCGATTTGTTAGAACATGCTATATTTGGAGAGCAACTGAACTGTTTAATTATTCACTTGGGTGATAATCGAACCCACCCAAGTTTGAACCAAATTAATTTGGTGTCAACTATACTTATGCCATTACCTGTATCGAGTTCTTATAACTTGTCATATTTGGAGAGAAACTGAACTGTTTGGTATTGACTTGGGTGATAATCGAACCCAACACTATTATTTGACCCAAGTTAATCTGGTTTCAACTATACTTATGCCATTACTTAAGTTTATCGATTTTTTATAACATGTCATTTTTGGAGAGAAACTGAACTGTTTAGTATTGGCTTGGGCGAGAATGGAACTCACGACTACAATGTGAAACGGTCATAGCCAAATTAATCTGGTGTTAACTATATTTGTGTCGATCATTTTCAGTGTCATGGAATTGTGTTAGTACTGGTCATAATTGGATTGGAGAATTGTATAATATGAGCTACGTAAATTTTTGTTTGCTTATTTTCTTTTATTGTATTTATACGCGAGAATCGAACTCATGGCAATCTAAACTGCTTAAGTGTCAACGGTCTCTCTCACGCTATTGCTATTATAGTTATATAAATATACAATATTTAATTGCTCGCAACTTGTCGAGTGCTCATTGCTAATGTGCTTGAAATGAATTGATGGTGATTTTTTTTGTAAATATTTACGTAAAAATATGAGTTGAATGTGATCGATGCGTGAGAAATAATTTTGTTGGGGTTTTTGTTGTGACTGTAATGCTGTAGGTAATGGTTTATGAAAGTAATGGTGTGAAAACGCTTTATTAATTACCCCAGTTACTTCTTTTCTATTCGTGGTTACCTAATTTATTGGTCTAGTGACGGGGCGCAGTGAGTGTAGTGTGAGCGAGCGACTCAGTAAGTAAAATAAATGATTGAAGTAGAGGACAGGAATTTATGTTGGGATAAGAAAAAGTTACGTGCATAAATAAACAGAGTCGGTTTCGTTTTTCTTAATTTAACACTTGAATGGTCAATGATAAAATAATGGAAGAAATATGTTTATGGGAATGCGCGAAGTGTGTAAGTGTTTAAGTATAAGATATTTGTCGGAGATTTGTAGGGAAATAAATTCTTATTAGAACAAATTGACTTAGCCCTGAAGAAGGTATATGTGCTAGTGTAAATAATCTGCTGTGAATATGTTAGGCACGCTGTGTAGATTAGGTAGTTCCTGCTGTGACAAGAAGCCGCTTAAAAATATGTGTTCACTCTGTCCCGGATGGGATGATGGAGATCCTAACAGCAGGAGTTGGCACCCCGGGATGACACATGGCTGCTTCGAAATGCGATTTCAATTACACCCATATATACATATACTGAGTGCACATAAAGGTACACCTGACAAGGCACACCAGCAGAGCGCACGGCCGTGTATATTAGGTGCACGTTTCACTTTACCAACTCGCCGGGTTTAATGTGCACTTTTTGCTACTTTATATTTACTGGCACAACATAATACGCTCGTAAAATCTTGCAAAACGCATATAAAATTTCATATTGTATATTACACGTTTAACTTGAATCGTCCCGCCGATTTTACAGCGCCATTACGCTCACCAGGAACTATCAGGACCTCTGCACGCATTTACATTACTAGCCAATATTTGCTCTTAGAGCATGTAAAACGCTAACGACTTGCGAAAACTACCATCCAGCCGATTCCAGACGAATCATCTCCAGCGGGAACTTAATAACCGATTCGGGACGGTGTGAATTATTGAGCCGAAGGGGTCGCAATTTATGCCTCTTATGAAAAGGTACACTTAAATAATTGCCGCGCATAAAATATTCACGTGTTGCGCTCAAAAGGCAAAACGCAAAACGCAAAACGCGAAACGTAGCAGCCCAACAAAAAATCATTCATCCCCGGCAATCATTACGCTGATGATGACCACCACACTGGCCATTATCATATTGTCACAATGCGCCGTTTCGGCCCGACACGGCATTGTGCCAGTATGTGCGGGTAGTTAGTTTTAACTGGTGCTCTTGTCCCAAACCAGTCCCGATCTCAGATAAAGTTCTGTTGTATTTGTAATTGTGAATGAACAAAGTGTTTGTCGGCAGTCCAACGGGAAGATTGAGATGGAGCACGACGAAATGTTTACGGCCTCAGATCTTATCAATTCTAATTCCTCTATATTTATCACCAATAGATACGAATTTTTAATTCGAATAATTGCCTATAACCAAACGCTCATTAATTAACCAATTATACGATACATGCATTCCAAACATTCCCAGCTTCTGGGCCAGAAAATATATCTGGCGCTTAAAAGATATCGATCAACGATCTCTAAAAACGATTATAATGTAATTTAAAATGTATTCAATTTCCATAGCACTGCATACTATAACAGCACAAAACAATATGCAGATACAAATTTCACGAGGATTAGCTACGCGCACGATACGTTTAGCCAATGGAATGGTTTACTTCGGTTTTAAATTACATTATTTCCTCTATCTGAATACTATCAAATCTGCAGGCGTTCCAATTTGCGCACTTTCCCCCGCACAATAGCTGAACCAATTATTTTAAGAAATTATTATAATGACCAAATCTCATAGGAAGTAGGTTTTCTAAGAGGAAAAGGACTAGAATAGTAATAATAACACCTTTGCATAATCATTAAGATGGTTGAGACCTTTACTTTGTGGTAATCCATATTATATTCAGAATAAAACACTACTATGTTTTAACCACACAATAAAAAAAAGTGTGATTTAAACATAGTAGTGTTTTATTCTGAATGTACCTTTGCATAAGTTTTGGGATGTTTTTTGAATGCTTTACGTGGCATAGTAAAACTATTACATCTGGTCAACTATGGAGGAACATGTTGCTAGGCGTCCTGTCAATTTGTTTGACATTGCACATTTTCGCCTGACCTTTGCGAAATGGCGTGTTTGGATTTCGCCACGAAATGTCACTTACATGCTTCTCTCATTTACAAATTTTATTTGTTGTACACCTTTTATGTTTTCTGTGTACGGCAGTCAATGCTTAACACATTTTACGTGTATCGTTACGTCGTATACACTGTGTATCAGCCAAATGGAATAAATTCGATAATTAATAAATGGGGGCGTGTTCGAAAAAATGCTCGGACACGTCGATTGTTATTTTCAGTTGCGCATATTTTCAACAAAAAGTTTTTATACAGGGTGTGTCATGTGACCGTGGCCAATACCAACTTTCTTATTTTAAATGCAACACCTGGTATATTATTCAATTTTTGGATTCTTCAGAAAATTCTAGACATATTTCATGTACAATGTCCTATACCTATCTTCAACTGTTTCGGAAATATTAAGTGTTTTCAGATTTATTGCAAAAATTAACATTAAAAAAAGGAAATTATTTGATTACAGAAATTCGTTACAACACACTCAAAAACTAATAAGTAATACTGTTTATTTCTTGATAATGTAAAAATACAAAAAAAAAACAATAAATTTCAATGGAGGAGATGTTCAAAATGCTCGCCGTGAACGTCTTGGCAACATCCTAATCTTAAATAGAAATTTCTTCTAACGTTACTCAACATCTCAGGCGTGACCGATCTAATCGCAAGCATTATTCGTCTTCTTAAGTCAGCTAAGTCGAAGGAAACAGTTGAAGATAGGTATACGACATTGTACATGAAATATGTCTAGAATTTTCTGAAGAATCCAAAAATTGAATAATATACCAGGTGTTGCATTTAAAATAAGAAAGATGGTATTGGCCACGGTCACATGACACACCCTGTATAAAAAGTTTTTGTTGAAAAAAATGCGCAACTAAAAATAACAATCGACGTGTCCGAGCGTTTTTTCGAACACGCCCCCATTTATTTATTATTGAATTTATTCCATTTGGCTGATACACCCTGTATGTGAAATCATCGATTTTCCACCAATTTAAAACCTACAACAACAACTCTACAATAATACAACCAAAATAACATAAAAGGAATACACCTAATCAGTTGGTTATTTATGGTGAAATCTCAAATAAAACAGAGAAATTAATCTAAAAATATTACGTAAAGCCTAAATTATGCCTTTTTTAGGTCTAATTAGTATAATTATTGATTAATTAGTCTATTAACGATCGAATCGAAAAGAAAAAAACAGAGAGAAAATAATCTAACTTAATCACAAAACTCACACATTTAAAAAAAAATCCTTGGTGCGTATTTAATCAAATTCTTGTCTCAGTAGTAATTGGATTTCGCCACAAAATGGCACTTACGTGCTTCTCTCATTTACAAATTCTATTTGTTGTACGCTTGTAATTCTTAAATTTCAAAATTTTGTATTGGAAAAGCAACAAATACCTAACAATGATTCACAATATGTACCTAATAATAGAGTACATTAATTAAGTGATTAAAATAGGTATGTATTAGTACAAGCAAACTTTTAGATTTTCAAACTAAAAGATTTTTGATTTCAGTTTGGTGTTTGCTGAAATTCATACATGCTGAAATTGTAAACCATTTCTCAAATTTTAACCAATATATATTTTGTAATGCCCAAAATCTAAAATTTTGTATTTTTAAATACACAAATAATTAAGTTCAACTACAATAGATTCATAATTTGTGACCATATTACTATTTTTTCATTATTATTATAGCGATAGCATCAAAATCTAATCGGTTAGTACGATGTTAATTTTTTCTTTAGATTCCACTCTTTTGCTGACTAAAAATCTGAAATTGATACTTGCTAATATTCCATTTATTAAATTCTAACTAGTAGGTATAAATTTTTACTAAAATTTTGAAATACAGTATGTGAAAAGTAACACTTAATTAAATGTAATTTCAATCAAAACAGCTTTGGAAGATCAATCAGCGAGAACGAACTTTATTTTATTTTAGATTCCACTTACTTACTGTCTGAAATTCCGAAAATAAAATTTTTATATTATCGTTTTTTGGTGGTAAATAATATCAGATTACCCATATGTAATACATGGTTGAAATTGGATTTTTTATATGTTTTGAATGCCATTAAAATCCAATATTGCGGCCATAAGAAAATCAAAAGTTGACTATGAAAATTTTGGCATCTAGTTGGCGTAGAAATTTTTTGACACTGTGATCAGAAAACTGACGTCGAAAAATGTAAGAGTGCCAAGTTTCGTAAAATTTCCTTCAACAGTAAAAAAGTTATAAGAGGAAAATGAAAGTACACTTTTTCAGTTTTTCAGCGATATTTCAGGAACTGTGCAAGATATCGCGGATTTCGTTTCAGTATATTGAAAGGCACAAAAATGAGAAACTTTTATCCCATTTGACCAACTCTGTATATATTTCCGTTTAATAGATTCTAATAGTGGGCGTCGTAAAAGTGACCACCCTGTATATATTGACTCTAACGACTTGTTATAGTCTCTTAACTTATTCTTATCTAGTCATAGTTATCTATGACGATCATATTTATTGTCAATTTTATTGACGAGTATAGTAATCAAAACTTCGTTTTTGGAAAATGTGAAAGTTTTTTTTTTTCAAAATTGATACTGACATGAATTAAAATGTGTGAAACTAGTCTGTGTATGTTATCCTCACGCCGAATGTGAAATTAGTTTTTCGGGAAATGATCGAATTGTTAAGAAATATTGAAAGGACAAGTTTCGTAAAACAAAATTAGTTATTTATGGACATACTATATTTTTAAGATCAAAACTTTGCTTTTGAAAAAAAAAGGTATGAAAAAGTGTGAAATTTGTCTTTTGCACTGGATTTAGGAACTATTTTTCCGATTTTATATTAAATATAGAATCCAAAATTGTCCAAAAAAGAACAGTTAGCTAAAGAATTATGAATACGAAACTTGTATCTGTTCATTGAAAAATTGATATATTTATATATATATGTAGATTGACTCTAACGACTTGATATAGTCCCTTAACTTATTCTTATCTAGTCATAGTTATCTATGACAATCATATTTATTGTCAATTTTATTGACGAGTATAGTAATAAAAATCATGTAGATCATTTTTAAGATCAAAACTTCGTTTTTGGAAAATATTAAACGCAAAGTTTTTTTTTCAAAATTTATACAGACATGAGTCAAAATATGTGAAACTTGTGTGTATATGTTATTCTTATGCCAAATGTGAAATTAGTTTTCCGAAAAATTATCTAATTATTAAGAAATATACCAAACATTTTCCAAAAATAAAATCAGTTGATTATTGACGTATACTCATTCGTTAGCTGAAAATGAATATGAATAATATATTAGAATAACTTTAAGAAACGACAATTTTCCAAAAAACTAAATCAGTTGATTATGGACTATATTTTTCAGATCAAAACTTTGTTTTTAGAAAATCTTGAACTCTGTAACTTTTTTGAGATCTTATAAACAAGTCAGAAATAGAAATTACAACAAATGGAACTTTTTTTTTCAAAATTGGTCCAGACATGTATCAAAATATGTGAAACTTGTGTGGGTATGTTATTCTTATAAAAAATGTGAAATTAGTTTTCCGGAACATTATCTAATTATTAAGAAATATAGCATACATTTTCCAAAAATAAAATCAGTTGATTATTGATGTATACTCATTCGTTAGCTGAAAATGAATATGAATAACATTTCAGAATTACTTTAAGAAACGACAATTTGCCAAAACTAAAATCAGTTGATCATTGTTATTCTTATGCCGAATGTGAAATTAGTTTTCCGTAAAATGATCTAATTATTAAAAATTACAGAAACGACAATTTTGCACAAACAAAATCAGATGATTATCGACTTATACTTATTCGTTTGCTGAAAATTAATATGAATAAAATGTGAGATCAATTTTAAGAAACAAGTTTTCAAAAACAAAATCAGTTGAATATCGACTTGTACTTATTCGTTCCCTGAAAATAAATATGAATAAAATTTCAGAATAACTTTAAGAAACGACAATTTTCCAAAACTAAAATCAGTTGATTATTGTTATTCTTATGCCAAATGTGAAATTTGTTTTCCGTAAAATGATCTAATTATTAAAAATTACAGAAACGACAATTTTGCACAAGCAAAATCAGATGATTATCGACTTATACTTATTCGTTTGCTGAAAATTAATATGAATAAATTTAAGATCAATTTTAAGAAATGGCAATTTTCCAAAAACAAAATCAGTTGAATATCGACTTCTACTGAAAATGATTATGAATAAAATTAGTGTTTCAGCCGGAAGAGAGGTTTGCGAAAAAATGACGTTTTCGGGAAATAATTCCCGCCTAATATTTGACGTAGACTGAAGTACTTTATGTTTGTCCAAAATTTTATATTGTATTATTTGTATTTGTATTATAAAAAAATCGCAATTTCTGAAACATTAATTTTTGATTCGTCAAAGTAATAATAATAATAAATTTATTAACATGTGTGCCACCAAATATTGTTACATTATAATGTTATACTTACTATTATAGATTACTGAGTGGGTGTTATCGTCAAAGAAAGTAATACAAACTTAAAACTATAAACTTACAGTACATACAGAAAACAAAATCAAAATCACAGCAATACTCATCAATATCAAAATTACAAATTACACATGTAGATTCATATAAGGCTTAGGTATACTAATGATGATTATGAGCTGATTTGAGAAAAAGTCAAATGTTTGACTTGCAATGAAAAACAAAAAAGTTATTGAAAAAACCAAACTGAAAATTAGTATTTTTTCCGAATTTTGATGTTGCATAATATCAAGGCGTGTATGGTTGAAGCATGCCTTAATAAATTTGTAACACGTATTTTTCTGAATTATCTACTTTTTGAGAAATATGAAATCAAAATTTCGAAAATTTACATAAAATTACAAGTTACACATGTAGCTTCACATAAGGCTTAGGTATACTAATGATGATTCTGAGCTGATTTGAGAAAATGTCAAATGTTTGGATCAATTGATTTATAACTTGCAATGAAAACAAAAAGTTTTTGAAAAAACAAACTGAAAATTAGTATTTTTTCCGAATTTTGATGTTGCATATCAAGGCGTGTATGGTTGAAGCATGCCTTAATAAATTTGAAACACGTATTTTTCTGAATTATCTACTTTTTGATAAATATGATCTAAATATGATTTTTAATATCAAAATTTCGAAAATTTACATCTTTTAGCAAAACTCTTCCATTGTTTTGGTATTAGGTATACACATTTTTCAAAACGCTAAATCTGAAATATTTCCATCTTTTTGAGTTGGAAATCTGAATCTAAATACATATTTTTTCCCAATTTTTGTACTGGTAATTCCGAATAATATACTTATAGTATTGTTTTATGTATTGTAATGTAGTAATATAGGTCTGCACTAGTTACAGCTGAATGTTATCTACCAGTATAAATCGTGAACTATATCAAATTCAGTGTAGGCGTTGTAATCTGTGCTACTCTAAACTAGTTGGAATCAATTATCGGCACTATTTTATCTTAATTGAAGCTCTGCCCCATTTATGTAAGAGCCGCGTATAAAATTATATAGAATTGAACGGGCGATCAAATAAACGACAATAAATTAGATTACATTACAACAAGTTTTTCTGATGTTTAGAATTTCAAATGGCATCCGATTACTTAATTGTTATTGCGCACATGAATTATGCCGCTCTAAATAAAGTATGAATCGCCAGGAATTCCGCGCGCAATTATGCCGGGGAAAACTGCGGTTTTCTGCGGTTTTCTGCGGTGGTCACCGCATTTGGCCGGTGCGGTTTGCCCGTCCGACTTCCGGATCATCAGGTGTGCAGGTTTCAGGAAACGCTTTTACCTGAAACGCCGACGCGCCCACGAAGGGAATAAATATTTGCGCGGTAGGCTCAAACCAGTTTTAATGTATTGAAATCATATCCCCCCTCATTTACAATTAAAGATCGAACAGACGTAATTTACCATGTCTCGATGCACTAAAGTATGTGCCGTCGACTTATCTGTAAACCCCCCTGAATTAATAATCAATTTAATTAATTAAGACCGCTTATAATCTTATAAACATAACTTCCGCTGATTAAGATTCCTGTGTAATTAAATCGGTTCGATTATATGTGTGCGCCAGTTATAAATTACCGGGGAAAATTTAATTCCACACCCCATCAAAATACAAATCTCTTTATTGTAACGTTAAAAACGCGGCGATTTAGTGCGCGGATGAGGAGAACACTTGTATTTACCTTGAGTGAATCATTCCTCAAGAATTGACAAATCGTTTAAGAAAACACTTGCGCATTTTAAATACTAAAGCTGAAGTTTACAATACATATTTAGTTATGTTGTAAGGTGTGCAAACAAAGCTAAAGACTCTCGCGTCGACATTATTATCATTTCTTAATAATTAACAAGTGAATAACTCGCCGCTTGTGTCCTTTTGGTCGGGCACCTAAAAAACCAACAGACCTTTGTGTACCTAAATAAACATGAAATTAACACCCTTTGTCTGATCCTCCACGGCAATCCAGGCACGTCATTTCAGTCCTCGGTTAATATCCGTGTAGTTAACAAAAAAATATATAAAATTGCGCCAATGCCCAGGTTGTAATTATGGTGTTATGTTAACATCGCTTATTTAACACATCACCATATGTCCAGCAACACATATGTTCGCCTCGTAAATGCTTTAGGACGAATTTAAAGAGTAACGCACTTAAGAATATTAAGTAAGCATTACTGACGGTGAAATAATTAACAGCCTGAGAATTGAGCCAAAATTTAGGACTTTACAATAAAAACTGTATAATATTTTCCAGTTTCTGATTAGCCAAAATTTAGGACTTTACAATAAAAACTGTATAATATCTTCCAGTTTCTGATAAACAGGTTAACAAATAAATGCACTGATGACTTATAAAACGTTCAGTTTCCTTTTTTTTAAATTCTGAAATCTGAAATTCAAAAATCTGGAATTCTGAAATCTGAAATCCGAAATTTTATGTACTGTAAAGTTTGATCCAAATAGATAGGCGAGGTGCTTACATTAATAGTCACATGACCAATGAGCCCCAAACATCACCTCTCAACTTTCTAGGCTCAGCAGTTTTTGTACATCTGCTTTCAATTTTTGAATTCCAAATATCATCAAACTTTAAACATTTTTTTTTTCATTCCAAAACAAAAGCGTTTAATCCGAAATGAACGACAAAGATTGGATTTTAAATATAATCAAACTTAAAAAAAAACTAGCTTTTCATTCGAAATTTTTCCTAACATTTATAGTTAATAAATTTATAATTAAAATATTCTTTATGGTTTGTCTAAAAGTCAAAAAACCGTAAAACTTCACTTATTGAACTTTCCTTCAAATTTTTGAATGAAAACAAGCAAAATTTGAATGAAAAAATGTTAATCCAGGCAAAATTTTCAAGAGCGGTGGATTTTAAATATAATTAATCTTTAAAAAAACCTGCTTTGAGAACAATAATTCGAAAACAATAGCTTTTAATCCGAAATTTTTTGAACTGTAAAGTTTGATCCGAATGGATGGACTAGGAATTTATGTCAATGCTCGCATGACTAATGAGCGCCAAAAATCACCTCTCAACTTTCTAGGCTCAGCAGTTTTTGATACATTTGCTTTCAATTTTTGAATTTCAAATATAATCAATCTTTAAAACAACTATTTCGAGAACAATAATTCCAAAACAATAGCTTTTAATGCGAAATTTTAAGAACTGCAAAGTTTGATGGGCGAGGAGTTTACCTCAATGGTCGCATTACTAGGAACCCCCAAAAATGACCTCTTAACTTTCTAGTCTCAGAAGTTTTTGATACCTCTGCTTTCAAATTTTGAATTTAAAATATAATCAAACTTTACCTATTTTGAGTACAATAATTCGAAAACAATAGCGTTTAATCCAAAATTTTATGAACTGCAAAGTTTGATCCAAATGGATGGACCAGGAGTTTATATCAATGGTCGCATGACTAATGAGCCCCAAAAATTACCTCTCAACTTTCTAGGCTCATCAGTTTTCGATATATCTGCTTTCAAATTTTGAATTTCAAATATAATGAAACTTTAAAAAAACTTTTTGAGAACAATAATTCCAAAACAACAGCGTTTAATCCGAAATTTTATGAAGTGTAAAGTTTAATCCAAATGGATGGGCGAGGATTTTACGTCAATGATCTCATGACTAATGTATCCCAAAAATCACTCAAAACTTTCTAGGCTCAACAGTTTTCGATATATCTCCAGTTAAATTTTGAATTTCAAATATTATCAAACTTTAAGAAAACTATTTTGAAAAGAATAATTCCAAAGTAATAGCTTTTTACTCAGGTTTTTGAATTTCAACAAGTAAAATTTGAAAAACAAAAATTGAGAACATAAAAATTTCCCGGCAAAATTTCCAAGAGTGGTGGATCACTCCTAGGCGACGGTAATTAGCCATTGCTGCAGAAATAGGGCGTCATTAGATAAACCAAAGTTGGGTTTTTTTTTACAAAGTGTACGCATATTCAATAAAACTACAGTGTTTAGATGTAAACGCAGGAGTCCTTTAAAAGATCGGCCTTTTCATTACCGATGAAAATTGAACACAATGGATTTTTCACACTTTAATTTTTGAGAAATCTACAACTACAATTTTTGATAATTCAACAACTGCAATTTTTCATCAACATCAGCCTTTTCTTTAAAATTGAACACAATGGATTTTTCACACTTTATTTTTTGATAAATCTACAACTACAATTTTTGATAAATCAACAACTGCAAATTTCCATCAACATCCGCCTTTTCTTTAACGATGAAAATTGAACACAATGGATTTTTCACACTTTAATTTTTGGTAAATCTACAACTGCAATTTTTGATAAATCAACAACTTCAATTTTTGATAAATCAACAACTGCAATTTTTCATCAACATCAGCCTTTTCTTTAACGATGAAAATTGAATACAATGGATTTTTCACACTTTAATTTTTGATAAATCTACAACTACAATTTTTGATAATTCAACAACTGCAATTTTTCATCAACATCAGCCTTTTCTTTAAAATTGAACACAATGGATTTTTCACACTTTATTTTTTGATAAATCTACAACTACAATTTTTGATAAATCAACAACTGCAAATTTCCATCAACATCCGCCTTTTCTTTAACGATGAAAATTGAACACAATGGATTTTTCACACTTTAATTTTTGGTAAATCTACAACTGCAATTTTTGATAAATCAACAACTTCAATTTTTGATAAATCAACAACTGCAATTTTTCATCAACATCAGCCTTTTCTTTAACGATGAAAATTGAATACAATGGATTTTTCACACTTTAATTTTTGATAAATTTACAACTACAATTTTTGATAATTCAACAACTGCAATTTTTCATCAACATCAGCCTTTTCTTTAAAATTGAACACAATGGATTTTTCACACTTTATTTTTTTATAAATCTACAACTACAATTTTTGATAAATCAACAACTGCAAATTTCCATCAACATCCGCCTTTTCTTTAACGATGAAAATTGAACACAATGGATTTTTCACACTTTAATTTTTGGTAAATCTACAACTGCAATTTTTGATAAATCAACAACTTCAATTTTTGATAATTCAACAACTGCAATTTTTCATCAACATCAGCCTTTTCTTTAACGATGAAAATTGAATACAATGGATTTTTCACACTTTAATTTTTGAGAAATCTACAACTACAATTTTTGATAATTCAACAACTGCAATTTTTCATCAACATCAGCCTTTTCTTTAAAATTGAACACAATGGATTTTTCACACTTTATTTTTTGATAAATCTACAACTACAATTTTTGATAAATCAACAACTGCAAATTTCCATCAACATCCGCCTTTTCTTTAACGATGAAAATTGAACACAATGGATTTTTCACACTTTAATTTTTGGTAAATCTACAACTGCAATTTTTGATAAATCAACAACTTCAATTTTTGATAAATCAACAACTGCAATTTTTCATCAACATCAGCCTTTTCTTTAACGATGAAAATTGAATACAATGGATTTTTCACACTTTAATTTTTGATAAATCTACAACTACAATTTTTGATAATTCAACAACTGCAATTTTTCATCAACATCAGCCTTTTCTTTAAAATTGAACACAATGGATTTTTCTCACTTTATTTTTTGATAAATCTACAACTACAATTTTTGATAAATCAACAACTGCAAATTTCCATCAACATCCGCCTTTTCTTTAACGATGAAAATTGAACACAATGGATTTTTCACACTTTAATTTTTGGTAAATCTACAACTGCAATTTTTGATAAATCAACAACTACAATTTTTGATAATTCAACAACTGCAATTTTTCATCAACATCAGCCTTTTCTTTAAAATTGAACACAATGGATTTTTCACACTTTATTTTTTGATAAATCTACAACTACAATTTTTGATAAATCAACAACTGCAAATTTCCATCAACATCCGCATTTTCTTTAACGATGAAAATTGAACACAATGGATTTTTCACAATTTAATTTTTGGTAAATCTACAACTGCAATTTTTGATAAATCAACAACTACAATTTTTGATAAATCAACAACTGCAATTTTTCATCAACATCAGCCTTTTCTTTAACGATGAAAATTGAATACAATGGATTTTTCACACTTTAATTTTTGATAAATCTACAACTACAATTTTTGATAAATCAACAACTGCAATTTTCCATCAAGATCAGCCTTTTCTTTAACGATAAAAATTGAACACAATGGATTTTTCACACTTTAATTTTTGGTAAATCTACAACTGCAATTTTTGATAAATCAACAACTGCAATTTTTGATAAATCAACAACTGCAAATTTTGATAAATCAACAACTGCAAAGTTTGATAAAACAACAAATCAACTGTTTCGACATTGCCAGCAACGTGAAGAGTCTTGAAACTGCTGCCAATTTATTAAAAATTGATGACACAAAATCTTTTTTATCGCATTTAATATTTTTACATTTAACTTTTAATTATAATGAAAGAACTCTTTTGATAACTTCAAATTTTGAGAAATTTTATATTGATAACTTCAAATTTTGAGAAATTTTATAAAAATCAACGTCATTATAAATCTATTGTCGATGGTTTTATGGCAATTGCGATACTTGATGTTAGACATAAATCTATGGTCGATGGTTATATGGAAATTACATAATTGATGTTAGACAATTTATTATTATTTATTATTTATTAGACAATTTTTGATAAATCAACAACTGCAAAGTTTGATAAATCAACAAATCAACTGTTTCGACATTACCAACAACGTGAAGTCTTAAACCTGCAGCCGATTTATTAAAAATTGATGACATTAATAATGATTAATGATTAACTTTTAATGATGATGAAAACACTGTTTTTGATAATTTCAAATTTTGAGAAATTTTGTAAAAATCAACGCTCTTATAAATCTATGGTCGATGGTTTTATCGCAATTGAGACACTTGATGTTACACATAAATCTATGGTCGATTGTTTTATGGCAATTGCGACACTTGATGTTACACATAAATCTATGGTCGATGGTGTTATGGAAATTGCACAATTGATGTTAGACAATTTATAGCACTTCTAGGCTGATCTAGGCTATCTAGGCCGACGGGATTCGAACCTGCGACCATTTTAAGCTAGGGAAGGGCTATTACCTACCGCCGGCTTTTGGATAGTTTTAAATCTTTGAGCAAGTCAATGCAATGTTCTGCAATAAACGATATATACCATGAAGTGCCTAAGTTTAGGATTTTGCGAGAATTGCCACTTTTTCGTCGCGATTTTCAAAGCCGTATTAGTGTTAAAGCTGTGACTTTACTCGTGACTCTAAATGAAACAAACAAAACATTAGTTTTGAGTTAATATTCGGTCGTTCGGAAACAAGTGCAGTTTTAAACCTAACCTAACGTTACCTAATTTGTGCAATACGTTACCGATTTTGCGAAAATTTCAACTTTTGGTAGAGAACATTTTTCGTCAGCGATTTTCAAAGCGATATTAGGGTTAAAGCTACGATTGATATGCCTCTAAATGAAACAAACAAAACACCAGTTTTACGTTAATATTCAGTCGTTAGCAAACAAATGTTCTGTGTTTGAAATTTTTAAATTCTGTATTTTAAATAACCTTTTCTTAAATATTAAAGTAAGATTTTTTTTAATTATTTTTTTAATATCCATTTTATATCAATTTTCAAAATGGATAATAAAAAATTAATTTAAAAAAAATCTTTTAGCACTGTTTTAAAAAATCACGGCATTTTTTATTCCTAAATTATATTTAGGGTAGTTTTTAGTGATAATTATAGAGGACGTACCAACTTAATATTCGGTAATGACTCACTTCCTTTTGTTACCTAATGGTTACTTTTTACAAGAAATTAAAAAAAATAATAAAAAAAATCTTTTAGCACTCTTTTAAAAAAGCACGGCATTTTTTATTCCCAAATTATATTTAGGGTAGTTTTTAGTGATAATCATAGAGGACGTACCAACTTAATATTCGGTAATGATGCACTTCCTTTTGTTACCTAATAATTACTTTTTACAAGAAATTTATCTCTGTGCTTAGATCTGTCAACGGATTTTAAAATCAGGATTATCGCTAAACCTGTTTTTGGTGTTAAAATTATATTCCAACAGCGTTCATGCTTAAACTTTTTGGCACTCGCTGAGCTTTATGGGCAATATACCGACACAATCACTGTGACACATTTTTAATGTTTAGCCAGGTGAACTTTCGCGAACTTTAACATTGGATTACTAGCGGGATTGCTACTGGATTACTAATTCCAGCTGCAGGAGACTAAAATCCCTGAATATCGGTTTAAAATTTGTAATTAAAGTTGGAGAGAGGAAAATAGTTGTACCAGAGTTGGAACAACTGTAATAAAGGTTAGCAGCAAAAATAAACCGAAGGTTTCTGATAAACCGGTGAAAATTTCCTAAATAAGTGAGTAAAATATAAAATTAGTATTAGCAGAAAAGTCGCACTAAACTTGGATGTATCAAGATTCGCAGAAGAAATATCATTCGAAGATATGGGCATAACATTTTTAATAAGGGTTGGCAGTAGGTTTGCTAAAAATTTGTAAATAATTTAGTAGTAATAATACTAATAGTAGTAGTAAAGTTAACTTTACAAACATGGGTGCAAAATTTGTAATTAAGATTCGCAAAAAATATATAATTCGAGGATATGGGCATCAAAATTTTACTAAGTGTTGGCAGCAGGTTTGATAAAAAAATGTAAATAATTCAGTAGTAGTAATAGTAGTAAAGTCAACTTTACAAACATGGGTACAAAATTTGTAATTAAGATTCGCAGAAGATATATAATTCGAGGATATGGGCTTAAAATCTTTAATAAGGTTTGGCAGAAGGTTTGATAAAAAATTATAAATAAATTAGAAGTAGTAATACTAATAGTACTAATAATAGTAATAGTAAAGTTAACTTTACAAACTTGGGTCCAAATTTATAATTAAGATTCGCAGAAAAAATACAGATTTCAAAATTGACAAAGAAATTATGAAATTTGTTAGAAATCCGTTCTTGAGTACAAAAAAAAACATTGAAAACCGAATACAGATTTCAAAATTGACAAAAAATTATTAAATTTGTTGAAAATCCATCTAAGTTCGACGGGCATAATTTCTTGAATACAAAAAAAAAACTTTTAAAACCGATTACAGATTTCAAAATTGACAAAGGAATAATGATATTACTTAGAAATCCATTCTTTAGTCCAAAAAAACTTTGAAAACCGATTACAGATTTTAAAATTGTAAAAGAAATAATGAAATTACTTAGAAATAAATTCCTAAGACCTTCGAAAAGCGATTACAGATTTCAAAATTGACAAAGAAATATGCAATGAAATTTGTTAAAGTTCGACACTCAAAACTTTTTGAGTACAAAAAGAAACTTTTAAAACCGATTACAAACTTTAAAATTGACAAAGAGATATGTAATTAAATTTGTTAAAAATTCGACAGGCAAAACTTCTTGAGTACAAAATAAAACTTTAAAAACCGATTACAAACTTTAAAATTGACAAAGAGATATGTAATGAAATTTGTTAAAAATTCGACAGGCAAAACTTCTTGAGTACAAAGAATAAAACTTTTAATTTTTAAGCCGATTAAAAATTTTAAAATTGACTAAGAAATAATGAAATTTGTTAGAAGCCCGTGCTAGTTCGACGGGCAAAACTTTCTGGGAGATGTTCACAACTTATAATTCAACAGACGAAATTACCTTTTGTTAGAATTAGTCAAGCTAAGATTATTAGAAATCACTTTCAAGATGTATAGAAGATCATGTAGACAGATTCATGTGTGTTCATTTATACCTAATCCTTTTAATAAGTTAATACTTTTATGTAGTTATTTATACTTCCGTTGCCTATGAAAGAATTTGAGTATATTCAAGCGTGAAACTAATAAAATTTACAGATTTTAAAATTCACAAAGAAATGAGCCGTTGAAACCCAAAGTGGTGTAAGTCCTTTCTTTTTCGGATAAGTCCTCAAATATACATTTGATGTTTTTTCCTGTATATTTCTGGGCTTGAAAATAAAAATGAACACTGCTCTGGTTTTCAACAGCTCAAATAATGATTATTTCATAGTTAAAAATCTATTCTAGAGTGCAAAAATATTTTGAAAAAAGATTACAGATTTCAATTTTTTTAAAGAAATATGAAATGAAATTTGTTAAAAATTTGAAGTTCGACGGGCAAAATAAACTGTTTCTACTCTAATAATAATAATAATAATAATATGTTGTTATAGTTTCATCCATACTTAGTTAGAAATCCATTCTTGAGTGCAAACAAATTTTGAAAAAAGATTACCGATTTCAAAATTGTTACGAAATATGAAATAAAATTTGTTAAACATTTCAAGTTCGACGGGCAAAATAAACTGCTTCTACTCTAATAATAATAATACGTTGTTATAGTTTCATCCATTCTTAGTTAGAAATAAATTCTCGAAGACAAAAAAATTGAAAAAGTTTACAGATTTCAAAATTGTTAAAAGAATATGAGATGAAATTTGTTAAAAATTTCAAGTTCGACGGGCAAAATAAACTACTTCTACTCTAATAATAATAATAATAATAACAACAATAATAAGATGTTGTTATAGTTTCATCCATTCTTGAAATAATAATAATGTTCACCATTATTTACAAGATTATTCACTATCGAGCATTATTGTCTCAGGGTTTTTTAAGAGCACCCACATTAATTATTATCATTACCAAACTTCTAGAAGTGAACATGTAATTGTGTTTTATTCTAACTACAATGAACCAAATTTTAGCAAATTTAAAGGAAGCAGTAGCTTTTTCTATTAATGATTTAGTTTTGATTTATGGTAATTTTTTCATAATTTTTTCAACGTAATGATTATCAAAATTTTAGTAATCATAACTTATTTGGAATATTTGACGACTCGCATTTCCACTGTTTTTTCGAAAGTTTTCAGCAATTCACAATGTTCCTTGTTGCACTGATTTTTTTCTAAATACAATAAACCAAATTTTCGCAAATTGGAAGGCAGCAGAAGTTTTGTTTTTCCTATTAATGATTTAGTTTTGCTCGCATTTCGACTGTTATTGCAACTGTTATTTGTAATTTATAAATTTTGTGCAATTCACAATGTTTCCTTGATGCACTGATTTGTTCTTAATACAATGCACCAAATTTTCGTAAATTGGAAGGAAGCAGAAGTTTTGTTTTTTTTCTATTAATGATATAGTTTTGATTTATGGTAATGATATGATAATTTACGATTAATTTGAATTATGTTTGCTTTTTAATCAACAAAGTTCGGTTTCAATAGCAATCAAGTCCAGCATGTAACACTAGCAGAATAAGCGGCTAGCATCAGCCTGATAATGTATGAACCAAATTTTCACAAGTTGGAAGGAAGCAGAAGATTTGTTTTTCCTATTAATGATTTAGTTTCGATTTATGGTAATGATATGATAATTTACTATTAATTTGCATGCTTTTTAATCAACAATGTTCGCTTTCAATAGCAATCAAGTCCAGCATGTAACACTAGCAGAATAAGCGGCTAGCATCAGCCTGATAATGTATGAACCAAATTTTCACAAGTTGGAAGGAAGCAGAAGTTTTGTTTTTCTATTAATGATTTAGTTTTGATTTCTGGTATTGACAATTTACGATTATATTGCATGATGTTTGCTTTTTAATCAACAATGTTCGGTAGTTTCGATAGTAGAAAACAAAAAATTGAAAACTATTTTTTCAGAACTGTATGATTTACAAAAAAAATTCTAATATTTTCTATGCACATTTTTTTTTGAAACTGCGTGAAATTCTTGGGTCAAAGACTGTGAGCTATTTCATAACAAATTTCTTGAGTAGATACTGAAGAAACCAAAAAACTTTTGAACACCGGACTAAATTCAACATTTTTAGAAGTTCATTCAATTCTCAGCAAAATTTTGTGAGTACGAAAAAACTTTGAAAACCGATTACAGATTTCCAAATTGACAAAGAAATAATGACATTTGTTAGAAATCCGTTCTTGAGTACAAAAAAACATTCATTTATGGTATTGATAATTTACGATTATATTGCGTGATGTTTGCTTTTTAATCAACAAAGTTTCGGTTTCAATCGCAATCAAGTGCAGCATGTAACACCCGCAGAATAAGCGGTTAGATCAGCCTGATATGGTATGAATCAAATTTTCACAAGTTGGAAGGAAGCAGAAGTTTCGTTTTTGCTATTAATGATTTAGTTTTGATTTATGGTAATGATATGATAATTTACGATTAATTTGCAAAATTTCTTGAGTACGAAAAACTTTGAAAACCGATTACAGATTTCTAAATTGACAAAGAAATAATGACATTTGTTAGAAATTCACTCATGGTACAAAAAAACATTGATCTAGGGTATTGATAATTTACGATTATATTGCGTAATGTTTGCTTTTTAATCAACAATATTTCGGTTTCAATCTCAATCAAGTGCAGCATGTAACACTCTTAGAATAAGCGGCTAGAATCAGCCTGATAGGGTATGAATCAAATTTTCACAAGTTGGAAGGAAGCAGAAGTTTGGTTTTTCCTAGTAATGAATTAGTTTCGATTTATGGTAATGATATGATAATTTACGATTAATTTGAATTATGTTTGCTTTTTAATCAACAATGTTTGGTTTCAATCGCAATCAAGTGCAGCCCGCAGAATAAACGGCTAGAATCAGCCTTATAGGGTATGAATCAAATTTTCACAAGTTGTAAAGAAGCAAAAGTTTCGTTTTTTCTATTAATGATTTAGTTTTGATTTATGGTAATGATATGATAATTTACGATTAATTTGCACGATGTTTGCTTTTTAATCAACAATGTTCGATGTCAATCGCTATCAAGTGCAGCATCAAAAATTCTAATAAAATTTTCACAAGTTGGGAGGAAGCCGTTTTTTCAATTAATGCTTTTAGTTTTTGCTTGCGATAATTTAGGATTGAATTAAATGATTTGGTTTTTAATTTCACTGAAATTGATAAAAAGAATGTATAAAACAAAATGTTAAACCCCTGGTGGAGTTGCCGGAGTTACTGTTTTGGCTCTATTCAGATTAGTTGGTCCAGTGCTTAGGTGTTGGAGTATTGAGTAGGGAGTAGTGGTGTTTGTCCAAAAAGCGGGAATTCTTTGCGGTGAAGATTGAAATTAGCATGAGAGCTGCTGTTGTTTGTATGAGGGATGTGATCGGGGTGTGTTGGTGTTTGCTCTTTCGGTTGTTGAGTCGAGTAGGCTTATCGGTGAAGTGGTGGTGTTTGGGTTTGAAGTGATGGAGCAACTTTTGCGTCCGAAGCGTTCCGTGGGGTTGGGAGGGTGGAGGGTTTTTTGGTCCGGCATTGGTCTTGGGGTTGTTTCAGCGGTTCGCGGAAAAAGTTGAGAACAAACACAGGTGGACATTGGCGATCGCGAGATGAATGGGTTAAAATGCAGCCTGACCGGTCGGGGCCCGTGGCAGGTCCCCTAGGGGGAAGGCCCTTTTGCCGGCGGCTCTGTCCATTGTCGGACAGCACGTGCCCAATGTCCATATCACGTGGCATTTCGGAACCCCTATAATGCAAATGAGCAACAAGTGGCCCAGACTCACCGGTAATAAGGGAAGGCCTGGGGCATGTGCAGGTCCATGGGGGCAGCCGTGTGGTGAGCGGTGCCGTATCCGTGGTGGTCGGTGGTCTGCATCATGGTGCCGGCGGCGGCGGCGGCGGCCGCTGCTGCCGCCGTGTGGTGATGGCCCAGCACAGCCGCCCAGGGCGAGGACGCGAACCCTCCCGGATGATCCAGCTCGAGGCCGCAGATAGCACTTACTAGTGTACAAACTACCACTTCACTCACCACTGCATGTTAACTCCTACTCACTGCTTACACGTGTGGCGGCGAGAGCGGACACTCGGCCATTGATCGCGCGGATGCTGAATGACTGAAAGAGTTACCGGAGGCGGAGTTCGAGACCCGCGTGCGTGGCCCGCGGTCACGTGACGTAACGGGCGTCTCTTTGTCGTTCTGGCCCACCCTCAATCGCAGCCGCGTACTCCCACTCAAGGCGGCACAGCCACCGAGCCACCGACTCGCGATCCCACGCTGCACACCTGGCTCCTCGCTCTCTCTACTCCGAACCTCGGCTAGCGCCTCGAATTCTGTCGTACCGCACCCAACACCCTCAGTCCCAGTGGCGACTAATCCCGCTAGCCTTACCCTTCGCGTTCTAATTGCCGATTATTGGAACGTCCACCTCCCAATTAGCATAATTTATCTTATTCGACTCCCAATACACCCCCGCGATTCGCGCGACACCCCCACGCTAGCGCATATGCGCCCCGCTTTAAAATTCGGGGAAGAATAGCAATTACCAAAATCTGATCATATGTGCCGAGTCAAAGCCAGCAGGGGCGCCGCAGGACACCCCCTAAAAACAAGCCTAGTGGTCATATAAAATCCCCCATCTAATGACCGTAAATTGGTTTCTAATGCGAGATTATTATATTTTCAAATTTGATTTATGCATTTACATCCCATACTACACCACGTCACATCTGCAATAAATTACCGCTCTTTTTAATATTCCAACTTTTATCTGCCTCCATATCAAAACACAATTTCCACTACTTTTACGTTATTTTACAACTTACACGTGTTACACACCTACATCGCACGCCATTCCACGCGGGATTTATTACTATACTTACTTGCCCAGCTCAAAATTTAATATACCCAAACTATACATGTGTACAAATTATACCCTAACAACCAGATTTCCTAATGACCGCAACTCCACATCCCACAACCAAATTACACCAATATCAATATGTGCCTAACACACCAATTACACGACCAACACCGGGACACAGAACCATCACGTCTCATGCCCATGCCACCCTACACATCTTACATTAATAATCATTACCACGTTTTACAACTTTACGTACACTTTAAACTTTTAAATTCATAGATTTCTTACTCTACGCTGCGACAATGCTATCGCTATGGGCATTTATGGGCAAACTAAATGTGCCGACGCGGTGGTTTTGGCGGTAGCCCTTGTTTGCTATTGTTAGGACAGTTTCTTTATAGGACTCTTTAATCTGCCGCCGGCGTCGGTTCGGCATACAGTTATAGATTCTGGGTAGTTTTTGGCCGTTCTCAGTTGTTTGGCGACTAAATAATAACAAATATGTTCAGGCGTCGTGACGGCCGGAAAAAAATTCTGATAAAAAATTAATTAAAGCGAACCTAACGCTACAAACCTATCTGTTTTAATCATCTGTCATGTAAATTCTACGATGTTCAAAAGAATATTGAAGGTATATTAGAAAATTCAAAGAAATTGGAATAGCATACAAATAAATCATGGAAAATATAGACAACTGAAAAAATCCTTAAGGCATAACAGAAAAAAATGAGGAAATTCTACATTATTATATACATTTTTAGAAAGCAAATGATAACTTGCATGGAAATGCGACAATCGTCTTTACTTCTTCAGAAACGCGAATTCAGAAGAAAATCAGCCTGATGAGAATGACATGGTTGTTATGTTGGAAAATGTTGAAAGTGCCCATAGTCGTGGCATTGTCACAGCGTGGCGTAATAAATCTGTGAATCTGAATTTCTTATGCGACGCAACGTTACGCTGTGATAATGCTATGGCTATGGGCATTTTCAACATTTTCCAACATAACAACCATGTCATTGAACCATGTAGTTGTCATCAGGCTAATTTTCTTCTGAATTCGCGTTTCTGTAGAAGTAAAGACGATTGTCGAATTTCCATGATTCACAAGTTAACATTACTTTATAAAAATGTATATAATAATGTAGAATTTCCACATTTTTTCTGTTATGGCTTAATGATTTTTTCAATTGTCTATATTTTCCATGATTTCTTTGTATGCTATTCCAATTTCTTTGAATTTTCTAATATACCTTCAACAATCTTTTGAAAATCGTAAAATCTACATGACTACTTTATACGGTAATTTTTCAGATTTACCCCTTAAATTTACTCAATACAGTAGAAATTTCACAATTTTTCTGTTATGCCTTCTTCAACTTTTTTTCAATACGCCAGAATTTCCATGATTCACAAGTTAACATTTGCTTTCTAAAAATGTATATAATAATGTAGAATTTCCACATTTTTTCTGGTATGCCTTAAGGATTTTCTCAATTGTCTATATTTTCCATGATTTCTTGGTATGCTATTCCCATTTCTTTGAATTTTCTAATATACCTTCAACATTCTTTTGAAAATCGTAAAATTTACATGACTTCTTTATACAATTCAAAGAACTTGTGAATCGTGGAAATTCTGGCGTATTGAAAAAAGTTGAAGAAGACATAACAGAAAAATTGTGGAAATTCTACTGTATTGAATAAATTTAAGGGGTAAATCTGACAAATGACCATTTACCCCTTAAATTTATTCAATACAGTAGAATTTCCACAATTTTTCTGTCGTGTCTTCTTCAACTTTTTTTCAATACGCCAGAATTTCCATAATTCACAAGTTAACATTTGCTTTCTAAAAATGTATATAATAATGTAGAATTTCCACATTTTTTCTGTTATGCCTTAAGGATTTTTTTAATTGTCTACGTTTCCTTAAGGATTTTTTCAATTGTCTATATTTTCCATGATTTATTTGTATGCTATTCCAATTTCTTTGAATTTTCTGATGTACCTTCAACATTCTTTTCAAAATCGTAGAATTTACATGACTTCTTTATACGGGCATTTTTCAGATTTACCCCCTTAAATTTATTCAATACAGTAGAATTTCCTCAATTTTTCTGTTATGTCTTGCCAAAATTTCCATGATTTTTATTTCCACTGTTCTAATTTTTATTATTTTTTATATTCCTTCCGATTTTTATAAAATTTTAATGAAGAATTTACATGCCTTCTTTATACGCTATTCGAATTTCCATGATTTTTCAGATAAACTTTCGGGAAATGTATTTGAAACTGTAAAAGTTCCATGATTTCTTCATGTACTATTCGAATTTCCATGATTTTTCAGGATATTTTTTGAAACTTTTATATAGTTTGAGATTATTTGACTGAAAATTAAAAATATGAGCCTTTCTCGCTCATAAAATATTGGTATGTATGTGTGCATAATTTTCTTATGAAGAAAAAGCGTTTCTGAAGAAGTAAGAAGGATTGTTAAATTTCCATGATTCACAGGTTAACATTTGCTTTCTAAAAATGTATACAGTAAAGTAGAATTTCCACATTTTTTCTGTTATGCCTTAAGGATTCTTTCAATTGTCTATATTTTCTATGATTTCTTTGTATGCTATTCCAATTTCTTTGAATTTTCTAATATACCTTCAACATTCTTTTGAAAATCGTAGAATTTACATGGCTTCTTTATACGATCATTTTTCTGATTTACCCCCTTAAATTTATTCAATACAGTAGAATTTCATCAATTGCCAAATGTCTTGCCAAAATTTCCATGATTTTTATATCTACTGTTCTAATTTTTATGATTTTTTTATATTCCTTCAGATTTTTATAAAAATTTAATGAAGAATTTACATGTCTTCTTTATACGCTATTCAAATTTCCATGATTTTTCAGATAAGCTTTCGGGAAATGTATTTGAAACTGTAAAAGTTGCTTCATGTACTATTCAAATATCTATGATTTTTCAGGAATATTTTTGAAACTTTTATATAGTTTGAGAATTATTGGCTGAAAATTAAAAATATAAGCCTTTCTCGCTTTCTGTTCTGAATTCGCGTTTCTGAAGAGGTTAGAAGGATTGTCAAATTTCCATGATTCTCAAGTTAACATTTGTTTTCTAAATCTAAAAATGTATATAATAATATGTATATAAAAATGTAGAATTTCCACTTTTTTTTTGTTATGCCTTAAGGATGTTTTCAATTGTCTATATTTTCCATGATTTTTTTCTATGCTATTTCAATTTCTTTGAATTGTATAAAGAAGTCATGTAAATTCAACGATTTTCAAAAGAATGTTGAAGGTATATTAGAAAATTCAAAGAAATTAGAATAGCATACAAAGAAATCATGGAAAATATAGACAATTGAAAAAATCCTTAAGGCATAACAGAAAAAATGTGGAAATTCTGTGGAAAAATGTGCTATTCCAATTTCTTTGAATTTTCTAATATACCGTCAACATTCTTTTGAAAATCGTAGAATTTACATGACTTCTTTGTACGATCATTTTTCAGATTTACCCCCTTAAATTTATTCAATACAGTAGAATTTCCTCAATTGCCAAATGTCTTGCCAAAATTTTAATGAATAATTTACATGCCTTCTTTATACGCTATTCGAATTTCCATGATTTTTCAGATAAACTTTCGGGAAATGTATTTGAAACTGTAAAAGTTCCATGATTTCTTCATGTACTATTCGAATTTCCATGATTTTTCAGGTTTTTGTTTTTAAACTTTTATATAGTTTGAGAATTTTTGACTGAAAATTAAAAATATGAGCCTTTCTCGCTCATAAAATATTGGTATGTATGTGTACATCATTTTCTTCTGAAGAAAAAGCGTTTCTGAAGAAGTAAGAAAGATTGTTAAATTTCCATGATTCACAGGTTAACATTTGCTTTCTAAAAATGTATACAATAATGTAGAATTTCCACATTTTGTCTGTTATGTCTTAAGTATTTTTATAATTGTCTATATTTTCCATGATTTCTTTGTATGCTATTCCCATTTCTTTGAATTTTCTAATATACCTTCAACATTCTTTTGAAAATCGTTGAATTTAGATGACTTCTTTATACAATTCAAAGAAATTGGAATAGCATAGAAAATAATCATGGAAAATGTAGACAATTAAAAAAATCCTTAAGGCATAACAGAAAAAATGTGGAAATTCTACATTATTATATACATTTTTAGAAAGCAAATGTTAACTTGTGAATTTCTTTCTCCATCTTCTCCAATTTCTTTGAATTTTCTAATATACCTTCAACATTCTTTTGAAAATCGTAGAATTTACATGACTACTTTATACGCTGATTTTTCCGATTTACCCCCTTAAATTTATTCAATAGAGTAGAATTTCCACAACTTTTTTGTTATGTCTTCTTCAACTTTTTTTCAATACGCCAGAATTTCCATGATTTTTTTATCTGCTATTAAATTTTTTACGATTTTTTTTATATTCCTTTTTTGATTTTTTTTTTAATTTTAACGAAGAATTTACTTTAAACTTATGGTCGTTTGTTCGATTCTTACTAAACTGGAGTAAGAATCGAACAAACTAATTAATTTTCAGTCAAAAATTCTCAGTACATGAAGAAATTATGGAACTTTTACAGTTTCAAAGACATTTCCAGAAAGCTTAACTGAAAAATCGTGGAAATTCGAATAGCGTATAAAGGCATTAATACGATATTCGAATTTCCACGATTTTTCAGATAAGCTTTCTGGAAATGTATTTGAAACTGTAAAAGTTCCATAATTTCTTCATGTACTTCATTAGAATTTCCATGATTTTTCAGGAATTTTTTTGAAACTTTAATATAGTTTGTTGAATTGTTGACTGAAAATTAAAAATATAAGCCTTTCTCGCTCATAAAATATTGGTATGTATGTGTACACGAAAACATAGTGAACAGTTCATTTTGAAGTTTTCCCGAGGTAAGCCTCGAAATTTGCAATTAAATTATTTTTGGATGACTATTAGATTATAAAAAAAAAGATCAATTAGATATTATTGAAAAATCATTCGTTTGTTCGATTCTTACTCCAGTTTGGTAATAAATGAAAAAACAACCAAAAGTTTGAGAGTCAAAGACGGAAACGAAATCATAATTACAACTGGTAGCGAAAATGGCTGAAGTAAAAAAATAAATATTGGCTGAAACAAAAAAAAAAAAACAGAATTCACTACCTGGTACTTTAAACTACTGTTAAAATGTTGAAATACTAATAAAACAAAACATTATGGAATGAGAATGAAACCAAAACCATGATCACATCTTATAACGTACGGTTTAAAACTTACAGTGTTATTGATAAAAAAATAAGCCGCGGTTCAACGGTGGTTAAATCCCTTTGTAAACCACTGCTAAACCACAACTAAACCACGGTTTAAATTTTTATGAATAACGCCGCAAGTCTCTAATTTAATTGCAAATTTCGAAAGGACTCATCTCCGAAAATTAAAATTTTTCAGGAACCCGAAAAGACTGAATTTCTGTTTAGCTTTTCTGAGCAGTTTTTTTTTTGTAAAATTACTCTTTCGACACTATAAAAACCAAATATGAGCCTCATAAAATATTGGTATGTATGTGTAAACGAAAACAGAGCGAACAGTTCATTGATCAGAGATGAGCTCTTTTCGAAATTTGCAATTCATTTATTTTTGGATGACTATTAGAATATAAAAAAATATTGATCAATTAGATGTTATTGAAAAATAATTCGTTATACTTTAAACTATGGTGAAAATGTTAAAATACTAATAAAACAAAACATTCTGGAATAAGAATGGAACCAAAACCATGATCACATCTTCTATCTAACTGTTTAAAACTTACAGTGTTATTCATAAAAAATGAAGCCGCGGTTTAACGGTGGTTTAATCTTAGTAATCCCTTTGTGAAACACCGCTAAAACACCGCTAAACCACGGTTTAAATTTTTATGAATAACGCTGTAAGTCTGTAATTGAATTGCAAATTTCAAAGTGTTTATCAAAGGGTTAAGAGACCCGAAAACACTGAATTTCTGTTTGACTTTTCTGTGAAGTTTTTCTTTTGAAATTACTCGTTCGCAACAATGAAAACCAAATATGAGCCTTTAACACTAAAAGATCGGTCTATATGTGTACATGAAAAAAAAATCGAAAAAGTTCATTTTGAATCCTTCCCGAGCTAAGCCTTTTTTCGAAATTTGCAATTCAATTATTTTTGGATTAGAATATATAAAAAAAAACAATATTGATCTACCAGATATTATTGAAAATCAGTTTATTGTAGTTTTTTCCATAAGTGATAATGATTAACATTGGAGGCTAATGACTGATAATCTAAAAATGTAAACACGTCCTGGAATGCGAATTGAACCAATGACTGTAAGTGTGCGGTCTTTTCTAGCTATTAATTTATAAAAATCGCAAACTAAAAGGCATGGCTTTAACATCTGTGCGACTTCGTTCTTGAATTTGAGCGTTAAAACTGCTGGGAGAAAATTGTTTTCAAGTCTCCAGGCACATTATTCCCTCATTCTCGCCACTTCGGACTTCACTGAATGTATTTTTCCTTGCCAACAAATCGCATCCCCTGTGGGATCGAGCTCCGAGCCCCGATCATCGGGCGGCCCAAGGCGGCGAGGATTTTAAACCCATTCTAGCTGGATAATAAATGTTTTAAGTAATGCATTCGATAACGAAAGTCCTTAATAATGCATAAGTCGGGCGTAATAGACATAATTGTGTTGCGCGATATTTGAGCGCGCAGCTTTTAAATATCGGTATTCAGAGAGGCGCACCAATTAACAGCTTCACATTTCAGTAGCGTTTTAGCGCATGATTTATAGCTTTAATAGTCGTAAAATTTGAATTTTATTTGTATTTGAATTCCTGCTCTAAATTCGGGAGTAATCCCGGTAGGAACTCCTGAAGAGGGACGGCGGCTTGTATTGTCGAAAGGGAGACCCTCGCGTCATAAAATATTCGCAATAGGTAATACGTATAGGCGCGCATTGGAATTCGAGTTTTAATCCTGATTGTGATACGGACGCGCACGTTTATTACCATCGCAGAATTCTGAGGGCGTAATAAATATGAAAACTTCGATGTTGTGTAATATTTATTCGGGCAAATTCGAGTTTTAGTAATAACTTATTTAGCCCGCAGTCGTAAAAGCTCTACCAGGCATTATGAAATGTTAAAGGGGACGCTGATGCATAAATAATCTCCACGTAATAAATACATATGAAGAATGGCAAATTTCGCCTATGAATGCGGTTGTAGATATCAGCGGGGATTGCTGTAAGTTATTAGCGATGATTACTTTATGAAGACAATTAAGTGATATCTATATAAATGGATGTAGATACATCTGTATTCACAGAGTGCACTCCTTAAGAATACAAGTCACGCAGTATGCTCGATTCATATTTTGGAAAAGTGAATGAAAGGAGTATTGTATAAATAACTCAACTCAGGTTGCTGTACGTTTACGTGCTTTATGGCCGTAGACATCAAGATAGTAACCCTGTTTCCTGTGTCCAACTCATTTAAAAAGCCTTCCGTGAGTCCCGACGTTCTCATACACGACGTTTATTTTAGATTCCCCCAAAAAAAAAAATATACTACCGAGATAAAGACGCGACCGGCAGATATCTTTACAAAAAACCGAGCACTGGGGGTTGGTCAAATTAAAATTCATCCAGATATCATCTGTGTTTCTGGAGGTGTTAGGTGCCACCCGATCTCTCCTGAAACGGACGAACGCGACGCCAACGCGGATTAATTAGCGATCAATCATCATTACTGGCAACGCTTGCCCCACTGAATTGGAAATGTAAAACAGCCGCTTCGGCCGGGACCGAAGTTTCCAATATTGTAAATGTGAGTCAGGTAGTAATTACTATGTATGCAAGCATTGAGGCACCACTTGTAAATTATTACTCACTGGGGTCAATGCTGCACATCCAAATACCGCAATTAGAGAACTCGGCCGAATACTTACGATTCTATTGCTCTCTCTCGGCACCAAGAAATCCGATTTAAATTCGACGGGACGCCCATTCGAAACTTTGTCATTTAAATACTTTCTTGTAATTTCTTTTTCATCCGAATTATAGAACAATTAAAATCATTGCCCACGTTCCATTCCGCACATTTATTTACCTACGCTCTAATGAACTGGAACATATTATTCACCCCAACCCAACCCAACCTAACATAGCCCTTATTACCTTGACAACTGTAAAATTTAAAAAAAAAAACACTCTTACAATTTTATTTAATAAAGAAATACAAAGGAAGATATCATTACTAAAGATCGGATTATAGGCACTTATAAGTCTTAAAATAGAAAGCCCAATAGACAGCACAAATGATTAAAATAGTCAAAAATAGGCAGTAATAATATTGTATAGGCATATACAGGTTTATTGCATAAACTATAAGAAAACAAAAACATACTGCCATTTAAAATAGGAACAATAAAACACTTGGTTGACATTTCACAGTATATATAGAAGTACTCTACAATTTAAAATGCCATTTAAAATACTAGAGCAGTCAAAGAACCTATTATTTCTACTGCATCCTCTACAGCAGGGGTCTCCAAACTTTTTAGCCCGAGGGCCACACTGACTCCTCCACTAAGTCCCAAGGGCCTTAGGTAGCTCATCATATCAACGTACTGTAGTTTTGAATTACCAGCAAATTTTCGTTCAGGAAGCCTAGGGTTAGCTTTCGTGTGGCTCTTGAAATTGCAAAACGTGGAAAACCATTCACCGATGGAGAAATGATCAAAGAATGCATAATTGCAGCAGCCGAAGAAATGTGCCCTGAACAGGTAAATTTATTAAAAACTGTCAGTATGTCAGCAAACACTGTGGCTCGAAGGGTAGAAAACATCGCTGAAAATATATCCTCTCAACTGTTCGACAAAAATGGACATGTTGAGTGGTTTTCTTTGGCCTTGGATGAGTCAACGGATGTGTCAGATACTGCTCAGGTGTTGATTTATATTCGAGGAGTAGATAAAAGCTATGAAGTGCATGAAGAACTTCTTGATATGTATAGTATTCATGGCACAACTACTGGTACAGATATTTTTAAAGGAGTTGAAATGGCCATTAATCTAAAGAACCTTCGATGGAAAAACTTGAAATGTATTACAACTGATGGAGGCAAAAACATGAGTGGGAAAGATAAAGGAGTGATCGCTCTTGTGTCAAAGGCTGTAGAAAATGACGGTGGTTCAAAACCATTAATCTTACATTGTATCATTCATCAACAGTCTTTGTGCGGAAAATGTTTGGATATGTCTGAAGTTCTGAAACCAGTCATATCAACTGTTAATTTTATCAGATCTTTTGGGCTGAATCACCGACAATTCCGACAATTTATTGAAGAGATTGGAGAAAATGACTTACGTTATCATACTGCCGTACGTTGGCTCAGTTGTGGGAAAGTCCTTCAGCGCTTTTTTGAACATCGAGCAGTGATCGAAATTTTTTTGAATGAAAAGCATCGCCCTCTTACTGAATTACAAAACAACGCATGGCTGTGGAAGTTAGCATTCTATGTTGATTTGACAAAACATGTGAACGAACTGAATTTGAGATTGCAAGGAGAAAACCAGCATCTTCCTGATTTATACACTAATATCAAATCATTCCGGAAGAAATTGATACTGTTTCAATCACAACTACGAAGTAAATGTTTTTCACATTTTAAAACATGTGAAATATTCAGCCACACCACTGAGACTGAGTTTCCTATCGATTTTGCAATCGAAACTTTGAGTGCATTGAAAATAAATTTTGATACTCGTTTCTCGGACTTTGATGCCATTGCGAATCAAATTAAGATTTTTCAGACTCTTTTTGATACTGACATTGAAACCCTAGCCCCGGAACTTCAAATGGAAATGATTGATCTACAGTGCAGTGATATAATTAAGAACAAATATCAAAACTCATCTTTGTTGGAATTTTATAAGAGTCTTCCACTGACACAATTTGATAATTTGCATAAATTTGCTCGTGGGCTGTTTTCTGTTTTTGGTACTACTTATTTGTGTGAGAAGACCTTCTCCAAAATGAAGTACACAAAAAATGTTTACAGATCTAAATTAACTGATGAGCATCTTAAATCTCTTTTAATAATTGGTACAAGTAAAATTAGTCCACAACTACAAACTATTGTCAGTGGAAAATCTCAATTACATAAATCTCATTAGTATTTCATATGTCATTATGCTTGTTATAAGTTATGTTTTTATTTAAAATGTATAAAATGTTAGTTGGATTCATTTACATAATTTGTTAGTTATTATATACTGAAGTTAAATTTTCTGCATATTATACATGTTTTTATTTTTTATTTTTTGTATTTAGTTTTTGTGAATCTGATTTTATATTATATTTATTTGTATATTGACGAATGTAAAACATGCTGCTGTTATAACATGACATAAATTACTACTACTACTACTACTACTACATGTCTTTACTCATTACAATTCTGTGTTTCTTTATCCAACTTATCACAAAAACAATAACAATAAGCCTACAACAATGTTATGAGTAGTTAGCCCATAACCAAATCAATGTAGATGTCATATTAATAATTATTCAACATAAAATTAGAATACTTCAGTAAACTAAATTTAATTTGCTATAAAATATATGTTCTCTAAAAGGAGTTTTCAAGTATGCTAGGTCTCCGCGGGCCGGACAAAATCTGTACGCGGGCCGGATGTGGCCCTCGGGCCGTAGTTTGGAGACCCCTGCTCTACAGGATCTCAGACTCGCTATTTTCAATTTAGTTATTTATTTATTTATCCACGGGAAGACCTCCCAATATACAATAAATATACATAATTAACAAAATAATCAATATTTACAATTTTGTTTGAGAAATAATTTTAGTTGTGATGTAGACATAAAAAAAAAACAATCCGCTCATTGAGGTTGTTGCAGCGCCGGAGCACACCATTCATCCCCAGGCAGTGACCGCATGTTGTCTTGTGGCATGTAAATTTAAACTTGTTCGTGTAACGCAAACTTCTCGGCGGACAAGCAATTTTAACAAACTCCAACAAATCTGGACAATCAATGTTATGTTACGAATTAACATATTATAATGTTAAACTAAATTAGGCGCTATGAAGTTTTTCCCCAAACCAATCTTTTGAAATCAGCTGCAGAACTGTAAAAATATAACTGTTTCTTGGACTGTCATGCTCTAAACGAGTGTAGGCGATTTAAACCCTCTGTACTTAATCAAAATTTTAAATTTAAAAGAAGTTTGCGTTACACGAGAACTTCTCGGCGGACAAGCAATTTTAACCAACTCCAACAAATCTAGGCAATCAATGTTATGTTACGAATTAACATATTATAATGTTTAACTTTATAAGCTAAATTAAGCGCTATCAAGTTTTCCCCCAAACCAATCAACTTTTGAAATCAGCTGCAGAACTGTAAAAATATATCTTTTTCTTGACTGTCATGCTCGATACGAGTGTAGGCGATTTAAAATCTATAACAACCCTCTGTACTTTATCAAAATTTTAAATTTAAAACCTTTTTTAGCCACATTTGTGTTTCTTTTAATATAAATTTCGCCATTCTAAAGAAAACAAGTTTTCACCAACGGTGTGGAAATGAAAAGGTCTCAATTCATTTAGTATTTAAGTTAATAAGTTAAAATATATTTCAAGCATTTAAAAATTCTATGTGTCAGTTCTGTGTGATAGAATCCTCTCTTATACTTTCTCTGCACTATATTATTAGGAAAATTTTGATAAAGTACAGAGGGTTAACGATGAGGTGGAGCTTGTGTTTTTTGTGAAAAAAGTGTTTCGTATTTTATTTTCTACAGTACTTTTACAAGCTCCACCTCATCGTTAACCCTCTGTACTTTATCAACATTTTCCTGATAATATAATTCAGAGAAAGTATAAGAGAGAGCTCGAAATCAAGTGCTCGTTTTTTTGCAAATATGGCAAAAATAGGCAAATGATGAACACAAAGACGTAAATATGATTTTTTTTAATATTTGTTTTCGAGCAATTTTCACCAGATCGGCAAAAGTAGGCAAATATGACTCACAAAAAGACATTAATACGAAGTTTTTCTTATAAAACAGCTGAATTGGGCAAAATTTTGCAAATACAGCTTAAAATGTAGAAAAAATTACGAAAGATGGTTCTGTATTGCCAATTAGGCATTTAGCCCACAATCCGCTCCTTAATAATTACTATTATTTAGCTTACTGGTGATTTCAGTTGCTATGTTGAATTACCTTAAAGCCCTAATACCTTCTATGAAAATTGCCTAAAACAACCCTCTGTAGAAAATAAAATACGGAACACCTTTTTCACAAAATAACATCTATTTACTAAATGCACATTTCGGCCGCAATGCAGCCATCTTCAGTAGCAGTACAGTACTGTATAGCTACTGAAAATTGCAATACTCTGTATTGCAATACAGTACTGTGTTACTACTGAAGATGGCTGTATTGTGGCCGAAATGTGCATTTAGTAAATAAATGTTTTTTTGTGAAAAAGGTGTTTCGTATTTTATTTTCTACAATACTTTCACAGGCTCCACCTCATCGTTAACCCTCTGTACTTTATGAAAATTTTCCTGATAATATAATTCAGAGAAAGTATAAGGGAGTGCTCGAAGTTAAGTGCTCGATTTTTTTTGGAAATATGGCAAAAATGGGCAAATGACGAACACAAAATCGTAAATATGATTTGTTTTTATAATTGTTTTCGAGCAATTTTCACCAAATCGGCAAAAGTAGGCAAATATGACTTACAAAAAGACATTAATACGAAGTTTTTTCTTACAAAACAGCTGAATTGGGCAAAATTTTGCAAATACAGCTTAAAATGTAGAAAAAATGACGAAAGATGGTTCTGTGTTACCCATTAGGCATTTAGCCTACAATCCGCTCCTTAATAATTACTATTATTTAGCTTACTGGTGACCTATTTCAGTTGCTATGTTGAATTACCTTAAAGCCCTAATACCTTCTATGAAATTTGCCCATTGATAATTGCCTATGACGTTTTATTATTATTATTATTATACTCATTTTTGTCGTTATTCTCATTATTATTATCGTTATTATCATTATAATCAGTTTCATTATTCTCAAAAATGATAATAAATTTGTGCTTGGAAAAATGCACTTTAAAACTATTACACAAAGACGTAACTATAACAACCCTCTGTAGAAATTTATATTAAAAGAAACACAAATGTGGCTAAAAAAGGCATTATGACAAAAATAGGCAAATATGGGAAAAGTGGGCTACGGAAAATTGCTCGAAAACAATTGCTTGAAATTAACTTGCTCGAAATCAAGTGCTCGAATTTTTTTGCAAATATGGCAAAATTGGGCAAATAATGAACACAAAGACGCAACTATAACAACCCTCTGTAGAAAATAAAATACGGAACAATTTTCCATTCGAGGAACAATTTTTCGAACAATTGATTTAGAGCAATTTTGTTTCGAACAATTGTTATCGAGCAATTTTCACTAAACCGCCAAAAGTAGGTACATATTATTCACAAAAAGACGTTAATATGAAGTATTTTTGACAAAACTGCAGAAATGGGCAAAATTTTGCAAATACGGCTTAAAATGTAGAAAAAATGACGAAAGATGGTTCTGTATTACCAATTAGGCATTTAGCCTACAATCCGCTCCTTAATATATACTATTATTGAGTTTACTGGTGACCTATTTCAGTTGCTATGTTGAATTACTTTAAAGCCCTAATACCTTCTATGAAAATTGCCCATTGATAATTGCCTATGACGTTTTATTATTATTATTATTATACTCATTTTTGTCGTTATTCTCATTATTATTATCGTTATTATCATTATAATCAGTTTCATTATTCTCAAAAATGATAATAAATTTGTGCTTGGAAAAATGCACTTTAAAACTATTACACAAAGACGTAACTATAACAACCCTCTGTAGAAATTTATATTAAAGGAAACACAAATGTGGCTAAAAAGGCATTATGACAAAAATAGGCAAATATGGGAAAAGTGGGCTACGGAAAATTGCTCGAAAACAATTGCTTGAAATAAACTTGCTCGAAATCAAGTGCTCGATTTTTTTGCAAATGTGGCAAAATTGGGCAAATAATGAACACAAAGACGTAACTATAACAACCCTCTGTAGAAAATAAAATACAGAAAACCTTTTTCACAAAAAAACATTTATTTACTAAATGCACATTTCGGCCGAAATGCAGCCATCTTCAGTAGGAATACAGTACTGTATTGCTACTGAAAATTAAAACACTCTGTATTGCAGTACAGTACTGTGTTGCTACTGGAGATGGCTGCATTGTGGCCGAAATGTGCATTTAGTAAATAAATGTTTTTTTGTGAAAAAGGTGTTTCGTATTTTATTTTCTACAATACTTTCATAAGCTCCAGATTATCGTTAACACTCTGTACTTTATCATAATTTTCCTGATAATATAGTGCAGAGAAAGTATAAGAGAGGATTCTATCACACAGAACTGACAGATAGAATTTTTAAAATGATTGAAATTTATTTTAACTTATCAACTTAAATGCGATTATTAACTTAAATACTAAATTAAATGAGACTTTTTCTTTTCCACACTGTTGGTGAAAACCTATTTTCTTTAGAATGATGAAATTGATATTAAAAGAAACACAAATGTTTTACACAAATGTTTGAAATGATTGAAACTTAATTTATCTTAATAACTCCGTTTCCATTTACTTCATTTCCACACCGTTGGTGAAAACTTATTTTCTTTAGAATGGCGAAATTTATATTAAAAGAAACACAAATATGGCTAAAATTGCTCGAAATCAAGTTCTCAATTTTTTTGCAAATATGGCAAAAATGGGAAAATTATGAACACAAAGACGTAACTATAACAACCCTCTGTAGAAAATAAAATACGGAACAATTTTCCACTCGAGGAACAATTTTTTGAGCAATTTTCTCTTGAACAATTATTTTCGAGAAATTTTCACTAAACCGCCAAAAGTAGGCAAATGTGACTCACAAAAAGAAGATTATATGAAGTTTTTTTTATAAAATTGATGAAATAGGCAAAATAGCCAAACGCAAATTCGGCTTAAACTGTAAGAAAAATGACGAAAGATGGTTCTATATTACCCATTAGGCATTTAGCCTACAATCCACTTCTTAATAATTACTATTATTTAGCTTACTGTTGACCTATTTTAGTTGCTATTTTGAATTACCTTAAAGCCCTAATACCTTCTATGAAAATTGCCCATTGATAATTGCCTATGACGTTTTATTATTATAATTATACTAATTTTTGTCGTTATTGTCATTATTATTATCGTTGTTATCATTATAATCAGTTTCATTATTCTCAAAAATGATAATAAATTTGTGGTTTGTAAAAATGCACTTTAAAACTAATGCAAACAGTATTAATAATTCGGTTACACCACAAATGCGTTATTATTATTATTATTATTATTATTATTATTATTATTATTGGGTATGCAATTATCTTTAATAATTAATTAGTATGTATAATAACAGGGCAATCATCACAATTCTATAAGCAGTGCTGATTTATGTCTAAACTGGCCTTTATTTGAATCAATTAATACACATAGAGTATTATTTTTATTACTATTATTTACCGTACTTACCACCAATTTTAGCTACTGTGTGCTATTCATGGTTGTTTACTATGACAAATCTGTATCATAATCATTTATGTTGCAGCCTGAGAACAGCTCATTTTTCTCTAGAGAATAGCCTATTCACGCTGCTATAGCTAATTACCATCGCCATAAATAATTCTGGCAAACCTGTAAATTTATTTAAAAAAATATATTATTATTATTCCCAAAATTATTACTACCCTCAGACATGCAAGGGTTCAATTGAAAAATAATGCAATATTATGTTTATTACTATTATTTACAGTACTTACCACCAATTTTAGCTACTATTATTTACTATGACAAATCTGTATTATAATCATTTAAGTTGCAGAAATTAGGGAAAGTTGCGGCCCATACCTAGGTTGCGTTCCATACCTACGCTGCGCCCCATACCTAGGTTGCGCCCAATACTTATCTATCGCCATTTCCCTTCTATTTAGTACTAGTGAAAGTGTGTCGCTTGAGTGAGTAGGGTTTTTCTTACAGATGCGCTATTTATGTATTTGTGTATTGTCGGCGCTATTTCTTACTCTAAGAGATGCACTATAAACGATTAGGGCTTGAGTCCTCATTAATGCGCCTTGATATTGTAGTCGTGGCCGCTCACTCAGTTGAGATTTTCAGTACTCAGTACACTCAGTACTTGTTTGTTGCAAGTACTATATACACAGTACTTGTTTATTGCAAGTACAAACTATAGAATTGACTCTTCCAGGTATCCAAGAACTGGTTTTGCCAGGTTTTCTCTTAATCCATACACCAATACCAATAAAGTGCATAATCTGCACTTAACCATTGCACACTATGTACACAGCACTTGTTTGTTGCAAGTACTATGTACACAGTACGTGTCTGTTGCAAATACTATGTATAGAGTACTTGCTTGTTGCAAGTAATATATACACGGTACTTGTTTATTGCAAGTACTAACAATAGAATTGTCTTTTCCAGATACTTACCGGTAAGGTTTTCTCAAGTGTTCTCTTAATCCGTACGCCAATACCAATAAAGTGCTTAATCTGCACACTTAAGTATTGCACACTATGTACACAGTACTTGTTTTTTGCAAGTACTATGTGCACAGCACTTGTTTTTTCAAGTACTATGCATACAGTACTTGTGTATTGCAAGTACTAACAATAGAATTGTCTCTTCCAGATAGTTAACGATATGGTTTTCTCAGATTTTCTCAAAATCTATACGCCAATACCAATAAAGTGCATAATCTGCACACTTAACCATTGCACACTATGTACACAGTACTTCTTTGTTGGAAGTACTATGTACATAGGACTTGTTTGATGCAAGTATTAACAAAAGAATTGTCACTTCCAGATACTTAAGAATGTGGTTTTCTCAGACTTTCTCAAAATCTGTACGCCAATACCAATAAAGTGCATAATCTGCACACTTAACCATTGCACACTATGTACACAGTACTTCTTGGTTGGAAGTACTATGTACACAGTACTTGTTTGATGCAAGTACTAACAATAGAATTGTCTCTTCCAGATACTTAACAATATGGTTTTCTCAGATTTTCTCAAAATCTGTACGCCAATACCAGTAAAGTGCATAATCTGCACACTTAACCAGTGTACACTATGTACACAGTACTTCTTTGTTGGAAGTACTATGTATACAGTAATTGTTTGATGCAAGTACTATGTACATAGTACTTCGTTAGTACTACTACTAACAATCAAATTATATTTAGAGATTTTCTCAGGATTTCTCTTAATCTTAAACTACACACTTAACCATTGCACACTATATATAACAGTACTTGTTTGCTGCAAGTACTATGTACTCAGTACTTGTTTGATGCAAGTACTATATACACAATACTTGTTTATTGCAAGTACAATCTATCGAAATTTCTCTTTCAGGTACGTAGATACATGAGTAAAATAGGGCTCCAGGCGAGATCTCTCATGTATAAAAAAAAAAAGATAACGGCATCAGTGAATTGGGCAGCTTTACTTACATCGGCAGCAATTGGAGTTTCAAACATTTAATGTTCATCAATTGAATGTTCCTACCTATTGTGTTGTAAATCAAGCTGTCTATTCACAGACAGGACCTATAACTTGCAACACTTTTCAGAATATTCTGAAAATGCTGCAATTTAAGGTGATGCTGGAAAAATCTGTCAACATGTTTTTTTGAGTAATATGTAAGATGTATTTCTACATTTAGCCTACTACTCACTAAAATATGTATCATCAAAATAAAATGTTCTTCAATTTTCCCTAATCAAAATTTGTATATTCAACCTTCACCAGGGCATTTTTTTATTGGTTTCGTATTTTCCCAACAACCTTCAAGATAACCCAGGTAGATGCCGTCGAAACCTAGGTATTTTTAGGGTTAGGGTAGCTGAGGTATGCACTTGTACGATTCTTTGATGATCTGTAAATTGCAGTTCGAAAATACATTTTTCAATCATTTTAGATATCAGTAGATTACAGTCTCTTATTGGTAATATATACCATAGTCAAATTATGACTATAATACAGATACATACGTCTGTTTAAAATCACTGAAAAACTTTAACCAATTTGACTTCTTGGAACATACGTCTTGGAACATAAGTCATGTTATACCAATATCATCAAAATGGGACCAATAAATCTCAAAATATATTTTTAGGTCAATTTTTTTATATATTGACTTGTCCGAGTGTATTGAATTGAAACATAGAATACAGCAATTTATATACTTATACAGAGCGTTCGAGAAAGTAGTGCCAAGTTTTTTAACTAGTTCCAACGAAATACTTTTGAAGTATTTCGAATTTATCATAAATTAATAATAATTCGAAAAGACATTTGAAAATGATTTGCATGTATCCTAGGAAACATTTCAGCAACATTGCAAAAAATGTTTGATTTGCATCTTGAACAATGTCATCTATTAATCCAGCGTAAAAGTTGACACCACTTTCTTGAACGCTCTGTATATACCTACAACCGTAAATAATTATATCAACTGTTTACACATCTTCTAATACTTATTAATTATTTATAAGGACATTAAATAACATCTCCATTTCTTGGTATTACATATAAATCATAAGCAAAGCTGAATATTTATGGCAGTTGTGGTTTCTGGTAAAACTCGTAAATTCTCATGAAGACTTGTTGTCGCCGGAAACTGATAAACATCTTAGTACTTGCGCCGATCTTTGACATGATAATCCAAGCAATTCAATGAGGCCCTTATGGCGTGGTAACTTTAGTCTCCGGCTTAATCTATAGTCGTGGGTTCGACTCTCACCCAGAGCAACCATAACATTGTTCAATTAAGAAACCGTATATTATCCATCCGAAGCCAGCACAATAATTCAACGCATAAATTTATGCTTCGGTTTGACTCTCTCTAATGACAATATTAAAATTGCAATTCCAAAAAATGTAATTAAGAAAATTATTGCACGCATCTGAAGTCAGCACAAGAATTGTGCAGCGTCAATCAGGCTTCGATTTCACGGTCGTGGGTTCGACTCTCACTAATGACAATATTAAAATTGTTTAATTTAAAAATAATATATTACTACACATAGCATTACGTAAACAATGAGGTATTTTAACCTAACTTAACCTAACCTAACCTAACCTAATCTTTTATATATTCATCTATGTCTGTAAGGTGTTGTAAGTTTTTGCTAAATCTAAAGTTGTTGGTTCAATTCTCATACAGGCAATTTTACAATGGTTTATTTACAATATTTACAATTAATTGCTGGAACATTCATTGTCAGTGCGATGAATTTTCGTAGGTTACATTTTCTGCAATGAATTTTCAACTTTGAGTTTTTCCTGATGAATTTTCAACTTTGAATTTTTCCTGATGAATTTTCAACTATGAATCTAGAAGTTTACATAGTTAGCTAGTATGGACAGAGTGAAATTGAACAGTTGCAATAAATCAGTTTCTAATAGCAAGAAAATTCGATATCAAGTTAAGGCTTCATATATTTGTAATTTTTAAGTATTAAACTTGGTTTTTCTTTGGAGGGGAACTGCAACAGACGATCCCGTGTACAGTTAAATTGTGCGTGCACATTTAAACAACCCAGTATAGATGAAGTATAGGTGAAATTCACAAAGGGAGAAATTTGAATCGCTCCTTGACGATAGTTATTAGCCATAGTAGCAGAAATAGGCCATTGTTAAATAAACCAATTTGAAACAAAAATATTTCAAATCATTTAAAAGTTTCACTAAATTAATCAAATATTATATCATAATGAAATATTGATAGAATGTGAATTAAAAAAAAATGTTCCAAAACTTTTTTTTAATGCTTATATCTCAAATTTCCAAAAATTCCACATAAAAGAAACTATAAGAAAGAACAATAAAGAAAACATAAAATAAATGAATATTATATTATTATATGTATTATGTATGCTGTAGGTGTACCTGTATATGCAATAAATGTTTATACTACTCTACATAAAGTAAACAAAATGTAAACTATATTATGCTCATTCTTCTTTTTTTTGTTACATAGAGTTTGTCTCTAATCTTTTGACTGTTCATATATTAACTGTATTGACTTAATTCTATTGATAGATAGATAGATTCTTTGCTCATATGAGCCACAATACAATAATACAAGTATAAAATTGTCATTTCGTGGATGTGAGTGTATTGACTGTAAATTTAACGGTGCTGAAGAAAATTTGTTTGAAAATAAACATTTTATAACAATTGTTGTTCATTATAAGTAACAAAATAAATATTAATATGTGAAATTTGTTGAGATCTAAAGAAGATAGTAAGTATAGTTGCTCAAGCAAATTTTACCATATTTCCAAATTTTGGATTTTAGAGTATTGATTATTTCGAAATTGAGTAGCAATAATCAGTACATTCCTACCAAAGTACTAAAAATAAATACCCCGTGAAGTATATATATATAATCTTTCCGGCTTCATATACGTGGTTCTTCGAAAGCTTTATTAATTTCTGGCATCTGCTTTGAGCGGTGTCGTGGATTTTAATGAGGTAATCTTTCCGGTTTCATATACATGGTTCTTCGAAAGCTTTATTAATTTCTGGCATCTGCTTTGAGCGGTGTCGTGGATTTTAATGAGGTAATCTTTCCGGTTTCATATACATGGTTCTTCGAAAGCTTTATTAATTTCAGGGTTTCATATACATGGTTCTTCGAAAGCTTTATTAATTTCAGGGTTTCATATACATTATTCTTCGAAAGCTTTATTAATTTCTAGCATCTGCTTTGAGCGGTGTCGTGGATTTTAATGAGGTAATCTTTCCTGTTTCATATACATGGTTCTTCGAAAGCTTTATTAATTTCTGGCATCTGCTTTGAGCGGTGTCGTGGATTTTAATGAGGTAATCTTTCCGGTTTCATATACATGGTTCTTCGAAAGCTTTATTAATTTCAGGGTTTCATATACATGGTTCTTCGAAAGCTTTATTAATTTCTAGCATCTGCTTTGAGCGGTGTCGTGGATTTTAATGAGGTAATCTTTCCGGTTTCATATACATAGTTCTTGGAAAGCTTTATTAATTTCTGGCATCTGCTTTGAGCGGTGTCGTGGATTTTAATGAGGTAATCTTTCCGGTTTCATATACATGGTTCTTCGAAAGCTTTATTAATTTCTGGCATCTGCTTTGAGCGGTGTCGTGGATTTTAATGAGGTAATCTTTCCGGTTTCATATACATGGTTCTTCGAAAGCTTTATTAATTTCTGGCGTCTGCTTTGAGCGGTGTCGTGGATTTTAATGAGGTAATCTTTCCGGTTTCATATAGATGGTTCTTCGAAAGCTTTATTAATTTCTGGCATCTACTTTGAGCGGTGTCGTGGATTTTAATGAGGTAATCTTTCCGGTTTCATATACATGGTTCTTCGAAAGCGTTATTAATTTCTGGCATACGCTTTGAGCGGTGTCGTGGATTTTAATGAGGTAATCAAAACTAGACTAGTATATTATGTACTCTTCTTTATTGTATTGACTTGTGTTGCATTAGTGTTATTGCACCAATAAACTATTACTATATTACTGTATTACTACTAAATAAGCAATTTTTCGTGCCTGTTTAACTTTTAAAATGTGTCTACTGAAAATTGGACTTGGTGACTTTTGCGAGAACACCGACGATTATGTAATGGCACTCGATTGTTATTGAATGAAGTCAGTGACTGGGGAATTATTGTTTTGTGTGTTTTGACAGGTAAGATCAAAACATTGTAAATATCTATATCCATGGGGATTATGATGGGGTCCAAGTGTAAACACAAAGGAGGTATGGGCAAACAACTTTTAACACATCCGACCCTTCCTGGCAGGCTACCAGGTACAGGTGCCGGAACTCCTGGTCGGCCCAGTCGGTGTCTGCTACCCACAGCGCCATGGATGTCATATTATGGATGGGGTTAGATTGATCGCCTTTTAAAATCGGGCGGTTTGCTTTGCAGAGCGGACGTTTATACAAATGATTTAACAGTCGATATTGATATGGGAAGATTTATGCGGAGGTAATTGATATGGGTATGCGGGGCAGTTGTTTTACGCACGGAGGTGCTTAACACCCTTGAGAACAATTTGGGCGCTAATGTAATGTGAAGAGTTTTTATTTTGTGACAATTTAAAAACAAATTCGATAGGCATTCAAGAAGTAGGCGGGTATATATGTCGATGGGATTAACGCAGGTAATACATTACGGAGTTAATTTGATGCTTGAGTGGAATCGACTATATACTTTTATTTTTTCAAAGGCGTTTTTACATCGGTACGGAGGCCAATTTGAGGGTAAAATGGAAACCAGTTCTCTTTTTGTGGTGTTAATGGCGTTTTCGATGGGAGGCCGTTTGTGGGTTTCGGGGTTAGTTAGTTTTTCGCTAGTGGCGAGCAGACGTGGGCACGGTCCTATTAGTATTCCTAGTGGGGTTAAGGTTGATATTGTTTTGTCCCGGTTATACTGTATATATGTCTGAAGTGAGTTTGTGACCTTTTGGGAACGGGCTCAAGAACAACAATGTGATGCGATGGAAGCATCGACATCGACTAGGAAGCATAATATGTTATAGCATCCGGCGGGAGGCACGTAGAGCTGTAGTTAGCATGCTGGTCCCGAGCAGTACGCCACCAGCCTGCGGAATACAGTGTGTGTACGTCTAGTGCATGTTAACACGCACTGCGACTAGTGAGTAGTGACTACAGTGTCACTAACGTTTGCGACAGCCGCCAACGGCTACATCCCCATATACCCCTATATCTCTTCATACCGTATCACCTGTTGCATCTTATAATAACCAACTGCTTCCGTTTTGACACGGGCATTTCTTAAAACCCACACCCACGCAGCGTTTACTCATTAATTCCGCCCCATTGGGCCGCAGCCCACATCGATTGCTTAATAAATACCACACAAAAACGCCTGGAATTAATCACTTAAAACCCAAATCAATTATGAAAGTACATGCTTTGTCCCTCGCTGTAATTGCACAAATGCGACTGGAATATCAACGCTGCGGACAGACGGGGAGCTGCATACATTTTATTACCCTCTTACGCACAGGGTAATTGGGTCGCCGAACGATCAACCCCTAGCATTGCAATCTCCATGAATATCGGCGAATGCGTAAATTTTATTCACCATTTCGCAATCTGAAAACCTCATAACAAACTATCGACCAAAATTTTGGCACAAACTAAAATGTTGCAAACATCTCAAAGAAGTCAAATTCAGCAAAAAATAATTTTTCGAAAATTGCAATTTAATTAAATACTTCAATGACTCCAAACGAACGCCACTTTGAGCTGAATGAATTTTGAATCAAAAAAATCGGGGGTTCGAATCCATTTCTTTGCACTATTTTCGAATGATTTCGCCGTACAAATGAAGTAATGAGGAAAATGTATATTAACAGTTAAAACTGAATTTCAAAACTCATGGGCGCCTGTGCTCCGCATATTAATGCCCGCGATTTTTACCCTAATAAGTAATCAATAGAACGGAATCACAAATTCGCCCCGCAGTTTGCGTTACAGGACTCGTTTCGACGCGGAGTAATCGAGTCAAATGCCCTATGTGCCCGGCGCCTCCACCACGTAGCAATTATACATGCATATATCAATATTAACCGAAGAATTATGGATTGTTTTATGTCACACAGTTTTATCCGTCGGTTTTCAGTTAGAGCACAAAACGACAAATTTTCAATCAAATTGGCTAAAAATGAAATAATTAAACCTAAAATGTACAGCCACGGACTCTAAGAATGACGCGTGCATCCGTCCGAGCAATCTTCTATCCTTGTCTACCGTACCCCTACCGTGCGGGACCAGACAAGAATAGCAGACTGCTCGGATGGACGGACGCGTCATTCTTAGAGTCCGTGGCTGTACAATTTCATTGCTACACACTTGATGAAACATTAGATTATTATTAAAAATGCATTGCTCTTGCTTAGTTTTATATATATTTTATATATGTTTCCTGACACGTGTTTCGATCTTATACAATCATTTTGAAAGGATAAAATCAACATAATTTATCCCTTGAAAATAATCGTAAACGACCGAAACACGTGTCAGGAAACTGAATATATATATATATATATATATATATATATATATATATATATATATATATATATATATATATGTAACGATGCAAGAGTTATGATACATTCAAAATATTACTTGGATGTATTTAAAACACTTATTTGATGATATATGTGCCAAAAAAGATGTCACTTTTCACATAAAACCGAAGTCCATCCTCTGATCTATCGGACTGATCAACAGAAATGTATATTAAATAGCTATTGCCGTCAAATATTCTTCGTATTACCTTTCTTGCTATAGTCCCTTACGAGTACAATTAAATAGCTATTGTCGTCAAATAATCTTCGTATTACCTTTCTTGCTATACTCCATGCCAGATAAGATGTCACTTTTTACATAAAACCGAAGTCCCTCCTCTGTTCTATCGGACTGGTCAACAGAAATTCATATTAGATAGCTTTTGCTGTCAAATAATCTTCGTATTACCTTTCTTGCTATAGTCGATGATAATATGTCACTTTTCACATAAAACCGAAGTCCCGCCCCTGTTCTATCGGACTGCTCAACAAAACTGCAAATTAAATAGCTATTGGAGTCAAATAATATTCGTATTACCTTTCTTGCTATAGTCCCTTACGAGTACAATTAAATAGCTATTTTAGTCAAATAATCTTCGTATTACCTTTCTTGCTATAGTCGATGCCAGATAAGATGTCACTTTGCACATAAAACCGAAGTCCCTCCTCTGTTCTATCTGACTGGTTAACAGAAGTGCACATTAAATAGCTATTGCCGTCAAATAATCTTCGTATTACTTTTCTTACTATAGTCCCTAACGAGTACAATTAAATAGCTATAGTCGTCAAATAATATTCGTATTACCTTTCTTGCTATAGTCCATGCCAGATAAGATGTCACTTTTCACATAAAACTGAAGTCCCTCCTCTGTCCTGTCGGACTTATCATCAGAAATGCAAATTCATCTCTTGGAGCATCCTAGTTTATTGAGGTACGATAGTGAGCTTTAAGTCCCTGAGTAATACGTTTGCTTATTCCAAAGCACTTCATTTGATCAAAAGAATAAATTTATGTTTTATGGATTTATGGCTCAAAACAGCTCCGGTTTTGGGATGCATTTTCATTAGTCCAATTCCATTGGTCGGGATTTCGGTTTTATGTGAAAAGTGACATCTTATCTGGCATGGACTATACATGTGACATTAATCTATCATGCACAGGTCTAAAATTTTTAATACCATTTTAAATGCAAGTCATAAATCTAACTACAGCAGCAAGTCTTATACTAGGCGTTACTCACGATAACTTTTTTTTTTTTGAAAAATTGGATTGAATTTGGATAGGACAAATATATCAGTCAATATCACTCCTGTGATACTAATATCCTAGCTTCATAGATTATTCTTAATAACTGTATTACCAAAATTTGCATCTTTGCGTTTTTGAAATGGCTAACTGGCTTCATAGTTTATTCCCAAGAACTGTATTAAAACCTGTTTGCATCTTTGGAATGAATAGCTATATTCATAGATTATTCAAGAGACTAAAAATGTTACATTTTAAGAACCACTGAATATTAATTTACTCGTGTAAATTAAACATTTATATATTTCTTAATGTGAGCAATAAATTTCATTCATATTCACATGCAAGTTTTTAAGATATGTGAGACTAAGAAGAGAAACGCTCAACTGACCTCAAAATTTCGAATATTCAAACAGAAATTTTAATATCTTAAGAACCGTCTATTAAATTTTAATTTAACAGGACATACTAAATACTCAAGAATAAGTTAATATCTGCAAAAAAATTATTTCATATTCACACGCTAGTTTCTGAGATATCATTATTTAAATGTGAAACTAATTAGAGAAATGCTTAAATGACGCCAAAAGATCGAATATTCGTACAAAAAAAATTAATAGCTTAATACCCGCTCATTGGATTCTAATTAAATTGCACATAATAAATACTCAAATATAAATTAATATCAGCAATAAATTTTATTCGTATTCACACGCTAGTTTCTGAGATATCATTATTTAGAAGTGAGACTAATCAAAGAAACGCTTAAATGAGGCCAAAATATCGAATATTCGTACAAAAAAAAAAAAAAATTATAACCGCTCATTGGATTCTAATTAACTTGCACATACTCAATACGCAAATATAAATTAATATCTGCAATAAATTATATTCATATTCACATGCTAGTTTTTGAGATATAATTATTTAAATGTGAGACTAATCAGAGAAATGCTTAAATAACCCCAAAATATCGAATATTCATACAAAAAATGTAATAACTTCGGAACCGCTCAGTGAATTTTAATTAAATTGCACATACTAAATACTGAAATATAACTTAATATCAGCAATAAATTATATTAATATTTACACGCTGGTTTTTGAGATACCATTATTAAAATGTGAGACTTATCAGAGAAACGCTTAAATAACCCCAACATATCGAATATTTATACAGAAATTTTAATATCTTAAGATCTGTTCATTAAATTTTAAATAAATTGCACATACTAAATACTCAAATATATCATTAATAAATTATATTCATATTCACATGCTAGTTTTTGAGATATCATTATTTAAATGAGAGATTAATCAGGGAAACGCTTAAATGACCCCAAAATATTGAATATTCATAGAAAAAATTTAATAACTTCAGAACTGCTCCTTTAATTTTAATTAATTTGCATATACTAAATACTCAAATATAACTTAATATCATTAACAAATTATATTCATATTCACACGCCAGTTTTTGAGATATCATTATTTAAATGCGAGACTAATCAAAGAAACCCCAAAGGAATAACCCCAAAATATGGAAAATTCATACAAAAAATGTAATAACTTCAGAACCGCTCATTGAATTTTAATTAAATTGCACGTACTAAATACTCAAATATAACTTAATATCATTAATAAATTATATTCATATTCACACGCTAGTTTTTGAGATATCATTATTTAAATGAGAGATTAATCAGAAAAACGCTTAAATGACTTCAAAACTACGAATATTCATACAGAAATTTTAATATCTTAAGAACCGTTTATTACATTTTAATTAAATTAGACGTGCTAAATACTCAAATATAACTTAATATCAGCAATAAATTATATTCATATTTACACGCTAGTTTTTGAGATATCATGGTTTAAATGGGAGACTAATCAGAGAAACGCCTAAATGACCTCAAAATATCGAAGATTCATACAAAAATTTTAATAACTTAGTGAATTTTGATTAAATTGCATATACTAAATACTTAAGTATAATTTAATATCAGAAATACATTCATATTTACACGCTTTTTGAGCTATCATTATATAAATTTGAGACTAATCAAAGAAATGCTTAAATGACTTCAAAATTTTGAATATTCATACAGAAATGTTATCATCTTAAGAACCGTTCATTGAATTTTAATTAAATTGCACACACCAAATACTCAAATATCGTGAAATATCAGTAATAATTTATAGGTGGTTTTTGAGATTTGATTATTTAAATATAAGATACAGCCTGACTTAAATATAAAGAGAAAACAAATATAAGAAACAGCCCCAAGTATTGAAATTTCCTATGAATTGCTCATTGGATGCTATGTATTTGCATCCATCATATCATTGCACATCACTTAATAGCAGTATTAAATTGCGTTTAGATTGATACGATAGCTAGTTTTATAGACATTTCTATTTAAATATATTACGCATTTGAAGCACTTTAAAAGCATAAAATTGCAGTTTCTACTAAATTTAGAAATATATCAATAATATAACTGCACACATTATACAAATTATACTTATTATTAGTTGTAAGTTGCATTGATTTGCGTTTAGATTGATACGTTAGCTAGTTTTATAGATATTTCTATTTAAATATAATACGCATTTGAAACAATTCAAAAGTATGCATCAAATTGCAGTTTCTATACTTAGAGTATAGAAATGTATCAATAAATTAACTGCACACATTATACAAATTTTACTTAGTATTGGTTATAAGTTGCATTTATATTAATACGCTTGTTTTTTGGCAAACATTTTCGGTTGCTTCAATTTGATTTCAATGGAATTTTGGCTAAACTCTGAATAATTGCACTGTATTTTTTTTTATTGAACGACCTATGCTTGCTGCTCTGGCGAATTACCGTAGCCTAACGAGACTATGGTTGATATATTTACGATGATTTTCAATTTTTAATTTTTTCGTACCGACCTGCCACACTTTTGCCTCAATAAATTTCGATTTACCATCATATAGAATCGCAAGTTTTGGTTATTACCAAAGTAGCGAAGTGTTGGAGATTTGTAATTATTTAAAAATTGTCCAGCCCATTGTTCGAATCTTATGCAGTTGGAATGAAAGGCGTACTTTTAGTTATGAATGATGATGATATAAAATTGGTGCTCAGGAGAGGTATAATACTGTGGGTTTATAATTTAATAATCCAGCCACGAGTGTGTAGGTAATTCAATATTTGAAGGGAAATTGAAAATTTTTAAGTCTAAATAAGGATATTAAAAGTTTTCAGCGAAACGTTAAATCGGCTGACATAAATCATTAAAATGTCGTCGCCAAATTGTGCTGGAACCATGAGCGCTGTTCGGGCAAGGCAAGTGCCCAATACCGTGTAATAATTTTTGTGTTATTCCCTTCGTCGCTGTTTTGAACAAAGAAGTATGTTATTATCTGAGAAACGAGGTAACAACAATAATCAATTATTAGAAGAATTTGTAGTGGTACGAGTGGGTGTTGTAATATCAAATAATGACAAGGTAGAGAGCGTCCGCTATACCAGGTGGACAACGTCTACAGGTACGCACTTCGAAGAGAAGGCCGCATTCGGGGCTGTTTAGTACGCAAACGGCGCCGCGTCTAGGCGTCTGACCACCCCCACGCGACGTCGATGCGGGCGGCAGCGTCGCCGCGAAATTCCAGCCCCCGACGCCGACGCAGGCCGCCGCGGAGGCGGAATCACGCCCGGAATCGCCAAGTACGGATCTGCACGAAACAATATCAGTTATTGCATCGTGCCAGTCATTTATCCTCACCTCGGTGTGCGATTAAAGGTGTTTTTTCAATTTCTCGGCGGCACGTTAATCTTACGCCTTTCACATTAAACCCGCGCCGACGGTATTGTATTTTTTCCAATTCCAGTAATTAGTCATAACTAATAACTTATTAGTGGAACGCTGCTTTCTACGAAAATATTCCGCGGTTTCGTAGACTACTTTTGACGCGTTCTTGCCGCTTTTTCGTTTTCCTGAAAAAATAAACTAGGAAATTCCTGCGGTCGGCCACGCTTTTATTAACAGACATTTCATGCTACGTACTAATAAGCCTTTTAAACAGCTAACGATTAAAAACATACCAATTCAATACGAAAACGCACAATACAACACTACAAAAACATCAATGTACATCTCCTATACCCTTTCGGGTGTCGAGATTCATGCCACCACTAATTTATGTTGTCTACGAAGTTTTTCCATTCCTTTCTATTTGTAGCCTTTTTCCTTGCTTTTTGTTGATCGAGGTCGTTTCTTCTTAGGATCTCTTCTATGTTGTTTTCCCATCATTTCCTTGGTCTTCCTCTTTCCTTCTTTTTCTTTTCGTCTTTTGATGTCCATACAATTTTTGTTTGTCTGCCTTCTGGCATTCTTATCAGATGCCCGAACCATCCTAGTTGTCGTTTCTGTATTAATTGTTGCACACTTTGTATTTGTAGGTTTTCCCTGATCTGTTCGTTTCTTACTCTGTCTAATCTCGTAACTCCTTCAACTTTTCTTAAGTATCTCATTTCGGTTGCTTGTATTTTGTTCATTGTCTTTTCATTTGTTGTCCAGGTTTCGCTTCCATATAAGAGTGTTGGTCTATAAATTGTCTTAAAGAGTGTCATTTTCGTGTTTTTGGAGATTCTTCTATTGTTTAGAATGTACTTGTTCATTGCATAGTGGTTTTATTTGCGGCCATGATTCTGTTTTCCATGGTTCCTTTATGATGTATTATTGTACCTAAATATTTGAAGGTTTCAACTTGTTCTATCCTTTTCAAATTTATTAGTATTTTTGTTTTTGTTTCCTCTTTTGCTACTACCATTACTTTTGTTTTGTTTATATTAATTACCATGTTGTGTTTTTTCAGTTCCTCCTCCCATATGCTTATATTGTGTTGCAGCTCTTCTTCGCTTTTGGCTAGCATGACTAAGTCATCAGCAAAAGCACATTCTGCTATCACTATTCTTTTCATTTTATAGTATCCTATTTCTACCTTCTTGGTGTTATCCTTAATTTTTTTCATTATGTTGTCTAGGAATATAATAAAGAGCAGAGCGCTTTAAGCGCCTCCTTGTCGAAGGCCTTGTGTGGTTGTGAAATTCTCAGATGTTGAATTATTTGTCCTTACGTAGTTTTCATTTTGTGCTTGCGAATTATATCCATTGCAATCACCATTACTTACCGAGACTTGAACCCAGTACCTCTTAAGTGCGCTCTCGTCCATCGCGTTGTTCAAAAGGTGCCTTTCACATTCCTCCTTTGCCTCGAAAATTCGTTTAAACACTCTTCTCAATTTTCATACCCGCCGTGCGTTTACATACATTACACAACAATTATTCGGAAAGCGCGAAGCATGACTTGTTTTATTCAGTCGATTAAAGCAAGCCAGTAACTGTTTTAATGCCTGGCATGTCCAAATGTCCTCATTAATATGCACAGTCCAATTTGACGGACCAAAACTCCGTTACTTTGGTCAATGTATTGTTCGGCGTCCGGCTGCGTGGGTGGGGCACGCGGGGTCTGGTCTAATTTCCTTGAATTACCGGCATTACTACTGGATTACTACACGTGTTTTCTAACTACCGTAATGATGGATGTAATGCAGAAATTATTGCCGTGCATGCCGAGTGCAATTACACGTCCGGGGATCGTAACCTGATTTAAACCGATCTTCATTTGGTTCATCATCGTAAACGTATTAAATCTGGAATTCAAATTATTTCAGTATTCAATTCGGACTATTGCATGGGCAGCTACGGGCTTGCCTAACCAAAATAGATAACTAAATTTTTATTCAAATTAGATAACACAAGCTCACATTTAATATTTTTACCAAATGTTGCGGAAACTAAAACATTTTTGCAAAAATTATTTCTTTCTTCGCAAGAAAAGTCCAATAAAAATTTCAAAGCTTTGAGATTCTAAAAGAAGCTTTTGGGACATTAGGAATCATTTTAATAGCTATTGGTTTATTCACCAATAGTCTCATTCAACTCAGGAGACTATTAGTAGTCTTTCTTCGCAAGAAAAGTCCAATAAAATTTCCAAGCTTGAGATTCCAAAAGAAGCTTTTGGGACATTAGGAATCATTTATGCAATAATAGCTATTGGTTTATTTACCAATAGTCTCATTCAACTCAGGAGACTATTAGTAGTTAGATGATACCAATATTGATATATTTACCTTAAAATGATGGTAAATATATCAATTTTGGTATCATTTAACTACTAAGAGTTTCCTGAGTTGAATGAAACTAATGGCGACAAGATTGGACTTGATGGATTGGAGCTGGATTCATTCAACTCGGGAGACTCTTACTATTTAGATGGTTCCAAAATTGATATATGTACCTTAAAATCATGAGTTGAATGAATCCAAATCCTATCCATCAAGTCCAATCTTGTCGTCATTAGTCTCATTCAACTCAGGAAACTCTTACTAGTTAAATGATACCAAACTCGATATACTTACCTTCAAATCATGGTAAATATATCAATTTTAGTATCATTTAACAGATTTAACTAGTAAGAGTCTACCGACTTTTTGAGAATTAAAAAGTTGTTGATTGAAACATAGAGAGTCTCTTAAGAGTCAAACGAAACCAGGGTTCATATATTTTCGATGATTTTCAATTCAATTTTTCGTACACTTTGGTCAAGCCTCAGATTTATTTATATAAGTGGCATCACTGTTTAAGTTCATAAACATCTTAAGACTTTGTTGGTCAAACCACAGATTAATTTACACAAGTGGCATCACTGCTTAATTTCAGAAAAATCTTGAACTTTTGTTAGTCAAGCCACAGATATATTTATACAAGTGGCATCACTGTTTAATTTCATAAAAATATTAAGATTTTGTTGGTCAAGCCACAGATTTATTTGTACAAGTGGCATCACTGCTTAATTTCAGAAAAATCTTAAGATTTTGTTGGTTAAGCCACAGATTAACTTATACAAGTGGCATCACTGCTTAATTTCAGAAAAATCCCAAAATCTTGATGGTCATGCCACAGATTTATTTATACAGGTGGCATCGCTGCTTAATTTCAGAAAAATTCTAACATTTTGATGGTCAAGCAACATATTAATTTACACAAGTGGTATAACTGCTTAATTTCAGAAGAATTCTAAAATGTTGATGGTCAAGCACAGATTTATTTATACACGTGGCATCACTGTTTAAGTTCAGAAAAATCTTAAGATTTTGTTGGTCAAGCCACAGATTAATTTATACACGTGGCATCACTGTTTAATTTCAGAAAAATCTTAACATTTTGTTGATCAAGCCATAGATTAATTTACACAAGTGGCATCACTGCTTAATTTCAGATAGATTTTGTTGGTTTCTTGAAATATTTAAAAAACAAAAAGGCAAACATCCAAAGAAGTTTTATTTTTGAAAACCGCGTGTCCAATCTTATTGCCGTTAGTCTTATTCGACTCAGGAGACTCTTAAGAGTCAACTGAGACTGCGGATGGTATATTTTCGATGTTTTTCAATTTTCACTTTTTTCGTACACTTTGGTCAAGCCACAGATTTATTTATACAGGGTGTCCGGAAAATACGTGTACAACGTTTGACGACAGACTCCTGACGTCAAAATAGGTCGATCTAAGCCGACTTAGTTATATCCAAAATTGTCTCGTTTAGCCGGTAGAGGGCGTCAAAAAAAACAAAAGTATAACAAAGTTGAAAGTATCTATTGTAAGAAACTAAGTAAAACAAAAACATTACTTAAGCAAATGTGTAAAATGACCGCCATCTTGCTGAATACACTTATTAACACTCTTTAAAAAATGATATTGGACCCTATCTAATGTCTCGGGATTATTAAAATGGTTGCCTGCATTTAAAATCCGCTGCAATAAATCATCGCGTGTGTTTACCGGAGTCTTGTAAACTTCTGTTTTAATAGCGCCCCACAAAAAGAAGTCACACATATTTAACTCAGGAGAACGTGGTGGCCATTTTACTGGTGCATCATTGCCTCTTCCAATCCATCGGTTGGGATACTGATGATGTAAGTATTGCCGAACGGCAACGGAAAAATGGGGCGGGGCACCATCATGCATATACCACATTTCCCTCCGAAGTAAAATGGGCAAATTCTCCAGAAGAATTGGTAATGTGTCTTGCAAAAAATTTAAATAAATATTTCCATCTAACCTGTCTGGAATAACAATGGGACCAATAAGGTAGTGATCAATAATACCTGCCCAAATATTAATTTTAAATTGATGCTGATGATGTGCAACTTTAATGGCATGTGGATTTTCATCGGAATAAATATGTTCGTTGTGCAGATTGTTTACCCCAGATCTTGTAAAGCATGCCTCGTCAGTAAACATAATTTTTCTACAAAAATTTGGAACAAGGATTCTTTTGTTTCTAATAAATTGACAAAATGTAAGCCGCATGGGGGGATCAGTCGGTAAAAGTTCCTGGACTTTTTGTATGTGGTAAGGATGTAACAACTGTTCTCTTAAAACCTCATTGACAATCGTTTTAGGAACATTTAACTCACGTTCTAAGAGACGGGTACTGGTACTTGGTTCTTCTTCAACTCTTTCCAGAATCATCTCTTCTGTTTCCACAGTTCGAGTTGTTCGCATACGACCCCTGCCTTCAAACTTTTTCTCAAAACTGCCCGTTTCCCGAAGATGACGCTCAATATTGGCAAATGTTTGGTGGTTTGGTATTCGACGGTTAGGAAACATCTCCATGTAAACCCTAACACTCTGACGCCCATTTCCTCGACAAAACCCGTATACCAGGAGCATGTCAACTTTCTGAGAGTTTGTATAATTTTCCATTTTTAATGGTAAAATGAACTTGTAATTCAATAATGTTGATCGTATACTTGAGTAAATATTATACTTGATTAATTGTCAAATTATTAAACGTCATTGATATTAATTTTTGACGCCCTCTACCGGCTAAACGAGACAATTTTGGATATAACTAAGTCGGCTTAGATCGACCTATTTTGACGTCAGGAGTCTGTCGTCAAACGTTGTACACGTATTTTCCGGACACCCTGTATAAGTGGCATCACTGTTTAAGTTCAGAAACATCTTAAGATTTTGTTGGTCAAGCCACATATTAATTTACACAAGTGACATCACTGCTTAATTTCAGAAAAATTCTAACATTTTGATGGTCAAGCGAGACTATGGATGATATATTTTCGATGATTTTCAATTTTCACTTTTTTCGTACACTTGGTCAGGCCACAGATTTCTTTATATAAGTGGCATCACTGTTTAAGTTCAGAAACATCTTAAGATTTTGTTGGTCAAGCCACAGATTTATTTATACAAGTGGCATCACTGTTTAAGTTCAGAAAAATCTTAAGATTTTGTTGGTCAAACCACAGATTAATTTACACAAGTGATATCACTGCTTAATTTCAGAAAAATCTTAAGATTTTGATGGTCAAGCCACAGATTTATTTATACAAGTGGCATCACTGTTAAATTTCAGATTTTTTTAAAGATTTTGTTTGTCAGGCCACAGATAAATTTACACAAGTGGCATCACTGCTTAATTTTAGAAAAATCTTAACTGCACCTACCTTAATGGCACAAAATATCTTCATTCTGGTAATATCGCAGAGTTGAACAAATTTTCCATACTTACTTCTTTCTCCACGTCCTGTTTCTTGCAGAAACTATGTGTATTAAGGCCACAGACATTTCGGTCTTTCCATCTAGCAGACAAATATTATTCCTAAAAGTTGACTTCGCACATGCATAGTGCATGTCCACTATGCTCGATTAACGTTAATCAATGGTTAGCAAAATTCAAACCGCCGATTAAAGTTACTCACGTCAAAACGGATATTTCATTTCCAATCTGGAATTGAAAGATGAAAATGTCTAAAACTTGGTTTGATTATCTTGAACAGTTTTCGACATATTAAGTCCACATTGACATTTTATGACAAGCGCTCAGACGTTTTTCAAAAATGGTCAAAATCAATATTAACGTTGAAATATGGAATTCGAAAATTCGACGAAAAAAAAAGATGTCATTTTTTCCCTTACTCCGCAAGTGTTCCCTAGCAACCCCTCCAGAGGAAATGCGCCATTTTTGAGTCACCAGGTATATGTAGCTTGCTGACTTGAAGCTCCGTTTCAAAATTAATGAAATTTTTTATTTTGAATTTTTGAACCATTCTGTACATAAATTTCATGTTTCATGAAATTTCAATTATTTGATGAAATGCTACTTATAAGTAGCTATTTTGCCATAGATTTGTTTACTTCAACTCGGCAAGCTACATACAGAGCGTCCAAGAAAGTGGTGTCAACTTTTACGCTAGATACCAATAGATGACACTGTTCAAGATGCAAATTGAATATGTTTTGTGGCCTTTGCAGAGCGAATATGCTTGTATCCTAGGAAACATTTCAGCTGCAAACGCTACAAAACATATTCGATTTGCATCTTGAACAGTGTCATCAATTGGTATCTAGCGTAAAAGTGGACACCACTTTCTTGAACGCTCTGTATGCAAAATAATGATATTTGATAAAATGTATTAAAATTATTATTTTACTATATTTTATCAAATATTATTATTTATCATCATTTCGTTGGAGCTTGTTGGAAAAGTGGATACCATTTTCTCGAACGCTCTGTATATTGAGAAATCAAAAATTTACTATTGAAAAGAAACTTCAAACTTCTACTCACCAATCTGTTGTATGGTGATTATATTTCAAAAATTTAATAATTTTGAAACTGAACTGGCTGTAGGCTCGTACCTTATGCCAGGGTTGGGAGCTCGCAGCCAAGCCCAATGGCTTGGAGGCGGACTCCAAGAATCCACAAAAAAAAAAAAAAAAACTTTAGAGCTTTAACTCGCTGCGCTAGTAGGTTCGCATTAAATTTTGATTTTGTATTTGTCGTGTATTAAGGAGTAACTAGAATTAAATGTGCGTGATGGGGTAATTAAAGTTTGTGATCGTTCTATTCGCTGGCTGTTCGTATGACAATCCGTTGGGAAATTTCCGGTTTTCCGAAGAGCGAATCCGGCTGGTCGGAGAACATAGTCGCAAACCAGCACAACGAAGGTTTACAAAAAAGAAGCACCGATACAACATTACATGAGACGTGCAAGCTTACACACCAGATGAATTCGATTTACGAGATCGCATCGAGAAAAACGAGCCACACTAATTAAAACTCGTTTTCACTTACTCGACTTGCTCGCAACTTACCTGCGGACGAGACAGTGGAGTTTATAGGGCTTACAAGGAGGTTGTCTATTTTTAACACGGGGAAATAATGGGACGACACAATGTAAATACTTTTATTTCATAAACGTATCATAAACTGCATACAATTCCTCTTTTAAGTCAACAAAATTGTAAGGCAAGGCTGCGAGTCCAGACCGGATAAACTTTAAAAAACAAAAACAAAATAAACGTAAAAAATTAAAAAAATGCGTTGAACTAGCAGCCTTTAGAAGTTCGCTTCGACAAACGAAATTCGGGATAATATAAATTGAGCTATAATAATAATATAAAAAACTGGCAAAGTATGAAACCCCTGTTGTGGGGTATAGCGCCCCATAATAAAACATAAGGAAATAAATGTATTATGATGATGTGTTGATAAATAGATTAAATATTAATTCATAAAATAACATGCATTTAAAAACTATAAACACGTATAAATTATGTTGGACACAGGAGCTCAAGCTTGAGCTCCGCTAATTTTCGTTATTAATATATATTTTTCCATTATCTTATAGTAAACATTCCCCTTCGCTTATGCCGTGCCATCAGAGATGAGTGCACTATATAAATAAATGCAGTGAAAATGCATTACAAAATTAGTCTTCGTTTGGTAAGTTCAGGCCTAATTTTTAGACTAAGGCACATATGTAACTATCATCGATTCAGTGAGCGTAGCCCTCTTGGCCACGCTTATAGGCGGTTTGTATAACTTTGTATACGTACTCGTGCACACATAGCGAGTGTATGTGTGTAATATTGGAATGATCTGAAAGATCGCCCATTCAGGTTTTCTTTATCTAATATATCTTAACACCTAATGAACACAAATACGCCTCTTGTCGAACAGCAAGAGACACAAAAATATGACATATAAATATATAACAAAAATAATGCTTCCGATAAATAAATTTCCTTCGTGTGAAAAATGTGTAAACGTTCGGATTCTTAATTTAAGACGAGTTTACGAAAATTTTGATTCAGTACTTAAAACAATACTTATTGACATATATAACAACATGTTACAGAAAAATTTACCATATAAATATTATATTCCTAAAAATATGAGCAGAACGTATTAAATGTACTTAAATATGTACACATAACTAGGCGCTGTACATTGTTTTGGCGTAGCTGATGTACCCTCTAAATAATATTTGTAAGAATTAAATAAAAATAGCTATTCTTACATGAAAAAAACGCGGTACGGATACAAAAGCGACGTCTAGTTTTACAAATATAAAAACTATGTTAGTAGTACACTAACGTATCTACTGTACTCCTCATTTAAAATATAATCATAAATAATTTATGTAAAAAAACAAGAACGCAATGATTTACTAATTTACGCCGTAATCATTAAATATAAAAAAACATGTACGGATTGTCTGCGTAATTGCAAGGAATTCTTCGAATGCGCGCTTCCTGCAGACAATCGATAAAAATGAGATTTGTAAGTTAAGTAAAAAAGGGAACATGTGGATCGAGTTTAAATCGGTGGAGGTCCGCGTACGTAGTGCAATTGCGGATTTATTGAAAGCTGCAGATTGTTTATATTGTCGCAGCAGTGCGGCTCGAATAGGTACGCCACGAAGAGTAGGGCCATGATGGCGAACTGGAAAGAAACAGAGGCACGTACTACCCGTTTAAACCAGGATTTGGTGTTCGGTTCTTCGCCGGGATCCCCGCCAGGGCCCGCTGCAACCACCGATTCACTGAAACAAGAACACAAAAATCAGCGGCCCGAATTTTTTTTGGGACACTTAATGCCGCAGTTACTTTTAAAATGATGTGTTGAGGTTTTAAATGTGATTACGGATGGTGCGCCGGGGAGAGAAAGGATAGGCGTCTTCGGCGTCGGGGAAATAAAGCTAAATAGGCAGTAATGGCGGCTCGAGGCGCGCGTCGCCATCCGCATCCGAATGGTCTACTTAAAGAAGAAGCATCACGACGAGACTCAAGATTGAAATTAGTTGGGACCGCAGTATGTTTTCGCCCAAACTAGGCACGGGAAAATCATCTTTTACAGTAACTAATAGCGAGGCTAAGCTGTGGACATTAGCGGGTAATCACGTCTTGGATGCTACAAAACTCCAGCCACCATACATCATTTATTGTATGTAAAATGATTTGCTGGGAACGATAAGTGATTTGTTGTTTATTTGTTGTTATTATTAATTAAGGCAGTCGCATGTTGGCTCACGGATTACTAAGAGACCTATTAATCTTCAGCCACGCAGCAGGACTGCCGCGGTGCACTTGTTATTGCTTCATATTTAATGCTCGCCTAGACTTTATAAATTTATATAAACATTTACCCAACGTATATTCTTCATTTTTCTTGTCAAGATACAGAAACGGGCAACCGTCACCCCCCGCACCACCTCAGCCCCGCCGCACGGCAGCGGAACTTAATTATTTCGAATGTGTTTGAAGACAGCAGACGATCTGAATCGACAATTAGCCACTGCGGCAATAACGTAACGTTAAGTAATAAACAATAAAGATTTGAATGACAATAATGGAATACAAATGCTGGCATCATTGTTTAATGTGTAAATCGAATTCCGAAAACATGATTTACTATCGACGCGGGCCCCCTTAGTATTCACCGTGCGGCCTTAAATGGACTGCCCCGCCAGCCACCGAAAAGGCACCACGAAACGCAGCCACGTTGATGTATTATTTGGAATCAATTAAGTCCAAATCGCCCGGCGGGTGGCCGAATGAAGACGTCAAATTTCTTACTCCCGCGATCGCCTAGACAACGGCCGACAAATCGCCCGCTCGTAGAAGGGCACCGATACCATCTACAGAATAAAATTATGATACGTCCTTTACTATTTAATTAAAACCGGGCCCCGATGCCGACTTGATATTCATACCGTCCCCAGCGCACGACCAATAACACGACGCCGTCCCTTCCAAATACAAACTCGCGAACTCTTTTTTACACCACCACAATCTAACTCAAAACGATACTACACTTACATATTTTACTAACTTCATCCGGACAAAATAGTCATTTTTGAAAATTATTTTACTTTTCCAATCTCAAGATCGAAATAAATTAGTATAAAAAATTCACGAAAAAGTCTGAGTTTGATGGCCGAGTCGCAGACGAGGCAATCAAACAGACGAGGCCTTAAAACAAGGCACAATCTAACTCGAAACTTAATACGATACTACACTTACATAATTTAGGAACTTCATCCGGACAAAATAGAAATTATTTTAGTTTTCCAATCTCAAAAACGAAATAAATTAGTATTAATAATTGACGAAAACATATTTTACTAACTTCGTCCGAACAAAAAAGTCAATTTGTAAAGAAACTATTTTAGATTTCTCAAATCTTGATCTGAAGATCGAAATAAATTCGTATAAATAATTGACGAAAAAGTCTGAGTTTGATGGCCGAGTCGCAGACTAGGCAATCAAACAGACGAGGCCTTAAAACGCACTTTTCAAGGCACAATCTAACTGGAAACTTGAAACGATACTACACTTACATAATTTAGGAACCTCATCCGGACAAAATAGAAATTATTTTAGTTTTCCAATCTCAAAAACGAAATAAATTAGTATAAATAATTGACAAAAACACATTTTACTAACTTCATCCGAACAAAATAGTCATTTTTGTAAAGAAACTATTTTAGATTTGCAATCTCAAGATCGAAATAAATTAGTATAAATAATTGACGAAAAAGTTTGATGGCCGAGTCGGAGATGAGGCAGTCAAACAGACGAGGCCTAAAAACGCAATCATAGAACTATAATGAATAATAAATTTATTCAAAATGAGGAAACTTTATTCAAAATACCAAATTTTGCAATTAGAATTCTCCGAAATTTCCATTAATTAATTTTATACTACATTTCAAACATTTAATGTGAAATAAGAAACAAAATAATCGCAGAAAATCTATTAAAAATATCAAATTTTGCAATTTTATGCAGTAATGAAATTGAAAATATCGCAGAAAACATTTAAAAAAACGCAAAAACTGTATGTAAATTGCGGAAAATTTACAAAACTTGCAACTGAAAATCTCTTAAATGAAATTACTAGAAGTTTCAGAAATGTTTCTAAAAATTCTGAAACATGCCAGTAAATCTAGGGAAAATTGTAAATATCAAAATATACAAAAAAAATCTACAGGTTATACCAATTTTCAAAAAATTGCCATATTTATATGACTGTGCAATATAAAAAAAATATCCAAAATTTCATTAAAAATGACAAAAGTATTGAAAGGTTTAGAAATTGCGAACATTGTAGTAAACTTCAAAAAAGTAAACTCAAAAGCAAAAACGAAATCATTGGAAAAAGAAAAAAACAGAAAAAGCAGAAAATAGCAAAAAACATGATTATATAGTTATAACTTCTGCAACTTTCTTCAAAATCCCATCATGTTCTACATTCACTTGTACATTAAAATATGTAATATAAGTATTGGTAATGTATTTGGTATAAAGTGAAAGTGATTTTGCAATTACGGAATTGTATTTGTCATATAACTCTTTACAACTCAAAACTCATTTGACAAATTAGCACAATTAGACACAATTAGACACAATTGGCAAAATGAAAAAACAAAATATATGTAATATCGAAACTAAAATCAATATACCAAAAGAAAAAAAATCAATGAAATTATATAATTACTAGGTTTTAAAGGTTTTATAAATTGCCAACAAATTTAATTGAGATTGAGAATTTCCAAAATAAGCAATGAAAATATTGTCTTCAAATATCCAGAATTATTAGAAAATGTAATATTTTTTTCAAGTTGAAAACCGTAGAAAGCCTCCATAAAAACAATTTAGGGATATTTCACGATTATTGTCAAATTTTCTTAAGATTTCTATCATTTTTAGTAAACTTTCAATTGTTTTTATTGAGATTTTAACTATCACTGTCAAATTATGAATTATTTTAGGAAAATAAAGCTATTCTATCATACCTCATAAATTTAACTAACAATTTTTCAAAGATTTCAGTCAAAATTTCAATTACTTGTATCTAAAATGTAATTCTTCTGTATTATTATTAAATAATTATATTATTATGAATAATTATTAATATAATTAGTATAATTTTATGTTGAATTATGCTAATCTATTATGCTATAATTATTAAATGTCAAATTCTGAGTTAATTTTGGAAAAAAGGTATTCCATCATACCTCAATGATTTGACTAACAATTTCTGTCAAAATTCAATGATTTGAACGAAAATGTAATTATTCTTGTTAAGATTTTAATGATTCCAAATTTTTGTCAAAAATTCAATTATGCTCATGAATATTACACATTTTCAAGAATTTCTTTCAAAATTTCAATTATCTTCCATTATTTTTATAGAATTTATTAGACTTGTTAGATATAGATATATAGATGTCAATAAATGTCAATTACTGTCAAAATTTCAATTATTTGTACTAAAATTTAATAATTATTCTAGTCAAGATTTTAATGATTGCCAATTTTTGTTAAAATTTCAATTACTTGTATTTAAAATGTAATTCTTCTTTATGATTATAAATGAATTATATTATTATTATTATGAATAATTATTAATGTAATTAGTCTTAAGATTTTATGCTGCTTATCAATATTTCAAATTTTCGACCCTGTAGCCAATCTTGCTTCTGGGTTCTGCAGGACTCTTCAAAATTTCAGAAAATTGCTCGAAACTTTTAATAAATCTGCGAAAGTTAATAAGGCAAATAAAATCAGACTACAATTTAAAAAAAATGCCTGAAATTTAGATAACACTGTTTTGTTGTTTAAATTCTATTCGTACTATCAGATTCCTTAACACCCTACGGGTAGAATAATGATCTGATTATAATAATTTAAAGAAACTATCAGATTACAATTTTAAAAAATACTTGAAAATTTAGATAATACTATTTTCTCATTAAAATTATATTCTTACTATCATACTATCAATTTTGGTTTGCACCATTTTATGAATGCATAATTGCATGAAAATTTAGGTAACACTATTTTGTAGTTTCAATTCTATTCGTACTATCGATTCCTTAGCACCCTACGGGTAGAATAAGGATCTGATTATAATAATAAGAAAACTATCGGATTACAATTTTAAAAAATACTTCTGAAATTTCTAACTGATTGAACAAAAAACTATCATCAATGCTTGTTGGAATTTTTTTTAATTTAAGTTTTTTCGTACGTTTTGTTTTTAATATAGTTATCACTAACTGAGCATACAAAAAATGATCATCAGTTTTCGGGTACGGTTTTTTAAAATAAAAGTCATCACACTAGCTGTATCATCAATGTTTTCTGGTACGTTTTTTTTTTTAATAAAGTCGTTTCTTAACTGTAATTTTGACTGTATGAACTAATTTGTTCCTTTTTTAGTTGTACCTATTGTCGATTCACACTTTATTACTTTCGTAATATATTCGCTCATCAATTTTGATGGAGAGTATGGGAAATGATAAAGAATTTGATGATTGCTTGATAATATAAGTAATTACTTCCATGGTATGTTATCTCATTATTTGTCAGGCAGATTATGAAAAATGTGTCTTTTGATGATGCAAGATGATTTTTGCTTCGTATTCGATTCAGGTTTGTTTTGTTTTCGTTCTGGTTGTGTTGAAATGTTTGTAGTGTTGGAGGTTTCAGAGAGGTAGAGGTTCGCTGGGAGAAGAACAAGCGAGTGTTGCGGCGTGCTCCTTTTTTCACGAATATCGAGTGAGGCGTTGTACGCCGGCTAAACGGTATTTGCAGTGATGTGTGAAAACGATTAAAAAGGAGGAATGTAGGGGAATGCAAAAAGCTCGAATGTTTAACACGGTGTCAGAAATGTTTGTTAGTAATTTATAAGCAAAGGCTGTTGGCTCGGTGATGTCGTTTATGTTCCAGAATGGATTCTGCTGAAAAGCCAAACAAAAAGTGGACGTCTCTTATTCTTACCTCAGAGGTGCGGCTGCAGAGACGGCTGTGCGAACTATAATCGACCGGCATTTATTCTGTAGACTCTTCAGTTCCTCCTCGGCGGCCGCCAGACGCTCCTTCATGCGCACCCTGGCCGTCCAGTCGGGGGCCATCGCGACCTCCAGCTGCCGGACGAGCCTCCGGATGGCGGAGAGGCGGCGCTCGCGCTCCCCCAGGTCATGCTCGGAGCCCTCGTCGGAGATGCCGCTGTCGGAGAAGGATCCCTCCAGGAAAATCTCCGGGAAACTGCATCCCTGCAAGCGAGAGAGAAAAAAACGTACTTCAAATACGAGACCGTGTGTATCGACTCTCTCCAGCACTTTGGAATGATGCGCCGTAGTAATGAAAAGCGACGCACTGCATACAAAGCAGATCTCAACGAGTCGAAATATCTGGTAGATTCGCTTTATAATCCGACTTATAAAGCTAGTCCAAGCCTTTGTATCGCCGAAATTATTTACGGAAAATTGAGAATGACGCCACATGAATACCATCACCTACGGGACGTTCGAATTTCAATAATGCACCGCCGCATGACACACGGCATAAACAGCGCAACTTATCGCCGGAATTAAACTTTTTCCCAGTTGTTTCTATTTTTTCGTAATCTGCCCGTACAAACCGGCGCTCTCGACTAAGCTCTCCGATGCGATATTAAATTTGTATTTTTACGCTGATTCCATAGAACATTCTAAGGACGTGACCAGAAACCCAACAGTGCTACTATTAACGATCCGGAAGCGGCACTATTACGTCGGGCCAGTCAGTCCTTTCCACACGATACACCAAAAACTGACGCTCTCCACAGCCAACCTAAAAGCCAACAGGCAGACAAACCGACTCGCACATTTTTGTACTACTAAACTCATCTTACACAAACCCAATAACACATAATTTAAGCGTACAGTGAATACTGATCACACCACGTATACAAAATTTCTAACGGAATGGTGTAATATGAAATATTTATACAAACTACAAACGTTTCCTTCACGAAGTACAGATAGCGTGCAAGTTTTAATTACATGATTTAACACGTCGATTGACAATAATTAAAATCAGCTTATAACACGCAGTAAAATAAACTTCAAGCTAAAGACAACAGCGTCTAACTTCCCGCACACGATTCATTTCTAAAGCAGCAGTGTAGCAGGGTGCTCACATGATTTTGTATCTAGTAGCCAAGAAATGCCTCCGAAGTAACCAAAATCGCCAACTTTTTGTATAGTGGTATAGTGGTTATGTATAAAATGATTCTTAGTTACCGAGGATTTAGTTTTTTACATTTTGTCAGTTGCAGTTACGTATTGGTACATAATAGCAAAAACTCAAAAATGTTTGCCCTAAAAAATATATAATTTTTAATCAATAATTTTACTCAAGTTTCCTTCGGATGACATGGCAATAATTGAGAAAGAGATTAAGAAAATAATAATAATATCTTTTGCCCAATTTTTTTTCCATTCCTTTTTATAATGTCATGCAGTACCTAGTATAGTAGTATAGTACTTTGCATAGTACCCCAATTTTTCATCATTCTTTTAGAGGTTATCTACCTAATCGTCAGCTGACTCATCAGACATGTAAAGTCAACATGATAATATAAAGAGATCTATAAAGACAAAATAACAAAGTAGCTTCCAGACTACCCAAATCCCGATTACGTCGTAACTCAAAAACAATGATTATAACAATCAGGTGTAATGCGTATCAAAACATATTAGCAGTAACTGTGTTACTTATATCGTTTTTCGACATGCAATAGACCTGAATATTTGAGTATAAAAAAAATGTACTTTTAAAATCTAGGATTTTTCTAAAATATATACAATTTCCGAAATAATGAATGTATCCCAGACTTGTTTGACACCCTGTATACATAGCATCGAACTATGTCGATGTACGAAGAGTTCACATCTTTCGTTGTTTCGTTGACAGGCTTTGAAAATTTTCTCGTCATAAAAAGTTTCGATGTCGAGAATACAATCGTTTTCGAATACAATCATTCTGTTGTTATAATTACAACTTCGTACCTCGAGAATAAATTGAACATTTCTGGAATCTCGATTAAAGACTTCAATTTTCTTACAAAACTTTCAAGTTGAGGATAGATATTTATTTCATTGATCCTCAAATTGACGAATTCTCGAGAAAATTTTGTAAGGCAAGAAAATTTAGGGGTAAAAATAATACTACGGTGGTCTTCGCATACAGTATTAATCTGTTGTTATAATATTTCGTATATCGAGAATAAAAAGGTATATTTCTGGAATCTACTAATAAAGACTTCAATTTTCTTACAAAATTTTCAAATCGAGGGTAGAGATTTATTTCTCTGGTCATCAAATTGATGAATTCAATTGAGAAATTTGCTAGTAGAGTTTAGAATTTAGAGTACTCTCTATTCTTGAATCTCGACTATGAAATGATTTCTTTCTTTAATCTCAAATTGAATCTTATCCTTATAAAATTTCTCAACTCGGGAATGTAGGGATTTGTGATCTATGATAAGTTTGTAATTGAATTGCACATTTCGAAAATTTAAATTTTTCAGGAAACTTGAATGACTGAAATTGTGTTGGACCATTTGACTTATTTGAACAGTTTTTTTTCTTCTAAAAAGTCTCTTTCACTACTACGAAACCCAAATATGAGCCTTTCTCGCTCATCTTTTCAGATGTATTTCTGATCCTCAAATTGACGAATTATGGATTCTCTTGAAAATTTTGTAAGACAAGAAAATTTCGGGGAAATAATAATACTACGGCGGTCTTCGCATACAATAATAATCTGTTATTATAATATTTCGTATCTCGAGAATAAAAAGGTGTATTTCTGGAATCTAGTAATAAAGACTTCAATTTTCTTACAAAATTTTCAAATCGAGGGTAGAGATTTATTTCTCTGGTCATCAAATTGATGAATTCAATTGAGAAATTTGCTAGTAGAGTTTAGAATTTAGAGTACTCTCTATTCTTGAATCTCGACTATGAAATGATTTCTTTCTTTAATCTCAAATTGAATCTTATCCTTATAAAATTTCTCAACTCGGGAATGTATGGATTTGTGATCTATGATAAGTTTGTAATTGAATTGCACATTTCGAAAATTTAAATTTTTCAGGAAACTTGAATGACTGAATTTGTGTTGGACCATTTGACTTATTTGAACAGTTTTTTTTCTTCTAAAAAGTCTCTTTCACTACTACGAAACCCAAATATGAGCCTTTCTCGCTCATCTTTTCAGATGTATTTCTGATCCTCAAATTGACGAATTATGGATTCTCTTGAAAATTTTGTAAGACAAGAAAATTTCGGGGAAATAATAATACTACGGTGGTCTTCGTCTTCCCATACAATAATAATCTGTTATTATAATATTTCGTATCTCGAGAATAAAAAGGTGTATTTCTGGAATCTAGTAATACTAGTCGAGTTCTTACTTCTCAAGTACTTCTCAAGGGTAGAGATTTATTTCTCTGGTCCTCAAATTGACGACTTCAAGTCAAAAAGTGTCGTGTCACATAAGAATATGAAAATCACCAAATTGGGGCAAATAATTACCATCGATCTTTTGTTAAAATGTTATTTTTCAAAAAATAATAAGCTAGTCCAAAAGCTAGCCAGCATGTCCAAAAGTGTCGCATCACAGAAAAAAAAATGAAAACCATCAAATTGTGGCAAACGATGAGCTATCAAATTTTAATTCTCTAGGGAGGAGGTTCCTCACCCTATATTCGAAAATTTTGTAAGATGCATTTCCAAAAATCAAAATTTTGTAACTTATAAACCTTCGAATCTAAAATTTTTGAAAGAAACCAATTACAACGAATTGAACAAAAGAGTATTCACAATTTTTAACTATTTTAATATAACTATTTTAATACAATTAAAATGAAAATTTAGTAAGATACATTACCAAAATCAAAATCTTGTAACTTATTAATTCTCGAACCTCAAAATTTTGAAAGAAAAATATTGCAACGAATTGAACAAATCAGTATTCACATTGTTTAATGTGATCTATAATATTTGAATCCCAGTATACCACCAATATAACTATTTTAATACAATTAAAATGAAAATTTTGTAAGATGCATTTCCAAAAATAAAAAATTTGTAACTTATAAACCTTCGAATCTCAAAATTTTGAAAGAAAACATTTACAACGAATTAAACAAATCAGTATTCACAGTTTTTAATGTGCTCTATAATATTTGATCCCAGTATACCACCAATATAACTATTTTAATACATTTAAAATGAAAATTTTGTAAGATGCATTTCCAAAAATCAAAAATTTGTAACTTATAAACCCACGAAACTCAAAATTTTGAGAATAAAAATTACAACGAATTCAACAAGTTAGTATTCATAATTTTAAATGTGGTCTATATTATTTGAATCCCAGTATACTACCAATTTAACTATTTTAATACAATTAAAATGAAACTTTTGTAAGATGCATTTAAAAAATCAAAAATTTGTAACTCATAAACCCACGAATCTCAAAATTTTGAAAATCACAATTACAACGAATTGAACAAGTTAGTATTCATAATTTTAAATGTGGTCTATAATATTTGAATCCCTGTATACCACCAATATAACTATTTTAATACAATTAAAATGAAACTCTGTAAGATGCATTTCCAAAATCAAAATCTTGTAACTTATTAACTCTCGAATCTCAAAAGTTTGAAAGAAAAAAATTACAACGAATTGAACAAATCAGTATTCACAATTTTTAATGTGGTCTATAATATTTGTATCCCAGTGTACCACCAATATAACTATTTTAATACAATAGTAATTTAAATTTTGTGACGATTATGGAATGATACATTCACTTCACGTTCTGTAAAAGTGCGAGAGGTTTGGGTGCGGCCAATGACGAGTTCTCAGGAAACCGAAATAACTGTCCCGACTCCTTATTCGTATTTTGTTGTAAGGAAGCTTGGCTTACCTTCATACAAAAAACTTCTTTTTAGTAAATATTCTATTCGTAGTAGTTTTGAATAGTTTTGAAATGTTCCAAGACCAAGTAATTCGCGCGATGTTTGTGCTACATTGACGAATTCTAGTCAAAAAGTATCGAGTCACATAAAAATATGAAAACCACCAAATTGAGGCTAATAACTGGCTATCAAAATTTTGTTAAAGACTTATTTTTCTAAAAATAATAATTAAGGCCAGTCAATAGCGTTACAAAAAAAGATAACCATCAAATTGTGGCAAACGATGAGCTATAATTTTTTTTATTCTCTAGGGAGGAGGTACCTTACTATATACTCACCCTGTATTCGAAAATTTTGTAAGATTTTGCAAGACTTTCAATACAAAATATTTGACATATTCGATTAGTACATGTTAAAAATATGGGAAATACATTTCAATCGAAAATTCAAGTTTTGGATAGATGTAATTGCAAATTTGGCACGTTTAAAAAGGTTTGAGTTTTGATTTGAGTTTTGAACGATTCCAAATGAAATTTTGAGACATTTAAACAAGCAACTATTCACTGATTTTAGATATTTTCACAGATAGCAGTAAAAGTTTTACATATTTTATAGTGACAGTCATCAAACCTGTCAAATTTTCAATTGCAGCTGTTCAAGACTTAAATTTTCGATTTTAACTCTCACAATGCGTCTTATTTTCAATATAACTAATCAAATATATGAAGTTTTTGCAACTAGAACGTAGATTTTGATAGATTTCGACAATTGTTATTGAAAATATATAATATTTGGATAGATATAGTAAAAAAAAAAAAATTAAGTTTAAAATAGATTGTGACTGTTTCAACTGAAAATTTGCTAGTATTGAACGATTTCAATTGAAAGTTTGGGACATTTACTGATTTTAGATATTTTCACAGATTGCACTTAAAGTTTTACATATTTTATAGTGACAGTCGTCAAACGTGTCAAATTTTCAATTGCAGCTGTTAAAGACTTGATTTTAACTGTCACAATGTGTCTTATTTTCAATATAACTAATCGAATATATGAAGTTTTCGCAACTACAACGTAGATTTTGATAGATTTCGACAATTGTTATTGAAAATAAATAATATTTGGATAGATATACTTAAAAAAAACCTAAGTTGCAAATAGATTGTGACTGTTGTTTCAATCGAAAATTTGAGTTTTGAACGATTCCAATTGAAAATTTGAGACATTTAAACAAGCAACTCTTCACTGATTTTAGATATTTTCACAGGTTGCACTAAACGTTTTACATATTTTATAGTGACAGTCGTCAAACCTGTCAAATTTTCAATTGCAGCTGTTCAAGACTTAAATTTTCGATTTTAACTCTCACAATGTGTCTTATTTTCAGTATAACTAATCGAATATATGAAGTTTTCCCAACTAGAACGTAGATTTTGATAGATTTCGACAATTGTTATTGAAAAGAGGCGGAAAGACCCCATGGGGTCGATAGCCCAATAAATATTGTTTATATATATGTTAGTGAAAATATATAATATTTGGATAGTTATAGTAAAAGAAAACCTAAGTTGCAAATATAATAGATTGTAACTGTTTCAATCGAAAATTTGCTAGTTTTGAACGATTCCAATTGAAAATTTGAGACATGTAAACAAGTTAAGTTTCATCTCTTGACTGATTTTAGATATTTTCACAGATTGCACTATAAGTTTTACATATTTTATAGTCTGTCAAACCTGTCAAATTTTCAATTGCAGCTGTTCAATACAGGAGTTTGGTCCAATATTGAAAGCAAAATAGAACCGACTGCATATTTCTGTTCAACAAAGTTGAAAGGAAATTGGATGAAATTTACTGAAATACATTCATACTAGATGCTCTCGAACCAAAATTGAACGAAAATCTAGACGAAAAAAGACGAAAAAATACGGAATTAGTATAATGCCATTCAAACATTATATAAAAAAGGGGGGATTATTCCATTCGCTCAGTAGTTTTGATATGTGCCAAGACCAAGTAATTCGCGCGATTTTTGTGTTTATTGAAGTCCTAGCTGTAGGTTGCGAAACTTTAAAAAGTTTGCCAAATTGGCTGAAAACATACCTTTATGAAAATACATTTTTTAACGATAATTCTATTCGCGCAGTAGTTTTGAAATGTGCAAAGAGTGCGAGTTGCGATTTTTGTGTTTAGTGAAGTACTCGCTTTAGATTGCAAAATTTTACAAAAGTTTACTGCCGCCGATGCCTCGCACTGGTTTACATCTTAACGTTGCAGTTGAAAATTACATTACTTGGTGTTGTTTCTTGTGGCTTTAAGAGAGTCAAAGTTACAACCGCCGACACACGTCAGTTTGATATGACAAATGTCAATTTCACTTACGTCAGTTTGACAGATGTCAGATTGACGCACATCAGTTTCATATTACATACGTCAATTTCACAGACGTCAGTTTGACAGATGTCAGATTGACACACGGCAGTTTGATATTACAAACGTCAATTTCACAGACGTCAGTTTGACATATGTCAAAGATAACATGAAACTAAGTTGAAAGCTTCGTTTACTTTTATGAAAAGACATTTTTTAACGATTATTCTATGCGCGCAGTAGTTTTGAAATGTGCGAAGATTGTGAGCTGTGCGATGTTTGTGTTAAGTGAAGTACTAGCTTTGGTTTGCGAAACTATAAAAAGTTGTCTGAATTGGCTATGTTGTAAGTTGAAAGTTTTTGTGTGGTGCCGATGAAGGTGGTGAAGAAATGAATATTTGCAGGTATGATAGACCGGATGTCGTTAAAATATTCAAGCGTCCGTTACATTATCTTCTGATTATAGTTAATGAAGTGAAGAATTGAAACGATTTACGCTCGGAATACATATGGCACGAAGGCTGTTTAAAAATCCGCCGGTGTCCGGCGTTTGGATTAAGTAAAAAACCACGTAGACACTTTAAAATATAAAAATGTTGTGTGCATTCGGGCTCGGCTTCGGGGAAACCTGGCTTACCTCCGTCTTGCTCTCGGAGAGCAGCTTGGCGACCCCCCTGACCGAGGAGGCCATCTGGTTGGAGAGGGTGCCGCCCTGCAGGGCCAGGTCGAGGACTCCTAGGGTCTGCTCGTCCTCGCGGAGGTCGCCGCGCAGCTGGTCCAGGCGCGTCTCGATGAGCTGCCACCTCTGGAGGAGCCCGTTCAGGAGGTTCACCCTCTCGATGACGCTGGAAACAGGAGGCACGTGAATGCGAGAAGAGCGCGCCGTTTCTTGTGCGCGCACCGTAAAATTATAATGGCCGCGATTTGTATTCACAACATTTTAATAATAAAAGTATTCGACGACAGCTGCACCCACATGCAACGTGGTGTGATTTTAAATTATTATTTTCATTTACCATTTCGTGCAACGCGCGGATTGCACGAAACAAGCCATTACAATTTCGATGATTGATGCACGGTAATTGTATTAATCAATCGCGGATGTATTGTAATGTTTGGGGCGCCAACCTGTCTTTTTTCTCGTTCCAAATCCTATACAGCTCCGATAGGTCGGATTTTAGGGATGACGCGCTGTATTCCACGTTCTCGGCCACGAAGTGGTTGATGGCTACGTTGACTTTCAGCAGCTTCTCTTTGTGGTCATCGATTGTGGCGAGCTCAGCCTGCAAAAAAAAAGCACAAACGCGCGATGAGAAATCTTGCGTGCAACTTCAATTACTTCATACATTTCAAGGCATCTACTGTAATATGTATATTAGCGAGGCATCCGGATAAATTTATGTGTATGCATGGCGTGCCTGCGACTATTCAGGTTGGTGATTTATGTGTTTAATGCAAAATGTACCTCTCTCTGAAAACTGAAATGGCGCCCCGGCATAAAAAATTCAGCGCCTCTCCTCCGTGCCCCCACACCCTCCCCATTTTACTTAAAACGGAAACGTCAAAGGACGAATCCGGCCTGATTTGCATACATCTAAATAAAAGCAGCCGCGCCCCGAGAAAATTGCAAAAAAATCATTGTGATTAGCCGGATTAGGGCTCGAACTGCAAAATTTTATTGCCGGTCTTGGGCAGTGCGTACCGCCGCGTATGTCCAATGACTGTCTATCAAGCCCGCAGCCTCCCAAAGGACCCGAGAGCCCGTCCACTTGCGACATGTAACGAGTCACATATATCGTGGTTGGCCGACATTGATGACCGTATATGTATAAATTACTCAAGTTTATAGCCAGATCTTGCCTCTCCGATGCTCTAGACGTGTTAAAGTTTTTCCGGCCGCTATAAATTATACAAGAAATTGACACTTACTTAACAAACGCCGAAATTTTGCCAATACCCACGTAAATAGTTAATGCGAACAGCCGCTGCGGCGGAATAAAGAAGAACGGACACCACAACCTCCCACGCGCTTCATAATTACATTTCGCTGTCTATGGGGTACAACTTAATGCCGGATTTCACCAGTCTAGGCCGCGAACGTGAGGCAATGCCGCGATTAAAGTACAGGAATTTTTAAAATTGAGTAAATTATTTCCCCGCTCGGGAAAGGTATTTAATAAAACACCGACATTTACATTCAAATCAACTAATAAAATTTCTGCACTACAATATTAAAAATATTAAAATTAAATTCCCACCACATTTTATAGGTAATCACACTTTACTTTGTTAATTTTTTAAATTTATTTAATCAATTTCCATTTTACCTTCCGGTGTTAGCGCAGTGGCGTACATTAAATGGCTCAGCAGTATAATGCATTGCCAAAATCCCCCATGGATAATACAGTCATGAGAACTCGACTGGTATTACAGATACGTTGCAACTTATAGCCATTTCAAGACTAATATGTAAATACTCATAAAGTAATATTTCTCATGTAAATAAACAAGGAAGGCCAGAGAGGAAAACCAGACTAGGAATTCTGGAGCTCTACTAAAATACATATTTATAACCAATGAAGAGACTTCTTCTAATTTGGTTCACAAATTCACAAATTCGAACTATGACAAATCTGTCAGATAGGACAACTAAAAGCTAAGACATGTAAGGGATCGAAATGCACATATTTTGTATGATTTAATTTATATATATATATATTATTACGAAAAATGACTGATATTAATTGAAACGGTTCGAAATAAAATTATAACAATTTAATACTAAGGTATAAACATTGAAAAAAACACGTAAAAGCCAAGTATTGTGTTAGAATAGGAAGGGGGTGATCATTTGGGGGATTTAATAAGTAATCTAATTAAATATGAATTCAAATTGAATCGATTGCAGACGAAATTACGAGAACTTTTATAATCACTTATAAAGACGCGTTCGATGCGTGGTGACGCAATTTTATAAACAAAACACAGGCGCGTAAGCCGCCCGATGACTAATCATAACAATTTAGTATTTTTAGGTCGATAACCTTGCTATAGGGCCCCTGTGAGATCACCGAAATTAGAAATAATGTTGCGGGGAATCACACAAGATCACTGAGTGGGCAAAATTTTAATATAAATAGCATCGCTTTGCATACGAAAAGTAGTTGGTTCCAGATTAGCGTGGCGTCAGTCCGTTATTATCTTCGTTAATAGTATCCGCGAATATCATTACAAAGAGTATTATCCGATTTATTTTGAAAGTGACTGTGTTCAGGATGGTATTGATTATTTCGAAATTGAGTAGCAATAATCACTACATTCCTACTAAAGTACCAAAAACGAAGACCCCGTGAAATATATATATATATATAATCGTTCCGGTTACACATACGTGGGATGTTCGAAAGCTTTATTAATTTCTGGTATACGCTATGAGCGGTGTCGTGGATTTTAATGAGGTAATCGTTCCGGTTACACATACGTGGGTTGTTCGAAAGCTTTATTAATTTCTGGTATACGCTATGAGCGGTGTCGTGGATTTTAATGAGGTAATCGTTCCGGTTACACATACGTGGGTTGTTCGAAAGCTTTATTAATTTCTGGTATACGCTATGAGCGGTGTCGTGGATTTTAATGAGGTAATCGTTCCGGTTACACATACGTGGGTTGTTCGAAAGCTTTATTAATTTCTGGTATACGCTATGAGCGGTGTCGTGGATTTTAATGAGGTAATCGTTCCGGTTACACATACGTGGGTTGTTCGAAAGCTTTATTAATTTCTGGTATACGCTATGAGCGGTGTCGTGGATTTTAATGAGGTAATCGTTCCGCTAACACATACGTGGGTTGTTCGAAAGCTTTATTAATTTCTGGTATACGCTATGAGCGGTGTCGTGGATTTTAATGAGGTAATCGTTCCGGTTACACATACGTGGGTTGTTCGAAAGCTTTATTAATTTCTGGTATACGCTATGAGCGGTGTCGTGGATTTTAATGAGGTAATCTTTCCGGTGTCATTCGCGTTCCGACAGGAGAATGCTACCATCTCTAATTGTGTTTACCTTAGTAGACATGATTAACAATTCTCCTCACAAGTTAACAATTCTTCTAAACATATCAATTAAAATGTAGAATAGAAAGGATAATACTCTTCAGGGGATAAGTATAAATTGTTAAAATATAACCTAAATAATATCTCTTCGATAAAGTGGCAAAACATTATTTTATTATGAATCATTAATCATATGGATTTGAATCAAATTAAGATTTAGTTTAAATCGGAAATATTACAAAATTTTAACTAAAAAAAGGGTTAAGTAAATGAAATCCATAAAATTATTAGAATTGCTTATTTAACGAGTTTCATTCTGAATTTCAAGATGAAATCTAAAAACGATAATGTTCTCCAGGGAATAATTATGAAATATTAAGGTATAATTTACATAATAACTGGGCAATACTGTGGCAAATTATTGGTTGTTTTGTGTAATGAGTAAAAACATTATTCAATCTTCTTGCAAATTCATCAATATCAGTCATACGAACAATTTACAGGACGTATTTAACAACATTGTATCTATCAAAACCTAGTTAGTGAATCCTGAAGTAATAGATGAAAAATGACATTGGAAGGCACAAACAGTGACATATTTCATGAAGTGGTGACATGCCTTGAGCCGTTTTGCGGGCACGTAGAATTGAGCAGTGTGTGAAAGTCATTGACGTTACTTAAGATTTCCAACTGATGTACAGATAAAATGAAAAATGACATTGGAAGGCACAAACAGTGACATATTTCATGAAGTGATGACATGCATTGAGCCGTTTTGCGGGCACGTAGAATTGAGCAATGTGTGAAAGTCACTGACGTTAAGTACATCTTTTATCCAAAACTAACTAACACTTTTTGAGTCAATAAAGAAAGTCATTAAATTCAAGTTGATGTTTAATTATTGGTGCAAAATCCTTTAAAGTGAATAAATTACACTTAATCTATAATTCTTTGTCTTTATTTTATTAATATTATTGTTACTAACACACACACGCATTACCTCTAAACGAAGTTGGAATTGTCACGATAATGATTTAATATCAAACATAACGTAAAGAAGTACTGCCATTATACGATCACACAAAATAAAAGTAAAATAGATAAATCACGAGCCAAAACAAATATTATAAATTATAAGAATTTATGATTACAAGTAAAATATACCTAATTATTAAATATTGGGGAAACCGAAGTCTTACAGACATACATTTTATATCTATCCTTTTTTTTCATGGCAACTTTGATGAAAATGTTTTTAAATCAGGTGATATTAGTAGATGTGTCAAAATTATACAAACTAATTAAGCTAACAGAACAGAGTTAACGTATCCATTTCTCCATTAATGACATTACAAAGAGCAAGGAGCATTATTAAACTTTGAAAAAAAGAGACTTGTTTGTAAATTATGAAATAGACGTTTAATTTCTGCAATATATTTTTTAATATCTCCCTAGAGGAGAGCGGAGCTTTATTTAGAGAACAATAATAATAATAATAATAATGCTTTGTTGATGTTTAGAACAGATGTTTATGTTCAGTAATTGATAAAAACCACTCTTGATTTTGATTGACTTGGCAAATTGGCGACTGCCCCAGACAGCAAAAGCGTTGGCGTATTGTAAAAATTACAACATTAAAAATTAAATTCCCACCATAGTTTTGTATGTAATCATCGGTAATTGTTTTGCAAATTAGTGCAGAAATGAATGAACCACCGACCTATAGATTGTATACGCGGTGATTTATGGTGGGTCGTGAGTTGTTGGTGAGGCAATTAATTAATTTAATTAGGTCCGTAATAATTGTTTTGATGTCTTGTTAATGAAAAATTATGAAACGTACCGTGTACCGATTATAACAGGCCGACCGGTAAGCGGGCAATTAGTGTGCGACGTGTAAGTCGTGGGTTATAGATTTGCGGAATCGGACGGAGGAAACCAGTTTTATTGATAAGGGGAATCAATAGGTTAAAAAGCAACCGAAACCAATAATATCGGATGCAAAAGTATCGAGCGGTGAAAGCGGCGAATGCAAAATGTAATAAAAACGTGATCTGCAGCACCAAAACGGCGACTTACGCACGGGATCGATCCGAGCGCGAGACGGCCCTTTTTTTTCTATTATGCGCTACGTTGGGAATTCGTAGGCCGATTTTTGCGAATTTTTCGCGTCCTTCTTATCGTCGCCGGATGAGTTTTACATGCGCCGGTGATGTTCCACGTTGTATACAAAATTGTACTAAATTCGAATCAATTGATTGGCTGTTGATTGAAAATTGAATTACATTGGAATGCGTGTCTGCGGAGGGACGTACCAGCAGCATACCAATGCGTTAGTTAGGGTTAGCCCTACTCCAAATTACACGCTCGTCAAGTACATATGTGTATTTTGCAATACCACATTTACATTTACAACTAGGTGCTTGCTACACCCCAAACAAAGCCGTTCTTCGAATACCGAATTATTCATCGCTCTAATCACACACAGAAGAGGCGGCGCACATTTAATTAACAATAAGTACACAAATAAAGCTCCCCAGTTCACTGTTAAAACAAAAACATATTTGTTTACGTGGCCGTGAACGTGAACGACCCTTGTCCAGTCGCCGTCCGGAATTTATTAAGATGCGCCGCGTAAATATTATATATTTCAGCGGAAGGGCACGTTATCATTGTCGGGGAAAAGCGTCTGATCGATATCGATTGGCAGAAAGAATTTGTACCCTGTTCTCGTGGCCCAAGATTAAGACTTGGACGTGGTTGCAAGCATAAGCCGTGATGGTGGAAACTTTGGAGTCACGTCACGTAGCCGACCAGAGCAGTAGCTCGACACGGGTACGCTTTTATCGTCATTTCAAACTCTGAAAATATCACACACCGCCAGTTTTTAGGTCGAAGTATCGTTAAATTCTTCAGTCAATAAAAACTACAAGCGCGGATTTAGACAAAGACTAACTCGACACCAAAAAAACTACACCTACTTGCTAATGGCCTATTCAAGTACCATTAACTGCAAATACCCAATACTTATCGAACCACCAAATTTTTATGGGCCCTCAAAAAATCCACATACATTTAAATATGACGCGTAACGGAATTCCGCAAAAAACCTCGCCGGATTCCTACATTTGTATTATAAATAGCCGCTTTTTTACACGCAAAACCGCATTTCTCGGTAACCATCCGCCGTTTCGCTACTTCTCCTCTACCCAAATCGATCGCATTCTCATTAATAAACAAATTTCTTATGCAAATTTCCACAAAACCAACAAAAAAGACAAATTTCTTCGCACAATTTACTTTCGTAATTAATAAGCACCGCGCAAATCTACAATCAACTTAATTATTCCTCACTAATTAACATTGCCCTAACAAGGGCGGAGCAACCAGGACAATCGCCCCGCATCACCCCGTCATTATATACCTATATATAATATACAAAAGTATATATTCATCTAGAGAGGACAGAAAAGTAATACAACTAACAAAATATCGTACTTCGATAATAATCACAATTATTACTACCTACAACATTTAATTTACTTGAGTATTATTATTATTAGTCGCATCAAAACATGTAGTATTGCTACAATTATTTCTATTCAAAACAAGATTTTATCATTTCCTTAGAATAAATCACCCAGTCATAATAAGGCATATCCCCATTTTGTAGAAAAATGTACTTGTCCCCTTCTTGCACCAGAGTCTTCAATTATTATTTTATCACAAAATTTCGTTATAATTATTATTACTCGCATCAACAGTTTTACAGCTCGATTATTTTTTTAGTTGATAATTATTAATTTTATTATATGCAACAAAATTTTGCGAATTTATATAATTATAATAAATCACTAAATTTTAAAACTATCAATATATTGTACTTCCATAATAATCATTATTATTACCTACGACATTTAAATTACTTCAGTGTTATTATTATTTCTTTTCAAAACATGATTTTATCATTTCCTTAGAATAGTCATAATAAGTCATATCCCCAATTTGTTGAAAAATTGACTTATTCCACCCTTGATGCACCAGAGTCTTCAATTATTATTATTTAATAAACAGTGTTACAATTATTTCTATTCAAAACAAGATTTTATCATTTCCTTAGAATAAATCAATCATAATGAGACATATCCCCAATTTGTTGAAAAATGGACTTGTCCTCCCAGAGTCTTTAATTATTATTATTTTATCACAAAATTTCGTTATAATTATTATTATTCGCCACAACAGTTTTACAGCACGATTATTTTTTAAAATGATAATTATTAATATTATTATATGCAACAAAATTTTGCAATTTTATATAATTATAATTATTCACAACTAAATTTTAAGACTATCAAAATATCGTACTTCGATAATAATCATTATTATTATTACCTACAACATTTAAATTACTTTAGTGTTATTATTATTATTTCTTTTCAAAACAAAATTTTATCATTTCCTTAGAATAAATCAGCCAGTCATAATAAGTCATATCCCCAATTTGTTGAAAAATGGACCCTTGTTGCACCAGAGCCTTCAATTATTATTATTTTATCACAAAATTTCGTTATAATTATTATTATTCGCATCAACAGTTTTACAGTAGATTATTTTTTTAGTTGATAATTATTAATATTATTATATGCAACCAAATGTTGCAATTTTATATAATTATAATTATTCACAACTAAATTTTAAAACTATCAAAATATCGTACTTCGATAATAATCATTATTATTATTATTACCTACAACATTTAAATTACTTTAGTGTTATTATTATCACTATTTCTTTTCAAAACAAGATTTTATCATTTCCTTGGATTAAATCAGCCAGTCATAATAAGTCATATCCCCAATTTGTTGAAAAATGGACTTATCCTCTTGTTGCGCCAGAGTCTTCAATTATTATTATTTTATCACAAAATTTCGTTATAATTATTATTATTCCCATCAACAGTTTTACAGTCGATTATTTTTTTAGTTGATAATTATTAATATTACTGTATGCAACAATATTTTGTAATTTTATATAATTATAATTATTCACAACTAAATTCTAAAACTATCAAAATATCGTATTTCGATAATAATCATTATTATTATTACCTACAACATTTAAATTACTTTAGTGTTGTTATTATCATTATTTATTTTCAAAACAAGATTTTATCATTTCCTTAGAATATATCGGCCAGTCATAATAAGTCATATCCCCAATTTGTTGAAAAATGGACTTGTCCTCTTCTTGCATCAGAGTCTTCAATTATTATTATTTTATCACAAAATTTCGTTATAATTATTATTATTCGCATCAACAGTTTATTATTATTTTATCACAAAATTTCGTTATAATTATTATTATTCGCATCAACAGTTTTACAGCTCGATTAATTTTTTAGTTGATAATTATTAATATTATTATGTGCAACCAAATTTTGCAATTTTATATAATTATAATTATTCACAACTAAATTTTAAGACTATCAAAATATCGTACTTCGATAATAATCATTATTATTATTACCTACAACATTTAAATTACTTTAGTGTTATTATTATTATTAATATTTCTTTTGAAAACAAGATTTTATCATTTCCTTAGAATAAATCACCCAGTCATAATAAGTCATATCCCCAATTTGTTGAAAATGGACTTATCTCCTTGTTGCGCCAGAGTCTTCAATTATTATTATTTTATCACAAAATTTCGTTATAATTATTATTATTCGCATCAACAGTTTTACAGCTCGATTATTTTTTTAATTGATAATTATTAATATTATTATATGCAACAAAATTTTGCAATTTTATATAATTATAATTATTCACAACTAAATTTTAAGACTATGAAAATACCTCCTTCGATAATAGTCATTATTATTACCTACAACATTTAAATTACTTTAGTGTTATTATTATTATTATTATTATTATTTATTTTCAAAACAAGATTTTATCACTTCCTTAGAATAAATCAGCCAGTCATTATAAGTCATATCCTTAATTTGTTGAAAAATTGACGTATCCCCTTGTTACGCCTGAGTCTTCAATTATTATTATTTTATCACAAAATTTCGTTATAATTATTATTATTCGCATCAACAGTTTTACAGCTCGATTATTTTTTAAGAGGATTATTATTAATATTATTATATGCAACAAAATTTTGCGAATTTATATAATTATAATTATTCACAACTAAATTTTAAGACTATCAAAATATCGTACTTCGATAATAATCATTATTATTATTACCTACAACATTTAAATTACTTTAGTGTTATTATTATTATTATTTCTTTTCAACACACGATTTTATCATTTCCTTGGAATAAATCAGCCAGTCATAATAAGTCATATCCCCAATTTGTTGAAAAATCCCCTTGTAGCACCAGAGTCTTCAATTATTATTATTTTATCACAAAATTTCGTTATAATTATTATTATTCGCATCAACAGTTTTACAGTTCGATTATTTTTTTAGTTGATAATTATTAATATTATTATGTGCAACAAAATTTTGCAATTTTATATAATTATAATTATTCACAACTAAATTCTAAAACTATCAAAATATCGTATTTCGATAATAATCATTATTATTACCTACAACATTTAAATTACTTTAGTGTTATTATTATTATTATTTCTTTTCAAAACAAGATTTTATCATTTCCTTGGAATAAATCAGCCAGTCATAATAAGTCATATCCCCAATTTGTTGAAAAATGGACCCTTGTTGCACCAGAGTCTTTAATAATTATTATTTTATCACAAAATTTCGTTATAATTATTATTATTCGCATCAACAGTTTTGTAGCTCGATTATTTTTTAAGATGATAATTATTAATATTATTATATGCAACAAAATTTTGCAATTTTATATAATTATAATTATTCACAACTAAATTTTAAGACTATTAATATATCGTACTTCCATAATAATCATTATTATTACCTACAACATTTAAATTACTTTAGTGTTATTATTATTATTATTTATTTTCAAAACAAGATTTTATCATTTCCTTAGAATAAATCAGCCAGTCATAATAAGTTATATCCCCATTTTTTTGAAAAATTGACTTATTCCACCCTTAATGCACCAGAGTCTTCAATTATTATTATTTAATAAACAGTGTTACAATTATTTCTATTCAAAACAAGATTTTATCATTTCCTTAGAATAAATCAATCATAATGAGACATATCCCCAATTTGTTGAAAACTGGACTTGTCCTCTTCTTGCACCAGAGTCTTTAATTATTATTATTTTATCACAAAATTTCGTTATAATTATTATTATTCGCATCAACAGTTTTATAGCTCGATTATTTTTTAAGATGATAATTATTAATATTATTATATGCAACAAAATTTTGCAATTTTATATAATTATAATTATTCACAACTAAATTTTAAGACTATCAAAATATCGTATTTCGATAATAGTCATTATTATTACCTTCAACATTTAAATTATTTTGGTGTTTTTATTATTTTTATTATTTCTTTTCAAAACAAGATTTTATCATTTCTTTAGAATAAATCACCCAGTCATAATAAGTCATATCCCCAATTTGTTGAAAAATGGACTTATCCCCTTCTTACACCCAAGTCTTCAATTATTATTATTTAATAAACATTGTTACAATTATTTCTATTCAAAACAAGATTTTATCATTTCCTTAGAATAAATCAGTCATAATAAGTCATATCCCTTTCCTTAGAATAAACCAGTCATAATAAGTCATATTACCAATTTGTTGAAAAATGGACTTATCACCTTGTTGCGCCAGAGTCTTCAATTATTATTATTTTATCACAAGATTTCATATCAATATCAATCGTTCAATTTATGTTTCAAAAAATATGATTATTATCAGAGTTAATTAATTTCATTAAACACCAATTAAATTTATAGACAGTACACCGGCAGTATAGACAGTACAGTAAAATCCGTTCTCTAATAATAACTAATTATTGTTATTAATAATAACAAATCTTATCCATATTATTAGTGACGTATAGTTTGAAGAATTTAAAAATAAAAATATTAGTTATTACTATCAATATTAAATATTATTATTATTTTAATCTATATTTTTGTGTATTGTGTTTCTGATTATCAACTCCCAATTGTTCAATTGATGTTTCAATAAATATAATTATTATCAAACTTAATTAATTACCCTTGTTGCACCAGAGTTTTCAATTTTTATTATTTTTATTGTTACAATTATTTCTCTTCAAAACAAGATTTTATCATTTCCTTAGAATAAATCAGTCATAATAAGTCATATCCCTTTCCTTAGAATAAACCAGTCATAATAAGTCATATTACCAATTTGTTGAAAAATGGACTTATCACCTTGTTGCGCCAGAGTCTTCAATTATTATTATTTAATCACAAGATTTCATATCAATATCAATCGTTCAATTTATGTTTAAATAAATATGATTATTATCAGAGTTAATTAATTTCTTATACATCAATTAAATTTATAGACGGTACACCGGCAGTATAGACAGTACAGTAAAATCCGTTCTCTAATAATAACTAATTATTGTTATTAATAATAACAAATCTTATCCATATTATTAGTGACGTATAGTTTGAAGAATTTAAAAATAAAAATATTAGTTATTACTATCAATATTAAATATTATTATTATTTTAATCTATCTTCTTGTGTATTGTGTTTCTGATTATCAACTCCCAATTGTTCAATTGATGTTTCAATAAATATAATTATTATCAAAGTTAATTAATTACCCTTGTTGCACTGCACCAGAGTTTTCAATTTTTATTATTTTTATTGTTACAATTATTTCTATTCAAAACAAGATTTTATCATTTCCTTAGAATAAATCAGTCATAATAAGTCATATCCCTTTCCTTAGAATAAACCAGTCATAATAAGTCATATTACCAATTTGTTGAAAAATGGACTTATCACCTTGTTGCGCCAGAGTCTTCAATTATTATTATTTTATCACAAGATTTCATATCAATATCAATCGTTCAATTTATGTTTCAATAAATATGATTATTATCAGAGTTAATTAATTTCATTATACATCAATTAAATTTATAGACAGTACACCGGCAGTATAGACAGTACAGTAAAATCCGTTCTCTAATAATGACACATTATTATTATTAATAATAACAAATCTTATCCATATTATTAATGACGTAAAGTTTGAAGAATTTAAAAATAAAAATATTAGTTATTACTATCAGTATTAAATATTATTATTTTAATAATAATATTATTTTAAACTATCTTTTTGTGTATTGTGTTTCTGATTATCAACTCTCAAAATATTGTAATGTGATTTATTCATTTATAGTAACTATCATTTTCACATAATTTTTCAACTTAATTCTGCGTTTTTACAATTTGTTTGTCAAAATCTATTTTTTTCAATAATGCAAATTTATGCAAAAAATGCATAATATATACGAAAAATATGCGAAATATGCAAAATATGCAATTGTTAATTAATGCCAATTAACTGTAAATGCTTCAATTCATCCACATTTTTAATCGTATCACTTATAAAATAAGTTAAAATCAGTTCTCTAATAATAACTAATTATATTTATTAATAATAACAAATTTATCTATATTACATAGTAAACGTATAGTTTGGAGAATTTAAAAACAAAAATATTAGTTATTACTATCATTATTAAATATTATTATTATTATTTTACTCTATCTTTTTGTGTATGTGTTTCTGATTATCAAATCCCAACTGTTCAATTAATGTTTCAATAAATATGATTATTATCAAAGTTAATTAATTTCATTATACATCAATTGAATTTATAGATTGTAAACGTCACTATGTAAAATAAATTCAGACAAACATAAAATTCCTTGTAGACAGAGGATCGTTAACACTTTGAAATATTAAATATTATATTTTGTAATTATGAAATTACGAAGTTATGAAAATAATAATAATTTATCCCAAGAACATAATAAATCTCATATATGTATTTATTATGTTCTTAAGATAAATTATTATTATTTTCATAATTTCGTTATTTCACACAATAATAATATGATAATAATCACACAAAAAAGTGTACAGCCTTTTATGAAATAATAATACCAATATCATATTAATTTTCTATTCGAAGTAATAACATTGTTATTAATTATTATAATTATTATTATTATTTAGGCTGAAAGGCATCATGATTATAAATTGTTTACTACTACTATTATTATTTTTAACATTGGTAATTACTGAATTAATTAGCATTATCTACTAATTATTGTTTAATTTGTTGTAAATTCTTAAATGTTCATTAATTTTTTTAATTATAAATAGACAGTGTACCTACTCACATATTTTTTACTTTAAATTCCATGCTGGAAGGTAATATTATTATTTTTTATCATTGTTAGTAATTATTACGAAACGTATTTCCTTTAATCGATTGCCTTACGTTCATAAGAAATTTCACAATACACGTGTCGCGAATTTCCATTAGAAGTAGTGGTTGAGCCGCGGGATTCGAACCTGCGACTCGTATTGTGCGAGGTAATGTCATTGGCCTCTTACCCTACGTAGGTTATGTCTTTTTTAATATTATTATTTATTATCATAGTTATTAATAATTACCAAAGGGATTTTATTTAATCGATTGCTTTACGTGCATAAGAATTTTCATAATACACGGCATCGCAAATTCTAATTAGAAGTAGTGGTTAAGCCACGGGATTCGAACCTGCGTACTGTGTGAGGTAATGTCATTGGCCTCTTACTCTACGTAGGTTACGTAATGTTTATTAATATAATTATTTGTTATCATTGTTATTAATTATTACCAAACGTATTTTATATAATCGATTGCTTTAGGTGCATAAGAAATTTCAAAATATGCGGCATCGCCAATTTTAATTAGAAGTTGTGGTTGAGACACGGGATTCGAACCTGCGGCTAGTAGTGCGCGAGGAAATGTCATTCGCCTCTCACCCAACGTAGGTTTTGCCAATAATCATTATGTAGTGCGACTCATTACAATAATTTTATATTTAATTATAAATTTAAATTTCTAAATCATTTGTTTAATCGCGCAACAAAACTTCATAATAAACATTTGCATAGTAATCTGCCTTTAATCGTATTTGTTCAAAATTTAAATAAATCACGTCCAATAGCCACGAGCGTTCAGATTTCAGAGGAACATTAATCCATATCTAATATTTAAAATCTGATTTACAGCTATGCAACTGGTAGTGCACTGCAGCATTGAAATGCCTAACGTGACAATCGATATAATTCTACCCACATTCGATACTTACACTGAAACAAATTAATGCACATATGCTTTGCCACATAATTAATGAGTTGATTTTTTTAATCAAACGCGTCTGCTGCATATAAAAATAAAACGTACGCGACAATTAAAAAGCATCAACGAAGTTAGGCAGCTCAAGATACGCAAATGCATGTAGCCGCGCAACTCGAAGTCGAATTTAAATTATTACGCAAGTCCATGTACTTTCCAACTGAATGTCGATCGTTTCGTCATTCGTGACGAATTTCCATAGTTAAAATATGAATTAATTTTTCATAATTGTCCATTTGCATACAAACGGCTTATTTATTAAATACCTCCAATTATATTGTATTCATGAACAAATCAAATATGTACAACCTGTTTAATTGTATCTATTACATTACATTCAGAGAGTATTTGAACTAGACTATAGTTAATTAAAAATTATCACGCATGCAATACAAGTTTTCCAGCTACTGTAGAACTCGTGTAATTATATTTAGAAGTTTCGACCTGTGAGATCAGAATTGCGATGTATGGAAATATTTTTAGTTGTTACATAACACAGGCACGCAGCTACACGTACTCAGACACCTGATCAACGAGCGAACGCGTAAATAAATGACACAAGCAACGTATAGTATAAGTTAGGCAATCCACTTTACAGAAAATGAACCTAATGTAGGCAACTAAACTTGCAGTATATCACATAACATAGGCAACCAAACTTGCAGCATGAACCAATAAATATATACCCGGAAATCACACTTTTAAAATACCCGAAAAAACGCGATTTCTGAACTAATGAACATTAATTGAATTAAAGCAATATTAATCAACTTGTATGTAAGAGCAGTTCTGAGGAAGTTAGTAATTTTTTTTGTAAGTAGTAGTTAGATAGTTTAGCAGTAAGGAAGTTAACTGATAAGCAACAAGAGTTATGTATTCTCATCAACTTATATGTAAGAGCGGTTCTAAGGAAGTTAGTAATTTTTATGTAAGTAGTAGTTAGTTTAGCAGTAACGAAGTTAACTGATAAGCAACAAGGATTTATTTTCTCCTAGAAGTTAATTAAGAAGCAACAAATATAACAAAGCAACGGATATATAACAGTCCTTCTGTATCATCCTGGGTAGTAACAAAGAAAACAAAGCAACAGATAATCAACAGGATATCTGAACCTTGCTTGGTTAATAATTAACTGATAACCATGAGGTCAGAGTTAACTTAGTTCTATACCCTCCTGGATGTTGACTGATGTCTAACAAAGAAAACAAACCAATTGATATTCAATAGGATTTCTGTACCTTGCTGAAATTTAGTAAGTAAGCAACAGTTTGAGGTAACTAACAAGAACTGAAACATGTTAACACGTAAGCAACAGGTCTGAGGTAATTGACGATCAACTGAAATAACAGAGCAACTGATAAGTCACAACAGTTACATACTCTCCTGAAAGTTAACTAAAACAAAGCAACTGATATTCAATAGGATTTCAGTACCTTCCTGAAATTTAGCATAGCACAATTTACCAGTTTGCGGTAATTGACAATAAACAAAGTAACAAGTAAGCAACATGTCTGAGGTAACTGACGATCAAGTGAAATAACATGCCAACTGATAAGTCACAATATGTACATACTCTCCTGAAAGTTAACTAAAAAGCAACAGAGAGCATCAATATGAAAATGCAAACAAATTAGTAAATTTAATTGCTTGTTATTTACGAAATAGTAATTTTTAATGACTAAGATTAATGTTATATATTGAGACAATAAGTAAAGCAATGGAAAATACAAATATCAGGATCTACATTTTGCAAGATAACTACAAAAATCAGACATATACACTCTCCTCGAAATTAACTGTAAGCAACAGGCATTCAACAAGTCCTGAAAGAGAGCAACTGATGTTTGAGTGCCATCCTAAAAGTTAACTAATCAGTAGTAGGTTATAGAGATAACTGAGCAAATAATATCCACTGAAATTTCAGCAACTTTCTGAAAGTTTACTAATAAGTAACAGAGCAATTTATGTTGAACAGAAGTTCTGAAAGTAAAGCAAAGTAACAAAGCTATCAGTAAAATTCACATTATTTATAAATTTCACAAGATTTTTCGGGCAACTAAAATTTAGAGCAACAAAATACATGTCATTTTTTTGGAATAAAATTATATATCTGTAACAAATACCAGAATTCAACAATATCTATTTGGTTATCATTTTTAAGTTTACATTTATTTATATAACATATAATAATTGAACTAAGATGTATGAAAGCTCCTATTAGTTGCCCAGTAAAATCTTTGTAGTATTGGAGATAATCATTTGAAATAATACGTTTATCTGAATCGGGATCAAAATATATGTCTATAAAAATGTATAGCACAGTAAGTAATAGAGATAACAGAGCAAATAATATCAACTGAAATTTCAGCAACTATCTGAAAGTCGTCTAATAAGTAACAGAGCAATTTATGTTCAACAGAAGTTCTGAAAGTAAAGTGATGTAGCAAAGATAACTGTAAAATTCGCATTATTTATAAATTCCACAGATTTTTCGGGCAACTAAAATTTAGAGCAACAAAATACATGTCATTCTGTGCAATAAAATTATATATCTGTAACAAATACCAGAATTCAACAATATCTATTTGGTTATCATTTTTAAGTTTACATTTATTTATACGACGTATAATAATTGAACTAAGATGTAAGAAGGCTCCTATTAGTTGCCCAGTAAAATCTTGGAGATAATCATTTGAAATAATACGTTTATCTGAATCGGGATAAAAATCTATGCCTATAAGAAAGTATAGCACATTTGGTTACATACATTTTCACTTATGATGGTTATAAACTTGTAGAGATGTAACAAAGATATCCGTAAAATTGACGTTATTTATGAATTTCACAGATTTTTCATTTTGCTGGGCAACTAAAATTTAGAGCAACAAAATACATGTAATTCTGTGGAATAAAATTATATATCTGTAACAAATGCCAGAATTCAACAATATCTATTTGGTTATCATTTATAAGTTTACATTTATTTATACAACATATAATAATTGAACTAAGATGTATGAAGGCTCCTATTAGTTGCCCAGTAAAATCTTGGAGATAATCATTTGAAATAATACCTTTATCTGAATCGGGATCAAAATCTATGCCTATAAGAAAGTATAGCACATTTGGTTACATACATTTTCACTTATGATCGTTATAAACTTGTATTTTTATTAAGCTTGATGGATGACCAATTATGGCTTGATTAAAATTAGTGTACTGACTTTAGTGCGTTTTTAAATCTGCAGAAATATAAAATTGATGATTATTTAGACATATTTTGTAACTAAAGTAATGAGAGAGTGGAAATGTATTGATTACAAGGACTCTATAATAAATCGCTTGGTTCTATAGAGGGTATTTAAAGGTTAACCCGGCGCATCCACCATAATGCAAATCGCTGTTGATTTACAAAATATTATTCTCGCAAGCAAAATGCTCGTTTTCCAATGAAAAATGTCAAGCCCAACAAAGAGGGCCAACACATAATATACTGAGGATGCGGAAATCCATAAAAAATAAACAAATAATTGCTTGGTACAGGAGCCATAAGTAAATTGTTATACAAACCTGAACGCGTGCATTACCCGGCGCATCCACCATAATGCAAAATAATATTTCCGCTAAAAATAAAAAATCGCACAAGCGACGTCTTCCACTTTTCTATCATAAAATTCAAGGAGAATAAAAGGCAAAGCACATAATATACCATAAATATTAAAATACATTAAAGAAATACATAAAATTAGGAAAACTTGGCTCCTGTACCTATTTTTATGTATCTCAAAGTTTAGTAATACTCTTATAAATACAAAACTATGAAAATTCTATTCTATTCTAATTCAAGTCGGAGCGTTAACACATTAAATTTTGCACTCATATTATTTAATGTATTATATTCTCCCAATTGTGCCATAAAAAATTATTACGTTTTGCAATGCTGTGGAAATCTTTCCACAGCAACTTATATAATTATTGATAAGTTACGATTAGTTTCAGAAATTACAACACAGTAACTATATGTATAAATTAGATAGTTTCTATTAATCCAAGTTTGCAATTACGAATATTTATGAAATGGTTAAATAACGATTATTAAAGTTTAATTAAATAGTGATTACAAATGGTTTTATTGGATGTTAATTCAGGCTCAAGTCAATTTGCTATACCTGATCTAAATATATGTATTAATAAATGCGAGAGAGGTGTATATGTAGTAGTTTAAAAAATAAAACAAATGCGGGTGGTATTAATTCCATCGATAACGAAATAATTGAGCGGTGCTGAGTGGAAACCTGCATTTAGTAGTAAGACAATATTAAGTACTTATATAGTAGTCGGTTCAATTAGTGCTTTCACTTATAAAGGAATAGGAGTGTGCAATTAAAATTAAATGACCATTATTACTAACATGAAACTAGAATGAGAGTGGCACACGGGTCACTGGGGCCTTTCACTTACCGAATAAAAGTCGATGTCCCGGCTGAGGTCCTCGATGGTGCTCACAACGAGAGCATCCATGGCTTTTGGGACATTAATGCGGCCCAGCTTGCGCTTCATCGTGACCACTTCATTTTGCAAGTTACGGTACTCCTGCATTTTAGCCACTCGCGCCCTTAAGTTTAGCCAGCTGGTTTTCAGATCTGAAATGAAATGTGTTGGTTTAGTCACCAAATTCCCAACCAAATTATTGTAATATTAATGTGAATTAACCATACCAAAGGTGCCCCAAAAGTTCTGTATTTTTATTTTATGCTGTGATTAGAAAATAAATTGTGCATCCATCATCATACAAAAGCACTATAAAATGTGTTAATGAATAGGGGTAACATTGCAGGATGGGGATATATCAGTTTACGTTATTAATCAATGAACTGAAATGAGATTTAATAAATAAACGTATTATTGTAAGTATCCGATATAATATAAAACTACTTACCTAAAAACATAAAACACAATAAAAAGGAGATAAGACATTTTCACAAAAATTGGATAGATTGACTGCTATAGTGAGTTATCGCGCGAAATTTCCCGGGGATAGATTTGAGGAACAGGAAAATAACTAGAAGCCTTAATTTACAAAGCAACAAGCAATTTAATGCAAAATAAAAAAACATGCTGTTACAACTGCAGTCAAGAGTTTATAAAATTAGACATAAAAATAAATAATAAGATTTTAACACAACATAACAAAAGAAAATAGATCATATAATATAAATGCATTGCAAACAAACGAAATTCCAACAAACGAAAACGTAAATTATAAAGTATATTCAACTTAAAATAAAATTAGGGATTTAGTCGTTTCTAACTGGGCGCTTTAATATAGGTTTGTCATTTAACTAAATTTCTTCTGAGAGAAATTTGTAAATGCTTTTTAAATCACAGCCTAAAAAGCTCAATAGCTAAAAAAATTCACATATATATATTATATGATCCTTGACATAACACCTATAAGTAAAAATACAACTAATGGTTTTTTGGGTCGGCAACTTTTAATTGGTTGCCCAGTCCTATTTTCCGCACGCAGAACTTGAAACACCTTATGGTGTGGGTGCAAATAAGTTCTAAAAATAAAGTCCACGCCGTGGAGAAAAAGGTGGGAACCAGAGTCCTACCTGACAATTCCTTCTTATCCGCCGGCAATAGCTTGTATTTCTCCGGACGCTGCTCAACAGGCGACGAACAGGAAGCGTGCCGGTCACAAGTTGCGATTAATTCACTCTGAAAATTTAAAAACAAAAATCAGCATACTGCATCCAACTGCCGTCACCAGCAACTTACCAAATCATTATTGACGAGGTACTGATTCAACCCCAAGGCATGCTGCTTCATGTAGATCTTCTCCGAAAAATCAAACTGCTTCCGGGACTCCTTAAGTAGCTGGCGCAGATCAGTTCCTTCGCTATCGGAGTCGATGATGTCCATGTGCAACACCGATCTACGCGGGAACTGCGGCGACTCCAACTGGCTCGACTGGGTGTCCGACTGGCTCCCCAGGAACGTCCGGTAGTCTTCACCGAACTCCCAAAGCCGCCTCGCAGCATCGGAATCGTGTGCCTCACTGTACGCCTCGGACGAGTATTTCTCCTGAAGCAAATTGCGAATAAATAACAATTCATTGGGGGTTATAAATAAATTAGAACCTGGTAGCCATCCCATGCCTCGTCGCAGAGAGAACTCGATTGTTCCTCGTTTGTGTTCAGGCTGAATTTACCAGGGCTGTCGTCTCTCACGTCCTCGAGGCCAAATGGCAGTTTAGCACCCAATTTCAACAGTGGCATCCTTAAATATTAATTTTTTTGATGACATGGGTTAAAAGGTGTGTGGGTGTGTGCACTTACTTGCGTCCACGTTTATCATCGTCACTATCCGCGCCACTTGTAGTGGAAGTCTCGAATCCAGGGCCGTTGTTAATTGCGGATGGATCACTGACTGTATGGCGTTCACATGTAGGCGGGATGCATGAGCGTCCAGAGAACGAACCGGATTTCACAAGGCTTATACGGTCACGGATCATCCCACTGCCGTACGGCACGGACACTTCTATTTTACGCAAATTCTAGAAGGCAAATGTTAGATATAGTAATCAGGCGAATTATGTAAATTGGGTGATAAAGAGGTTTCAAGGTTAGCTTACGTTAGACTTTTTCTTCAATTTCATTCGTTTTTTTCTGAGCGGAGAATTATGCTCCTCGTTGAGGGTACAGCTGTCTTCGACTGTTGATGATGTCGAGTTATTTCCTTGGGTGTTTATTGAGTTATTTATATTCGCATTTAGAGCAAGTTTATGTAGGGCTGATTCAGATATTGAGTAAGGTTGAGTGCCGTGGTCGATTCTAAACATATAAACATTTATTAGGTATTATATGAGGGTGATTGGGGGATGAAGTTACCTGTGTCTTGAGAGTTGTGTTATGCAAGCAATAGACGATGGCCTTTGCCCCTTGATACCTCTGGAATTGTATCGTTGCCGCATTGTGACTTTCGGTGCTGCAACTGCAAAGTCTAGGTCGTTGAAAGATGTATTCAAAGACGTCTGGGGCCGGTAAGTGGCGATGCTCTCATTTAATTCATCTGATGATTCGGATTCGTTTTCTTCGTCCTCACTACTGGCATCGCAACTGTCATCAGGTTTATCGATTTTGAGCCACTGTTTGATGCGCAGCATTTTGTTTATTATTGGTTCAACGGAAGGGGGGAGGCTTTTGATCGGGCTGATCAGCTCCTCGACTTCCTGGAAGATTTTGTGGAACTTATTGGCAGCATGCAAGGGCAAGGGTGACTCCATGATGGGGCTCCTGTTGTTTGCTGTGTAGACCCATTCTTCTTCGGATGTGTCGGAGTGTGTTTGTAGTTCTTGCTCAAGAGTAATAGGTTCAACGGAAGGGCGGAGGCTTTGGATCGGGCCCATCAAATCCTCGACTTCCCGGAAGATTTTGTGATACTTGTTATCTGCATTTAAGGGCAAGGGCAAGGGTGACTCCATGATCGGGCTATTGCTGTTCCCTGTGTAGACCCATTCTTCTTCGGATGTGTCGGAGTGTGTTAGTGGGTCTTGTTGAAGTTTGATGTTTTGGAGCTTCTCCAGTTTCTCCATGTCCGAGTCGGTGTCTACATGTTTAAAATAGTAAATGCCTAGATTAGGGGCGTTTCGATTTGACCTGGAAAATAATTGGTAAATGTAGCGCATAAATACTTCTAGGGATAATTGGGCATACTTGGTGAACTGTGCGTCTTCCTCGGACACTACAGCCGTTCTTGAATCATTATCATTGCCGTTGGGGTTCATCTTGGGGTTTATCTGTTGGTTGTCGTCGAGTTTCCCGTCAGGTGTTTCTAGCGCATTCTGCAAATGTAAAGTCCATGAGAGCGTCGCATATACAATCCGAACGTTTTTTGATAAAGCTTTATTGATTAAAGCAAATAAGCTTGCGCATTAGGGACTGAATATGTCGTTTACCTGATTGTGTACAAAAACTAAACAATGACGCAAAGACGCACAATCCAGGCACGGTACAAAATGGCAGATAGCTGGAACTAACGCGCTCGTACATCGCGCAAAGAATAAACTAGTTAAATGAAAGTCTCTTTATCAAAACTACACATCGCAATATTAAGAAAGCGCATCGGAACGTTTAAATATTAATACTCGCTGCGGCCAAGGAAAATTCAAGTACCTTCAAGCACGGCACGTCCTTCATTGCCGGGGATCCTGCTGAGAGTCGGGGCTGTTTCTTCACAGGGCCTTCATCGGAATCACTGTCTGAGAAGTCGACGTTATTCTGCAACGAAAGGAAAAATTGGCGTCAATTAAAGCACCGCACTGCCGCCAATTAATTTGCTAATTACAAGATGCGCCCGTTTTCACGTATGTGGTCGTCAACTGCGACTAATTCGCCATTAGCGGAGAGAAAATTTTGTTTTTTTGGTGGTGGGGGAAGGTCTAGGCCGGAACCGGAAGGCAAAATACACCGTTTATGTAATGCCAACTGTTTCAAAAGAATAATCGATAATATTAATCAAGCGCGCTAAATTGAGGCGGCCATGACACTCCGTCCTTTTTCAGCAGTTTTCCCGCCTGGGAAAAACTGTCACAAAACCGAGGTGTGGCGCAAAACCGTCTTCTTGCCGCGTTCAAAAATATCTGCCAACCGACTTTAACCGTCGTTTTGCACGTGCACGTGTAAGCCCGCCGGTGTGTGCTCCCCACGCGCAAGGACAACGTGCTTTAGCATGGAATTCATCTTGAAAACGCATTAATTTAAGTAAAATGCAGAAGGCGTCGTGTGTGCATTCACACATTTCGTTCTTCCCAGCAGTTTTACCCGGACGGGCAAAACTGTTGAAAAATAACGAAATCTATGGCCGCATTTAGAAAGTGAAATAATGCGTGTAATTCCGTCATCACCATCACTAAAAATTTCTACGCAATTTAAGGTGAACGCACAGCACTTTTGTGCCAAAAACACCCACCAAAGACGTTTTTCCGCAGCACATACCTTTTCCAACTCCAATTTCAATTTTCCAATTTTTCCAATTTCCACGCGCGTTTCCGTACTAAATATAAATCACTCATTTAGTATCACTTATTACACACTCGAACGCACCGGGCAGCTTCAATCTAATCGCATCCACGAAAAACAAGTGAGTACGCGGTTCTGTGGTCACGGAGTAGCTAGGCCCGAAATTGTTGCCAACTCCACGATATTTTTTACCAGGATGTCTACTTGTATACCGAAAAAAACTAGTATTGTTTGGAATACAAAAGGTATACATTGTAAAGTGGTCAAAAAGTGATTTAAAAACGACGCAGCGTAATTATTGCGAAACGCACGTATTTGAATTCAGAATTTGAAAGCCTCCAATCCTTACACACTTAAGAGAAATTCTGCCCTCGTGCCCGTCAATGTCAGGACCACCATCATTTAGAGCAGTGTTTCGCAAACTTTTTATGGCGCGAACACGATTGAAAGATTTATAATTTTATCGCCCATTATTGGCAGCACTTTGATGCTACGTAAAGAGCCTGAACCAGCATTGCCAACCGTACTATAATTATAGTATTTGGGTGTCTGTAGAAACCCGTAATCACATTATGTTGGTAGCACTGCAAAGTTTACAATTACTGTTGTCAACACTGAGGTTTGGCAGTTAATATTATAGCTTCCAGTGGCGTGCTGATAGCATTATTAAAAACCGCCTTCTAGACTATCCCAAAATGTTTATCCCAGAACATTATGTGCACATCCTAATAGCCCATTTTAGGAGTGCAACAACTCAAAACCCATAGTATTTGGGTGTCTGGAAAAACCCGTACGTACATTATGTTGGTAGCACTCCAAAGTTTCCAATTACAGTTGTCAACACTGACGTTTGACAGTCAACATTATAGCTTACAGTGGCGTACTGATAGCATTATTAAAAACCGCCTTCTAGACTATCCCAAAATGTTTACAGCAAAACATTATGTGCACATCCTAATAGCCCATTTTATTAGTGCAACTCAAAACCCAAACGAATCGTGCAAGTTATTCTCTTCAATCCTGTTTTTATTCGATTCCCAATATTTGTTGGAGATGTTATTCGACCCCGTTGAAATTACCCCGCACGCCCTGCACAGTACCAACTGAAGAAAAATAAAATCCAAGATACTATTGTATAAATCACTGACCCGTTGAAATTACTCCGCACAGTACCAACTAAATAAAAATAAAAAAATAAAATGAAAGAATCTACGTATGCAAGTACCTAAGCAATGAGCCAAAACATAAACAATATTTTGAGTCACGTAGAATGCACAGGGTGTTCTGAAATAACAATATAATTTTCTATTTTAAAATGGCCAAAAATCATTTTTTTCAAATGGAACACCCTGTATATAGCATCATCTTCTGACTGCTCAACTAATGAGCTATTCAATGGTAGCATATGGACTATAATCTAATAATACTTTTTAATAGGTAAATAACGATCAATCTCAGTAAGTATTAACCATCTGAAAATAGCAAAAAATATTGTTGCAATTCGATATTAAGTTTAATCATGTAAATTTTAGATATAAAGTATGACTAATTTATCTCTTTGGGACATTTTTCAGCATTTTTTGAAATTTTATATAGAATTGAAACTTGGGCAGTAATTATTTCAGTTTTGTTACAATACTATAAAAAAAATTAGACATGATTGTACATAACTATGAATATTTGATAGTACATTACTACGACAATTTTTACTAGACTAATAAAATTTTGAAAGAAATCATTGGAAATTTGATACTAATAAATAATCCTTCAGAATTGTAAATGAAATTGAACGAAAATTTTGGAAAATTTGCGTGCAATATTTGGAGTTTTGGTAGAATTAAAAATTAGGCAATAATTATTGCAATTTTGGCAATGCTAATCGAAATTATTAAAATATTAACGTCAATAACTGAAAATTTTCCGAAAATTGAAAATTTGGCACCAAGCTGTACGACAATTTCAGTATAATTGAAATCTTTACATTATTTGTTGCAATTTCGATATTAAAAAAAATCAGAAATAATTGAAATTTTGGCAAATAATATAATAGAACCACAAAATTGACAGCAATTATTGAAATTTTGACAGCAATCATTAAATGTTGACCAGATTAATCATACATTGACAGAAAGAATAGAAAATTAGGAAGTAATAATTGAAATATTGATAACAAAGAATGAACATCTTTTAGCAATCTCTGAAATTTTATATAGAATTGAAACTTAGATAGTAATTATTCCAGTTTTGTTACAATACTATAAAAAAATGAGACATGATAGGACTTAACTATGGATATTTGATAGTACATATTACTACGACAATTTTTACTAGATTAATAAAATTTTGAAAGAAATCATTGTAAATTTGATACTAATAAATAATCCTTCAATATTGTAAATGAAATTGAAAGAAATCTTTGAAATTTTGGAAAATTTGCTTGCAATATTTGGAGTTTTGGTAGAATTAAAAATTTGGCAATAGTTTTTGCAATTTTGGCAATACTAATCGAAATTTTGATGGAATTCTTAAAACACTGACATCAATAACGGAAAATTTTTCGAAATTTGAAAATTTGGCAGCAACCTGTAAAATTTCAGTATAATTCAAATCTTTCATTATTTGTTGCAATTATGCTATTAAAAAAAATCTGAAATAATTGAAATTTTGGCAAATAATATAATAGTAACCACTACTTTACTAGAATAATTGTAAAATTGACAGTCATTATTGAAATTTTGATAGTAATCATTAAGATGTTGACTACATTAAGAGTAATCATACATTGACAGAAAGAATTGAAAATTAGAAAGTAATAATTGAAATGTTGATAATAAAGAATGAAAATCTTTCGGCAATCTCTGAAATTTTATATAGAAATGAAACTTAGACAGTAATTATTCCAGTTTTGTTACGATACTATAAAAAAATGAGACATGATAAGACTTAACTATGGATATTTGATAGTACATTACTACGACAATTTTTTACTCGATTAATAAAATTTTGAAAGAAATCATTGGAAATTTGATACTAATAAATAATCCTTCAATATTGTAAATGAAATTGAACGAAATCTTTGAAATTTTGGAAAATTTGCGTGCAATATTTGGAGTTTTGGTAGAATTAAAAATTAGGCAATAATTATTGCAATTCTTGCAATACTAATCGAAATTATTAAAATATAAACGTCAATAACTGAAAATTTTCCAAAAATTGGAAATTTTCCAGCAAGCTGTAAAATTTCAGTATAATTCAAATCTTTACATTATTTGTTGCAATTTCGATATTAAAAAAATCAGAAATAATTGAAATTTGGGCAAATAATATAATAGTAACCATAAAATTGACAGTAATTATTGAAATTTTGATAGCAATCATTAAAATGTTGACCAGAGTAATCATACATTGACAGAAAGAATTGAAAATTAGAAAGTAATAATTGAAATGTTGATAACAAAGAATGAACATCTTTCAGAAATCTCTGAAATTTTATATAGAATTGAAACTTAGACAGTAATTATTTCAGTTTTGTTACAATACTATAAAAAAATGAGACATGATAGGACATAACTATGGATATTTGATAGTACATTACTACGACAATTTTTACTAGATTAATAAAATTTTGAAAGAAATCATTGTAAATTTGATACTAATAAATAATCCTTCAATATTGTAAATGAAATTGAAAGAAATCTTTGAAATTTTGAAAAATTTGCTTGCAATATTTGGAGTTTTGGTAGAATTAAAAATTTGGCAATAGTTATTGCAATTTTGGCAATACTAATCGAAATTTTGATGGAATTCTTAAAACACTGACATCAATAACGGACATTTTTTCGAAAATTGAAAATTTGGCAGCAACCTGTAAAATTTCAGTATAATTCAAATCTTTACATTATTTGTTGCAATTATGCTATTAAAAAAAATCTGAAATAATTGAAATTTTGGCAAATAATATAATAGTAACCACTACTTTACTAGAATAATTGTAAAATTGACAGTCATTATTGAAATTTTGATAGTAATCATTAAGATGTTGACCAGAGTAATCATACATTGACAGAAAGAATTGAAAATTAGAAAGTAATAATTGAAATGTTGATAATAAAGAATGAAAATCTTTCAGCAATCTCTGAAATTTTATATAGAAATGAAACTTAGACAGTAATTATTCCAGTTTTGTTACAATACTGTAAAAAATGGGACATGATAGGACTTGACTATGGATATTAGATAATACATTACTACGACAATTTTTACTCGATTAATAAAATGTTTAAAGAAATCATTGTAAATTTGATACTAATAAATAATCCTTCAGTATTGTAAATGAAATTGAACGAAATCTTCGAAATTTAGGAAAATTTTCTTGTAATAATTGGAGTTTTGGTTGAATTAAAAATTTGGTAAAAATTATTGCAGTTTTAGCAATACTAATCGAAATTCTTAAAACATTAACGTCAATAACTGAAAAATTTCCCAAAATTGAAAATTTGGTAGAAAGCTCTACGACAATTTCAGTAAATTGACAGTAATTATTGAAATTATGATAGTAATCATTAAAATGTTAACCAGAGGAATCATACCAGACAAGAGGACCAGAGCAAGAATAGAAAATTAGAAAGTAATAATTGAAATGTTATTAACAAAGAATGAACATCTTTCAGCAATCTCTGAAATTTTATATAGAATTGAAACTCAAACAGTAATTATTCCAATTTTGTTGCAAAACTATTTAAAAAAAATGAGGCATGATAGTACATAACTATGGATATGTGATAGTACATTACTATGACTATTTTTACTCGATTAATAAAATTTTGAAAGAAATCATTGGAAATTTGATACTAATAAATAATCCTTCAATTTTGTAAATGAAATTGAACGAAAACTTTGAAATTTTGGAAAATTTGCGTGCAATATTTGGAGTTTTGGCAGAATTAAAAATTTGGCAATAATTATTGCAATTTTGGCAATACTAATCGAAATTTTGATGCAATTCATAAACATTGACGCCAATAACTGAACATTTCCCGAAAATTCAAAATTTGGCAGCAACCTGTAAAATTTCAGTATAATTGAAATCTTTACATTATTTGTTGCAATGTCGATATTAAAAAAAATAAACAGAAATAATTGAAATTTTGAGAACATTCTTCAAAGTTCAATAATGTACAATTTTAGATATAAAGTATGACTAATTTATCTCTTTGGGACATTTTTCAGCAATCTCTGAAATTTTATATAGAATTGAAACTCCTGCCTGAATAAGGAGTAATTAATCCAGTTTTGTTACGATACTATAAAAAAAAAAATAGAAATGATTAGACTAAACTATGGATATTTGATAGTACATTACTACGACAATTTTTATTTAATTAATAAATAAATGAACAATTTTAGATATAAAGTATGACTAATTTACCTCTTTGGGACATTTTTCAGCAATGTTTGAAATTTTATATTGAATTAAAACTTGGACAGTAATTATTCCACTTTTGTAACAATACTATAAAAAATGAGACATGATACTACATATATAACTACGAATATTTGATACTACATTACTGCGACCAATTTTTACTCCAATAATAGTATTTTGAAAGAAATCATTGTAAATTTGATAGTAATAAATAATCCTTCAATATTGTAAATGAAATTCAACGAAATCTTTGAAATTTTGGAAAATTATCTTGTAATAATTCAGGTTTCGGTTTAATTAAAAATTTGGCAATAATTATTGCAATTTTGGCAATACTAATCGAAATTCTTAAAACATTGACGTCAATAACAGAAATTTTTCCGAAAATTGAAAACTTGGCACCAAGCTGTACGATAATTTCAGTAAAATTGAAATCTTTACATTATTTGTTGCAATTTTGATGTTAAAAAAATCAGAAATAATTGAAATTTTGGCAAATAATATAATAGAACCACAAAATTGACAGTAATTATTGAAATTTTGATAGCAACAATTAAGATGTTGACCAGAGTAATCATACATTGACAGAAAGAATAGAAAATTAGGAAGTAATAATTGAAATATTGATAACAAAGAATGAAAATCTTTCAGCAATCTCTGAAATTTTATATAGAAATGAAACATAGACAGTAATTATTCCAGTTTTGTTACAATACTATACAAAAAATAGAAATGATAAGACTTAACTATGGATATTTGATAGTACATTACTACGACAATTTTTATTTAATTAATAAATAAATGAACAATCTTGGATATAAAGTATGACTAATTTATCTCTTTGGGACATTTTTCAGCAATCTCTGAAATTTTATATAGAATTGAAACTTAATTAAAGTAATTATTCCAGTTTTGTTACAATACATACTATAAAAAAAATAGAAATGATAAGATTTAACTATGAATATTTGATAGTACATTACTACGACAATTTTTATTTATTTAATAAATAAATGAACAATTTTAGATATAAAGTATGACTAATTTACCTCTTTGGGACATTTTTCAGCAATGTTTGAAATTTTATATTGAATTAAAACTTGGACAGTAATTATTCCAGTTTTGTAACAATACTATAAAAAATGAGACATGATACTACATACATAACTATGAATATTTGATACTACATTACTGCGACCAATTTTTACTCCAATAATAGTATTTTGAAAGAAATCATTGGAAATTTGATAGTAATAAATAATCCTTCAGTATTGTAAATGAAATTCAACGAAATCTTTGAAATTTTGGAAAATTATCTTGTAATAATTCAGGTTTCGGTTTAATTAAAAATTTGGCAATAATTATTGCAATTTTGGCAATACTAATCGAAATTCTTAAAACATTGATCAATAACTGAAAATTTTCCGAAAATTGAAAACTTGGCACCAAGCTGTACGACATAATTGAAATCTTGACATTATTTGTTGCAATTTTGGCAATACTAATAGAAATTTTGATGCAATTCTTAAAACATTGACGACAATAACTGAAAATTTTCCGAAAATTTGGCAGCAAGCTATAAAATTTCAGTATAATTCAAATCTTTACATTATTTGTTGCAATTTCGATATTAAAAAAAATCTGAAATAATTGAAATGTTGACAGCATTCTTCCAAGTTCAATAATGTATAATTTTAGATATAAAGTATGACTAATTTATCTCTTTGGGACGTCATCATTTTTGCCCTGGACAATAAACTTGAATCACCCTGTATATTTTTTATAATAATTGCTAGACGATACAATCGGAAACACTATTGATTCGAAATAACTCGCAAATAATATTATATTAAAGTTGAAAAATTAATGATTAGATGAAGATGTTACTTTTCCTGAAATCTGAAATCTCTGAAATGTTGCACAAGACTATTATGAGCAACTTCGCTTTACTGTATCTATAATGAAACTGGTAATTTGGCTAAAAAATAGGTTTCTTGTCACCGCCAAAGCCCACTTGTACCCAGCCTCAGTGGGTACCCTTCAGTACTCGCATTTTTTATGAAGGCCTTAGCAAGAGCAAAAAATTTCTAAAAATCTTATTGCCATTAGTCTCTTTCAAAATGTTTTCGAAAGTATCTGTTATTAATGCAGATCCTGCCAAAGTAAACAAATTTGCATTTCTAAAGCACAAGTGCAGCAGATTATTATTATATTGTCAAAAAGTAATGAAAATGCCATGTTTGGAAATTGTTGCTGTAAATTAACAATCCAAATGCTGTTGCATCCATTTTCTATTGATCTTGAAAAAATGTACGACACAAAAATCCGGAAGGAAACGATTATCATTCGCGCCAATGCAATGTTTAGGTCTGAGCCTCTGAAATCTATAAATCTAATTCAGTTGCAGGAATGGAAACACACACGTTACGCATTTAGTCGCGGACGCACATGTGCGCCCTGGCAGGCGGCACCAACATTCGCGTTTGTGTTTCAACACATTTGTTCGAAAATACAAACGAGTCCTTGGTCCTTTATTTTTAGTGGCTGACGGACGGGCAAATTTCCCTTCATTGTAGTCGTTTGGGGGTGGGGGCAGGAAGGGCGCAGAGTAAATTTGAAGTTTTATGGCTTACTCAGTGTACCAGGAAATGGACGCGCTTCCGGTTAAAACATCTGAAGCACGCAACAGAAATGCCGTTTGGCATTTTTTTCAGTTTCTAATGGTTTCCCGACTAAATCCAATTTATCGCGCGATTACATGGTCACAGCGACTGATGTATAGTCGGCGTTTATCTGGCTCGACAAACAAAACACGCGACGCGGTTTTGAGAATTGGGATGAACTTGCAAAACGCGCGTCGCTAACGAGGCAATTGCCTCACGGCAACTTAAATAGGTGTTCAAGGAAATGCTATTTCTATCCCTATTCACTAGCCGAAAAAAAAACTCAACCACCAATAATAAAAATAAGCAGGAAGCACCAAGTTGAGGCTTTAGTATCTCTCCAAAAGGAAGTTAATCAACACAAACGATATAAAGATGTGGATGTTAAGCAAGCAGTGCTGCAGTAAACTGCCTCTCATACAGAAATTCCCCTGCAAATTAGGCATAAACCGTGAAATTACCAAAGCCTACATAACGCTGCCATGAATTATGTATCTCCTCACAAACACCCACACTTACATAAAAGTTAAATACCTACAGAAAGCACCAACCCGCTGAACCCCGATTCGCTCAACGCTCTTAAATTAATTTCAACTGGATTTACCGCTGATTCACTTAGCGCTTTCTCCTTGTGACTTTACGACCTCGTGCATTCAAACCCCTAAAGCAGTAACCCAAGGACTCCAGTTCAATAATTATTTAAGGATCACAGGTGCAATAAAAAACGAACAACACTAAAACCTTTAAATTTTGAAAGGCGCATTTGGCCATAAAAATTTACCGCTAAAACACGTCTGACCCTCAAAGTAGTAATGGAAAATAAGAGATAGTGAACCATGTCCAAAATTCTAGTTAAAATCGGATCGATTTTAATTGTATACAAAACACCAAACAAATATCAAATTTTAACTGTAACATTCTGTATAAATCAAACTGTTTTCCATAAAAAGAACAGCAGTTCAAAGATAGTATAGGGTAATATCGTATACCCCTGGACACCGTAAGGTACAAGACAAGGATTATGTATGTATGTATGTATGTATGTATGTATGTATGTATGTATGTGTGCATGTATAATATCGTATACTATATATGATAATATCGTATACTATACAATAATAATACTAGTCTCAATAATAATAATATACTTGTAAATAAAATTATCAAATTGTCCACGTTAAATGAATATTTCAATTTATAATCAACAGATCCATTATTTAATCTTTGAATATTTTTTAATATATAAAAGTGATATTTGTATATGATATAAATATTTTAGGAATCATATAATAAGACAAGGAATTTAACAAACTCCTTGCAATAAACGAAGATATCTCAAACATTTCTTGAAATAACAATGGAATTTCAAAAACTCCTGAATAAACACATGAATTTAAAAAAATGTATGTACGAAGATATCTTAAACCGTCCTTGAAATTATCCAAGGAATTTCAAAAACTCCTGAATGATCACATGAATTTAATAAAATGTATGTGAATAGTTGAAGGCTTTCAAAATTTCTTATACAGCCTTTGAAATCTCTTGAATTTTAAATTCAAGAAAATGTTTCCCGTTGAAATTTTTGAGAATTTCGAAAAAATTATTAAAATTGCAACATAGATTTAGCAGTAATAAAACAGTGCTATTCATAAAAATTTAAGCTGCGGTTTGACGGTGGTTTAATCTTAGTAACTTTGGTAACCCTTTGTAAAACACCGCTAAACCATGGTATAAATTTTTATGAATAACGCTGTAAGAAAGATCATTCATATTCTTTTAATAAGCTCGAAGAATTTTATCAAGCGAATGTAATCTAAAAATTTCTGGAAATATGTAAAATAATTTCAAATATTCCTTCAACGTATCGTCCTTCAATTAGTCAAAAAAATGTCAAAAATTACCTGAATGGTCATATGGAATAAAATCAAATATTGAAATAATCCAAAACATATCAGATCTTAAATAATTAATAAGAATAATTGTGAGGTGCCCTCGAAATGTACAAGTAATTTCATAAATTACTTAAAATTTTCCAAGAAAGGTCAAAAATTCCTTGAATAATCTCGAGGAGTTTCGAGAAAGGTATTAAATTTCAAAATATCTTTGAAATTAGTTGATGGATTGCGAGGAGTCGAAATTTCCAAGTAATTTCCAAAAATAAATTACTCAAAATATTATAAGGGAAAAAAATCCTTGAATGATCTCGAAGAATTTTAAGAATCATATCGAAACTCAATTTTTTTAGAAATAAGTAAAATAACTTCAAAATTTCTCGAAACATATAAAGAATAACATAAAACCCAATACATGTATAAACAAAATTCATGGTATAACAGAAAAAATATAAAATTATTCGTTAAAATCCCCAAAAATGTAAAATAAAACAGAAATCTGAATACTTGGGGTTCAGGGGGTTCAAATGGGGTATTTCCCATCTGAAAACCATAACAGGAATTTGTGTATATTATAAAGTTTAGCATAGACCTTGAATAATCGCAAGGAATTTAAAAATCTTATTAAATAGTCCAAGGAATATAAAAAAATATTAAAATATGTCATGGAATTTCAAAATATCCTAATATATAGCAATGGATTTCAAAATTTCTCGAAATATATCATGAAATTTCAAAATATCCTGAAATATGGCAATGGATTTCATTTTTTTTTAAATATGTCATGAGATTTCAAAATATCTTGAAATATGCCAATGGATTTCATTTTTTTTTTAAATATATCATGAAATTTCAAAATATTCTGAAATATTGCTTGATGATGTACTTCTTGAAGTAGGTCATGGAATTTTAAATTACCTTAAGTAATTAAGTACTTTGAAAATGTCTTGAAATATGTGAAGAAATTTAAGACATTCCTTGAAATTAAATTGAATCTCAAATTGAATTCAATCCTTGAATCCATTTAATTTAAAAAATATATCAAAATATTTCAATAAATGAATAAACAATATTCTTACAACAATCGAATAATGTGACATAATAATAATATATAGTTAATCACTTAACCTACAGTACAATAAATAATTTATTACGAGTATATGAATGACAACATTTTAAAAATAATTGTATGAAAATATATCCAATCCAATAACTACGCAAACCTAAATTCATGAAAACTGTAAAAAAATCCTTGAATGGTCCCCCATGGAATTTATAAAGTGATTTTGAAATAATCTAAAGTATGTAATTCAAAATTTATTGAAATATATCTAGGAATTTTCTACACTTCTTTCAATATTATAACATAACTTAAAATAATCCAATAAATGTGGAAACAAATTTATTTATTTCGAAAAGTTGCTATTCTTGAAACCCCAAAAATGTAAAATTAAAATATCTTTTCTATCGATATTCAAAGGAAGATGTCTTATCACCAAAAACCATGATAGGAATTTATGCACTTAAAAAGTTTAGCATAGTCATACAAATAAATATATTTACATTGCATTTACATTTACAAGTAGTATTTAAAAAAAATCCAAATCATTTAAAAAAAGTGATATATTACGATACATGGTATTGGAAAATAGTATTAAAATGTTAATTGCAGTTTTCATCAATACATATTAATGTATGAATAGACTGTAAAATTTCAAAAATTTAGTGATCATTAGTTTGAATTCCAAAATTTCCATGAATAATTATCCAAATAATTTCAAAAATTACTTACAATAATCCACGAAATATCATAAATTCCTTGAATTATCCAAAGGATTGTCACAATACTTGAAGGTTTATATAAGTTTTAAAAAAACTATTAAAATATGAAGAAGAAAAAAGGCCACTTAAAGTTGGAAAAAAAAAGAAATCTGTAAATTATAATCTCATGAAATTTCACAGTCCTTGAAATTATATGAAACATTTCTAAAATATGTATCTGTAAAAGTCTGTGCACTAGAGTATTAAAAAAATGTTGTCATCATTTCTGCAAGTATATCACTGATTAGAATTAGTAGCTACTAAGCTTTAGTAGGTACAAGGGTCGACTATACATACGGTTCTAAGTTTCAAGAAATTAGTACATTAGACTAGTATTAAAAAACAGTATGTTGATTCTTTATTTTCAAAAGATAAAAGACTGAGTTTTTAGTATTAGTAAAACATTCTAAAAATTTTAAGAAATCTATGTTCATCTTGTAATTATTCCAGGATTAGGAATAATTTCTAGTATAACTAGACTAGTATAAAAAATCGTATGTTCACTTTTTTCTATTCAAAAGATAAAAGACTGCCTTTTAATTCAGTACTTTAAATCAGTAGCAGTATTTAAATCTTTTAAATCGTATGTTGATTGTTTTGTTTCCAAAAGTTAAAATACTTACTTAGTATGTATTAGTATTAGAAAAATGTACCTCCTAGGAAATAATGCAGAGGTAGCTTTAAAATTAACAGATCGACAGATCTCCAAGAAGAAGACTCTATTGCAGTAAGATCTAAAAGTGTAGTAAATGTATATACTTACTAGTCAGTATATATTTTTACTTACAAATTTAGTAAAAGTATCAATTCAATATAATAATGTTTACCAGTCCTAGTAAACGTACACACTTTCTAGGCAATGATTACATTTGCTAAAACAGAGTAGTAAATGTATCAACTAGGTATAAAAATGAATCAGAAGAATCACTAGTCAGTACATGTTTTTACTTACTAATTTAGTTAAAGTGTCAATTCAATAAAAAAATGATCACTAGTTCTAGTAAATGTACACCCTTACTAGGCAATGATTAAATTTGCTACAACACAGTAGTAAAAGTATCAACTAGGTGTAAAAATGAATCAGAAGAAGAATCGAGTCAGTAGGAATAATAATGGAATTCGATATTGAATATTATTCAATCTAACCTAACCTAACTCGAATTTATGACAATTTCGATATGTTGTGCACACATCTACTACTTCTTCTTGTACTAAAACTATTTGTTTTCATTTTGTTCATACTCTTGCTAAATCAGATGTGAAAATGTACTCATTTACTAGTCAAAGTTTACATTTGATTGGATGTGAACACATTTACATTACAAATTATTATGTGCATACACTGACTAGTAAATGTGTACATTTACTGAATTAACGCTTCTATTGTGACATTGGCTGTGAGTTTTGAGCCTGACCTACCAATAAGGAATTCGAAAATTGAATTGAATACATTGAAGTTTCCAGATTTCACTATAATAATAATAATAATAATAATAATAATAATAATAACAATAATAATAACAATAACAATAACAATAATAATAATAATAACAATAATAATAATAACAATTAATACTGTAAAGTAGGGAGATGTTGTTCATTCAAAAGCCCACCAAGATTAAATTACAGAAATTGTGTGTATTATTATTGTTTTGGAAACAACCAAACAATAATAATACACATTGTGTGTATTATTATTGTTTTGGAAACAACCAAACAATAATAATACACATTATGTGTATTATTATTGTTTGGTTGTTTCCAATTACAGAAATTGTGTATATTATTATTGTTGGGGTCGTTTCATCCATAAGGCTATATAAATAAAAAAATGTATTAGGCATATTTGATTTATATAGCCTCATGGATGAAACGACCCAAACAATAATAATATACACAATTTCCGTAATTGGAAACAACCAAATAATAATAATACACATTTTGTGTGTATTATTATTGTTTGGTTGTTTCCAATTACAGAAATTGCGTATATTATTTTTGTTATTGTTATTATTGTTAACCAAACAATAATAATACACATTGTGTGTGGATTATTATTGTTTGGTTGTTTCCAATTACAGAAATTGTGTATATTATTATTGTTACACACATTGTGTGTGTATTATTATTGTTTGGTTGTTTGCAATTACAGAAATTGTGTACATTATTATTGTTTATGTCGTTTCATCCATTATAATAATACACATTGTGTGTGTTTTGTAATCCACACATTGTGTGTATTATTATTGTTTGGTTGTTTCCAATTACAGAAATTGTGTATATTATTATTGTTTGGGTCGTTTCATCCAATACGCTATATAAATCAAAAATGCATTTGGCATAGGTTGCATCTACATAAATATGAAATACATTTAAGTATGATCCCTCAATAACGACAGTAGAGTAGCTAAGACAATACGGCCGCAAAATCTCCATAAGGATTACATGGGACTTTACGCAATGCCCTAATCTCATAACTGGGGCTTGTAATATGGAAACACGGGATCAAAATCAGACGGCCGTAATAATTTTTAATTTAAATAATTAATTAATTAATAATTCAAATAATTCAAAACTCGCTCGTAATTCAAATGGCAAGATGGCGGACTCCGCAAAAATTCAAGATGGCGGCTTAATAAAAAATATTCAAAGTGTACACATAAACATACACATAAACATACACATAAACACATAAACATACACACATCGCCCGACCGGATGTGAACGGCGTCTGATAAGCTCCCATGTAATCCTTATGGAGATTTTGCGGCCGTATTGTCTTAGCTTCTCTACTAACGATGAATCAATCAAGGATTATGCCTGGCCAAAATAGGCATACATTTTGGAAACGAAATTAAATATGCATTTTGCTTTGTTCGTATTAAATGCTGTTATTAATAGATAATTAATAATATTATTATATTAATAATTACGTCTGGCCCACCAGGTATCATGCTGAAGACATATGCTATGCCTGACCTACCACCAAGTACCTACTTATAAATCAAATGTTGCAGTGTTTGCTGATTAATTATTTCACTGTAGGTAGATGCTTGTCACTGATTGTTAGAATAATTGAAATTAAATCTGATACGAAAGTTGGATGCTTATTAATATAGCTGTCATCAATGTTTTGACAAACTGATTGGAAGGTGGAAGCTGGAAGCAATTGGCTGTGGGAACTTTCGTATGTCGTTTTCGCTCATGACGGACAATGGTCAAATGATTTAGCGTTTGTTGACCGCTCGCTAATGACAGCAAAAAGACAATTGCGGCGCGGAGAGCGCGAGGTGTAAACGCGAGAATACTCGCCCGCGGAATAAGTCGGGGCCCGGCTTTGATTTAATTCCACATTACAATTACTATCGTAATTGCGATCTGACAAGTGAAATTGATAAACTATACCGGGGCCGGCTCTAATTGTGCGCCTTTTTTCGCGTCTTTCACTCGAAGCGCGGCGCGTAACGCCGCCTATCGGCGCGCGATCTCGCCACGGCATTGTTGCCGCGAAATTTCGGTAAATTTTGATTTACCGGCCACGCTTTGTTGCCACGTCACCGTGATTAATGCGGCACGCGAAAATCGTGCGCGGATCGGATCGCCGGAAACGTCGATCGTATCGCGGCATTGATTGATCGCGCTCTTGCCCGAGCATTGTCGCTCCACCAGGGACCTGCGTTCGGCAAACAATCGGGACATGCGAAATGCGTCCTTTGAAGTATCGCCGATCAACAGTGCACAGATCGGATGATAAGAGCATAATGCCAAAATTGATGGCAGAAGAATGTTCGAGCGAACGCGTTTGTTACTGGTAGGTCGCAAGGTTTTTGCAACTCCATTTGCAAGATGTTATTATCTACTATATAAAGCCAAGAAAGTAGAAGATTGCTGTAACCCAGATTGGCACTTTATCCAATACGTATTGATTTTATCATATTCAATTGAAAATTGTCGTGACTAAAAAGTTACCACCAAAAAAATTGAGAACGCGGTTAAGTACTTAATACTATCATTTCCATTTACTGGCAAAACTTGTAAGTGGTCCAGAACCCGCATAGTAGTCTACATTTACTTTTTTTCGTAGCAACTAAAAAGTTATACTAAAAATTTACCACCAAAAAAATTGGGAACGCGGTTAAGTACTTAATACTATCACTTCCATTTACTGGCAAAACTTGTAAGTGGTCCAGAACCCGCATAGTAGTCTACATTTACTTTTTTTCGTAGCAATTAAAAAGTTATACTAAAAATTTACCACCAAAAAAATTGAGGACGCGGTTAAGTACTTAATACTTTCACTTCCATTTACTGGCGAAACTTGTAAGTGGTCTAGAACCCGCATAGTAGTCTACATTTACTTTTTTTCGTAGCAACTAAAAAGTTGTACTAATATCGTAAATAAACTACAACTACAATTGGTAACTACAATACACCAACTAAAATTGGCGGGGCGGCATAATGTCAGGCAACCCAACATACACATCGCTGATAACCGACGAATTCGACGACCAGCCCGACCGGATGTAAATCGCTGATTCGGATTCTGCTAAGCTGTTATCCATATGAACTTCCTGGCCCAGAACTGTCATAGCTTCTCTACTTAGCTCTCTACGACGTACTACGAACTGTAAGATATGGTCTTTCCAAAGCGTGGAATAAGTTATCTACGCTGAACTTACACTACACATTATCATCCATAGAAGTTTTTAAGGTGACGGCAGCGTACATGATTACTGGGCTTTGAACCGGAGCCACGCTCCTCAGCAAATATCAGCAACTTTATCAGTGGATGGAAAGACCTGCGCTAGATGTGAAAATGCGCGTACGATTAACTGACATTGGTGGGCACAGATATACGACAACCATATACGGGGATTCCATATTAACGCATCTGCAAGCTACGTAAGTAAGCAATTTGCAATATTACGGATGATTAACTATACGAGATTCCATATGAATTCGGATGCAATTTCAGTTTGCGTCGTTCCTAATGTAACTCGTGTACGAATCAATACGCAAAATCGATCTGTGGTTGATAACATGGCGTATATTACTCATAGTGTAGGGGAATGAAAAACGGACTGCACAGCAACATTTTCATAAGTTTGAGCGGCATTGAACTGAATATGTGCCAAAAATTCTGGCAAGTTTTTAAAATGCACGACAGGTCATTGGCTTCGAAATACTACGGAGGACGCAGTCAATGGGTGTGTAAAAATACTTGGCGTGCGCAAATTGGTTCGTGTATGCACCTACGTAATGTGTTATTGAATTTAACATCGTCGCCCCATATGTAGAAGGGAGATGGAGAGCGAATTTGCACGCGAATATGTGCTACAGGGTGGTTTAGATTCAAATGTTATATAGACATTGAATTTAACTTCGTCGCTCAATATGTAGAAGCGAGATAGAGAGTGAATTTGCACGCGAATAAGTGCTACAGGGTGGTTTAGATTCAAATGCTATATAGTCTATCTCACGACCAGACATTTATACAGAAAACAGAACTTAAATTTAACTTGAACTTGAATTTAAACGGAAGGTACACAGAAAACATACATTCCCTGCGTCTGCTCGGGGCAATATCAGTAGGACCAATCGATTTGTCGATTGTCGAACAAATCGAAAAGTAATATAAGAGAGAAAAGGTAAAACCTTATTAATGCGATACTTTACTGGGAGTAAAACAGGCCGACTGTTGGTGCGAGCGAGGTAGATATATAAATGAAACGTCGGTTCTGAAAAAACGCTTTTATGGTTTTTTCCGTCTGAGTTCGTGAGATAGACTATACTTCACAATTTGAACGATGTTCTGGCGGCCGGTCTTTCCATCCACTGATAATCAATTGATAGTTTAAGATAATAATTCTGCTTAAGAAACGCTCTGGGCAATTAGTGGCATTCTATTGTAATTATATCTTAAACCATCGAATAACTATTCGTAATTTATCTCTGAAAGGAAAAACCAGCCTAAATAACAATTGTTTCTAGTGTCGTATTAATATCTTAAACCATCGAATAACGATTCGCAACTTATTTATGGATGGAAAAACCAGCCTAAATAACAATTTTATATCTTTCGTTAGCCTTTCCATGAACCACTCTCACTGCAAAAAACGATTCGTTCCGCACATACAGTTTTATAGTCGGAGCCTAAACTCAATACGTCACGCATGCTTTCACCTTGATGGTATCTCTGCGTTACAACGAAGTACAGTAATAATGTTATGTTCAAATCTTTTGAGAGTGTATTAAGTTAATTACGAATTTACAATGCAAGCACATGCAGCTACAATGGCAATGATAAACCACGCTTATAGTAATAATAATAAAAATGCAGGGCACACGCAAAAGCGAGCCTGTGAATGAATGGCACACCACTCATTACACTTCTCACAATAGGTATAAAAGAAGTGAAATTTTACATCTAATTGTTATTTACGATAGTAATAATAGTAATGACAATAAAAGTCAACAATAAAGAGAGGCCGGCATGTGTCAAAGTAACCCAACTACCATTGAATAATCGAATGAGGGCTTGAGAAGTTAAATTTAACCACTATTCTATAAATATTATATATTTCTTCAAAACTAGAAATATGCTCAGCAATTATTTAGAAATATGCAGTTTTCTATGTAAAATGATTGTTTCGCAAAAATGAAGTATATAATTTATATAAATAAAATAAAATAACTTTACTTTGTTACTTCCACTAACACATTTATTTTACAAAAATAATGTAGTTTGACAAAGACTATGGAGTTATTGAAACTGCAGTCACTAAGTCACTAATACTAAGTTGTAACACCCGAAAATGGCAGTTAGAACTCATTGAAACAAACAACTTTTCTTAGTTAAAATTTTTGAATTGGAGCCCAAGTTCATAGTTACTGGCGTTCTTTTGTTTTTCGAGAAATCGTCATTACTCCCTTATTTTAAGAAATATTTAAAAAATACAAAAACGTTCAGCATGCGCTATCGGTTCTCTAAAACATTTGTATGTACAATTATTTTCTATTTTATCAAATAACAAAATGGCGACCGAAGAAAAATTTCGAAACAAGATATTTTGAAAATCACTCGATTGATTTTTGACAATAAAACATTTATGATATCCTTAAACTATATTATAACATTTGTGTGAAACATTTTTTTCGATCTGTCCAAAAAAGTTATTATTCAAATTGAATTACAAGATAAATTTTAACAAACTGCAACCATCATTTAAAACAAAGTAGGCTAACCTTAAGTTAGGCCATTAAACAAGTTGAGGCACGTGTTTTCTAGTTTGTACGTTCAAATTTAAATACTTTTTGATCTTGTTCTTCAGAAATTTCTGCTTCATCTTAAAAAGTTTCTGTCACGTTTATCATTTGTGTGCGTACTTTGCATAATTTGTGTATAAAAATGCATAATTATCAAAACAGACAAATGTTATAAGATAGTTCAAGGATTTTATAAATGTTTTATTTTCAAAAATCGATCGATTGGTTTTCAAAATATCTTGCTTAGAAATTTTTGATCGGTCGCCATTTTGTTATTTGATAAATTAGAAAATAATTGTAAATACAAATGTTTTAGAGAACCGAAAGCGCATGTTGAACGTTTTTGTATTTTTTAAATATTCCTTAAAATAAGGGAGTAATGACGATTTTTCGAAAAACAAAAGAACGCCAATAACTATGAACTTGGGCTCCAATTCAAAAAAATTAACTAAGACAAGTTGTTTGTTTCAATGAGTTCTAACTGCCATTTTCGGGTGTTACAACAAGTATTAACACCCTGTATAAATAAGTAAAAGTGCTATGTGCATTACATATTTGGCAATTTCGTTTCCTTCCATTTGGGGAAATATTTGAAGTTTGGCGAATGAGAAGTAACTTGAATTCTATTCTATATCATGTTTTGTTGGGTAAGAATAATATATGATATATAAATAAGTACATGTGCTATGTGCACTACATATTTGGCACTTTCGTTTCCCTTCGATTTGGGGAAATATTTGAAGTTTGGCGAATAGCACTAGACGTATGTCACAGGGCAAATATTCGTTATTCGGGATTCAGCGAACATCGCATAGTGTGGTAGAGATTTTGTAATTATTTTTACAATTTGGGGGCAAATGGCAATCAAGATAATTCGCTTGATTACTTATTCAGACAATTAGCATTAAGTGTCAACAAACCATTGTTGCAGCTTTGAAAGTTGCACTAACAATATTGATTTGGCTTTTATCACAAACATTATTATAAATCCTGCAAAATTTTAAGAGCTTTGCATGTAAAATTATGTTTAAAAACTAATACAGGGGGATTTTAAGTTTTTTCTTAAAATATATGAGTTTATTAATTTTGAAAAATTAATTTCAGGCCAAATTTTATCATTATTATAAATCCTACAAAATTTTAAGAGCTTTGTATGTAAAACTATGTTTAAAAAATAGTACAAGCGGATTTTAAGTTTTTCCTTAAAATGTACGAGTTTATTAATTTTGAAAAATTAATTTCAGTGTAACGATAGACCTTTTTAATAATCACAAATCTATTATAATCAAGTATGTACATAATAATTTGTATACCCTTGTAGATTATTAAAATAGACATAATCTATATATAATTTCAATGTAAACTGAAATCATGTTTTCAGTTGAATAAATTAAATTGATTTAATTCTATAACTTGCTATAACCTACAGTATAAGTAATAGTATAGTAATGACTTCTATTGTATATCATTTTGTTTGCACATTGCTCTACATACTTAGCACTTTATTTTCCTTTTGTTTGGGTAAATATTTGATGTTTGGCGAATATTACTAGATGTTTGCCAAATATTCGTTATTCGGGATTCGGCGAACACCGCATAGTGTGGTGGCGGTTTTATAAAGCTTATGATTTTAGAATTCGGTGGTGAATGAGGAGAATGGCAATCAAGCTAATTTGCAAAATGACTTATTCACACAATTAGCGTTTGGCACTTTCGTTTCTATTTGATGTGGGTAAATATTTGATAAGATGAGTAACGCTTGACAGCTCTACTTTGTGATACATTGTGAAATAGGTAAAAAAACACACACAGTTTACTTTGTTAGTATCACTTAGGCGATACTACTACTACTACTACTAGGTATTACTTAGGTGATCCTAACAAAGTAACCTGTGTGTGTTTTCTTTATCTAAATATTTGATGTTTGGCGAATATTACTAGATGTTTGCCCAACAGCAAATATTCGTTATTCGGCATTCGGCGAACACCGCATAGTGTGGTGGCGGTTTTATAAAGTTAAGTTTATGATTTTAGAATTCGGTGGTGAATGAGGAGAAAGGCAATCAAGCTAATTTGCAAAATGACTTATTCACACAATTAGCCTTAAGTGTAAACGAACCTTTGTTGCAGCTTCGAAACGATTTAAACGCTGCCCCCATTAATCACAGATGTGAAATTTGAGCCGCAGCTTGACCAGCGCCTCCCCCGCAGCCCCTCGAACCGCGCTCAGCGTAAACCACCACATCAGCCCGTTTTCCCACAGACCTTAATTGTGGCAAACGTTTTGCAAGCCCGCGGCACCAACAATGAAGACGCGCAATTGGCCATGAGAACTGGGGCCAAAGTTGCACAAGGCACGATCGAACGCCGAAGATTGCACCCGTTCGCGAGTATACTCGCTCGCGGATTTCTAATCGTTGCGCAAACAGCCTGATGAAAAACCGGCCGCATTCAAATCGCACCGCTCGCCACCATTAATTCGGATTTAAATTAGTTTAATGAGCGCTGCGCTGGTAATCCGAATGGATTGCGGCGCGACGCGAACAGTCGCAATTTTTTTTTTTTTAAATCGTAGTTTATATAGGGCGATTAAAATTTTTAGCCACGATCACCGTGCGAACATAATTATATAAATTAATGAAAAAGAGGTAAATCGGGTTCAGCGTATCACTTGTATAGTGTTTTTACTTGAAATTGAAAATCTACCTACGAAGGGGGTTTATTGTGCTCCATTGTGCAAACGGAATTTTATGACGGGTAATGGGAAGAGAACAGAGTCCAGAGGCTCTTCGCAGCACGCCATACAATGGAGAACCCTTGACCGTAATAAACCCTCATTGCAGGTACATTTTCAATTTCAAGTGAAAACACTATACTTAGATTTATAAAAATAAAGCAGGCAATGCTTTGGGGTTCAGCCATCACTTAATTTGATAAGAAAAATTAGGTTTAAATTTAGTGGTTACACTATTTTTGCATTTGAAAAATTTGAAAGAAATTGAGGAAATTGCAATTCTACCTACGAAGAGGGTTGATTACGGTCTGTGTACCGCTCTTTCAGCTTCTCTGCAGCTCAATTCACACATTTGGCACAATTTTCACACAATTTACTTGAAGAGAAGGAAGACTTAGGTCGTCCAGGTAACTAAATAATTTTTATTCCTTTACTCCGGAGCACTAAATCTGTAACTAATAATTGCGGCTGCATCTAAACCGATGAAAATGCGATATTTTGATTGTTGGTCCTTCGAATTTCAAGGTTTCTTGATGTTGTCGGCAGAATTTTTTTGAAAATTTGAAGAACGTATAGTGTTTTCACTTGAAATTGAAAATGTACCTGCAATGAGGGTTTATTACGGTCAAGGGTTCTCCATTGTATGGCGTGCTCTGGACTCTGTTCTCTTCCCATTACCCGTCATAAAATTCCGTTCGCACAATGGAGCGCAATAAACACCCTTTGTAGGTAGATTTTCAATTTCAAGTAAAAACACTATACTTGTAACTTATGTTATTTTACTTTGATTTGTGGTGTGTGAAAATGTATCAGGGCTATGAGTGTGATCACTGATGCATTTTCAGCTGTGGCTGAGTGCGGAGAAGCGTTTTTTTTTTAGTAGAGGCGATGAAAGGAAAATGTTTACACAACGCGAAAACCGTTACTTTCGCAAATTGAAAATTATTATTAGCACGAGCTGTAAAGTATTAATTGGCGTGGCGTAGATCTAGATTAAAGGCAGGCAGGATTTCACAAGAAGATCGAAAGCAACTGCACACAGCATTATTTACCCGGAGGTAAATAAACTGGTGTAATGACCCAAGGGCCGGAATTATTTTGTAATTAGGGATTCACGGTGGACAATGGGCGATATTAAAAATAGATTTGGACTGTGTGACCCCTGTGCGATATCGATTCGCAGGTAATTCCCCCCATGAAATCCGCACTTTCAGGCGAAAAATCCGATAGCGTAGGTGTTCATTACCTAATGTAATCGCGGTCCTCTGACGGGCGTATCATCGCAGAGTGCAAAAACCGTTTATCACTTTCACATGGCGAGCACACAAAACACAACATTCTCCGCACAGAAAAAGGTAACGACTGCGCATGGTAATGTTTTCGAGCAGGTACGCAACGGGCGACTGTTTTAATAATTGCACTATTACGTGCACGTGGTGGAAGGCCGGAAACAAATTATATTGTTTTTTCTATCCTCTCTCCGGCCGGCTAGCAGCGAGGGCGCCTGTGCGTAAATAATACATTTAGTCGAAAAAAAAGTCATTCGTGTAGGGATCCATTTAATACAATGCCACCCACGACATTAAAAAGAGCGCTCTTCGCTGGACACGAATTTACCACACAATGCCGGTGTTTAGCATAACTAATCTAATACACACTGTGGGAGGGTTTCAGAGACCATCCACCTCACGTGCGCACGTGTCCGGCCATTTAGGCCCCAATTTTTAGCACAAACTATTAGCTAATTAACCGCCCTTCACTCTACATACTTTAATGACACATAATGACATACATAATAATGACATACATTACTTGGCGAATTCGACTAGATGTTTGCCAAACAGCAAATATTCGTTATTCGCCATTCAGCGAACACCGCATCGCCTGGTAGCGGTTTTATGATTTTATAATTGTGTAGTTCATTTCGTTTCATTTTGATTTGGGGAATATTTAAGGTTTGGCGAATTCGGCCAAATGTTTGCCAAACAGCAAATATTCGTTATTCGCCATTCAGCGAACACTGCATCGTCTGGTAGCGGTTTTATGATTTTATAATTAGGTGGTTCATTTCGTTTCATTTTGATTTGGGAAATATTTGAGGTTTGGCGAATTCGACTAGATGTTTGCCAAACAGCAAATATTCGTTATTCGCCATTCAGCGAACACCGCATCGTCTGGTAGCGGTTTTATTATTTTATAATTTGTTGGTTCATTTCGTTTCATTTTGATTTGGGAAATATTTGAGGTTTGGCGAATTCGACTAGATGTTTGCCAAACAGCAAATATTCGTTATTCGCCATTCAGCGAACACCGCATCGTCTGGTAGCGGTTATATGATTTTATAATTTGGTGGTGAATGAGGACAAAAATAATTACAAAAATACGAACATACATAAACTTCCCCTTTCAAGCGCGCTGCGGAGAAATTCCATAAACCGCAAACTATTGGGTAATTAGCCGGCCGTAATTAGCACAGACATCCGGTTCAATAAAAAATAATTAATTTTAAACGTCATAAATTACGGGTGAAACTCGCGCATTTTCGGCCGAATAATTGCTCGCGACGCGAGCAGATGCGGATGTTTTGTTGCGGCCACAAATCAAACGGCCCAAATTGGGCGCGAGTTATTAATCAGTGGAGATGCCTTATTAACGCAATCGCGTGGGCAATAAGAAAGCAGATTCGCACGCCGGGGATACATTTCGAAACGCAATTGTTCTGGGCTGCGGCTGGCAAACGAATGATCGACTGCACGAGATCATTATAAGCGCATTAAACTATTAATGCCTTCTGCCACTGAAGGAGCACTTCTAGGTTCGCATGTGGGACCAAATTAAGAACTATTAAGTACTCACTTAAATCGCGATTACTGAAACAATACGGAAGACATATACAGAACGTTGCCAAACTGACTCCCATAAACAAATCAAAACAGATTTGTTGGCAAGCATAATTTGATGATGGAAATAGATTTGGCGGATACTTGTTTAAACTCCATTATTATGACTGGGCAAATAACGCACGTTTTGAGTTTAAAAAAATATTTTATTGTCTGCTCAATAAACAGACAATAAAATATTTTTTTTAAACTCAAAACGTGTGTTATTTACCCAGTCATAATTTGATGATATTTTGCCAGACTTAAAAAACCTCAGTCTACCCATATGCCATAAGTTGGACACTATACAACAAGTTGTGTATCCGATGCCTTTAATATCGCCCGGAAATCAAACGAAAGAGTCCTTTATAGATTCGAAACGATTCAGCGTGTCATGGAAATTTAAAAAAAAAACGAAAGGAAACTTAACCAGAAGTTTTATATATTATGCGAACCGCAACTGAAACGGTTCAAATTGTTTTATAAATTTGATTCCCAGGAGAGGATATTTGGTGTATTTAAAAAAAATAAAATCAACGTGTCTGAGGATTTTTCTAAAATATTTATAATTTCCGAAATAATGAATGTATTTCAGCCTTTTTTGACACCCTGTACATAAACGATTTTTATTAAGCCCCTTTAATATGTGCCCCTTATATTATATTTATCCCATAAACAAACAGACTTGTTTCAAAATTGACAAGTATAATTTGATCTTATTTTGCCAGACTTAAAAAACCTCAGTCTAATATGCCATAAGTTGGACATTGTACAAAAATTTGTATATGCGAGGCCTTTAATATCGCCCGGCAATCGAACGAAAGAGTGCTTTATGGGTTCAAAACGTTTCAGCAGGTCAAGGTATTTAAAAAAAAAAACGAAAGGAAACTTAACCAGAAGTTATATTTTTTATGCGAACCGCAACTGAAACGGTTCAAATTGTTTTATAAATTTGATTCCCAAGAGAAGATATTTGGTGTATTTTTGAAAAATAAAATCAACGTGTTTGAGGATTTTTCTAAAATAATTGTAATTTCCGAAATAATGAATGTATTTCAGCCTTCTTTTACACCCTGTATATAAACGATCTTTGTTACGCTATCGATCCCATATGGGGTCTTGTCGCCATCATTTCCGCCAGTAATAATAATAATAATAAGAATAATAAAAACAACAACAACAATAAAAATATAAATAACAACAATAATAATAACAATCCTACTGATTATTAATAGTCAATTAATATTATTCGATTCCACAATAATAACAACATCTATTGTCTTATAAATCTCGCATTGTTATTGGTAAATTTTATACATTTTATACATTTTAATCAAATATAAAATGTATAATCAAGTATAAAATAAAGTTGTAGTAGCATATTTTTAGAGGAGAAAAAAACGAAAAGACGATAGTCAATAGCCCAATAAAGCTTGATCTCTCCAGAAGTAAACTGTTTAATATGTAATTATATAAAATTACATGTTTTTACTGGTCTAACAAAATAAAATAAACACGATTCGTAAAAAAATGTGATATAAAGTTTGCTACCCCGAATATTATATACTACATATTTTAGATTTAGACTCAAGGCAATGCTCAGACTATCAAACTATCTTTGTATAATTCTAATCGTTGAATTGTGGAGAAGTGAAGGCTTTGTATAATTCTGATTGTTGAATTGTGGAGAAGTGAAGGCACGATTTACTACTTTCACATTTGTTTGAGGTAGTTTGCAGAATACCTCCAAAATCTGTGAAACTGGTATCACACCTTCACACCTCAATAATTAAGCAAACGAGTACGATTTACCACTCTCTCAGTTGTTTGAGGTAGTTTATAGAATACCTCAAAAATCTGTAAAACTGGTATCACACCTCCACTTCTCCTTAATTAAACAAACGAGTACGATTTACCAACTTCTCAGTTGTTTGAGGTAGTTTATAGCATACCTCCAAAATCTGTGAAACTGGTATCACACCTCCACTCCTCAATAATTAAACAAAATGAATAACATTATAACAAACCCTTTTATAGGAGAGCAGAGGAGGTATAACAAAACGACTACAATATGTCTTGTACAATATGTACAATTCTGATTGTTGAATTGTGGAAAAGTGGAGGTATGATTTACTACATTCTCAGTTATTTGAGGTAGTTTGTAGAACACCTCAAAAATCTTGGAAACTGGTATCACACCTCCAAAACTCAATAATTAAAGAAACGAGTATGATTTACCTCATTCTCAATTGTTTGAGGTTGTTTGTAGAATACCTCAAAAATCTGATAAACTGGTATCACACCTCAACTCCTCAATAATTAAACAAACGAGTATGATTTACCACATTCTCAGTTGTTTGAGGTTGTTTGTAGAATACCTCAAAAATCTGTGAAAATGGTGTCACACCTGCATTCCTCAATAATTAAACAACTTGAATAACATTATAACAAACCCTTTTATAGGAGAACAGAGGAGGTATGAGAAAACGACCACAAAATGTATTTGAATAATTATGATTGTTGAATTGTAGAGAAGTAAAGCATGATTTGTCACTTTTTCAGTCGTTTGAGGTAGTTTATAGAATACCTCAAAAATATGTGAAACTGGTATCACACCTCCACTTCTCAATAATTAAATAAATAAGTATGATTTACCACTTTCTCAGTTTTTTGATGTAGGTTATGCATACCTCCAAATTCCGAAAAACTGGTATCATACCTCCATTCCTCAATAATTAAACAACCAGAATAACATTATAACGAATCCATTTATAGACTAAAGCAGAGGTATGACCAAACGACTACAAAATGTCTTTGTATAATTCTGATTGATGAATTGTAGAGAAGTGGAGGTTTGATATTCCACTTTCTCAGTTGTTTCAGGTAGTTTACAAAATACCTCAAAATACTGTAAAACTGACATCACACTTTCACTTCTCAATTATTAAATAAACGAGTATGATTTACCACTTTCTCAGTTTTTTGAGGTAGGTTATGCATACCTCCAAATTCCAAAAAACTGGTATCATACCTCCATTCCTCAATAATTAAACCACCAGAACAACATTATAATGAACCCTTTTATAAGCTAAAGCGGAGGTATGACCAAACGACTACAAAATGTCTTTGTATAATTCTGATTGATGAATTGTGAGAAGTGGAGGTTTGATGTACCACTTTTTCAGTAGTTTGAGGTAGTTTGCAGAATACCTCAAAAATCTTAGAAACTGGTATTACACCTCTACTCCTCAATAATTAAAAGCACGAATACTATTTACCACTTTCTCAATTTTTTGAGGTTGGTTGTGCATAGCTCCAAAATCTGCGAAACCTGTATCACACCTCCTCTCCTCAGTAATTCGACAGCCTAAATAACATTATAACGAACCTCTTTATAGGCTAACTCCAAGGTATGACAAAACGACTACAACATGTATTTGTATACTTCTGATTGTTGAATTGCAGAGAAGTGGAAGTTTGATATACCACTTTCTCAGTTGTTTGAGGTAGATGGTAGAATACCACAAAAATCTAAGAAACTGGTTATCACACCTCCACTCCTCAATAATTAATAAACCAGAACAACATTATAACGAACCCTTGTATAGGCTAAAGCGGAGGTATGACCAAACGACTACAAAATGTCTTTGTATAATTCTGATTGTTGAATTGTAGAGAAGTGAAGGTTTGATTTACCACTTTCTCAGTTGTTTGAGGTAGTTTGTAGAGAACACCTCAAAAATCTGGGAAACTGTTGTCACGCCTCCACTCCTCAATAATTAAACTGAATAACATTATAACAAACCCATTTTATAACAGAGCAGACGAGGTATGACAAAACGACTACAAAATGTCTTTGTATAATTCTGATTGTTGAATTGTAGAGAAGTGAAGGTTTGATTTACCACTTTCTTAGTTGTTTGAGGTAGTTTGTAAAGAACACCTCAAAAATCTGAAAAACTGGTTATCACACCTACACTCCTCAATAGTTAAAACAAACGAGTACGATTTACCACTATCTCAGTTTTTTGAGGTAGGTTAAGCATACCTCCAAATTCCGAGAAACTGGTATCACACCTTCATTCCTCCATAACTAAACAGCCACAATAACATTATTACGAACCCATTTTTAGGCTAAAGCGGAGGTATGACCAAACGACTACAAAATGTCTTTGTATAATTCTGATTGATGAATTGTAGAGAAGTGGAGGTTTGATGTACCACTTTTCAGTAGTTTGAAGTAGATGATAGAATACCTCGAAAATCTGATAAACTGGTTATCACACCTCCACTCCTCAATAGTTAAAACAAACGAGTACGATTTACCACTATCTCAGTTTTTTGAGGTACGTTATGCATACCTCCAAATTCTAAGAAACTGGTATCACACCTTCATACCTCAATAATTAAACAACCACAATAACATTATAAAGAACACTTTTGTAGGCTAAAGTAAAGGTATAACTCACAACTGTAGAAGATTTTTAAGGTATGTGCAGGCCTACCTCCAAGCTTGAAGCATCTTCCAAAATCTGATGAAGAGCTATCAGACCTTCACTTCTCTACAATTAAACAATCAGAATCATACAAAGACAAATCTTTGTGTAGTCTGACAGTTGCATTATTTCTATACTCGCATGTTAAACGATCTACATTTTTATTTTATTTTTATAATTCCGAAGAAATTGTAATTACCTGAGAAAGCAAACTCAACTCATTGCGAGTAATCTATAGTTTCCCCAATTAGTCGTTCGCAACCGACGTTAAACTGTAGGTGCCATACGCCAGTGTTACTGCGATACGGACTCTAGGAATGACGCGTTCGTCCGTCCGAGCAGTCTTCTATCGTTGTCTACCGTGCTCCTACCGTGCGGGACCAGACAAGGATACCAGACTGCTCGGACGGACGGGCGCATCATTCTTAGAGTCAGTGGCTGTACACTGACGTATGCGGGGAAATCAGTATAATTTCCTCAATTAGTCGTTCGCAGCCGACGTTAAACTGTAGGTGCCATACGTCAGTGTAACTGCGATACAGACACTCATACACTGACGTATGTGGGGAAATCGCCTCCATTCATTCGAGAATGGGACTCCAAGAAGAATAAGAAGAAGATGAAGAAGAAGATGAAGAAGAAGAAGAAGAAGAAGTAGAAGAAGAAAAAGATGGAGTGGAAATTGCCACAAGTAACAGCTGCTGAAATTGGTTTTCTTGCACTGCAATTTTGGGTTATTAACGTTTTACCTTCATTTAGTAATTCAAGTTGGCATAACATTACTCATTGATCCATCTCTGTTCAGATTGTAATAATTATAGTAAAATACGATTAAGTGTTCTGCATAATTAAAAAAAAAGTTTTACGTACACATTTATTTTTCATTTGTAAATCAGATTCGGTTAAAATTAGTGTTTTCATTGTTAAATATGATCCAGTGGAAAATTAAGTAAAGTTATTTTTGTATTACGTTTTTAAGTTTTCACAATTGATTTAAAGAAACAAAATTCATATTTAAAACAATTTCCGTTATTCATGGTAATGTATAAACTATGAACACATATTATGAATTAATAAAGAAAAAAACCACCTTTTCACAAAACACATTTATTTTATCTAAATGTACATTTCGATCGCTAGGCGATCATCTTCAGTAGAAATATTACTGTTGTAATATTACTGATGTAATATTTCTACTGAAGATGGTCGTAAAGCGATCGAAATGTACATTTAGGCAAAATAAATGTGTTTTGTGAAAAGGTGGTTTTTTCTTTATTAATACGAACCTTTCACAAGCTCCAAGATACCACATATTATGAATCTTTAAGAGAAATATTATTCTATGAATTGTTTGATCAGTTTGGCCTAAACTATTCGAACTCAGCACACGAACTTTGGGTTATCAACACAGACTTCGAGACGGATTACATCATGCATAATGTATACGTGATTTTTTTTGTGATTTAGTTTTCGTAGACAAAGTTTGAATTTTAAAATCTGTGATAGGTGGTAAGATATGGAGATGTGCAATTGTATTGTTCGAGCGTTTCCTGGGCAATAAGGTTAGGCCCAAAAATCGGACAATCCTGACCTTCTAGGAACTCACCGTGGGCGAAAGATTATCCGCTACCATTGTTACGAGCATCAAAGCTTATAGATTTGGGATCTCCATAAAATGACCGATAATGGCCACCCTCGTTGTTACAAACATATCACCAATATTTCACCTTTTCCATCGAGCATTTGTAGCACCAACACAACAGGTAGAGCCTTCCATACAATAAACACAAGCGTTAATCATTTACAGGCAGCGACCAGTTTACCTGCTGCCGAGGATCTTAATCCTCGAATTAAGTATAGAACACGTGCGCGAAATTTACGATTTCTCGAAATTATAAATTGCATATACTACCTACTTTCATCGTACGAAAGTGACATATTCCTGAGTTGAGTTCATCACAGTACAACAAAACAAAGTTTATTTATTATTGTTATTAAATACTAAATAATAATAGTAACAAAACAAATAAATTAAGAAGATTTTGGAAGTATGCTTAAACCTACTGCCAAGTTTGTAGCAACTTCCAAAAACCTTCTCTATAATTAAACAATCGGAAAGAAAAATCATTTAAAAGTCTGAGCGCTATTATGTATAAATCCTCACATGTGTGATGATTGTATTATGTATAAATCCTCGCATGTGTGATCTAAATTTTACAAGAGAGCAAAATAAGTTCGCGAGGCGTTTCATATTTTAATAACTATGAGATTTTTGTTTAACCCTTTTGGAAAACATATCCATTGCCTTGGCTTATGCTGCATGCTTTTAATAACTATGAGATTTTTGTTTAACCCTTTTGGAAAACATATCCATTGCCTTGGCTTATGCTGCATGCTTAAGTCTTATAAGGTCTTAAGTCTTAAGGCTTATGTCTTAAGTGAGTTAACAAAAAAAGGCGTTAATGAGGCCAAAATCATACATAGGTTTTAGAAATAAGGGAAATGAAGTGTAAACGTGATGAATCAAAAATGATTATAGAAAGTGGAAATGACAATGGTCAAAATTACGTTTACAAATAGAGATGTAAAGGTTTATAAAAAAAAAAACCATAGATCATCGGTACCAATCGAAAGTAGCACACATTGATTCGAAACTTTTAAGCTACCGATTACGAAACCGCACCAACAATCAGTCTCGTCCATTTCGGATGTTACAATTTCGGCCTTGGCCTAGAATTATTTTGAAACCAAAGACGCCCAGCCTCGAGAATACGCGTGTGTAATTGCAGCCATAGTTCTGCGGTTTGACTTCCGAAGACGTGAACTGCTGGAATTGTGAGCATTTTTCAATCGAACGCACTCCGGCGAAAGGCGATAAAAGTTTATTCGCGTTAAAAGGGGAATACTTGTCGCGTCCGGACGAAACCGAAACTTAATGGCTCTCCATAAAATCGGAATGTTTACGCCAATAGGTCGATAACCAAACACCGGCGGGAATCAAATAGCTTAGGTGAAACGCCTCGTAAAATCGGGGCCGTTTTCGGCTTTTAACGCCCCCGAAAATGACATAATGATGATCTCGGAGTTTTGTTTTCGTCCGCTGAATTAAGTGCCGTGTCTCCCCAGGTACATTACGTGCATTAAAAATCTATTTTCATGCACGGCGCGGAAAAAACAACAGCTGTTATTACGAAACCGAAGTGCTATTGTTGTACGGACTTAATGTTCTGTGGACGTACGGCACGTTTTCGCAGAGAAAAGAACGCGCTTGCTTTTTCGCCCATTGTATCCGCGTCTAAAAACCAGACGCCTGCCTTTTGTTGGAGCTCCGATCCTTGAGACTAAAAAGTTGAGACTAATTCTCCCGCTTTCTGCTGACACGAAACTCTCCCACCTATAATACACTACCGTTTTATCTGGTACGAGGAGAACCTTGCTTGTCAATGGTGACATGGCTGTTTAGCATGTTTGAAAACATTTGCTCATTTGCTTGGAATTCTGAAAGCCCTTCCTGGTGATACATTTCCTCAGTGATTCTTGGTTTTAAAAACCCGTCGCCAAATAGAAAGATAAGAAAAACTTCCCACCCTGTTCTGCTTCCTGAAGATTCGAAGTATCGTGAACAAAACTTTGACGCTCCACCGCTCACCGCTCGTATCATAGCCGAGGCCGTAGTGTATGTGATTAAAACTTTATAACTTCAACCACCGTGGTTGTAATAACCCGTGATTTCAAAACTACCTCAACATGCCTGCCACCTTTATACCACAAACATTGCATAATATTCTAGTTCCAAATAAAACGGTTTAGTTCTCCAGCGCCAACTTGCGCATATGTCTGAAGCAATAACGCGTTCAAGTTGTAAAACCGTATTACAGGCCGCCAAACAAAGGTTTTGATTGTTAGCTGCAGCGAGAAGTCACGGACGATATAAAACACAGCATTACACAGGGATGTACTGGTAAAGTAACCATGGCGAAATGGCGCGTTGACGTCGTAAAGCAAAACCGCGCAGTGGACGACAAAACATTCGGCACTAAAACGCAGGTCTGCGAACGCAAATAAATGCGCCTCCAGGAAGTTATGGAATAATATCATGGCGTGGCAAATAAAGCACCACATAAAACATGTGGATTGGTAATGCAGATGTTAAGGAAGCGCGATTTAACGCGAGATTTGCATCGGAGTAGCCTACAGAATGGGGATTAACAGCCCATTACTTAGTCTTAGAAGCAGGCGGGGTATCATTAAAATTAACAGTCGTCTTTTAAAACCGCCAAGAAAACTTTCTGCCACGTAGTGAGAGGAATTGGCCAGAAATGTGTAGTTAGATAACTGATCTTAAAAATAGCTACGAAATATTAAAACTAGGAAACGTGTGCGCAACGGTGTAAATGGTGTAAAAAAATCCGTCTGCTGTGCCGAATATTGCAGGATTTGTGGGTTCGAACCCAGAAAACTATCCCTCGCTGCCACTATCAATCCAAGCATTTAGTCAAAGTGGGGGTGGGTCCTGCAGTTACCAGCACTGAAGGAGGCGAATCTTGCAAAGAAGATTTAAAAAATCTGACATGGAAGATCAAAAGAATCTTACATGGAAGATCAAAAGAATCTCACATGGAAGATCAAAATAATCTTACATGGAAGATCAAACCCGTCCAAGCGTGCTCTTGTAATTACAATGACAACTTTTTTTGGTGATTTACATGGAAGATCAAAATAATCTTACATTGAAGATCAAAAGAATCTTACATGGAAGATCAAAATAATCTTTGAGGAAGATCAAAAGAATCTTACATGGACGATCAAAAGAATCCCACATGGAAGATCAAAATAATCTTTGAGGAAGATCAAAAGAATCTTACATGGACGATCAAAAGAATCTCACATGGAAGATCAAAATAATCTTACATGAAAGATCAAACCAGTCCAAGCGTGCTCTTGTAATTACAATCACAACTTTTTTTGGCGATTAACATGGAAGATCAAAATAATCTTACATGGAAGATCAAAAGAATTTTTAAGGAAGATCAAAAGAATCTTACATAGAAGATCAAAACAAGTTTAAGCGTGTTCTTGTAATTGCAACCATAACTTTTTTAAGTAAGAGAACTTTCAGAAGACGTAAACGAAATGAACTTGAGGCAATTCATAACCTATTTTCTCGGAGTAGCTACAGAATGGGGCTGAACAGCCCATTACTTAGTCTTTGAAGCAGACAACACTGTCATTAAAATCAACAGTCGTCTTTTAAAACTGCAAAGAAAACGAATTATTTCTGCTACGCAGTGCTAGGAATTGACCAGAGTTGAGTAGTTAGATAACTTAACTTAAAAATAGCTACGTACTATTAAAACTAGGAAACGTAATGGTGTAAATGGTGTAAATGTATACATGGTGTAAATCGGTCTGTTGTGCCGAATATTGGATTTGTGGGTTCGATCCTATAAAAGGGCAACGACTCGCTGCAACTATCAATCCAAGTATATTGTCAAGGTGGGGGTGGGTCCTGCAGTTGCCAGCACTGAAGGCGGCGAATCTTACATAGAAGATTTAAACAATCTTACATGGAAGATCAAAAGAATCTTACACGGAAGATCAAAATAATCTTACATGGAAGATCAAAATAATCTTACATGGAAGATCAAAAGAATCCCACATGGAAGATCAAAATAATCTTACATGGAAGCTCAAACCAGTCCAAGCGTGCTCTTGTAATTACAATCATAACTTTTTTTGGTGATTTACATGGAAGATCAAAATAATCTTACATTGAAGATCAAAAGAATCTTACATGGAAATCAAAAGAATCTTACATGGAAAATCAAAATAATCTCAAATGGAAGATCAAAATAATCTTACATGGAAGATCAAAAGAATCTTTGAGGAAGATCAAAAGAATCTTACATGGACGATCAAAATAATCTCACATGGAAGAAAAAACCAGTCCAAGCGTGCTCTTGTAATTACAATGACAACTTTTTCTGGTGATTTACATGGAAGATCAAAACATTCTCACATTGAAGATAAAAAGAATCTTACATGGAAGATCAAAAGAATCTTACATGGAAGATCAAAATAATCTTACATAGAAGATCAAAAGAATCTTACATGGAAGATAAAAAAAATCGTACATGGACGATCAAAAGAATCTCACATAGAAGATCAAAATAATCTTACATAGAAGATCAAACCCGTCCAAGCGTGCTCTTGTAATTACAATCACAACTTTTTTTGGTGATTTACATGGAAGACCAAAATAATCTTACATTGAAGATAAAAAAAATTTTACATGGAAGATCAAAAGAATCTTACATGGAAGATCAAAAGAATCTTACATGGAAGATCAAACCAGTTCAAGCGAGCTCTTGTAATTACAATCACAACTTTTTTCGGTGATAGAACTTTCAGAAGTCGTAAACGAAATGAACTTGCGGCATTCATAACCCATATTTTTGGCAACTCGTCACACCCAGTTATAACATCGCGGAATTCCATTTAAAAAACAGGATTGGTTCAATGTTGGGCAAGCAGTGGCATAACAAGGCCCGCATTTTTGGCATGTAACGCGCCGGGCGTTAGCGCGCGTTACAACAGGAGCGCGCTTATTGTTTGGCAAACAGACGCATAACCCACATTTTGGCACAGTCAAATATTCGTTGACACAACCCAGATTTCACGCCGTTATCTGAGGCAGTGCCCAGATATGCAGATGGGTGTTGATCGACGGCCGAACTCGAAATCCGTTCCTCGCGGATGTTTACGTTTACAATGCACGGCGTTCCCAGGCGGCCGTAATTTTTTTATGTGTTTACAATGGCTTTTTAGTGCGTTTCTATTCCGTGGGCTTTTACGCTACCTAGACGACGCCGAGGGCGTAATGGGCCATTTGGCCGGGGCACTTTGGCCACGGATATTATATCATTGCCAACCAAGTAGTGTATTTCTGAGATTCATCTCCAGTTCCTCCTCCAGTGGTCCATTTGTATAGGAACAACATTTTCTTGATTAGGAATCTCTACGAGAGATCCAAAAGTAGTTTAGAAAGACCAGTGTAACGCAAAGTGCAACAAAATTGTTAGATTTAGTAGAACTACCGAATAAAAAAAAATTGAGATGAAATCTGTGTGGTCAGCTTATGCCATTATTTCGACCAATTTTTGAACTGCTTGATCTGCATGCTCAGCTGGTGCCAACATTTGGACTGGTTTCTAAAGAACTGCCTGCATCATCTCAAACCGATGGTTATAGACGCTATGTCCCAATGGACCACGAGGACAAATCCCATTGGACAAAATAATTGCACGAAGAGTTCTGGAGGCTGGTGCCAATATTTCGATCAATTTTTAGAGAACTGCTTGATCTGCATGCTCAGCTGGTGCCAACATTTGGACTGGTTTCTAAAGAACTGCCTGCATCATTTCAAACCGATAGTTATAGACGCTATGGCACAATGGACGTTGGCAAATCCCATTGGACCAAATAATTGCACGAAGAGTTCTGGATGCTGGTGCCAATATTTCGGTCAAATTTTTAGAGAACTGCTCGATCTACATGCTCAGCTGGTGCCAACATTTGGACTGGTTTCTAAAGAACTGCCTGCATCATCTCAAACCGATAGTTATAGACGCTATGGCCCAATGGACCACGAGGACAAATCCCATTGGACAAAATATTTGCACGAAGAGTTCTGGAGGCTGGTGCCAATATTTCGATCAAATTTTTAGAGAACTGGTTGATCTGCTTGCTCAGCTGGTGCCAACATTTGGACTGGTTTCTAAAGAACTGCCTGCATCATCTCAAAGCGATAGTTATAGACGATATGGCCCAATGGACCACGAGAACAAATCCCTTTGGACATAATAATTGCACGAAGAGTTCTGGAGGTTGGAGCCAATATTTCGACCAATTTTTAGAGAACTGCTTGATCTGCATGCTCAGCTGGTGCCAACATTTGGACTGGTTTCTAAAGAACTGCCTGCATCATCTCAAACAGATAGTTATAGACGCTATGGCCCAATGGACCACGAGGGCAAATCCCGTTGGACAAAATAATTGCACAAGAGTTCTGGAAGCTGATAACCGGATTAGCTCAAGCATCATAAATTTTATGAAAAGCTCAGAGTACAGACTTTTCTGCCTCCATTTCTTAAGCCAATAGCAAGGAACAACTGGCCATCGGCCGTAGGGACTAAGAAAACCCCTGGCTTAGTTCAAATTGGGCGATGACCCGATTAACCCAGGCCATAGAAATGCCATGAAAATTGAGGGGAGGAGATTACCAGTCAATATTTTACGCACACAGAAACTACTTCCAAATATTGTCTTATACTTTCATCCATTAAATACGGCGGTGGCTAAAAGGCCCTAGACGGCATCGCTAGACCTGCGTGCGTGCGTTCTCCCAAATCGTTTTACATGCGCTCGTAAAGGTTTAGTGATTTTCGGAGTGACATTCTGCGCGCGTCTTGGGTTCACCGGATGGCCCCCATGACCGTAAAGTACGCGCTTTTGCCTGGAATCGCCGTCTTCGAAAACTTTGCTGCGTTCCGGTTGTGCATAAGAATTTTTACAGCTTGCAGCGTCTAGAGACGAAGGTCACGCAGGCACCGACGAAACGAAATTCACCTGCTCCAGCAGAACGGAACGACGCGATAATTTGATTGCTGTCGGGAATTTTGATGCAGGCCATAAAAACAGAATTAATTGGCGTTTTCCTTACAATTGCCTTAGCAGCAGAATTCCCCTATCCCGCAGATACTTATATGCTCAGAGGGGGTTTGTGGTCAGTTGTTTTAGATATCGAGAAAGTTGACGAGCAGTTTCCTTCCGGTTTAACACCCGGACGTAAGAAATCCTCTGGTATACTTCGCGCAACGATAACTTGTTTTTATGACATTGACTTGCAATAAAAATTATAAGGGTGGGATTGTGAAACCACTTCAAGTTAGGTCAAGTTTAGGCTTTGGCTTGAATGTTGATGCACCAAAGAGTTGCCAGTAATAAAGGGCCGGCCGATACATGGACTTTTATGATACCTAACTTGAAGTGGTTTAACAATCCCACCCTTATATTTTTTTTGGCAAGTCAATGTCATAAAAACAAACTGTCGTTGCGCGAAGTATACACCAGTGACGTGCCCTAATCGCGATTAGGCAAGGTATTGATGAAGATCGCAGATGGGTTAAACAAATTTCGTAACTGTGATATAGCATGAGCGGCATACAAATGTTCAGGTAGTGTATATAATTGGCACTCAGGTATTGTTGCCGATAAAACCCGAACATGTACCTTCATCAGTAGCGCATAGTCACGAAACGTTAACAATAATAGGTGGAATCTTCAGCAACTGCACAGTAACGAATTGATAACGACAAAACAGGCTATAAGCCATCTCCACCAGAAAACAGTCAGGAAAAGCGATAAAATCCGAAAATGTGCGATCCTCACTCAGGCTGTAAGCCATCTTTACCAGAAAACCTTAGGAAAAGCCATGTGACATCCTCATCAACGCAGAGTCACGAATTGTTAAAGACAAAACTCTATACTTGCGATCTTTGATCAGGAATAGCGACAAAACAAGCGTATACCATCGCTCATTAGCGTATACAAATTCATGAGTTACTTCACGATAAAACCCGAACATGTGCATCTTCAGCAGTGCACACAATCTTTAGCAAAGCACAGTCAGGAAAAGCGACAAAACCCGAAAATGTGCGATCCTCACAAGCTCCTATTCACGAATTACTTGACGGTGAAATCAAATAGGAGCAAAAGCCTAGATCAAAGTCGATTGAATATCAGGATGAATTCTTAACCAAATATTTTAGAGCTTGCTAAAGAATCTTTAAATGATTAAGATTACTAAAAATGTTATCCTGATATTCAATCAACTTTGATCTAGGCTTCTGTTTTTATTTCAGTAGTGTTTCTAAACCTTAAAGGCAGCGTTTTTTTGGGTAGGCAAAGGTTAAAAAGCGGAGGTTAACAGTAGGTGGGGAAAAGTCATTTAATCACCGCCAAAGTTTACAGAAAGTTTCCCATAAAGCTTTATGAAGCTTTTCATTGGAAGCTTCGAGAATTATTATAAAATAGGTATATTAGGTTTACTTACAACCAGATTTTCCCTGAAAGCTTCGAGAATTATTATGCCATGGGTATATATATATATTAGGTTTACTCACAACCAGATTTTCCCTGAAAGCTATTTTCGCAACAACAAAAAACATTTCTACGTTTTTTTGTAAATAAAAGAGGACATCTTCTCAGATGTATGAAGATATAATGGAGTTATTTCATCCCTCTTCTAGGGAGGGATTCTCCTAGAATTTGTAATGATCGAATGCCAAATCACGTAAAGTTCCAAACACTTTCTTAAAGATGTTTTCACAACCTCCAAAATATTTGCTTAAGAAGATTACTAAAAATTTCATCCTGATATTTAATCAACTTAGATCTATGCTTCTGCTCCTATTTGAGTAATGTTTCTAAACCTTTAAGGCACCGATTTTTTTTTTTGGGTATGCAACGGTTAAAAGGCGGAGGTTAACTGTAGGTGGGAATAATAATTTATTCACACAGAAAGTTTCCCATAAAGCTTTGTGAAGTTTTTCTTAGGAGCTTCGAGAATTATTATGCCATGGGTACATTAAACCTGAAGATAACTAACTTAATATCTGAAATGGAAGTACGGGTGGTTTACTCACAACCAAATTTTCCCTGAGAGCAATTTGAATTTATTCGCGGAATTATTCCACTTGTAATTTCAATTTCGTAGCCCCAAATATTTAGGATATAACCCAGTGCCTGATAGTTTCTAGAAATAATCAAAAGTTAATCGCACCTATGATTGTGGTTTGGCTGTGAAAACTGGACAAGTTCGGCTATATAAAGTGAATGAAAGTGTGTATCACGAGCGGTTCGCGACAATAGCCGATCCTATGCGATCTTAGCTATGCCTACCCAAAAAATTGCTGCCTTAAAGGTTTAGAAACACTAACCAAATAGGAGCAGAAGCCTAGATCAAAGTTGATAGAATATTAGGATGAATTATTAACCAAATATTTTGGAGCTTGTGAACTTTAAATAAGACTCTTATTCCGACTCGGAAGACCATTTTCCCAAAAAAAAAAAAAACATTTCCAAGTTTTTTTGTAAATAAAAAAAAACAATGATTGTGGATTGGCTATGAAGACTGGACAAGTTCGGCTATGTAACGTGAATGAAAGTATGTATCACGAGCGGTTCGCGACAATAGCCGATCCTATGCGATCTTAGCTATGCCTACACAAAAAATTGCTACCTTAAAGGTTTAGAAGCACTAATCAAATAGTGTGAGCAAAAGCCTAGATCATAGTTGATTGAATATCAGGATGAATTCTTAACCAAATATTTTGGAGATTTTATTTTTCTAGAAATAACCAAGAGTTAATCGCAGCAATGATTTTGGATTGGCTACGAGAACTAGCGTCAATAGCCGATCCTATTCGATCTTAGCTATACCTACCCAAAAAATTGCTGCCTTAAAGGATTAAAAATACCAATCAAATAATAGGAGCAGAAGCCTAGATCAAAATTGATTGAATATTAGGATGAATTCTTAACCAAATATGTTGGAGCTTGTGAAAGAATCTTTAAAGAAGAAGACCTTTACCACAAAAAACATGTTCACGTTTTTTATAAAAAAAAGGTGTTCTTAAGTCCAATATTTTGTCAGATGGATGGAGACATACTGGAGTTATTTTATTCTTCTTCTAAGAACGAATTCTCCCTTGAATTTTTAATGATCGAATGCCATTTTGTAGTCCCATACTGTATTAGAAGTTGAAATAATCAACTTTTACTCATTTATATTTATCTTTATTTCAACTGTTTGTTATACTTTACTCTGCTAATTCTGTTCTTTATTCTGTTAATTCTGTTTCAATTGAAGCTGCTTCTATCAATGTTGCATTGGAAGCATAGAGAATTTAGTTGAACATACAGTGCAAGATGCTGCTGTAATGTTATGAAATTATGTATTAAGTATTTGTTAGGACTAGGCCTGCAGATATCCGAAGATTTCAGGATCTGGATAGTTGGGGATTCGGATCCTAAGCTATCCGGATATCCGGATCCTTGGGTGTCTGATAGCGGATCCAGATCCGGATAGTGGATCCGGATCCGAGGTATCAGATAGTAGATCCGGATCCGAGGTGTCAGATCCGGATCCCCAATCCGAGGTGTCGGATGCGGATCCCCAATCCGAGGTGTCTTATCCGGATCCCCAATCCGAGGTGTCGGATCCGGATCCCCAATCCGAGGTGTCGGATCCGGAACCCCAATCCAAGGTGTCGGATCCGGATCCCCAATCCGAGGTGTCGGATCCGGAACCCCAATCCGAGGTGTCGGATCCGGATCCCCAATCCGAGGTGTCGGATCCACTATCCGATACCTCGGATCCGGATCCACTATCCGGCACCTCGAATCCGGATCCACTATCTGATACCTCGGATCCGGTTCCACTATCCGGATCTGGATCCGTTATCAGACACCCAAGAATCCGGATATCCGGATTGTTTAGGATCCGAATCCCAAACTATCCGGATCGGATATCCAGATCCTGAAATCTTCGGATATCTGCAGGCCTAGTCCTAACGAATAATTAATATGTGGATCCGCTATCAGACACCCAAGGATCCGGATATCCGGATAGTTTAGGATCCGAATCCCAAACTATCCGGATCCGGGTTGCAGGTTGCAGTTAGGACCAAGGTGATGAAATTTCTTTGTTTTAATATGATGTTGTTGATGAACAAAATAATTGCAGATTCTTTCACAATATTAAACACAAGTTGCACATTTTGTTTTTGTGCATTTCATGAAAATATTTGCTATTGTCGATGTAGTTATGTATAACATGAAACAATGGATGTTTGCATGTGTGTAGAAATCAATACGAAAACTGGCCATTACGGCCATTGGCTAGTGTTTGGTTTCTCTACAGGTAATACAGTATTCATTAGTGGTTGATTGCATGATCGATACAAAAAGGAGTTGTGATTATTTTCACCCGAAAATACTGGTAATAACATCGGCAAACAAGCAATTACGAAGCATTGAACCTGTATCTAGTCCGAGTGTAATTATTTGTATTCGGCCCAATATAATTGCGCGAGGGGAGGCAATGACATGAAGTCGAAAGTGTTCTTTGTTGGAAAGTAAATAAAGCCATTAGCGCAGAAATAGAAGTCCGAAGCAAAATAGCGGGTAAACGTGCAAAATCTCGCTGTTATGCTAATAAAAAGTTTCCACAGAGTCGTGGAACAATGCGATCCATCATTACCTATAATGACACGTACGCCGCACGTAATCTGTAATTATAAGCGTGGCAGATGGTAATTCGACAATTCCGAGCGTACTGTGCGTTTAGTTCTATTGGCATCTGGCGTATTTTCGTGGCGTTTCGTGTGGGTCCATTTTGGGATAATTACAGTGTTTCATTAGAGGTAAAAAGTGCTGCCAGGATTGTGCGGGCAAAATACTGGGAGTAGCGAGGATGTTTCGAGTGGCGCAAAAGTCTGCGGCAGCCTTGAAAATTGTTACGGTCGAGATTGGCATACGGCATTAAAAACAAATTAATTTTTATGTGTGTTGAAATCTTTCTGGTCACGAAATGCTTTTATAATTACCGTGCACGACGGCAGAACTAGCAGAAGATGAAAAACGAAACAGAGGCTAGGCGCTTTTTCACCGGGGCACACACCTGAACTAAATTCGATAAGTCCGTTTTTTTTTCTAATTGCGGGAGGTCAAGTGTCCAGCGCACGTTATCTGCCGGATAATCGGGAGGATTAATGGCTCAAATAACCTCAAATCGTGGGCCCGAAACCGCACAATTATGATATCATCAATTATATGTAGTAATAGGCACGGATACCAATATCTATCACCTCATATGTGAAGACATGGAGATACAGCGTTATTAAGTAAATTATTTTGGAAACCGGCGGCCTACTTTACTTCCATAATGTATCGCCACACGTCGGGTTTGATTAAAACAAAACTGTTACTATTTGTTAAATATGAAATTTCACCGAGTAAAAGCTTCATCAATCAAATATCACCACTCTCATTCCTGTTAATGGGTTTTATTAACATTACAATCGGCTGGTGCTTAATAACCCAGCCAGTACATTTAATTGTAATAATCATCTCTTCAATTTAAATTAGAATCCACATCTGAGAGTTAGCGTTTAACAATCTCACGAGTCTAAGTTTAATCACGCACCGAATTTACCCGTAGAAACTTATTTTATAATTGCATACAATGCAAGCAGCAATCCAAAAACTGCCACAGTAGTGACGGTGGAAGCGTGACTTGCGAAACACACACGATCCTGCCGAGCACAAAAGTGTGAAAGGGAGTTTATTTCTCTCTTATTTACATGCTGTGCTACACCATTATCTAAGTAACGACCAATATTTGCAGCTTTATAGTATCGCGAGCAATATCAGAAAGCACCAAACAGCTGGGCTGCCTACTGATACTTTACACTCCTCGATTACCGCCATGAGACCAGATTAAACACGACGTTTCTTACGCCATAAATGCTGAATTAAACAAGTCGTAAAAGTTAACTATCAATGCATAACAATTACGGCCGCTGAAAATGTTTAATTGAGACTTCCTGCCGCAATGGCAAATTAGCTTTCGTCGCACATTTGACTGGTGACTTACTCGCTTTATGAGGTTCTCTATGTAGCACTGCCATTCCATAGAACGTAGGTACAGTACTTGCCAGCCTCGCTCTAGTCGGTTAACGCCGTCGAAAGATATACGGCAGTTATCTGGACTGCGCTTGCAAAGCTTGACGACAGTATTCACGATCTTTCCGTGATTCTCGATATCCTTATGCAAAACCTGGAACAAACAAAAAAACTCCATAAGAAATAGTAAATACAATCAAAACACTAAGTGACTTAAGCAACTAAAACACATGACTTAAGAATAGACAATGATAATTTGAACATCACCAGAAAGGCACAAATTTTACCACCTAGAACCAGAAGTTGGAACAAATGGGGATGGTCGGAATAAAATATTATTAGATTTAAACTATATTATTGACAATGACAATTTCCATGTTAAAAGAAGCCAGCAATGGTGATCAGGCAAAATAGTTTTTTAAACTCCGCAACATCTATTTCCATGTCAAAAGAAGCCAGCGATGGTGATCAGACAAAATGGTTTTTCAAACTCCGCTACATCTATTTCCATGTTAAAAGAAGCCAGCGATGGTGATCAGGCAAAATGGTTTTTCAAACTTCGCCAAATCTGTGTCCATGTTACAAGAAGCCAGAGATGGTGATTAGGCAAAATGGTTTTTCAAACTCCGCTACATCTATTTCCATGTTAAAAGAAGCCAGCGATGGTGATCAGGCAAAATGGTTTTTCAAACTCCGCCAAATCTATGTCCATGTTACAAGAAGCCAGAGATGGTGATTAGGCAAAATGGTTTTTCAAACTCCGCTACATCTATTTCCATGTTAAAAGAAGCCAGCGATGGTGATCAGGCAAAATGGTTTTTCAAACTCCGCTACATCTATTTCCATGTTAAAAGAAGCCAGCGATGGTGATCAGGCAAAATGGTTTTTCAAACTTCGCCAAATCTGTGTCCATGTTACAAGAAGCCAGAGATGGTGATTAGGCAAAATGGTTTTTCAAACTCCGCTACATCTATTTCCATGTTAAAAGAAGCCAGCGATGGTGATCAGGCAAAATGGTTTTTCAAACTCCGCCAAATCTATGTCCATGTTAAAAGAAGCCAGAAATGGTGATTAGGCAAAATGATTTTTCAAACTCCCCCAAATCTATTTGCATATTATTATTAGATATAGATCCACGCTATAAAACAGTAGGAGCAAAAATATGATTTCACGAACAAAGTTAATAATCACGAGAAACAGACACATATTGCCACCCAGAACGAGAAGTCGGTCAAAAATTAGTGGACAAACATCTACATCTTATAGTCCCATTAATTTCCGTAATGCCGAATTTAGCCAGCGATGGTGATAAGGCAAAATGGTTTTTCAAACTCCCCCAAATCTATTTCCATATTATTATTAGATATAGATCCACGCTATAAAACAGTAGGAGCAAAAATATGATTTCAAGAACAAAGTTAATAATCAGGAGAAACAGGCACAAATTACCACCCAGAACGAGAAGTCGGTCAAAAATTAGCGGACAAACATCTACATCTTAATTTCGTATAAAGAAATTAATAGTCCCATTAATTTCCGTAATGCCGAATGTAGAAGTAGATCACGCATCCTTTTATTAGAGGTACTCATCAGGCGGATGAATCATCTGCGGTCCAAATATGCGTAAATTCATGCAGATTGCTTCGTAATTACGGAATTTCGCCATTGTCCGAATATGGGGCACACATCAATTAGAAGCCCCATCAAGATTCGTTATTCAAATGCAGCACAGATATCATTCGGGCGGCGGCAAGTGGGCCTGAACAGCTGGCCCTAATTGCGCGCTTATGAATTTTCATTTGGGAGCCCCAATTTTTGCACGGCGTCCGGTTTACTATTCATCCACGAAACCATGAATAATGCAGGTTTTTAATTAGGGTATTTCGCCAGATTTCAATGTTTCAATAGGTCATTGTTTTTAGCACACGAAATTTGCAAGTATCGAAGATGCATTCGTAGATAACTTACAGCTTGACTTAAGAATATTAGAATTCGACAAGTACACTTAAGCTAAGGCAATCTTGAGTACTCTGACAAGGAAAACATCTAAAAATCAGTTTTGTAGTCGATGGGAACGCATCTTCGAAGTACGATCTTATGTAATCAGCCATTTTGTTCCATTGGTCTACATTGGATGCATAGGATTGTTCCATGCAGGCAATAAAACACTAGGAGCAAAAATATGATTTCAAGAACAAAGATATTAATCACGAGAAAGAGACACATATTAACACCCAGAACGAGAAGTCGGTCAAAAATTAGCGGCACTTGTATAGCAAGAGAAGGTAATGGAGGCGATGGTGAGGTATGGGGCTAAGGATTTTAAGGGTGCGAAATGAATTTGCTTCAACTCCCTTCCAAAGAGACGGCACTTACGACATTTGAAGAGGGCCCATGCAAAAACATACACGTCCAAAATATGTTTCAACAGAGTTAATAGTTGTTTTTGGGAAGATTTCCTGAATTAAATCAGAATTTGATATCAGATTTGCGCTGTTTTTGGTACACGAAATTTGGAAGTATTGAAGATGCATTCGTAGATAACTTACCCCTTGACTTGAGAATATTAGAATTCGACAAGTATACAAGGCAATCTTGAGTACTCTGACAGGGAACACATCTAAAAATCAGTTTTGTAGTCGATGGGAACGCATTTTCGAAGTATGAACCTATGGAATCAGCCGTTTTGTTCCATTGGTCTACATTGGATACATTGGATTGTTCCATACGGTAGCACTCGTATAGCAGGGTTTGGTAATGGAAGCGATGGTGAGGCATGGGGCTAAGGATCTTGAGGGTGCAAATGGAATTGCTTCAGCTCCCTTCCAAAGACACGACACATAAGATATTTGAGGAAGGTCCATGAAAAAGCATACACGTCCATAATATGTTCCAACAGAGTTAATGGTTGTTTTGGTAAGATTTCCTGAATTAAATCTGAATTTGATATCAGATTTTCGCAAAAAAAAATCATATCTCTATAGTAAAATATCTATCCAAATGATCTAAAAGAAAAAAGAAAGATTCAGAAAGATCTAAAAGATATCTATAGTAATCCATAGGAAAGTATAAACGTCCAAGCAATTAGTACAGTAAAATTGTAGTTTTACCTCTGCAAGAATAGTACTTCAGATTTTTATTTTGAGAAGTGTTGAGGGACATAAGACAGGTCTAAAACAAAACCACCTGTTGTGTACTTAGCACCGTACACCCGATAACATGGAGGCAGTTATGTAAGGGTACAATGTGGATACCAAAATATGTTGTTAGTGGACTGTATTTATTGGAGTTCAAATTTCTACAAGCTTTTCTGTGTCGTTGGTCTGCACCTTGCAAACGCTGATAAGTGAATGAGTATTCTAGACGAGAGGCGAACAAGGGGTCGTGGCGACGACCGTTAATTGTAGGGAAACATCTGCATTTCTTGGAGCCTCGTAGGAGTTTTACCGAAACATGCGGATTACGCCGCAATGGACTAGGTCCACGGAAAGCCCGCCGAAGACACAATACATTTTAATCCGTCCAATATACAAATGATGCCGCCACTTAATGACAGACGCAACACCACCATTTTGAAAAATTGTAAAAATCTCGTTTACTATTGGTTGTAGCTTGTAGCTTAATAGCTTGTGTCGTGATTTCCAAATACGTTGATCGAATTCTTGCGCCAACCGGCATAAGACAAGTCTGAAACAAAACCACCATTTTGAAAAATTGTAAAAGTCTCGTTTTCTACTGGTTGTAGCTTGTAGCTTAACAGCTTGTGTCGTGATTTCCAAATTCTTGCGCCAACCGGACTTGAAACGCTAGAACTCGGAAACTATTTGCAGCAATCGCATGATTCAAACGGCTTTTGTAGATTTTTTCAAGTTCTGCAACTTTTATATTTGCGATGATTCAAAAAAGAGACTGTTGCGGGGAGAAAATGGAAAAAAAACGATTTTTGATAACTTTGACGAAATAAACTATACAGTATGGGGCTAATGATAAGAAATGTGTAAAATTTTATGTGCAATTTTTTATTTATTTTTTGAGAAGTGTTGAGGGACATAACCCATAACCATAAAACAAACTCATCAATTCGAAAAAAATTAAAAGTTTCGTTTTCTATTAGTTGTAGCTTGTAGCTTAATAGCTTGTGCTGTGAAGTCCAATTCCAAATACGTTGATCGATTTCTTGCGCCAGTTGGACTTTGAAACACTCTAACTCGGAAACTATTTGCAGCAATGACTTGATTCAAACGGGCTTTTGTAGATTTTTTACAATACTTCAAAATGTCGGCACCTTCCGATGGTAGTGGGGAAACGCCTATTTGGTTTTAGACTTGTCTTATGTCCTTCTAAAAAAAAATCTGAAGACTATTTTTTTCCGAAGTACTAATTGCTTGGACATTTATACTTTCCCATGGATTAGATATTTTTTAGATCTTTCTCAATCTTTCTTTTTTCTTTTAGATCTTTTGGATAGATATTTTACTATAGAGATATGATATATTATTTTGCGCAAAAAAATCTGAAGTACTATTTTTTCCGAGGTAACAGGGTTTTTATGACAATTGAACTGTACTAAATGGCTAAGCTACGATAATTTATAGTCAAAACATATAGGCCTTTTTTTTAAACGGACGTGTGGTTTTGCATGTTCATTTGATGCTTACTAATAGTTATAAAAATCTTCAGGGTTGAACCTAGGTTGAATTGTATTTGATCATATTAAACTTAGCAGGTAAAACTGCGAATGTTATCCCTCAGATTAATCCAATTATCGATCTGCATTAAAATCTCGATTAATCTTGTTGATTGGGTTGCATATTGTTCATATTGATTTGAGGGAGAACTGCCACAGTTTTACCTACTAACCTTCATATATTGTCGCTACAAACAGCTCTTTGTTATATTGTACCTCATATAGATATCAAAACGTTCTCTATTCACTTGAGACATTTTAATTATGAAATGTATTGGTATAATGAAATACAAATATTGGTCTACTAAACAAAAAAATAAGCAATTACCTCCGCAATGTTTGGGAGGCACGATGATCCGGCAATTTCTGCGGACCGCAAAAGTTTAATTAACGAAATTAACATAACAGTTAGTGGAGCTAAGTTGGGCGATGGTATTAATGCAGGCAGCACGTTTCGCGCGCTGAAATCACTTAAGCCGGATGAGCGCACGGTTCCAGGCGCTGAGGAGGAAAAAATTATATCCTCGTTTTCTCGCCAGTCATTTGCGATTGTTTGGAACAGAAAAGGTAATTGGAGGTGATGTCATTGCTGGCATAAACAAAATCAGCGCGCTCTGCTGTGATGCGATGATGAGTGCCGTGTAATGCCCAAATATTTGCGAGTTATGATTAATGTGCGGAAAGGTAATTACAGCGCTGGAGTCACTTGTTAAACAACTTTAGATGAGCTCAGGTGATTTAGTGATTGGTGATTATCTTCTTTATGACCGTTGTTAGTCATCGTCGACATGCCATATTTTATAAATTGTGGACATAAAAAAATGCAAGATCTGAATAATAAATTAGGTTAGAATATATGACTGATCATTCAATGCAAAGAATGTGGCAGATCAAAAGTTGGGCCTATAAATTATTCTTTGATTAGTTAAATTAGGTAGTATAGTGTTTTCACTTGAAATTGAAAATGTATCTACAATGAGGGTTTATTACGGCCAAGGGTTCTCCATTGTATGGCGTGCTGCGAAGAGGCTGTTCTCTTCCCATTACCCGTCATAGAATTCCGTTCGCACAATGGATCGCAATAAACACCCTTCATAGGTAGATTTTCAATTTCAAGTAAAAACACTATACCTGTAAGTCGAATAGCAGATATCAAAATTTGAGCGTACAATTTTTGAAAGTAACTGATGATGGTAGTAACTTGTAGTAGCAAAGGAAATCAAACGCAATGGAAATGGAAGTTATCAAAGTATGAGGTTACAAAAACTGGAGTGAGTGATGATGATAATGATGACCAAATTTGAATTGGTTGTGTAATATTACGCTAGTGCAATTGGTAGTCCAATGAAAAGAAGTTATCAAAATTTGGGCCTAAGAGTTCTGGAATCAGGAAATGGAAGTTATCAAAGTTTGGGTTTAGAAATAACTGAAGTGAGTGATGATGATAATGATGACCAAATTAGAATTGGTTGTGTAACACTACGCTAGCGCAATTGGTAGTCCAATGAAAATAAGTTATCAAAATTTTGGGCTAACAGTTCTGGAATCAGGAAATGGAAGTTATCAAAGTTTGAGTTTACAAATAACTGGAGTGAGTGATGATGGTAATGATGACCAAATTAGGATTGGTTGTGCAATATTACGCTAGTGCAATTGGTAGTGCAATGAAAAGAAGTTATCAAAATTTGGGCCTAAGAGTTCTGGAATCAGGAAATGGAAGTTATCAAAGTTTGGGTTTACAAATAACTGGAGTGAGTGATGATGATAATGATGACCAAATTAGAATTGGTTGTGTAATATTAGGCTAGTGCAATTGGTAGTCCGATGAAACGAAGTGATCCAAATTTGGGCCTAAGAGTTCTGGAAGAGATAAGTGCTAATGATTGTGTTCCAAATGCTGTGCTCGTTGGGGTCAAGAAAGGTAATATGAAGAAAGCGAAGATTTAGTAGAATTGTCCATGTCTAAAAAAAAATTGGAGAAGCGAATAGTTTCACTTTTGGAATCGTGTGGAGGTGTTGGGCTTTGGCCGTAGCTTTTCCGTAAAATCGGTCGGCCGCGCCGCCTCAGTGAGTCACCTCCGCTCCACACTAATAACAATTCCGATATCCATAAATCCACGACTCGCAGGCTGCTCCATTAACGGGCGATAATTGCATTCCCGGGGAGCAGTAACCAGGTCAGCGGGCGAGCGGGGTGAGCAAAAACCGAATCCGAGCGCTCCTTTTTTTCGCGCGTATCCCTCCATCCGTTACGTGAAAGTGGATGCACTTTTGTGCAGCGGTTATCAAGAGATGGGCAATTAATGGATCGCCTCTCATTAGACGCCCGTTCGTTCCTCTGCGTTTAACACACACTCGCGCGCACATGCACACGAGAGCGCACGCCTCTGTGCGGACTTTCTTTTTCGGGGGCTTTGTGAGATGAGGAGTTTCGAAACGCGCCGATCCGCCGAGCAGATGTGGGAATCTCCAGGAACTGCAGCACCCTGGTGATGCTTTACGGCCGAAACGGAGCACGCTCGTTACGTCCAAGTGTCACTTAGGAGAATTGCACTCTCAACAATTAATTTAACGCTGGAGATGTTTATAAATCTCATCTGCCTTGTTTTAATTAGCCTCCTAAACCAACTGGCTTCTCCACACGAGCTGGAGATCATAAAGTAATGCCATTTAAGCCAATTAAGGCGATGAAATTATTAATTGCCAAAATTTGTTTTATGGACCATCAAGAAATTTCACCATACATGGCTACACGTGTAAATCTCCACGAGCTAGACGTGCAGCCTTATTTTAAAGACAATTATGGAATGGACAATACACCCAAGTATACAGCATGACTAAACAATATCGAAGAATAATGTTGCGCAGGAAGTCATATCTCAGGATATGAGCTACAAACATGATTAGTGATGAAATGATGTATACATGATTGAATAAAAGTAAATGAAAAATCAACTACACCCCTTCAATTTGAAGATAAGAGTCGAAAGCAGAAGATCTGGAGAAGTTCTCTTTTCTGACTTAGCGAATTTAGTCCAAAAATGTTTATCGAGAGCAGAACTTATGAACATTTTTCCTGAACTATGCCAAATAACCAAATATCAACTAGCAAATATCTAAAAACACGTGTAAATCTCCACGAGAGTGATACTTTACTACATGTGCATGTCTTATTTTAAAGACAATTATGGACTGGACAATGCACCCAAGTATACAGCATGACTAAACAATATCGAAGAATGATGTTGCGCAGGAAGTCATGCATCAAGATATGAGATACAAACATGATTATTGATGATATGATGTATACATGTTTGGATAAAAGTAAATGAAAAACCAACAACACCCCTTCAATTTGAAGATAAGAGTCGAAATCAGAAGATCTGGAGAAGTTTTCTTTTCTGACTTCGCGAATTCAGTCCAAAAATGTTTCTCGAGAGCAGAACTTACGAACATTTTTCCTGAACTATGCCAAATAACCAAATATCAACTAGCAAAAGATCTAAAAACACGTGTAAATCTCCACGAGCGTGATACTTTACTAGATGTGTATGTCTTATTTTAAAGACAATTATGGACTGGACAATACACCCAAGTATACAGCATCACTAAACAATATCGAAGAATGATGTTGCGCAGGAAGTCATACCTCAGGATATGAGCTACAAACGTGATTATTGATGATATGATGTATACATGATTGCATAAAAGTAAATAAAAAATCAACTAAACCCCTTCAATTTGAAGATAAGAGTCGAAAGCAGAAGATCTGGAGAAGTTTTCTTTTCTGACTTCGCGAATTCAGTAGAAAAATGTTTCTCGAGAGCAGAACTTACGAACATTTATCCTGGCATAGTTCAGGACTATGCCAAATAACCAAATATCAACTAGAAAAAAATCTAAAACCACATATCGGGAGAAGATGTGAACATTTTTCCTGAAGTATATGTGGCCAACCAGGCAGTTAAAAGTTAAGACCCAAAAATCTAAAAAGCAAATCAAGTGGTGTGAATAATTTCTCTGAACTATACCTGCTCAGCCAGGTATCGACAATCAAAACATCCGAAACTATCTTGAAGATAAAATAAAACTTGGCGAAATTCTGAACCTAGAAAATCTAGTATCGGCGCAAGTACAAAAACGAGTTCAGTCCATTCAATCTGAAGATATATGCCAGGATTTGAATACTATGATTGAACTATTCCTGGTCAATGGTTTCAGCAACAGTCCTTAACGAATTGTATTCATTGATACGAAAAACTTTTGGAGCACGAAGACGTGATAATTTTTCCTGCACTAAGCTTGACCAAGCAACTATCAGGAATCAAACCATCATAAGCAATTTATCAAATACCTGCCGATCTAGGCTTGGTCTATCAAGTACAATACAAGTTTCAACTTTGCGACTGGTTAGTCAATCAATTATGTACAAAACGTAAGAAACGTGTTCAGTATATTCCATTAAAAAATATACATCCACAGCAGTATATTACATCAAAAAAAAATACATCCACCACATAATAGAATGTGATTTTTTTGTTCTGAAAAATCGACTAGCAAAAGATTAAAATGAGCTTATTATGAGTTCATTAACACTTTCAATACTCGTTCAATACACAATACTGCAGTACTTGTCAATACTCAACATGTACGTCAATACTTGTCAATACTTGATTTAAATGGATGTGATTTAAAAAGAGTTAAATTTATAAAACCTATAAATGAATGTCGGAAGTTGCAGACGATGTTGTAACTAGCTACAAAAGATATCAAGCGAATTCAGTCCAAAAATGTTATCGAGAGCAAAACTTATAAACATTTTTTCCTGAACTATGCCAAAAACCCAAATATCAACTAGCAAAAGATTCAAAAATCTAAAGATTAACATCAACAGAACATGTGAACATTTTTCCTGAAGTATATGTGGTCAACCTGGCATTTAAAAGTAAAGACCCAAAAATCTATAAAGCAAATCAAGTGGTGTGAATAATTTCTCTGAACTATACCTGGTCAGCCAGGATAATCAAAAGATCCGAATCTATCTTGAAGATGAAATATATCATGGCAAAATTCTGAACCTAGAAAATCAAGTATCGGCGCAAGTTCAAAAACGAGTTCAGTCCATTCAATCTGAAGATATATGTCAGGATTTGAATTCTACTCTTCTTCAATGGTTTCAGCAATAATCCTTAACGAATTGTATACATTGATAGGCAATATTTTTGGGGCAGGAAGACGTGATAATTTTTCCTGCACTAAGCTTGACCAAGCAACTATCGGAAATCAAACAATCATGAACAATTTATCAAATATCTGTCGAAGTCCTGAAAAGTTCTGAATGTCGAAAGCACGACAAGGTTTGAAAGTCGAAATTTCATTGATGTAATTTTTTTTGTGCAGGAAGACATTATAATTTTTCCTGCACTAAGTTTCACCCAGCAACTATCGGCAATCAAGCAATCATAAACAATTTATCAAATATCTGTCGAAGTCCAGAAAAGCTTTGAATTTCGAAAGCAAGATAAGGTCTAAAAGTAGAAATTTCATTAATACGCAAAAATTTTTGAGCAGGAAGACATTATAATTGTTCCTGCACTAAGCTTGACTGAGCAACTATCGGCAATCAAACAATCATAAACAATTTATCAAATATCTGTCGAAGTCCAGAAAAGTTCTGAATGTCGAAAGTAAGACAAGGTCTGACGGTCGAAATTTCATTGATATGTAAAATTTTTGGAGGAAGAAGATATTATAATGTTTCCTGCACTAAGCTTAACCAAGCAACTATCGGTAATCAAACAATCATAAACAATTTATCAAATATCTGTCGAAGTCCAAAAAAGTACTGAATGTCGAAAGCAAGAAAAGGTGTGAAAGTCGAAATTTAATTGATGCAAAATTTTGTGTGCAAGAAGACATTATAATTTTTCCTGCACTAAGCTTGACCAAGCGACAATCGGCAATCAAACAATCATGAACAAATTATCAAATATCTGTCGAAGTCCAGAAAAGTTCTGAATGTCGAAAGCAAGACAAGGTCTGAAAGTCTAAATTTCATTGTTACAAATTTTTTTGTGCAGGAAGACATTATAATTTTTCCTGCACTAAGCTTGACCAAGCAACTATCGGCAATCAAACAATCATAAACAATTTATCAAATATCTGTCGAAGTCCAGAAAAGTTCTGAATGTCGAAAGCAAGACAAGGTCTGAAAGTCGAAATTTTATTGATACGCAAAAATTTTGGAGCAGGAAGACATTATATTTTTTCCTGCACTAAGCTTGACTGAGCAACTATCGGCAATCATCCAATCATGAACAATTTATCAAATATCGGTCGAAGTCCTGAAAAGTTCTGAATGTCGAAAGCAAGACAAGGCCTGAAAGTCGAAATTTCATTGATATGTAAAATTTTTGAAGGAAGATATTATAATCTTTCCTGCACTAAGTTTGACCAAGCAACTATTAGCAATCATAAACAATTTATCAAATATCTGTCGAAGTCCTGAAAAGTTCTGAATGTCGAAAACAAGACAAGGTCTGAAAGTCGAAATTTCATTGATACGCAAAATTTTTGTAGCAGGAAAACGTGATAATTTTTCCTGCACTAAGCTTGATCAAGCAACTATCGGCAATCAAACAATCATGAACAATTGATCAAATATCTGTCGAAGTCCTGAAAAGTTCTGAATATCGAATGCAAGACAAGGTCTGAAAGTCGAAATCAAGAGATGGTTTGAATGTTGGCTCAAGTGGAAGTCTGAATGTCATAAATCGGATATTAAACATGAGTTCAGTACATTCAATCCAAAATTTGATTGGAAGCAATTTAGAAAGGAAGCAGATTTGAATAAATTTGCGCCACTTCTCCATCACTTGAATTAATTAATTAAATCATGATCTAAATCGAATTATGTTTTTAAAACAATCATGAATTAATTAATAATATCGAAATTGATTTCTTTAAATTAATCATTACTGCTGGACTGTTTGTGCATTCCTATAGGTAAAGAATTAAAAATTTAATGCACATAAAGAGTTACCATGCTTTAAAGTAGATAATTGTAAATAAGTGAAATATTTTTCTTTTCTTCTATTTTTGGTTCATCACATGGTATAGATACACAGAAGAATTAAAATATTTTTCTTGTATTCTATTTTTAGTCCATCACATGGTACACAGTTTTTTTTTAATCATCAATTCGTATACTGGGGATGCCAAAAACATGTAAATCGCTTGATTTTTCACACACGATTACAAAACTTGACCACGTATAATAAAATAAAATCAATGATTTATTATAATGATTTATGACAAATAATGATAAATCATGATTTATCGTAAAATCATATGATTTAAATCATGATGTAAATCCTACCCTGGCAAAGACTAATTGTTTTAAATCTTGATTTTTGTTATTTTTGTTTGTTTTGTCATTGTGCCTAAAAGAACGCAGTTAACAGCTGTCAAAACAACGCAGTGACTGATGTCATTGTGTCTAAAAGAACGCAGTTAACAGCAATCATGATTTATTCTAAATCCAGGTTCCAAATTAAAATCCAAATCCAAATCATTAGTCCAGGTAAATAAAAAAAATTCAAAATGTGAGCAGCCTGTTCAATTAAAAAAATAATATTGAACATAGCAGATATAAATACTAAACTATAATACTATTATACAACTGTATAAAACTATGAAACTATAACTAAATTTCTTGAATAACACCAAACAAGCTCTGTTCAGTCTGTTTCTATTCATATTGAACCACGGTTTGCAAAATGCAGTGACTTCACTTTATTCTACCCAAAAATACATGTTGAATGCAAAAGCAGGTCTAAATATATGTGGAAATAGATTTGGCGGATACTTCTTTAAACTCCATTATTATGACTATGGATATGATTATTATGGGTAAATAACACACGTTTTGAGTTTAAAAAATTATTGCATTGTCTGCGATATGTTCGACACACAGTGTCTTCATCGGGCCGATGATTAATGTTCTTGATCAAGATCATCATCAAGATCAAGATCATCATCAAGATCATTATTCAGCGCCCCGATGAAGACACTGTGTGTCGAACATGTCGCAGACAATACAATAATTTTCTTAATTCAAAACGTGCGTTATTTACCCAGTCATCTAAATATATTTCTAAGTTGCATCTAACCACTTCTGTATGAGTCAGTGTATTTAATAAAAATCTTAAAGTAGATTTTTATGCAGAAACCTATAAGAACATCTAACAAAAACTGGTTCAGGAGTAAATATATTTCGAAGATTATACGTAGCCACCCAAGTGTGGACAAAAGTGTAAAGCCAGTATATTTACTCGATCTCAAAGCAGATTTTAAGCAGGCGCCAATTTGAACATCAAACTAAAACTAAATTTTAAGCGCAGAGTCAGATCTCTAAATATATTCCGTAGATACCAGGTTCCTGGGCTCCACGTTGGGCGCCAAAATTTAGACCAATCAATTTTATAGGATATTTATTGCACCTGGACGAAATTTTAAACGCAGAGGCAGATCTGTAAATTTATTCCGTAGATCCCAGGTTTGTCGGCCTCACGTTGGGCGCCAAAATTTAGACCGATCAATTTTATAGGATATTTGTTGCACCTTTACGATATTTCGTAGGGTTTCTTACATTTTTCATCATTATTTGTAAGCAAAATTTCAAAGATGAAAGAATAAGGATTGTTTTCGTGGGAATTTATGATTTTCGTAAACGTTTCGAGGTGCCTTAATTCCATTCGGAGCATTTTGTCCTGAGCAAGTTAGTTCTATATTTGGTAATACTAAATGAGTATACTTAAAATAAGTAATGAGAGTACTTTTATGGAAGAAATGGAAGTGCTGCAACATTGGAAACTGCGTTATTAATGTGGTTGGTGGGGAAAACGGTAATTCTGTTTTACAGGCACCTCAAGAATAGGTGAGAGAATTTATTGTTGCAATTTCCAGCCACGTATAAGAGAAATACCGTAAGATAGATGGGGAATTGCACATTAAGTCAGAGCCAAAATATGCGATGATTACAAGAGTAATCAGTAAATGCTTGAGATACATGAAGAAAAAAAAGCGTTGGATAAGTTGAGGAATTATATTTCATTTAGTGTGGTCGTGATGAAAAAAATGGATGAAGAATGTGGATTACGGCTGGTTTAATGGCTCCGCTATGGTCTCGAGTGGTATATTTAGCACAATTGAACCGTGGGTCAAAAAACGCCCCCTAAGGCTCGAGCAGTTAGATTGCTAGAAACGGCGCAAAAAGTTCATTGAATTAACACCAAGTGCAATGCTCTTCACACAAATTGTCGTTATCTGATAAACTGCACAACAGAAACGGTATTACGGACGCACAACACGTCCAACGAAATATATCAAGGTGCAGATGGAAATTGGACCTTATTAACAGTTGACGGTGTGTACACGGCCGAGAAATTAATTATGATATAAATAACGCGCGCTGCTTGTACCCATACAAACAGGCAGCAATTTCTAGCGTAAAATTATTCTCCAGGAAACAATTCCAAATTGCATGCACGTGCATTTGACCATCTAGATAATGCTAAGGGCAAGGTGAGTGGAGGCTCATCTCTGGTTAATGATCCCCCGTCGATATCCGAAAACTTATGAAGGAATGCCTGTTAGGTGAATATTCAAAAACCTGAGGAGTTAAAGTTCCCATTAAAATCCCCTAAATGGGCATTCCTCATTATCGACGTTGGGAAATTATGTGGCGTCACTTTTTGCGCAACAAGTGAATCGTCTACCTATGCAACTGCATGATATGCAAATGCACGGAAGGGAAGGCTGAGACATGGGAACAAACTCCCATCCATGCAAGAGAATGCGGAATTTTTTAAATGGGCATTATAGAGCTACTTCTCTGGAATAATTAATGCGGGTTACAAGTGGTTTGACCCTTTTTGTTAGTTCCAGACAAGAAGCTTTTGCTATTGGTAATTTATACGCCACTTGTGTGGTTATACTAAGCACGCAAATGAGTTATTTTGTGGAACCGATTAGATGAGCCAAAGGTATTGCTTTGATGGATGAATTTGCAAATTGCGTAAACGTGACACAAGGCTTGTGTAATAATCAACGCCTGACGACGAAAATTTCGCTCGAGGAGTGTTTATCTCGGTTCCGTGTATGCCGGCGAAATCGTTTGTTTTGATCCGTTCCCATTGTTAGTTTACGTGGCCTTCCGAAATAATTGCCCGTTTGCTTTGAGTAGCCTTGTCATTCGGGAAGAGGTGCAATTATCCGCTCGGGCACGCGAAATTTCTCTGCTTATTTATTGTTTATTTATTAACGAAAATAGTTGAGAGGCACTGATCTAGAACACCGACTTTCGTTTTCGACGGCGATTAAGTAGTACATGCAAAACTGCCCGTCCGTTCCGTTACGGTACGGCACGCGAACCGCCCCCAACCGGCGCTCCAAACATCCGGAATCACCGGAAATAGCGACCACCTGGGTCTGCCAACCCCCGCCACAGCTCCGATTCGCGTTTAGCAGTGTCCGTTACGAAATGACCGCACGATCGCATGACCCCGTTGGAATCTGTTACAGCCGATTGTTCTCTGATGTCATCACCGGAAAATGGGTGAAAAAGCTGAAAAATTACGTAATTACGGCGTACCGGGGCCCAGAGAATGCGCTTTTTTATGGAATGGCCGAGAATAACGGCAAACGGCCGGCGCACTGCGCTGGATACAAGCGATGTGTGAATCCGGTACTCCTGGACATATTGTGTAAACAAACATAAATATATCCATGATGACACTAAATTAGCCACTGTGATGCAATAGGTAACCATTATCGTGCTGGTACCCATTGTCAGGGGTTCGTCAAACAAGAGAAAACGCCTATAATTAACGGCGAAACCTTGAAACCGAATCTGTAGGGCGTATAACCATTAGATCATGCATTAACATTTATTTTGTTCACACAAAAAAACAAAAACGTAACTCGTGTAAAAGGAAGCCTTGAATGCGATTAAATAATTAGATCTGCAGTGCATACACTGATTAGGTCATTAACTATTATTAATGGTTGCAGAACCAATTTCAAATTACAACAAAATTTTACAATCAATATCCCCGGCCTATTAACAATTGCGTACTCTGTATACACATGCAAATACGTAATTCTCAAGGCGGAAGGTGCGCCAGGTTCCCACGGACACTTCTTATACACACCATTATAAAATAGGCATCGAATATTACGGATTCCTACAGACCAATTGGACTTTATGACTATTATGCTTAGGGCCGACTAAACAAATGAAGATCTAAGAAACATAAGAAGACTATCCAACAAGTAGCTAACGTAGAGTTGGTTGGGTCGTATTTGTAGCAACGGAACCAGGAACGATGGACACCCAAAAAATATCTCTGGAAGCCAAGAAGAATAAATAGGTTCACAAGGAGGATATTCAAGACATGGCAAGATCTGACTAGTTCCATAACGCCCAAGACCAAGAAGGGTCGATAAGTAGAGGCCAATGTCCAGACGGCGATGTCCAATGTCCAGACTAGTTCCACAAGGCCCAGCACCAGGAAGAGTCGATAAGAAGAGGCAAATGTCCAGACAGCGAAAAACGATTAGGTTAGGTTAGGTTAGCTATGACAACAAGATAAGGTATGCATAGATAAGGTATGACAAGTATTACCCACATTGCAAGGCATTAGCAACAGAACCAGGAACGATGAACACAAAAAAAAAAAAACCCGAAGCCAAGAAGAATAAAGAGGTTGACAAGGAAGATATTAAAGACATGGCGTAGTATCCAAAAGTTGCTAAAGAGAAGTTGGTTTGGTCATATTTGTAGCAACGGAACCAGGAACGATGAACACATAAAAAATAACCCTGAAAGCCAAAAAGAATAAAAAGCTCTACAAGGAGGATATCAAAGACATGGCAATATCTGACTAGTTCCACAAGGCCCAAGACCAAGAAGGGTCGACAAGTAGAGGCCAATGTCCAGACGGCGAAAAACGATTAGGTTATGCATCAGGATAAGGTATGAAAGTATTACCGACATTGCAAGGCATAAGCCTCAGGCCGAGATAAGTACCACAAGGTCCAGCACTAGGAAGAGTCGATAAGAAGAGGCGAATGTCCAGACAGCGAAAAACGATTAGATTAGGTTAGGTTAGGTATGACAACAATATAAGATATGAATAGATAAGGTATGACAAGTATCACCCACATTGTAAGACATTGGCAACGGAACCAGGAACGATGAACACAAAAAAATTACCCTGGAGGCCAAGAAAAATAAAAAGGTTCACAACGAAGATATTAAAGACAAGGCGAAGTATCCAACAAGTAGCTAAAGTGAAGTTGGTTTGGTCATATTTGTAGCAACGGAACCAGGAATGATGAACACGAAAAAAAGAACCCTGGAAGCGAAGAAGAATAAAGAGATCTACAAGGAGGATATCAAAGACATGATAAGATCTAACTGGTTCCACAAAGACCAGACGGCGAAAATTTAGGTTATGCATCAAGATAAGGTAGGGCTTAGGGCCAACTAAACAAATGAAGACCTAAGAAACAGAAGAACAAGTAGCTAACGTGGGGTTGGGTCATATTTGTAGCAATGGAACCGGAAACGATAAACACCCATAAAATATCTGGAAGCCTAGAAGAACAAATAGGTTCACAAGGAGGCTATTAAAGATATGACAAAGTATCCAACAAGTAGCTAAAGTGGAGTTGGTTGGGTCATATTTGTAGTAACGAAACCAGGAACGACGAACATAAAAAAAATAACCCTGGAAGTAAAGAAGAACAAAGAGGTTCACAAGGAAGATATTAAAGATATGACAAAGTATCCAACAAGTAGGTAAAGTGGAGTTGGTTGGATCATATTTGTAGCAACGAAACTAGGAACGATGAATACCAAATAAGGAACCCAGGAAGCCAAGAAGAATAAAGAGGTCTACAAGGAGGATATCAAAGACATAGCAAGATCTGACTAGTTCCACAAAGCCCAAGACCAAGAAGAGTCGATAAGAAGAGGTCAGAAGGCGAAAATCGATTAGGTTATGCATCAAGATAAGGTATGAAAAGTAATGCCAAGATTGCAAGGCATAAGGCATATCGGCTCAGGTTCACCATTGTAGATCATGGCCAACTAGGGCCACTAAACAAATGAAGACCTAAGAAACAGAAAAAGAAGAACAGGTAGCTAACATGAGGTTGGTTGGATTATATTTATAGCAACGAGACCAGGAACGATGGACACCCAAAAAAATCTCTGGAAGCCAAGAAGAATAAATAGGTTCACAAGGAGGATATTAAAGACATGGCAAGATCTGAAAAATTCCGCAAGGCCCAGCACCAGCGTGCTGTCCATGTCAGACAGCGAAAAACGGTTAGGTTAGGTTAGGTACGCCAAGAATAATCAAGAGGTTCACAAGGAAGATATTAAAGACATGACGAAGTATTCAACGGTAGCTAAAGTGAAGTTGGTTTCGTCATATTTGTAGCAACGGAACCAGGAACGATGAAAAAAAAAAAAACCCTGGAAGCCAAGAAGAATAAAGAGGAAGATATCAAAGATATGGTCTTTGACATGACATGGTCACATGGTCAAAGACATGATCACAAAATCTGACTCTTTTCATAAGGCCCAAGACCTAGAAGAGTCGATAAGAAGAGGCCAATGTCCAGACGGCGAAAAACGATTAGGTTATGCATCAAGATAAGGTATGACAAATAATACCAATATTGCAAGGCATTAGGCATATTGGCTCAGGCTCACCATTGTAGATCAAATTCGACCGTACGCTTTACACCCTTAGCTTGACCGTGGGCTTTACGGCCTTAGCTTAACCGTAGGCTTTACGCCCTTAGCTTGGCCATAGCCTTTACGCCCTTAACTTTAGCGGATTTTATAAAAAGCACGTTCCACAAGGCCCAAGACCAAGAAGAGTCGATAACTCTTAACGAAAACTCAGACGACGAAAACCGATTAGGTTATGCATCAAAATAAGGTATGACAAGTATTACCGATATTGCAAGGCATAAGGCATATCGCTTTAGTAGTAACATCTGCGCTTTTCTCAATAAATTTTTCTCTATGCGACCATTTTTAATTTCCCTTGTAAGACAATACGATGCATTAGATAGTGGAGACTGTAGGGGATCGCTTGATGATACTGGCGCGAAAATTACACTGGTCAACACATTTTTTTGTCTCTTAGATATAAATAGCAGGGTCCGATAGAACATTTTGAGCTGATTTTAGAAACGTAAGAAAAGTGTTTCTAGTACGTCAGGTTTTTGTGATATTGAATTTTTTGCAAAATGTGCAACTTATTTTTTTTCGGTAACTCATATGACTTTGTTGGTGAAGGACAGGTAGGGGTTTGCCCATTGGCGATCCCCCTTTTTTTACTAACTAAACGTTAGTGTATGACTACTGGGTACATTATTGCAAGATGTATACCTTTTCAAGTTCAAATTGAGACCAATCAAGTTCAAATTGATACCAATCCATTTCAAATTGAGGCCAATCAAGTTCAAATTGATACCAATCAATTTCAAATTGAGACCAATCAATTTCAAATTGAGACTAAACAAAATCAAGTTGATACTATACAATATCAAGTTGAGAGTAAACAAATAACATTTATTATGACAGCTTGATATTGTTTAGTGTCAACTTGATTTTGTTTAGTCTCAATTTGGAATTGATTGGTCTCAATTTGAGATTGGTTGGTATCAATTTGAACTTGATTGGAATCAAAATGAAATTGATTGGTCTCAGTTTGAACTTGATTGGTCTCAATTTGAACTTGAAAAAGTGTAGTGTTATAGCAATACAGTTTTTCTTAGTGATTATAATTACTTAAGAATGGTTCAAACTAAAAGCCAAACACGTGCTATCCTGACCGCTATGCTAATCAGCCACTTCTAGTATTCGAACCATGCAGCGTCCAGCAGAAGTTCGTGGACAGCAGCTACCGTCTCATTGAAAGTTTTTGCAAGCAAAACCTCTGCGAGGATGACGCGCATTATAACCACGTGAACGAGGGCGATCTCCACACGAACGAAAACTATTACAATGTTAATAACGAGAAAGTAAGAGTAAACTTCCACTTGTAGTTGTCACCACTTTCCCAAAATTCTGCCTGAAATCGAGATTTAATCGTTTTTAAATAGACCTCCTCCATAAGAGTTGGGCATTTTCTCCGGATAGCAATGAACTGACAAGGAACATCAGATCTAGACTGGTCTCCAAATTCATTAGTACATTAATTTATGTCATGCTCATGTCAAGTGGTAGCCAATAATGACGGAAAATGGTTAGAGATCCAATTAGGAGTTGAAAACTGTACAGATCCATAGCGTTAACGCGATGGCGTTAAAAACATCCTGCTGTGTTGTTAATAAGCTGGGTATCAATCTTGCTAGAAGATTACCGCTTTAATTACGCGGTAAACCAAATACCAGCTTCTAGAAAAAGATGAGCATTAGATTTGGGTCAGGCGCCTCCGGTGATTTGTTAATAAACCGACGGCGCGTACCCTACATTTTAGGGTTTAATTACGCGGTTACCTAATCCCGTAGCCGCATTCCCAGCGTACGTTACCTAATTGAGCGTTTTTCGAAAAAAACACTTAGGAGCAGACCTATACGTGACTTCCGCGCGGCCCGCCGTGCAAATTCGTGCCCAACAATGGCCTGGGATCGTGTCGAACGTCTCCTGAACTCCTCCAAAATTAGAAAATAATTACAAACTGTGATATGCGTTTCCTGGTCCTGCTTCCTGCGCGGAATAATATAATTACAGTTATTATTCATCTGCTCCGACAGATTTTGAATGACGCCTCGGCAGGAATACCGATTTCGCTTGGGAATTAATTATCGAAACATTTCTAATTATTACTAGGTAAATAAATCATACTTCTCACATTAAACAGGTAATTATTATTATTATTTCGTTAATGGGGTAATAATGCACGGTGGCGGGCCGTTAATAAGCTTTGATAATAGAAACTACTGTTGGCGCGAGTTTTATGTGGGTACTTATTTCCGTTCTAAAACAATGGCAATTCACTTTATGGAGCGTTATGAAATAGTAGCACTAACAATAGTGGATTTATTGGCGTTACAACATCAATGGTAACGATATTAGATCAATATCCGCTACTTACCCGCTGAGGTCAACACGTTGTGCGATTGCAAAAAAAAAACTAAAGGTGAAGATCAGTGGACGACCCAGTTATTGAAAATGGCCCGAAAAGTGATCACCAAATGATCGCTTTTGAAAAAGGACGTGGGGCTCACCCAAGTACACAACCGTTTCCATGGGGATAATCCTTATCACGTTTATTGTAATGTGATAACAGAACGATGGGAGCGAGCTATTTTGTAGATAAATTAGATGCACAAATTGTGTTTCACTTTATGGCATGAATATGAAAAATATTGGCCATTGAGCTTTGGATGGTGCACATAAGTAATGTCAATGTCCTGTTACTTGTGGATTAATAATTTTCGCGATGTGGTTTGCATGCGAGCATATGTCATGAGTCGTTCGGGGTGGGTCAGTAACTGGCGTACTGGCTTATAACTTTGCGGTGACATCTGGTACGCAGACGTATCACACTGTTGGGATCAGGCTATGCTGCACGCTATTGTAAATTACGTGTACTGCGAATTTTGATGCACATTACTGGCTTCTGTGGATGCAAGTTCAGCGACTTTTAATTGATGCAAATGCATTCGTGAAGATTTAAAATAAAATATAGGCGCGACGCATCCTTGCATGGGCGTATTACGTCAGGCAAAGATTTCCCAAATAATCACACAATCGACAATGCGTCAATCAATGACTATTCAAATTATCTCTCACGAGAGCCATGCACCTTTCTCTTCATCATCCGCACAAAAGGCTAATAATAATTATGATATAATGCTAGTGGAACATTTCGCTCACAGCCGTCCTTCTAAACCTGGTGATCGCCCGAAATTGGCTGATGCAAAGCGGGCAACAGATGACCGTCATTGTGCGAGTTACGTTTATGAGGTTAATGGTTTGTAAAAGTTTCCATTGACCGCGTCGATTTTAACACGAAAAAATCTCACGCCGAATTTCGTCCAGTTGAAATTACAGGAAAACCTAATGCGGCCCGAAAAACGGCCGAAACTGATGAATCATCTGAGCGGCCAAAGCCGTGACCCGGCCATTTAAATCAGGATTTAAGGTCAATTTTATGTAAACGGCAGTTTGCAGACTCCAGGTGATGATATCGGGGAGTGCACTCCTGCAACATTGCAAGTGCCCATACTAGACTAGGCAGCATCCCACACCAAGAGTGCATTCACGTTACATCTTCATATATGTCGAAGACGGGCCCTATTGGCAACGCTAGATCCTACCAGCTCCAGCCATGACTCACGCCCGGCAACAATGGGTCGGCGAAATTAGCGAAAGTGCCTTTTTCAGAAATAAATAATTCATTAAGTCACAACTAAAGCACGGAAATCGCAGTCCCCAGTCGTGTAAAACACCGGATCACGTCTGAATACTTTCTAACTATTTAAGTTATTGTACTAATTTCATGGCGATTTTAACCAGTTTGCCGGCCAGGACGATTAATTGCTCCTTTATTTCACGACGCGAATTGTCTCCCGGAGAAAAATTAGCCACAGTCACTGCGTTTACGTTTACGCTAGATTGTGTCACAATAGAAAGCCGTTTCGCGGTTTGTTTGCATTTTTACTCGCGACGCACAGGTTAAGGCTCCAATTCCCGTAAACCAACAGAATACCCCATAACAGACCAACATGACCCCCAATCCAAAACCACATGTTATTCAACGCCCAAGATTACTCGGTCAACTACAATGTCGACAACTTTTGAAGACTACAAAGAGGCCTAACATAGGTGCCGACAGAACGATTGCACAGGGCGGTAATTCATAGGGGCGGCCACTAGCCACCCCTAATAAAGCTAATGACAGATGATTAAAATGAGGGGCAGCTGATACCATATCCGCACACACTGAAAAATTGACTAAGGCCGACCCCGACTACGACCCCAAAAAAACAGCATGACTAGGACCGACCCTGACTAATTTCCCAAAAAAAAAAAACTTTACGTCATACTTCAGCAGGAAGATGCCGCATAATAGCAGCGAAAACTCAAGGTGAAAACCTCGCATCAATCCCTAAATCTGAAAATTCGTCAACTGTGACCCACTTCACGCCAATGAAAGATTCAAGGCAATACACGAAATGCCCAAAGTCTCACATAAACGAAACACCTCGTCAAAACGTTAAATTACCCGTAAAAACTCATTTACTAATTCAATACAATGCTCGCGTGTAGATTTGAATCGCCTTTGTAAAAAAAAAATGTAGTACCGTTTTGTACTGCTTTTGTAAAAATATGACTACTATTTGAGCTGCCATTACAATATTTCTTGTACAAATTTGAAATAAACTTTGTAACATCTTTTGTGAAACGTCTAGTACTTGAAATACTTGAAGTCTACTCTAAAATGTACCTACGAAGGGTGTTTATTGCGGTCCATTGTGCGAACGGAATTTTATGACGGGTAATGGAAAGAGAACAGAGTCCAGAGCCTCTTCGCAGCACGCCATACAATGGAGAACCCTTGACCGTAATAAACCCTCATTGCAGGTACATTTTCAATTTCAAGTGAAAACACTATACCAGGGAACATTTTTGATCGATACGTCAAAAGCTACATAAGGAGATTAAACTGCTTCCTCAAAATCTTTAACATCCAATGAAGCATTGATGGCACAGGTATTGTCGGGAAATTACTGCTTCTTCAAAACCTCTAACATCCAATGAAAGAATTTATGTCAACGCCTTTGAACTACTTCTTCAAATCGCTAACTTCCAATTAAAGGATTTAAGAAGTACTTCTTCGAAATCTGTGACATACAATGGAAGAATTTATGTAAAAGCCTTTGAACCAGTTCTTCAAATCTCTAACTTCCAATCAAAGAATTGAAGTCTTTTCTTCTTAAAAATTGTAAAATTTACTATTTTGAGCTGGCATTAAAATATTTTTTGTACAAATTTGAAATGAACTGTAGAACATCTTTTGTAAAACGTCTAATACGATGGAATATTTCTGATCGATAAATCAAAGGCTACGTAAGGAGATTAAACTGCTTCCTCAAAATCTTTAACATCCCATGAAGCATTAATGGCACAGGCTTTGTCGGGAAATTGCTGCTTTTTCAAAACCTGTAACATACAACGGAATAATTTATGTCAAAGCCTTTAAACTACTTCTTCAAATCTCTAACTTCCAATTAAAGGATTTAAGAAGTACTTCTTCAAAACCTGTGACATACAATGGAAGAATTTATGTCAAAGCCTTTAAACTACTTCTTCAAATCTCTAACTTCTAATTACAGGATTTAAGAAGTACTTCTTCAAAACTTGTGACACAATGGAAGAACGCCTTTGAACTACTTCTTCAAATCTCTAACTTCCAATCAAAGGATTTAAGAAGTACTTCTTCAAAATCTGTGACATACACTAGAACAATTTATGTTTACGCCTTTAAACTACTTCTTCAAATCTCTAACTTCCATTAAGGGATTTAAGGAGTACTTCTTCAAAACCTGTGATACAATGGAAGAATTTATGTCAACTCATTTGAACTGCTTCTTCAAATCTCTAACTTCCAATCAAAGGATTTAAGTCTTTTCTTCTTCAAAATTGCAAAATTTACTATTTAGAGCTGGCATTATAATATTTTTTGTACAAATTTGAAATGAACTTTCGAACATTTTTTGTAAAACCAACAGTACGATGGAACACTTCTGATCGATATGTCAAAAGCTACATGAGGATATTAAACTGCTTCGTCAAAATCTTTAACATCCAATGAAGCATTAATTGCACAGGTTTTGTCGGGAAATTACTGCTTTTTCAAAACCTGTAACATGCAAAGGAAGAATTTGTCAAAGCCTTTAAACTACTTCTTCAAATCTCTAACTTCCGATTAAACGATTTAAGAAGTACTTCTCCAAAACCTGTGACATACAATGCAACAATTTATGTCAAAGCCTTTAAACTACTTTTTCAAATCTCTAACTTCCAATTAAAGGATTTAAGTAGTAACTCTTCAAAACCTGTGACATACAATGGAAGAATTTATATAAAAGCCTTTGAACTACTGCTTCAAATCTCTAACTTCCAATTAAGGATTTAAGTCAAAGACTTTAAACTACTTCCTCAAAATTGTAAAATTTCTTGTACCATCTGTAACATCTCGTGCAAATTGTCTAGTAGCATGGAATATTTCTGACCATACAAATCGTCAAAGAATTTATGCGGAGATTTAAATTACTTCCTGAAAATCTCTAATTTTTCATGAAAGGATGTGAAATTATTTGTGAGATCAAATACTTCCGCAAAATTTCTAACTTCCATTAAAGTATTGATGTTAAAGGCTTCGTCACTATTTTTCATGAGATTAAACTACTTGCTCGAAGCTCTAAGTATCCAGTAAAATGATTGAACGCAAAAGTTATGCGAGGAGGTTAATTTAGTTCCTCAAAAGCTTTAACTATCCTATGTCCAGTAAAAGGATTGAATGCAAAAGCTATGCGAGGAGGTTAAATTAGTACCTCAAAAGCTTTAACTGTCCAATGAAGGATTGAATTTAAATGCTCTGTGAGGGGATTAACTTACTTCCCCAAAACCTTGAACTGTCCCATAAAAACGGATTCAAGGTTCTTGTGAGCATGTGCTAGAATGTATCTGTTCATTATTTGACCATTCAAACGCGAAACATGCGAAGTGTGGAACAACAAATCATAATAGCTTACACTGAAAAGTTAATGTTAATACTCTGCTGAAAATGTGCAATCTCGCCAAAAATAAGTATTATAGTCCTTAGAAAACCTTTGATTGGAGTTTGAACTGCAGAGGAAGGAGAGCCTTTGATGAATCATGATAAGTTTTTTTTTTCAAAAATGTCACTACAGAGGTAACACAAAATGGTACTAGAAGTTGTAAATGTAAAAAACTTGGTTCATAATTTCAAGCTTCAAACTTTCTTAATTTTTAGAAGAACTTTATTTATACAAATTTATATAAATGACATGTAGACTGTTTTGTACCATTTCCTACAAAACAGTCTACATGTCATTTATACAAATAAATTCTGCTAAAAATTAAGAAAGTTAGAAGCTTGAAATTATGAACCAAGTTTTTTTCTTGTTTGGAGCACTACAACAAACTTCTAGTTGCTGTACCATTTCCTACAAAACAGTATACATGTCATTTATATAAATTTGTATAAATAAAATTCTTCTAAAAATTAGGAAAGTTAGAAGCTTGAAATTATGAACCAAGTTTTTTTCTTGTTTGGAGTACTACAACAAACTTCTAGTTGCTGTACTATTTCCTACAAAACAGTCTACATGTCATTTATATAAATTTGTATAAATAAAATTCTTCTAAAAATTAAGAAAATTATAAGCTTGAAATTATGAACCAAGTTTTTTTTCTTGTATAGAGTACTACAACAAACTTCTAACACCATTGTGTGTTAACTATGTAGTATCATTTTTGAAAAAAAAATCTTATCATGATTCATCAAAGGCTCTCCTTCCTCTGCAGTTCAAACTCCAATGAAAGGATTCAAAAAGACTCCAACAAGCACAATGCACTACTACCCCAAAGCTCATCAAAGGAGAGGTTCCTTGTAAAAATTATGTTACAACTATTCTTCTATTCTAGTTCAAATTATATTCTTTTAACTTATATTCCTTAAGGTAAACTCATATCAACAGAATTGCGTTTCATTGGCTTGAATATCCAAACACATTTTTTTTACTTGTTTGATCAATCCAAATGGGAATGAATGAAAGTATCAAGTTTCTTGAGGAAACTATAATTAATTTCTAAAAATGAAAAGAAGCTAATTTTGTTTATAAAATCGCAATACTCAAGCAACATGAGATTATTTTCAAGAAGAATGACTAGAAAAAGTCATTCAACTGAGATATATAATTCCAAAAAAGTACAATTCCCATAAAAAGGATCAAAAATTCGTTTACAAATGAGTATTAGATCGTACAAATTTTTCATGGTACACATCACACTAGTCGTGACGAAGTTTTGTATCACTTTGTAGCCTTTTAGGGCGCTTAATCTTCCATAAAAGAAGTTCAATTTATTTATAGCTAGTATAAACCTCCTAAAAGTACAATTCCCATAAAAAGGATCAAATTCGTTTACAACTGAGAATTGGATCGTACAAACTTTTCATGGTATACTTCAAACCAGTCCTGAGGAACTTTTACATCACTTTGTAGTCTTTTAGGATGTTCAATCTCTTATAAAAGAAGTTCAATTTATTTATAGCTAGTATAAACCTCCAAAAAGTACAATTCCATTAAAAAAGCATCAAATTCGTTTACAACTGAGAATTAGATCGTACAAATTTTTCATGGTATACTTCAAACTAATCGTGAGGAAGTTTTGCATCACTCTGTAGCCTTTTAGGGCGTTCAATCTTCCATAAAAGAAGTTCAATTTATTTATAGGTAATATAAACCTCCAAAAGGTACAATTCCCCTAAAAAGGATCAAATTCGTTTAAACTGAGTATTAATCGTACAAAATTTTCATGGTACACTTTAAACTAGTCCTAAGAAAAGTGTTACCACACTTGTAGTCTTCTTGGACGTTCAATCTCTTATAAAAGAATTGCAATTTATTTATAGGTAGTATTATAGAGAGTCAATCTCTTATAAAAGAAGTTAATTTTTTTATAGGAAGAATCAATAAAAAAAAATCAATTTTTGTGTAAGCAAAGTCAAAGAGTCAAATTCTTCTAAAAGATTATTTTTTAAGAGGGAAAGTCAATTTACTAAAACAAAATTTGATTCCCACCAAATGTACAACTAGGGATCATGTAGAAAGAAGAAACTTAGTCTTAGTCCAGTTTAGGACTTTGAGTTTAAGGAATAAAAGTTCAATTTTTGTGTAAGCATAGTCAAAGAGTCAAATTCTTATAAAAGATTATTTTTAAGAGTCAAGAGTTTCAAGAGTCAGGAAAGTCAAGTTACTAAATAGAATTTGATTCCCACCAAATTTACAACTAGGGATTATGTAGAAAGATGAAACTTGTCTGTCCAGTGTAGGACTTTGAGTCTCCTATAAAAGAAGTTCAATTTATTTATATGGAAAGTAATATCCATATAAAAGAAGTTTATTTTTCAAGAGGGAGAGTTAATTTACTGAAACAAAATTTTCTTCCCACCGAATATACTGCTAAGGTTATGTAGAAAAAAGAAACTTGTTCTACCCAGTTTGGTATTTTCATTCTCCTATAAAAGATCATCCATTCATTAATAGGGACAGTAAATCTCTTGAAACAGAAGCTCATTTTTTACAGGGAGAGTCAATCTCTTATAAAAGTTTTTTTTTATGGGGAGAGTCAAATTGTTATACCTAAAGTTCATTTTTCTTTGTGAGGAGATCATATGCTGAAACAAAATTTGATTCCCACCAAATTTAGTGGTAGAGATTGTGTAAAGAAGAAACTGTCAAGTTGCCAAGTGAAAATTAATTCTGCCCAGTAAAATTAACTATGGGTATGCCCATTTTCGATTACAAACAAACGAGAGAAGAGTTTGTCACCATTCCGTGCACCTAATCAGCTAATCAGCATATATCACACGCGCTCAAGATGCACGCGAAGATTTCTAATCAACACCAAAAACGTCCGGCCAGTGGCTACTTAGAAAGCTCAAATAATAGGCATGTAGGTTAATAAATCACCATAGATTTGCACTTTTACGCGAGAGTTTAATTGATTTTCCCCAATGAGGACTTTCATACGCGTTCGTGTCGAGTGAATCTGGAGATCAAAGACGTATCCATGTTCATCGAGTAATCACGAGATTAAGTACGTTAAGTGAATCTGCGAAGTATTCAGCTTTCTATGATTAGTTTTTATCTTAAAAATATAAAATTTGTTCGTTATATTTGTCTCACGCGGTGTTAAGTATGCGGTTTCGTTTTTGTTTAATTTAAGGCATTTATTGCCGAGGAATGTGGATTTGTTGATGTGATTTTCATGCGTGAGTGTTAAATTTCCAGTAATATGAGAGCTGTGGATGGATTGACGACAAAACATAAATCTGATACCGTTTTTAATGTTGTGGAATGATGAAAGTGGTCATGAAAAATTTGACATACATATCGAGTTACTTTTAATTGGTCTGGTACGTGTCGTAATGGCAGCGCCAAAACAAAATTAACGCGGATATATTTTGACGGGTGAAATCATCGTTCACATTGCGAATGGTAGGGACTTGCGAGAGCTACGCATACCGCGTGTTATTTATACGTCCAGAATGGTACTAGACCCAAATATTGCAACGTGCTCCAGTTCCAATTTAAATATACGATGTCGTCGACCTAAAATTAAATAATAATTTTGAGCAACGCCACAAAGCGCAAAGCTGGAGGAATTAATTTGTCAGCAGGATTGCGTGTGTCACACGTAAAGCGAGCTTTTCCGCCTTTGGACGGCGCGAGCGATGCCCTTGTTATTGAAAAATTAATGAAACAAAGCCCACTCGATAAGGCGTGCGTGCGCGACCAAAAGGAGCGGATTTTTTAATCGGATTTATAGACGCCCATAACGAGGAGTACAATTTTTCTAATGATAGATTGGGTCTTAAACCCACATCTTTATTTTGTAATGGTTTCTCGATTTTATGCAATACCGTTAAGATGAACGGCGGCCGAGGCAAAAAGCTGCGGACGCCTAGGCTAACATATCATTTGCAGAAACAATCTCGATTATTTGCCATACTAACTAGGCATTAGAACCGTCGGCTCGGTGATTACCGGCGAAAGTTCAGATCGGCGCGATCGGATTTGTCAAAATTATATTACACCGATACCCGAGCCGATAAAAACGGCACGAACTGGCTCGATTGAAAACCTTAAAACGGTGATCGCCTCGAAAAAAAAAATTAAATTGCCATCAGGTGTGCCTTGGACACGGTACCGCTATCCACTCTAAAATATCGCCACGCTGCCTGGAAAAAAACTAACGCAGCTCCTTTACGCGAAAAGTCTCAGTTCAGCTCCACCATTAATCATAATCACAGCCTCAATCAGGACCTGACTGGGAAGTCGACAGGCTGCATAGTTAACGCCATTTTTATGGGTGTAATGTTGATACGACGAGGTGCGTTTTTACGCCGTAAAAAAGAGGAGACTTACAAGCGATGAAAATTAGCCTTTCTTGCCTTCTACGGCCGATTCAGATTCAAAGAACAGGAAATATTCGCCAGCGAGAAGAGTACAGTTTTCGCAATCAACTGTGGGAGATTCTAATAATTAAAATTTATTACCTCTATTTCCGCGAATTAAGACACCGACTACGTTATTAGCCAACGTTCCAACACCAATACCACAATTCGTTACACTATGATGTGAATCTGATAGCAGTTACAGGTCTATCAACTGTGATGACCTTCACTCATAGAATTTTCCACACAGCCGAAGCCCACCACTTACTTGTACCATCACTACCTTTGGAAACGCAAACTTTTATTGATTTGATTAATTGGCGTTATGCGCTGCCCATAGTATTTATTCACTGGCTTCTACCAGGAACGTGCTTATTACGATCATCATAATAAACTTCAAGGCAACATTAACATTAAATAAATAATATAAGTTACACGCAAGTAATAGATTAATATTAAGCATTATTCGTTTGGACAACTTACGACATCCGGAAACAAAGGACCGATGACTTACCTAAAACAAAAGAAAACATACGATTAAAAACGTTATTACAAAAACATTACATTAAATTATTGTAATATTTCCTAGTTCAATATTTTGTGCGCGTATTAATAATTTAATCGCACTTATTGAATGCAAACTCGTTGCAGTATTGTATTCGCGATATACTAGTGCACGTGTCGATGATTCGCTGCCCACGTGACAAGCAGTTCATTTCTAATCTAGTGACTTCCTGGCGCACGTGTCGATTATTCACTAGATACGTGACAAGCAGATTATATGGCATAATTATCGAAACTAAACAAGTACACTTGTATTCTCGTGATTTACCAGTGCACGTGTCAATGATTCACCACACAACTGGCAAGCAGTTCACATGAATTTTCATGGCTTCCGAATGCACGTGTCGGTAATTCACTACATGTGTAGCGAGCATTTTATAGCATAATTATCAAATACAAACTCATAAACTTTACATGAAATTCACATGAGAATTCTCATGGCTTCCCAATGCACGTGTCGATAATTCACTACATACGTAACGATTAGTTTATAGCATAATTATCATATACAAACTCGTAAAGTTTTATTGCGTCATTTCCTAATGCACGTGTAGATGATTCAGTACGTACATGGGAAGCAGTCATTTCTAATTTCGTGACTTATTGATGCACGTGTCAATTATTCACTAGATACGTGATGGTCAGATTATAGCATAATTATCGAATGTAAACACGTAAACTTGTATCATCGCGATTAACTACTACACGTGTCAATGATTTACTACACAAGTGGCAAGTAATTCACATGAATTCTCATGGCTTCCGAATGCACGTGTCGATAATTCACTGCACATGTAGTGCATAATTATCGAATACAAACTCGTAAACTTCTACGTCGGCATGCATAGTCGACCCTAGTAGCTACTAAAGCTTAGTATCTAGTAATGTTAATCATAATGTGATTTATCTTGCAGAAATGACATTCAGTGAAGTACTTCCTACACGTTTTTAGTACCTACCAAGGTTTAGACGCTACTAAGTTTACTATGCATATGGCTGCTACGTTTAGGTTCACTATGCACGTGTAGATGATTCACTACGTTCATGGGAAGCAGTCATTTCTAGTTTCGTGACTTATTGATGCACGTGTCAATTATTCACTAGATACCTGACGGTCAGATTATAGCATAATTATCGAATGTAAACACGTAAACTTGTATCATCGCGATTAACCAGTGCATGTGTAAATGATTCACCACACAAGTGGCAAGAAATTCACATGAACTCTCATGGCTTCCTAATGCACGTGTCGATAATTCACTACATACGTAACGATCAGTTTATAGCATAATTATCGAATACAAACTCGTAAAGTTCTATTGTCGTGATTTCATATGCACGTGTAGATGATTCACTACGTACATGGGAGGCAGTCATTTCAAATGTCGTGACTTATTGATGCACGTGTCGATTATTCACTAGATACGTGATAAGCAGATTATACATAGTTGTCGAATGGAAACACGCAAAAACTTGTATTCTCGTGATTAACTAGTGCACGTGTCATTGATTCATTACACAAGTGGCAAGCAATTCACATGAGTTCTCGTTGCATCTTAATGCACGTGTCGATAATTCACTACACATGTAGCTAGCAGTTTATAGCAAAATTATCGAATACAAACTCGTAAACTTCTACGTCCGCATGCATAGTCGACCCTAGTAGCTACTAAAGCTTAGTATCTATTAATGTTAATCAGAATGTGATGTATCTTGCAGAAATGAGACATTCAGTTATGTACCTAAACGTTTTTAGTACCTACTAAGCTTTAGACGCTACTAAGTTCACTATGCATATGGCTGCTATTGTCGTGAATTCATAATACACGTGTAGATGATTCACTACGTACATGGGAGGCAGTCATTTCTAATTTCGTGACTTATTGATGCACGTGTCCATAATTCACTAGATACGTGATGAGCAGATTATTACATAATTATCGAAGTTAAACACGTGAACTTGTATTCTCGTAATTTACTAGTGCACGTGTCAATAATTCACCACAAAAGTGGCAAGCAATTTACATAAATTCTCTTGGCTTCCCAATGCATGTGTCGATAATTCACTACATATGTAGCGAGCAGTTTATTGCACAATTATCGAATACAAACTCGTAACCTTCTATTCTCGTGATTTCCTAATGCACGTGTAGATGATTCACTACGTACATGGGAAGCAGTCATTTCTCATTTCGTGACTTATTGATGCACGTGTCGATTATTCACTACACTTGACGCTCCATTCGTTACATTAGCATGCATTTTCATGATTTTTGCCCTTAATACGACGAACTGAGAAATGCATGTGCCTTAAGTTGCTCAGTTCGCTGAATTACAGATTGCGGACCCTTACGGAATTTATCATGACTTCGGGTCAGACCTGGTTTTTCACCTGAAATGCAGAAAACGGTCATTTCTTTAACATTTTGAAGCAAATGATAGAAGTTTCATAATGTTAAGGAAATTATCGTTTTATGCACTTGCAAGATTTGTGCACTTGACGATGATTTAATCACGTACATGGCGTCCAAATCTTTTGAGTTGCCCAAAGTAACCTCATTAAGGTTACAAGCGTTTTCAATATGTTGTAGTACATGATTCAATACATGTGGCGTTAGTTTCATTCAACTTGTAAATGGGGAATAATTACAACAGCTTCATAAGTTTTAGATTACACGTGACGATAACTTATCGAATTAATTTCATTGATTTAGAATTTAGAGTTGCCGAATGCCAACTCGTTAAAGTTATACGCAATTTCAAAGTTTAGCAGTGCGTGTTCATTATTAACCATATACATGGGACAAGTTTCATTCCAACTAGCAGATGGTTAACCATTGTAATAACTCGTTTTAGTTATATACACATGTCGATTATTTATCGATACTTTAATATACTTGTATAATGCTTTGTGTCACGTGTCGATGATTTATGGATACTTTAATATACTTTTATAATACTTTTAATTACATTATCAAATTATAACTCGTGAATCACAGAATGGGGACCAGTCTAGATATAACACTGGCTGGGTTTTCAGGATGTGTGCACGTGTATGGCATTCGTGGTATGATGTAGTCACGCATAGGGCGTCTAAATCTTTTGAGTTGCCCAAATTTACAGGAGTTTTCAATATTTTGTGGTATATATTCACGATTCGCCATACACGTGGCGTTAGTTTCATTTCAACTAGTAAACGGTGAATTATTGCAATAACTCATTCTTAACTGTCAAGCATCTGTGTACCTACACGTGCACGTAACATCATTTTTAAATACACGTGTCGATGATTTGCCCTATGAGGCTAGTATATGTGCACGTGTGCGGCATTAGTTTTATTTAACTAGTAAACGGTGAATCAATACAATAACTTCATAACATTTAGATACACGTGTCGATGACTTATCGCACACGTGTCATTCGTTTAATTAATATATCAACTTATAACTCGAATTACACAATGGGTCTAAGTGAGGATATAACAGTGGCTAGTATATTCAAGATTTGTGCGCGTGTCGATTATTCCATGGCTCGCGTGGGTGCATGTCTTTGATTTAATGATGCACGTGAGTTTGCATTGCGCATGTTCAGGAGTAAATTAACGAGTCTGACATTGAATAGCCAATGTGAAATTGAATTTGTGAATAACAGAATAAGGCTCGTCGTATGTAACAGTAGCTAGTATTTTTCAAGATTTGAGCACGTGTCAATTATCGCATGTCTCGCATGGAGGCGTACCGCTAATTGCATAGTACATGTGGCATGACTTTGCATTGCAGAATGCATGTTCAGGAGTAAATTAACGAATTCGAGATGTAATAATTCATGTGAAATTAAATTGGTGAATCACAGAATTGGGGCTCGTCGTATGTAATAGTGGCTAGTATTTTTCAAGATTAGTGCACGTGTCAATTATTGCATATCTCGCATGTGTGCGTACTTTTTATTTAATGTTGCACGTGGCATTGCATTGCAGAATGCATGTTCAGGAGTAAATTAACGAGTCCGAGATTTAATTACCCATGTGAAATTGAATTGGTGAATTACAGAATGAGGTTCGTCTGGATCTAACAGTGGCTAGCATTTTCAAGATTTGTGCACGTGTCAATTATTGCATGTCTCGCATGGGTGCGTACCTTTGATTTAATGTTGCACGTGACGCGAGTTTGCATTGCAGAATGCATGTGCAGGGGTAAATTAATGAGTCTGAAATTGAAACACCCATGTGAAATTGAATTTGTGAATTGGGGCTCGTCTGGATGTAATAGTGGCTAGTATTTTAATGATTTGTGCACGTGTCAATTATTGCACGTCTCGCATGGGTGCGTACCTTTGATTTAATAGTGCACGTGGCGTGAGTTTACATTGTAAAATGCATGTTCAGGAGTAAATTAACGAAACGAGTCCGAGATTTAATAACCCACGTGAAATTGAATTTGTGGATTGTTGCATGTCTCGCATGGGTGCGTACCTTTCATTTAATGTTGCACGTGGCGTGATTTTGCATTGCAAAATGCATGTTCAGGAGTAAATTAAAGTATCCGAGATTTAATAAACCATGTAAAATTGAATTGGTGAATAACAGAATGAGGTTCGTCTGGATCTAACAGTGGCTAGTATTTTCAAGATTGGTGCACGTGTCAATTATTGCATGTCTCGTATGTGTGCGTACTTTTGATTTAATTTTGCACGTGGCATTGCAATGCAGAATGAATTTGAGAATTACAAAATTGGGACCCGTCGTATGTAACAGTGGCTAGTATTTTACAAGATTGGTGCACGTAAGTAGACCATGGGGTACTTGAGATCCTGTGCATTGCAGAATACATGTTCAGGAGTAAATTAACGAGTCCGAGATTTAATAACCCATATGAAATTGAATTTATGGATTGCTGAATTGGGACTCGTCGTATGTAACAGTGTTATCAAGGTTTGTGCACATGACAATTATTGCATGACAATTATTGCATGTTTCGCATGGGTGCGTATCTTTCATTTAATAGTACACGTGGCGTGAGTTTGCTTGCAAAATGCATATTCAGGAGTAAATTAACGAGTCTGAAATTGAATTTGTGAATTGGGGCTCGTCTGGATGTAATAGTGGCTAGTATTTTAATGATTTGTGCACGTGTCAATTATTGCATGTCTCGCATGGGTGCGTACCTTTGATTTAATAGTGCACGTGGCGTGAGCTTGCATTGCAGAATGCATGTTCAGGAGTAAATTAACGAGTCCGAGATGTACGTGTCAATTATTGCATATATCGCATGTGTGCGTACTTTTGATTTAATGTTGCACGTGGCATTGCTTTGCAGAATGAATGTTTAGGAGTAAATTAACAAGTCCGAGATTAAATTGCTCACTGTGAAATTGAATTTTGTGCATTACAGAAAGGAGGCTCTTCCTCATGTAACGGTGGCTGGTGTTTTCAGGATTTATGAGCGTGTCGATAATTTCGCGGCTCGCGTAGGTGCGTCTTTGATTTAATGGTGCACGTGTCGTGAGTTTGTATTGCACAGTGCCGATTCAGGAGTGAATTAACGAGCCGGCGATTTAATTGCGCACGTTTAAGTTAATTTCGTGGACTTCGGGACGCGGGTTCTCACAATGGCTTGCGTTTTCTAGATTGAGTGCACGTGTTGGTAATTTTATGGCTCGCGTGGTGCATGTGGAAGTGATTTAATTGTGATTGGAGTAGTTTGTGGTAAATAATAGGATTATGTGTGTGGATTTCACTTTTTCGCCGCGAATTTCGCACGAGCAACAATGGGAGGCTATCAATCGGGATGAAGCCGTAATTGTTGGGCAATTTCGATTCTTGAGCGTGTTCACGCGTGGATTCGAATTTACACATCCACCACGTAATGAATATTATAGCCATAATCCGAAGCCTACATCCGCACATGACCGTTGTAACTTATCATCAAGCTGCATTGTCTCGAGATTTATACACCTACAATAAGTCATGTGTACGAGGTCCACCTACGTTGTCGGTGAGCGTTTTAAAATTGTGCAGTTAGGTCGGTGGAAAAATGAACGCTTCCGCAAAACATAACACGGCCGAACGTGGCAGCCGTTACATTAATCAATAATATAATTAGTAGGAAAAAAGTAACGTGTTGGCCGGGCCGTACCCAGGTGCATAAATAACGCCGCTTAAAAGGCACCGTTTTGCCTCATAAAAGGGCACTAATAAATTAGATTGGTTGAATTTATAGCGGGGGAAAGCGGGGTGTCCTGAAAAGTGCTGTGGGGGAAAAAAGGACGCGCCGAGAAGCATTATTCATCCGGCTTAACTGACCCCGTACCGGGAGAATGTCAAGTTTATTTAAATAAATAATTCATACGGGTATAATCATAAACTTTACGACTGCTCTCCGCGAAATATTAACCTGGTTTGCGCTCCAGTATTGTGCGCGAAGAAAAACGACCGCCAGAAGAGGAGGAAGCATCGAACACAATGCCCATCAACTCACGGTTATTGTCAAGCGCCCCGAGGAAGAACGCAGTCATCCCGTGATTGATGGATTACAACCAACGCCTCGAACCGCGATTGTCTTCGTTTTTGCCATTTCACGCCCACGCCCACGCGCCCGTTTTCCGCGTTTTTCGGCCGCGCCGGCACAATCGCACTTCGCGACACACATTGCCATGGCATTATACTTGCAAATCGCCGAACTTTCTATCGGCCGTTTTTATTTCACGCTTTTCGGAATCGCACTTACGCGTAAACAAAAACAGCCTTGTAACAATTCCGGTTACGAACCGCCAGATATGGAAATTTCGGATGCGGCGCTTTAACAGCCGTGGCTTACATCCAATTTTATCTTATCAAAGTCACAAACTGGGGCCCCTTTTCACTATCAAACGCCATATGTGAAGATTATTTTTGATTACACGGCGATTTGTTTACTCTGAAAAGATCAGAAACGAGAACTATCATAACGGTGGTGAACACATAAGGAACTTCGCCAAGTAAAACAACCCCTACTTGACTTTTCAACTTGACTATCTTGACTATGTTGGGCTGCCTAACATCTGCGAGGTACCCTCAGGCCCTCACGATATCCTCTTGTGCCCCTCCGCCCTGAGCTTTAAATAGCAAGGTGGTGTTGATGATGCAAAATGAGCTGCTTAAAAGAGGATATCGTGAGGGGCTGATGGGCGGAGGAGCTGATGGGCGGAGGGGCAGAGGGGCACAAGAGGATGTCGTGAGGGGACGATATCACCTTGTGCCCCTCCGCCCTGGGCTTTAAATAGCAAGGTGGTGTTGCTGATGCAAAATGAGCTGTTTAAAAGAGGATATCGTAAGGGGCTGTGGGGCACAAGAGGATGTCGTGAGGGGACGATATCCTCTTATGCCCCTCCGCCCTGAGCTTTAAATAGCAACGTGGTGTTGATGATGCAAAATGAGCTGCTTAAACGAGGATATCGTGAGGGGCTGATGGGCGGAGGGGCAGAGGGGCACAAGAGGATGTCGTGAGGGGACTATATCCTCTTGTGCCCCTCCGCCCTGAGCTTTAAATAGCAAGGTGGTGTTGATGATGCAAAATGAGCTATTTAAAAGAGGATATCGTGAGGGGCTTATGGGCGGAGGGGCACAAGGGGCACAAGAGGATGTCGTGAGGGGACGATATCCTCTTGTGCCCCTCCGCCCTGAGCTTTAAATAGCAAGGTGGTGTTGATGATGCAAAATGAGTTGTTTAAAAGAGGATATCGTGAGAGGCTGCGGGGCTGAGGGGCGGAGGGGCAGAGGGGCACAAGAGGATTTCGTGAGGGGCTGAGGATCCCGCGCATCTATTAATCAGTCCAACATACACACAAGCTCGTTAGACCGGAAATAAGTAGCGAAAAATCGGCCCATGTATTTTTTCTACAATACAACTTTGAATCATCAATTAATTTTATGATTCCGTCTAAATGAAATGATGATTTTAACTGCAGCTAGATCACATTAGATGATGATTATAGTGTACCTACCCACCCACACCCCATTCAAATATAATGCAAAATCAAACATTACACGTCCAGCTTATTGCAATGGCTGCAACTTTCATGACTCATTTATTAGAAACCATCTGCATTTTAATAATCATCCTTGAAAAGCAATTGTAGTTCGGGTGTTAATCATTATTTGAGAACAAGTTGAGGGTGGGTGGGTGGGCACAAGTATAATCATCCCCTAATTTCTGCGTCTCAGCTGTATTTTTTCTACAGTACAACTTTGAATCATCAATTAATTTTATCATTCCGTCTGAATGAAATGATGATTTTAACTGCAGCTGGATCAAATTAGGGGGAAATGCCGCCGAACTCCTATAGCCCCACTACTTTTTTGTGGTTACCACTTGGTAAAATATGTAAATTAAAAGGTAAATAAAACACTAGGTTTAAAGTTTCACGGAATTTATAGATCACTCATAGAGTATAACTTGTACTATTGAGAATGGCTTAACTGCCGAAACGATTGTAGAGTGATCTATAAATTCCGTGAAACTTTAAACCAAGTGTTATATTTACCTTTCAATGAGATTTATTCATTTTAAAAGATTGTGCAAGCGACAGGTAAATAAAATACGTTGGAATTTTGTCGTTCAAATTGGACGTTATTTAACTTTGCAAATGTTTTATTTAATAATTATTGAATCTTTATTTATATTTTCTGACCTTGAATGTTTGACTTTATGTTGTAAAATTGGTTATCGATAATAATCAATATTAAGAAATTTAACTAGAAAATTTTAAGTAATTAAAAGTTTGACAGTAATTATTGAATGTTTGACAGTTTTGTACATTTGAAGTTCTGGTAAATATTATTAAAACTTAGCCAGTACTAAATGAAGTTTTCCTAAATATGACAGAATTTCGTTGGAAATAATTGGAAATTTGACAGTTCGTCGGCATAATGTTACAAGGTTGTATGTGCAAATTTATCAATTTTAGAATTAGGATTTTAAATATGTTTGCTATTACAGAATATGATTTATTCGGCAATGTAAACAGATATGATTTTATGACAGATTCCTAATGATCCGATTTGAACCTTCCAGCAAGTTGAAAGGTCCCATGTTGAAAACTTAGAGGCTCTTAATACTCTATCCCTAAATCTTGAAAATATGTTACATGCAACCTTGTGATACTAAGCCGACGAGTTATCTATGAAATTTTAACAAAAATTATTGAAAATTTTACAGAAAATACTACAATTTTGATAGATTGATCGATTTGTTGAAAATTCATAATTAGAAATATATGAAATAAAGTTACGCACTTCGAACGCAGTTTTGTAATTTTAAAAGTGCGTAACTTTATTTCATACATTACTACAATTTTAACAAAATATGTGAAATTTTCATATAATAATAATGTTTATTCGTGCCAGTATCCAAAAGGATTTACATATGTCAAATTTATACTTCATAGTACTTTTATCCAAGCAAAGATTTAGCAACATAATTAAAATATTGTTAAATACGACTGAAATAAACATTTCAGTTTAAACAGTCAAATAAAATTTCCTAATATCATTAAAATTTTAACATAAATAAATTCAAATTTTGCAGTATTTATTAGGATGTTGACAGAATAAGTAAAATTCTGGTAAAAATTACTGAAATTTTGCCAGTATTAAACAAAATTCTGTTAAAAATGACTAAATTGTATTGGGTAATTGAATATTTGAGTTATGATTGAAATTTTAAGAGTATTTATTCAACATTTGACAGATTAATTGAAATTGTGGTAAATATTAGGTACTCATATTTTGCCGAATAAATAAAATTGGTTAAATATGACCAAAATTCGTTGGAAATGAATAAAAATGTTATCGTTATCTTTGAATTTTGTCAGTAATTGAAATTTCGCCAAAAATATTGAAAATCTGACAGTTACTAACATTTTTTTCCAGGAAAAAATGAAATATTGTTAATTATGGTTTATTTTTGTTAAAAATAATTGAAAATTAGAGTTATCATTGATATTTTGGCAAACAAGATTGAAAATCTGGCCTTAATTTTTGAAATTTTGGTAACATAATTGTTACCAAATAACAATTGCCAGTTTTGCTGATATTTTTCCAGTAATAAATGTCTATTTTCTTAATTTTCTTGGAAATAATTTAAAAAAATGCAATTATTAATGAAATATTTAGTGATTTTAAAGTAATAAAGTAAAATTTTTACAAGAATTATTGAATGGTTGGTCAAATCGAAATTCTGGTAAATATTACTGATATTTTGCCAGTAACAAATGAAATATGACCAATTTTCAATTAATTAGAGTTATCATTCAAAATTTGGCAAAAGAGTTTGAAAATCTGACAGTAATTATTGAAATTTTGGTAAATATTACCGATATTTTGCCAGTAATAAATAAACAGAATTACATTTTTTTGGAAATAATAGATAATTTCAGTTACTTTTGCAAGCGACAGGTAAATAAAATACAGTTTTATCGTTCAAATTGTATGTCATTTAACTTTATTCAAAATTTTGCAAATGTGTTATTTAATAAGTATTGAATATATATTTATACTTTCTGACCTTGATGAGAGGTTCAGTTTTAATTTTAATGAATAAAAATTACCCGAATATCAAAAGCTTTGCGACGAGAGAAATTAATGATACTTACAATATTTTGCTGTCTTGATGAAAATATTGTCAGGATACCTTCTTCTCTGAACCGATGAGATACTTCAGTTATAATTTTAATGAATGAAAATTACCCGAATATCAAATTCTTTCCGACGAGGGTAATGAATGATATTTACAATATTTTGCTGTCTTGATGAAAATATTGTCAGGACAAGGTATAAAACGCAGTGTTGCGATTACCTTCTTCTCTGAACCGATGAGATGCTTTAGTTATAATTTGAATGATTGAAAATTACCCGAATATCAAATGCTTTGCGACGAGGGAAATGAATGATATTTACAATATTTTGCTGTCTTGATAAAAATATTATCAGGACAAGGTATAAAACCCAGTTATGCCTAACCGCGCGTTTTGTGGCGACAGTGACCCACGTTCTTCTACCTTTAATAAACTTCGATAATAGTGCGCTATGGCGAAGCAGCGTCACTAAATAGGTTTTATCATTAGTATGGAAATTGACTTTAGAGTAGGTTAATACGATGTGCATTTGATTTCGTCGTTCGTATAATTACCTGAGAAATTAATGCGCAATCTCTGGTACTTCGTCGAGCAGAGTAACGTTGTGCGCTGGTGGTTAATTCTAACTGGCCCGAGTTTTTTTTTTAGTATGTGCTGAATTTCTGAATTTATACTTTTTCTCCCGCCGCACTCTAATACCCTGGTACATACATTTGCTCTTGTTTTTCTGAACTTGATCTCTCTCTGCACGTGTGCACCACCCAAGGTCGCAATGCCGGTGGCGAACTCGGCTTCCCCATTATCTGAAGATGCAGTTTAAAATTCGAGTGGACTATAGTTTATGCGTTCCCATTAATATATGTCCGCTTTCTCCCAATTGTGCATTTCCGAAAATGCGGGTGGTCGCATGCCTTCCCGTGCCCTCTGAAGCCTTTACGTATGCCTTATTTCTATTATACGTTTTAATTAGAGAAATTAATATTAAATATGAATCGGGTCCATACATACTGTATCTGTATACAGTATCTACGTGTTTTCAGGCTCTACGTCACTCAAAATACGACTAATAAAACAATTTTTGCAGTATACGTTCTTTGTTTCTTGGAAACCACCAGAACACATCTTACCCAATAGAAAAACGTATTGAACATATGTTGCCAAAAATTATGGTTAATCGAGATAGATGCTTCTTGGGTTGTTACTGAATGCACAATAGTTATTTGGGAATTAGGCCCAGTAAGTATTCGTGTGCAGGTGCACCGGTGCAATCCAATCCGTTTTCGTGGCCAACGTAATCGAAGGACCTGCACGTGTGAAGTGTAATGCGGGTTAACCATTTATCGTTTGCGTATCGTATCGTTGCAACCTGGCGAACAGTTGCTGCAGGAAATTGAATCTCTGGCTTTCGACGAGGTACTGAAAAGAGTATTATTGCCAATTAAGATTGATGAATGCGCGCGAATGGCCCTAACCTAAATTTTCATTTGTAATCGATGTAATTTTCTGCGGATGATTAATCAGTGGTGTGTAGGTTGCGATTTACCTAATAAAAGTCTCCGCGGATGGCGTAGATAACCGGCGGCCATCGCGTCCGATTTCCGACCGCAGAAGACCTACTTCGTAAATGCCCAAAAAAGCGCGCGCCTCTCGTAACTGTTCTCTTGTATCGCGTGATATTCAATTTATTAATTATTCTAATTACTGAGTTCCTCTCGCAGGTGTAATTGTTCTAACACGTTTTTTTAATCAATAACGCGAACAGTTATACGTCTAAATTGCCAGTTACCGCCTAGTCTAGGCGTCTCGGAGTCTTGGTCTTGGGACAAGGCAACTTATTAATAACGATGATGCCATTTCCAATTTTTTCGTCCGGCGTGCACACGCACAAAAAAGCATTAGCAATAAGCAGGAGAACGGAACCGATCGGTCGCCAGATGAATAAGCAGTTACAGTGGCCGATCATATTTATAGTTGTAATAATGCGAAGTATTTATCTAGTCTGTTCATCTTAATAGAAACCTGCGTCTAAGCTGTAGAAACTGTCGAGCTGGTCCGGCGATTACGCGCGCGTTACGTAAGACCATTTTAATTAGATGTTTCGCGTATTTCGGAACTTTCCTTTCGGATCGCAAAAAACAAACGTCGATTAGAAACTGGCCGGCATTTTTCGATTCCCGAACGTGACTCCAAATGTCTTCATCTGGCCCGAAACAATGGACGGCCTTAATGGTCGCCTTTCGAAAGTAACTCAATTATGTTCCCAGCGCATTAAACATATAATGTTCCAATTGATAACGCTAATAAAGTACATTAATATTATTAGACTTCGCTTATGAGTTAAGGAGAAAGTCTTCTGCAGATTACCGCCAGTGATCTAATAACGCGGACTTATGGGGAAAACTGAAGATATGGCGGGACACGGCGGTTCCCGCGGAGAGCTTAATGATTGGAAACAAAAATACAATCGAGAGGAAATGTTCGTAATTAATTAAATGAGATTTAATCAGCCGCCGAACGCCACGGCGCTTTTATAATGCTATTATGCGGCACACATTTACATCTAATGAATATACCGGGAGAAATGTGCGCTTTGTGTAGCCATCCAAACACCGGCTTCAAACAGCAATAAGATATTTTCACTTGATAGCCATCGAGCCTCAATTAAAAGCGACAATTGCATTAGCGAATCCGGGTGCTAATAAGTAACAATGAGAAATTACACACGACTCACGGCAGATCCATGCAATAACCCAGAGGTTACAATTAGGATAATGCCGCAATTAATAAAATTATGATCGTAATGAAGCATCTACATAAGCGCATCACGCACACAAGTGAACAAATAAACAGTTGCGAAGGTATTTGTTCACCCGATCCATACTCATAGACCAGAAAATTATTATAAACGAAGAGTGTCTTCACTTGAAACTGAAAATGTACCGGCAATGAGGGTTTATTACGGTCAAGGGTTCTCCATTGTATGGCGTGCTGCGAAGAGGCTCTGGACTCTGTTCTCTTCCCATTACATTATAGTAGAATAAATAGTACAATTTGAACTAATTTGGTTAATATTTAGAGGTAGCTCGGGGAGTCTAAAGTTTCGTACTGCTGTTAGTATGGGATACATACATGACCACTCGATTTCGAAGTTGATTTGTACGTGATGTAGCTCGGGGTTCCCCAAACATTTTACGAGAAGGGCCACATTCGTTCTGGGCTGGACCACCCTATTGCCCGCCCAGAACGCATGTGGCGTTTCTGGTAACATGTTTGGGGATCCCTGTAACCTGCAACCTTCTTAGTTTTAAAGATTCAACATTTTAAGCAACCACTTCCTCCAATAGTAGCAAAAGTGTCCCAATAGTAGAATAAATGGTACAATTTGAACTACTTTGGTTAATATTTAGAGGTAGCTCGGGGAGTCTAAAGTATCGTACTGCTGTTAGCATAGGATACATACATGACCACTCGATTTCGAAGCAAAGTTCACTTGCTAGCACTGCAATAGATGCCAAAAACCTAGATACCTTCCCTTCGAATGGTATTAGGTTTATTGGTGCACTATCATATTGACCTTAAGTTAACGGTGAGGAAATCCTCTTCCATTGTAATTAACGAAACCGAGCAATTTTGGCAAAAGGCACGAATCCCAACGTAAAAAGCAGCAAGCAAGAAAAATCTAGAGAAAGTATTTGAAGAGTGGATAACATTAAAGAAAACCAAAAACAGGTCCAAAACCCAGAAAGAACGGGATTAACGTCAAAGTAAAATGAACGACCAATTTGATGTTACGCAATAGTTTTAAGCACGGTTCAAATTGAAGAAAACGGATATTTCCTGATAGCGCAACGTGAAAAGGGGCTTCATTCTTGAACTATCAGGGTTACATCCAAACCAATCGTTGAACCACGATAACGATTGGTTTGGATGTAACCGTGATAGGTCAAGAATGAAGAACATCTGGTGCAGTGAATATTAGTAGAATTTGGGAATTGAAATAAGAACGAGACATAGCGTGAAAAGGGGCATCAAGGCTCAAGAGGTTAGATGTGACCCTAACAAGAATGATATTCCATTGTGAAACCACCGCATCAAGGCTCAAGAGGTTGGATGGAACCCTAACAAGAATGAGATTTCGTTGTGAAACTGCATCAAGGCTCAAGAGGTTGGATGTAATGATAGTTCAAGAATGAAGAACATCTGCTGCAGTTACTATTATTCGAATTTGGGAATTGAAATAAGAATGAGACACAAGGTGAAAAGGGGCATCGTGGTTCAACCATTGGATTGGTCGTAACCCTAACAAGAACGAGATTCCGTTGTCAAACCGCATCAAGGCTCAAGATGTAACCCTAACAAGAATTAGATTTCGTTATGAAACTGCATCAAGGCTCAAGAGGTTGGATGTAATGATAGTTCAAGAATGAAGAACATCTGATGCAGTTACTATTATTCGAATTTGGGAATTGAAATAAGAATGAGACACAACGTGAAAAGGGGCATCGTGGTTCAACGATTTTGTTGGTTGTAACCCTAACAAGAATGAGATTCCGTTGTGAAACCGCATCAAGTCTTAAGAAGTTGGATGTAACGCTAACAAGAATAGGATTCCGTTGTGAAACCGCATCAAGATTCAAGAGGATGGATGTAACCCTGATAGTTCAAAAATGAAGAACATTTGCTGCAGTTACTATTATTCCAATTTGGGAATTGAAATAGAAACGAGACACAACGTGAAAACGGGCATCGTGGTTCGACGATTGGGTTGGTTGTAACCCTAACAAGAATGCGATTCCTTTGTGAAACCGCATCAAGGGTCAAGAGGTTGGATGTAACCCTAACAAGAATGGGATTCCGTTGTGAAAATTGTTGAAAATTGTTGTGGAATTTGAAGGTTGGTTGTAACCCTAACAAGAATGAGATTCCGATGTGAAACGGCATCAAGGCTCAAAAGGTTAAATGAAACCCTAACAAGAACGAGATTCCGTTGTGAAACCGTATAAAGGCTCATAGGTTGGATGTAACCCTAACAAAAATTAGATTCCGTTGTGAAGCCGCATCAAGGCTCAAAAAACTCCATTTTGGCTTTGCACTAGGACGACAAATTACTTCCTGAACTTTCGGGAAACCAGAAAATTAATAGGTTTCCCATTATCGTGTCTGATAGTGGAACTGCTTGGCTGTGGCACAGCTTTCATCTGGAACTGAGGAAGCCTAATTTTCTGCTGTGCATGAAGATCGGGGATACTTGAGGTTTGGAATTTGAAGGGCTTGGGGATTGGACTTTGAAGTGCTTGAGGATTGGAATTTGAAGTGCTTGGGGATTGGAATTTGAAGTGCTTGGGGATTGGAATTTGAAGTGTTTAGGGATTGGAATCTAACACAAAATGTTCTGGCTATGTGCTTTGACACAAGTAGCTCAAAAACTGGTGTATAATCTGAAGCCTGCGCACATCTAGAAAAAAACCTTAGAGAAGAACTCCTGTCCCTTGCCTATCGCATAATATAGATAAAACTAGGGGTGTAAAGTTAGTTCACCTCCTCGTGGTGCACCCTGGATAACGCTAAATGAACTAACACATACTAGCAGTCAGATAATCTTGGAATCTCCTGACTAAGACGCATTCTACGAACTATCAATGAGAAACGTAACCATCATGATAGTGACTATGATACATTACCAATGGACCATCGACCACTATGAAATTCACCAATCACCAGATGTAGTATGATACTTGAAAGTTCTTCAACTTACCCAACTTATCAAACTTCTTCAAAAGATCTAAAGACCTAATCTTCAAAAGATTTAAAGCACAGTGGCAATTCCTGTCTCACGGGACTTCGAAAAGGACTCAAAAGCTTTAGGATTTTGCCTACTCAAAAGCTTTTGGATTTTGCCTCGATTTCAAACATAAAGGATACTATGTTGATGCTTGCAAATGAACAACTGCTTCAAAACAGCGCTCAATCATTCAATCTGCAATGTCCAATACTGGCGTTAAAAAAATCAGGAGGCATCTGTATTATTTCGACGATAGAAGACCTCATTGGGTTGACTTTTTTGATAATGGAAGGTTGACGATACCGTCATTTAAAGAAAATGAGCCCTGCACCAATTTAGTGGGAATGATTACTGTAAAACTAGAAACATTTTCTGATAGAAGGTTTGAAACTTTCGTTACGAAACGATATATTTTTCGACAAAAATGGAGTTGTCCCAACGCTTTCTTGAAACCAACGCAGAAACATACTGCAAAAATAAAGACTTCCAAAGATTATGGAATGCATTCATATTGTAAACGACCATGTTGAACGCGGATTTACTATGATTGAAGAGTACAATGGACTCCTAACCCAAAGAGAGCAATAACTTCAAGAAACATTTGCTGATAAAAGGTTTGAAACTTTCATCACGAAACGATCCATTTTTCGACAAATATTGAGTTGCCCCAGAGCTTTCTTGAAACGAATGCTGAAACATACTTCACAAATAAAGACTTCCCAAGATTATTGAATGCATTGCTATTTTGACATTCCGAGTTTAACAAACCATTTCCGAGTGGTTTAACAATCCCACCCTTATAATTTTTATTGCAAGTCAATTTAATAAAAACAAACTTGTTGCGCGAAGTATACGTGTTTACTTATGCATCACACATTTAATATTGGGGTTGGAAGTCATTGGCCCCCACGCGACTAGCTCAAGAGGGGCGCACTGCTTTTTGGGCGCCTCTCGAAGCTAAATCCAAGAATGAAATTTCTAGTTACGGAAATGTGTCATAAGGGCATGGAAAAACTACAGCGACATGATAAAAAAAATAGCTGTTGATAAAATTTATCACATAGAAGTAATTATGTTGTTTTTAATGGCTTATAAAAACAACATAATACAAATGCTGTCGTTACATTGTTCCTGCTTAGATATTGTTCCTGGATTTCTGCTGATTGAGTTTTTTCTGTTAACAGCTTAATAAAAGCTGCAAATCACCTCGTTTCGGCCGTGCACTGATTACGCGAAGTGTTTCTAATATGTGACTTATTTTATGTAATAAGTGTGCCCATGGATTTAATTACGTATAGGTGAAGTAACGTAATCCTGAGTGATGGTGATTGTTTTATTGATGGTTGCTTACGCCTGAGTCGGCGAAGCAACAAAAGTTGCGCTCGTTATAAAATCGGGATGAATATATAAATATCAATGTAATACGGTTATTGATTGTATTGCCGACTCGTTTATTACCAAATTGGCCGTTTCGCTCACCGCAAGGAATTCCACATGGCTCTCAGAGTAACGTAATGGGCCTCCTTACGTAACGCGTACGATCACGGACCGTAAAATTGTGATTTCGCCCCATTATTTCGCGCCAGAAACAGGCGCCCATCAATACTTGATTGCGCGAATTTCACGGCCGACTTAATTAAACGGCGCGATTTTTTTCGCGCGGCTCTCATTGTCACGACTTCAATTAAGCCGCAATTAGCGTCGCGTGGTAATTGGGATGTTTTGCTCGCGAAGAGCGCGGGGTGTTAAATTAAATCGAATTCTTCGCGTGTTTAAGGTGAAGAGGTGCTTGCGTTCACAATGCCAATTGTCTTTGTTGGCGCGAAGAATTTGTATGCAAATTGGGGGCTTGCGTCATGACGGCTAATTATGTTGTGTCATTTTAATGAGGTAAATGAAAATTATTGTTAAGTAGTTTAATAGCGTTGGAGTGTTCACGCATCCTTCCTGAACACGTTTTCTCGGAGATTGGAGATATCGTCATCATTGCTTAATAAAGGCTAATGTAAAATAGAAGTCTCGCTTGTATGGTTGTGGTGCCTCTAAATTTTTGCTTGTCGTGGTGTCTCTAAATTTTGGTCTGTCGTTGTGTCTCTAAATGTTGGTCTGTTGTGGTGTTTTTAAATTTCGGCTTGTCGTAGTGTCTTTAAAGTTAGGCCTGTCGTGCTGTATCTAAATTTTGACTAGTCATGGTGTCTTTAAATTTTGGCTTGCTGTGGTGGACAGGCCAAAATTTAGAGACTCCACAAATTTTGGCCTGTCGTGGTGTCTTTAAATTTTGGCTTGTCGTAGTGTCTCTAAAGTATGGCCTGTCGTGGTGTCTTTAAATTTTTGCTTGCCGTGGTGTCTCTAAATTTTGGCCTGTCGCAGTTTCTCTAAATTTTGGCCTGTTGTGGTGCCTCTAAATTTTGGTCTGTCGTGGTGGGCATATCGAAGAATATTGAAAGTTAGCTGGGTAGATAAAATTACTAACGTAGAGATCCTACAAAGACTAAATAAAGATAAGGAACTGGGAAGCACCATCAAAAGCCGGAAATTAGAATATTTCGGACACATCATGCGGCATCCGGAAATGAATGGTCTGCTACATCTTATTATTTAAGGGACAATGATGGGAAAGAGGAGTGTAGGCAGAAGGACAACCTCATGGTTAAAAAACGTAAGAACATGGTATGGCAAAACAACGGCCCAACTGTTTCGAGCAACAGTTTATAAAGTGAAGATTGTCAATTTAATAGCCAGCATCATTGTCAGCGATCGAATAGGTCAAGGCACTTAGAGATGAAGGTGTCTCTAAATTTTGGTCTGTCGTGGTGTCTTTAAATTTTGGCTTGTCGTAGTGTCTCTAAAGTTTGGCCTGTCTTGGTGTCTTTAAATTTTTGCTTGCCGTGGTGTCTCTAAATTTTGGCCTGTCGCAGTTTCTCAAAATTTTGGCCTGTTGTGGTGTCTCTAAATTTTGGTCTGTCATGGTGGGCATATCGAAGAATATTGAAAGTTAGCTGGGTAGATAAAATTACTAATGTAGAGATCCTACAAAGACTAAATAAAGATAAGGAACTGGGAAACACCATCAAAAGCCGGAAATTAGAATATTTCGGACACATCATGCGGCATCTGAAAAAGTATGGTCTGCTGCATCTTATTATATAAGGGACGATAATGGGAAAGAGGAGTGTAGGAAGAAGGACAACCTCACGGTTAAAAAACTTAAGAACATGGTATGGCAAAACAACGGCCCAACTGTTTCGAGCAGCAGTTGATAAAGTGAAGATTGCCAATTTAATAGCATCATTGTCAGCGATCGAATCGGTCAAGGCACTTAGAGATAAAGGTATCTCTAAATTTTGGTCTGTCGTTGTGTCTTTAAATTTTGGTTTGCCGTGGTGTCTCGAAATTTTGGCTTGTCGCAGTTTCTCTATATTTAGGCTGGTTGTGGTGTCCCTAAATTTTGGCCTCTCTGCTCGCCTTTAGAGTTACGGTGGTGGAGGGTTGAAGTGGCGAGGACTGACAAAACGTTATTTTGAGAAGAAGGTGTCTTTAAATTTTGGCTTGCCGTGGTGTCTCTAAATCTTGGCCTGTCGCAGTTTCTCTAAATTTTGGCTGGTTGTGGTGTCCCTAAATTTTGGCCTCTATGCTAGCCTTTAGAGTTACGGTAGTGGAGGGTTGAAGTGGCGAGGACTGACAAAATGTTATTTTGAGAAGAAGGTGTCTCTAAATTTTGGTCTGTCGTGGTGTGTTTAAATTTTGTCTTGCCGTGGTGTCTCTAAATTTTGGCCTGTCGCAGTTTCTCTAAATTTTGGCTGGTTGTGGTGTCCTTAAATTTGGGACTCTCTGCTCGCCTTTAGAGTTACGGTGGTGGAGGGTTGAAGTGGGGAGTACTGACAAAATGTTATTTTAAGTATCTGATAAGACTGTGCGTATCACAATATTAGAGACAACGCCAAGTATGGGGATTGTTCCGAAGACCGGATGATCACTCTATGTATGTTGGGCTAATGCAAATCTGGAAAGGTGTTTTATCTAAATGGTTTTATGGTGCACTAAAATTGACCACTGGGCAAGCAACAATTTAAGCTATAAAGACACGTTTAGTCTTTTAGGAGTAGATTGTTGTGGTGGTTATTATTAACTTATCTGAACGAAGGGGGTAATTTACATCAATCATCGTGCAGCCCAAAAAGGAATGAGTTTATCCGAAGCCATTACTTTTCAATTACACGAGTTAAACCATCCGGAGTGTCATCTGGGACACCTACGATCTCCATCACTTGGTGGTTACATGTGGGTCTTAGCCCAGGCCGTAATTTAGATCGAAAGGCTCGGCCCACTTTTTAAGTCCGCTAGCGGCCCTCGTTTCATTAATCCGGTGAACAAAGGGTTCCGATGATTTTACTTTCGTTCCCAGAATCCGCGCCCCCTCCCAGGAACGCCCCGGGAGCCGCTAATGGGCCTTAATTTCTCCCGGAAAAAGAGGAGCACGTGACGCAACCGTTTGATGGGCCATTAAGTCGTTCGGGAAAAAGTGTGTTTGAAGGCTGATCCGTGTGTATTTAACGTCGCGGCGATCGGCACTTAATTGCATCCATCCATATAAGTGCGGTCCGCCCAGCGGGCACCAGGGTTTACCCAGAAACGAGATAAATATTTGGCCCGCTTGGGCGTAATTAAGTTTATGGTCTTCAAATTTCGTTTACGGTAATTGTGAGCGCCGAAAAAAATCGGTTGTGTAACATTAGATGAAAGAGTCAGGCGGCTGAAAGAACACCGCCGGAATATCTGGAGCAGTCTCGATCTGGATTAGGAGCACTGCAACGCTCCTGGCTAGTATCACTCCGGCGTCATTTATCAATACATAAATTACTATAAGAAAAAATCGAACCTGTAATCAATCACTTCATTTGCCGCGTGATGTGTAGCTCGCGCAAGTGTCCCCCAGAGGAGCGATCTCCAAGATTGTAAAAGTTGGGTTCATGTGGGTCAACGTAAAATTCACGCACCGAGGCCCATTAAACGCTATGATCTTCCACAGTCACCGACGGCGATCTCTTAATAAAAGCGGCCGATTTGGGCACAGCACTTGTACGACCTCCGCGTACGGCGATATGCAAATTTACGATTTTACCCAAGAAAAAAAAGGTACAGCGCGCTTTCCATTCCTGCCGGATATTCGTGCAATACAGGATGTTTGGCTGACCAAAACACATGCATAGATACTCTTCTCCGGCAGAATTTTCTTGCTAGGCCGGACGTGAAACCCATACATTTCGGAAGAGCCGCGAGGGAGCGGCGGTCTACAGGTTTGGTCGTGAAATCCTGACAACTTCGCGTTTCCGGATTGGGAAAAAGATAGTTGTCCAAATGCTTTACTTTTACTCGTACCTTCTTTTAATCGCCTGAATATAATTTTGGAGCTCAATTTGGCTTCATGCCTACAGAATATCAATGAAGGAATCTTTATTTTCCATCCACCATGTAGTAGTAATGCAGTCTGTATTTATGCTATCAACGGTACAATCTTTCTGCCTCCGGTTCTCATATGATTGCAACCATTATAATTTAATTTTTTAGCTTAATCTGCGGATATTTTTAGATTTCATCATTACTCACTATAGCATGATGGTATCGCGACTCTTGGACTCTTTGGGCATAATCTGCAAACGATTTTGGTCCAAAATGGGCTTATCTATCAAAAATGACTAAGTAGCCATTTTTTATAGATAAGCCCATTTTAGACCAAACTCGTTTGGTCACCAAAAATACCACACAGAGGTATTAATTTTGTCAAAACCAAGTGTTGAAATCTAAAAAACAAACTCTGAAATATCATACCAAATTGTCTTTTTTATGAGAATCATGTTGAAATACCAAGTTCAGAGACGTGGGCTTTAGAAAGTCCAAAGTTTTACTGTGGTCATAGAAATTTGAAGATGTCTTCAATTTAGTATTTTGTAAAATTAATACTTTCGTTGCTAATATCTTGATTACAAAAACTTAAAAAGGCTTAGAAACGTTCAAAAGTTTTACTGTGGCTAACAAACACTTGTTTTAAACAAAATTAGACCAACTTTGAAATTTTGATCTCTTATACGGTGGTGTTCAAAGAGGTAAATGTTTTGACAGTTGCTGCTGACTTTCTATGGGGGTCCAGTTAAAAGTATTGCATTGCACTTGGTTTAGGTGACTCACGGCAAGAACTTGTTTACTCTGATACTTCTACATTTTACGAAATCATAAAATTAGTTTTGTAGTACCAAGGCAAAACCCGATAAGTCAAAGATGAAAAGTCGCGACTCTTGGACTCTTTGGGCAAAATCTGCAAACGATTTTGGTCCAAAATAGCCTTATCTATCAAAAAATGGCTACTTATGTTCAATATTTTCCAAACATACTAATATCAAATAGAGATAATAATTTTGTCAAAACTAAGTTTTTAAATCTAAAAAAACCCATCTAAAATATCATACCAAATTGTCTTTTTTATGAGAATCATGTTGAAATATCAAGTTCAGAGGCATGGGCTTTAGAAACGTCCAAAGTTTTACTGTGGTTATAGAAATTAGAAGATGTCTTCAATTTAGTATTTTGTGAAATTAATATTTTCGTTGCTAACATCTTGATAACAAAAAAATAACAAGGCGTAGACACGTTCAAAAGTTTTACTGTGGCTAACAAAAACTTGTTTTGAACAAAATTAGACCAACTTTGAAATTTTGATCTCTTATACACTGGTATTCAAAGAGGTGAAGGTTTTGACAGTTGCTGCTGACTTTGTATGGGAGTCCGGTTAAAAAGTATTGCATTGCACTTGGTTTTGGTGACTCACGGCAAGAACTTGTTTGCTCTGATACTTCTACATTTTACGAACTCGTAAAATTAGTTTTGTGGTACTAAGGAAAAACCCGATAAGTCAATGAAAAGTACAAATATTATTGGATTTTGTACGTACAAAAGGACGTACATATAAAAACCTTTAATTTGGTTCTACATAGCCTAGGATCATAAGAACCATACAGGGTTTTGTCAATTGAAATTTTCACCAAGGTCTCTACATATAGGCAAAAAATATGAACAATCGATACAATCGATTTTATTTTACTTATCGGGATTTGTCTTAGTACCACACAGTTACCAACCTGAGAAGAGAAAGCACGTTCTTATGGACTTGGTTTTGCAACTACAAGACATTCTTTACTCTTTAGGACTTAAAAATTAACTGAAAATAGTTACTAACTTGAATGGACAAATGTAGACAAATTTGTAGACCACTTAAGGGTTATAATTAAAACACGAATTAACCCTTTTTCACAAAAACATTTATTAATTCTAAATTTAAAATTAATAAATGTTTTTGTGAAAAGGGGTTAATTCGTGTTTTAATTATATTTCAGCTTTCACAAGCTCAAACGGACCTAATTCACTTAAGGGTTAGGTTAATAACCTAACCTAACCTAACAGACATAATATACTTGTTTAGGTTCCATAATTGATTTTTAAGCATCACTTTACGAAAAAGTGTCTTTTATCATATGCAACAGAAGCAGACTTTAAAGTCGACTTTTCTATTTAAGAAAGCTTTACTTAAAGGAGACTTTTCTGTGATATTGTGAAACCGGCTCTAAATGACTGAGTAGGAAAGGTAACAGCAGAATATAAAACTTTAATTGCAGCTTCTCATATTTTATAGTTTTTGACTTAAGTGATTTCACTTGTAAGCCGACGATATAGTCTAGCATCATGAGAACCATATAGGGTTTTGTCCATTGAAATCTTCGGCAAGGTCTCTACATATAGCCAGAAAATACGAATAATTGATTCAATTGATTTTATTTTACTTATCGGGATTTGCCTTAGTACCACAGAGTTGCCAACCTAAGGAGACAAATCACATTCTTATGGACTTGGTATTGCGACTACAAAACATGTTTTACTCTTTAAGACTTCCATATTTTATGAGTTCATAAAAATAGTTACTAACTTGAAGGTACAAAAATCACATTCTTATGGATAAATTGCGCGCGATAAAAAAAAAATTGTAGACCACTGATCTGAACCAAGTTTACATAACGGGTGGAATAAAGAGTCCAAAATTAGGCGAGGAACGCAGATGCTCAAGATAAATGGCGGATGTTATTAAAAGACACGAAAGGTTAACGATAACACTCGAGCATGTGTGATCTCACGAGTGGCCACGAACTAATAGGACATGTAAATTCTGTTGTAAGAATTCGTGATGATTATAGAATTTTTTAGAATTGGTTTTGTGTGGTGATTTACTAATTGTTGATTCTGTTGGATATTTTGACGAAAGCTGTGAATTACTTGTATCCAAAATATAGGCCTATCTATCATAAAATTGCAACTAACTCACGAGCAACAATACTTTCAATGCTTTCCAAATATACTAATTACCCATCCAGTTTTGGCATCTTAAAACAAACTATAATATCATACCAAACTGTCTTGTTTATAAGAGTCATCAATTTACACGACGTGTGCCTTAAAATCGTCCAAAATTTTTCCCGCGGCTAACAAAAAAAAAACGCCACTTGGTTTTAAACAAAATTGGACATAGACAAACTTTTTAATTTTGATCCCTTATGTCTTTCAGTTTCTATAAGAGCTACAGTTTTTCATTATAGACTACTAATGCACGAAATGAACTACAAGCTGCTTTTATGATTATTGTATTTGACTTGGTTTTATGACGAGAGTTTCTCATTTTACGAATTCGTGAAGTTAGGTACTAACCTGATCTGACCTAAGCTTACTTAACGAGTCCAAAATTAGATGAAGAACCCACATGCTCGAGCTAAATAGTGGACGTAAAATCGTCCAAAAGTTTTATTCTGGCCAACCAAAAAAAATTGAAATACTCATTTTTAAACAAAATTATAAATAGACAAACTTTAGCATTTTTATCTCTTATGCAGTCTTTTACTTTCTATAAGAGCCAAGACAAGACGTACAGTTTTTTATTATAGACTACTAATGCACGAACTAAACTACAGGATACTTTTATGATTATAGTATTTGACTTGGTTTTATGACTTACTGTAAGGACTTCCTTAGTTTTACAAAGATTTTCTTATTTTACGAATTCGTGAAGTTAGTTACTAACCTTATCTGACCTAAACTTAATTAACGATTCCAAAATTAGATGAAGAGCCCGCATGCTCGAGCTAAATAGTGGACGTAAAGTCGCCCAAAAGTTTTTTTGTGGCTAACAAAAAAAAATCAAAAACTGATTTTTAAACAAAATTAGAAATACAAACACTTTTTCATGTCTATCTTTTATACAGTCTTTAACTTTCTATCAGAACCAACTGAACTACAAGCTGCATTTATGATTTATTATATTTGACTTGGTTTTATGTCTTACTGCAAGGACTTCTTTAGTTTTACAAAGATTTTCTTATTTTACGAATTCGTGAAGTTAGTTACTAACTTGATCTAAACTAAGCTTAACGAATCTAAAATTAGACGAAGAGCCCACATGCTCGAGCTAAATAATGTACGTGATTAAAAGTCACGAATGGTTAACGATAACACTCGAGCATATGTGACCTCAGTAATTCCGACCACGAACTAAGAGTGCATATTAATTATGTTGGATGTTTTGTAGGAATTCGCGATGATTATAGAATTTTTAACCGTTCATAGATGTAGATTAGTTTTAGAGTTGGTTTTGTGTGATGACTCACTGATTATTCTGTTCGCTATTTTTATCTTCGGAACATTTATCGGAATGTTTTTAACAAACAAAAAAAACATTTATTTGAACTAAATGTACATTTCGATCGTGCTACGGTCATCATCTTCAGTAGAAGAACTGTGCTGTGCTGTACTGTACTTCTACTGAAGATGATCAGTCAAAATGTAAATTTAGAAACGTCCAAAGTTTTACTGTGGTTAATAAAAAAATAAAAAGGCTTAGAAACGTTCAAACGTTTTACTGTGGCTTACAAAAACTTGTTTTAAACAAAATTAGACCAACTTTTAAATTTTGAACTCTTATACGGTGGTGTTCAAAGAGGTAAAGGTTTTGACAGTTGCTGCTGACTTTCTATGGGAGTTAAAAGTATTGCATTGCACTTGGTTTAGGTGACTCACGGCAAGAACTTGTTTACTCTGATACTTATACATTTTACGAATTCATAAAATTAGTTTTGTGGTACTAAGGCAAAACCCGACAAGTCAAATTGAAGAGTCAAAACATTATTGAATTTTTTAACCGATGAATCTTGTTTGCTCGGATACTTCTACATTTTACGTATTCATAAAATTAGTTTTGTGGTACTAATGCAAAATCCAATAAGTCAAATTGAAATGTCAAAACATTATTGAGTTTTGTAACCGATGAATCTTGTTTGCTCGGATACTTCTACATTTTACATATTCATAAAATTAGTTTTGTGGTACCAAGGCAAAACCCGATAAGTCAAAGGTGAAATTTCAAAATATTATTGGGTTTTGTAACCGATGAATCTTGTTTACTCACATTTTATTCAACATTTATTTGAAGTAAATGTACATTTCGATCGTGATACGGTCATCATCTTCAGTAGAAGAAATGTGCTGTGCTGTACTGTACATCTACTGAAGGTGATCAGTCAAAATGTAAATTTGCTTCAAATTTTTATGAAATAGTTTCTCCAAAAAATGTGTGTTGTCATTATTGAATATTAGGCCGGACATTATTGCATATTAGCGATGGTTTTGTTTGATGATTTACATTCTGCTAGATATTGAATAACTAATGGTGACAATGACATGGGTGACAGTTTTTAATTTTATGGGATGATTTAGTGAGTCGTAAACTTGCGGGAAAATTCAATTATTACAACGAGCAATTGTGATGTGTGCCGTTTTGACTTCCGCGTGTCGTTTGATGACCAATAACTCGACAGCTGCAGGCACATCGCGTATCAAAATACACCACACAATTACAAACATCAGCGTTGAGCGACGGTTTTTACTAAAAGCCTTGCGGATTATCAAAACGTCGTTGGTAATCGTGACAAACGTGCTGCGTGTTATTAATTTTATTGGGTTTTATGGAAAGGGTGCAGTAAACTGCTTGAAATGGCAAAACCATAAAGTCAGTATATCTCGAGATAAACATCGGCGTTGAAAGACCCGCCCTCACTTATTGCAGATTATGCAGACAGCTCCATCACTACAATACGAATAACAATATTGCGTGGCTGAGCAAGAACATCGTTCCCATCTTTACCAACGAAACCGCATTCTGAGGCGATGGATTAAGCTGCAGTAAAGTGCTGTAAGCCGCTTATGCGCGGCACAATACATTACGGATGCATTAAACCGAAAATGTAAATGAGTAAAGCACACACGGCTTTCTGAAGTGCATTTGAATTTGAAAACGACCTAGGCGGTCCGGCTTAGTACACCCCGTAGGCAGGAAACCAGCCCCGAAAACTGTAAAAGTTGTGAGGAACGTGATTTGTTTGGTGATCGTTCTGTTTGGATGCAGGTGTGGTGGCTGCTTTAATTTTTTAAGGCACGTCCTTGTGGGCAATTTTAATGAGTGCAGAGGAAGAATATAATCCTCAGCGGAATTCGAAAAAAACAGCGTTACTGCCAGTTTCCTCTCAATGGTGCAGCAAAAAATTGTGTCATACCGAGCGTAAACTACATATAGAGCTAAACGTTTTATCTGCGATACCTGCCTTACTAAACCACTTTTAATGATCGACTATAATCACATCTTTCTAAATGGTCAAAACCATCCTGGCGAGATTACGTGTAATTGAATAACGGTTGAGCGTATTTACTATGACCCGCAATTCCGCGTTCTGTCGCTAAAAGAACGCTCTGCTCTGGAAGCCTCGCGGTGCAATTGTCGAAAATTACATACGATCAGCGGTCATCATCCTGATGGATAACGGCGGACCACCGCGTGGCTATAGGAAATCGGTGATTAATATAAAAAGACGACCGTCGGTCGTCGCACAACGAAAGTTAGGAGGGCGTCGTGTCTAAGAGCTACGGGGTGTCTCCGGTGCCATATTTGGGCATCGGAATGCGGTCCTGGTATACTCGCGCGAGTCGCAAGGGACACCCTGTAAGGGACACTCCCCAAAAAAATGCACTCCTCCGCACTAATTAAACCCAAACAAAAGACCTGCTACGGGCTAGCCCATAACACTCAAGCATGATAAACTTACTACCCAAGAACATAAAGGAATTACAAACTACTCCAAGGTAACCAGCAGAGACGAAACAGTTAGCAAAATATAACGTGAACGTAAAATTTTGCCGAATTATTTTTGCGCGCATGATGTCATGCATATAATGTCATCTAATACCTAGCGGAAAGACTAAAGGTCATTAACCCATTAGCATATACCCAAAATCTAACATCATTGCCAAATCTGTTATGCTGCAATACAGTACGATACAGAAGAGTACTATGCTGATACACAGCGTGTTTCAGCGCTGTCGTTTTCTGATTGGGAAAAATATTTATGAACACCAAAAAAGGCAAGGCCACACCAGTTTGCACACCAAAACAAGGAAAGCGAACTACATCCTTGCCACACCACTTTGGAATGTTTGCACGCCCAAAAAACCGGAAAGCAACATCCAATCGAATCCATCCACGAGATCCAATTCTTAATAATTATTTGATGGTCACACCAGCTAAACTGAATGAATGAGTTGAAAACGGTACATACCCAAAAAAATAAACTTCATCACTTGTTTTTGTCTTAACTGTCAAGAAATGTATATTTTCTCATTGAGTATGTATCAACTATAGCTACAAATTAGCAATTGTAACTTCTCTTGTAATACCATCCGTTTTCCCAAAAAACGTTTCCAAAAATATTGGAATTTTGGGGATTTATTTTTACGTGCATGATATCATGTATACAATGTCACCTAGCGGAAAGACTAAAGGTCATTAACCCATTAGCATATACACCAATCTAACATCATTCCCAAATCTGTTATACTGCAATACAGTACGATACAGAAGAGTACTATGCTGATACACTTCAGCGCTGTGGTTTTGTTATTGGGGAACATATTTATGAACACCAAAAAAATGCAAGGCTACACCACTTTGCACACCCAAAACAAGGAAAGCGTACAACATCTTTGCTTCACCACTTTGGAATGTTTGCACACCCAAAAATCAGGAAAGCAACATCCAAACGAATCCATCCACGAGATCCAATTCTTAATAATTATTTGATGGTAACATCAGCTTAACTGAATGAATTAGTTGAAAACGGGACATAAGTACTAGTACTGGCGGGCTGACGTGATACTTTCCAGAGCCCCCGTATATTTTTGTTGCGGATGGCATGTCCATCAGGAGAGACCATGATTCCCCTCATATAATTGAGTTCTTCGTGCCCCCGAAGGATCTTAAGCTGAAGAAGTGTGTCACCAATGACTAGAAGGTGAAGAAGTTGGAGGAGGTCAATGATCTTTAACCTCAAGAAGTGCGTGTCACAAAAAAATGGCCAAAAGGACTTTAAGCTGAAGAAGTGTGTGTGTGTCACCAATGACCAGAAGCCGCAGAAGTTTCATCAATGACCAGAAGGTCGTCGTGGTCATCGATATCGTCGTCGAAGAAGTCTACTACAATGATCAATGAAGGTTGCAAAAGAAGAAGAAGAAGTGTGTGTGTGTGTGTGTTTTTTACCGACTACAACAACTCAAGCTCAAGAAGTGTGTGTCACTAAAAAAAATTACCAAAAGGACTTAAAGCTGAAGAAGTGTGTGTGTGTGTGTGTGTCACCAATGACCAGAAGCCGAAGAAGTTTCATCAATGACCAGAAGGTCGTCGTGGTCATCGATGTCGTCGTCGAAGAAGTCTACTACAATGATCAATGAAGGTTGCAAAAGAAGAAGAAGTGTGTGTGTGTCACCAATGACCAGAAGCCGAAGACGTTTCATCAATGACCAGAAGGTCGTCGTGGTCATCGATGTCGTCGTCGAAGAATTCTACTACAATGATCAATGAAGGTTGCATAAGAAGAAGAAGACGAAGAAGTGTCGCTAATGACTAGAAGCTTTGCACGGGAAAAAAGGTGAGTTTTTGTAGTCGGTAATAAAAAATAGGTCTCGACGAGCTTAGGCGAATCTAGTGATGTTTAGCCTAAGCTCGACGAGAGAGACCTAATTTTTTTTTACCGACTACCAGAACTCAAGCTCAAGAAGTGTGTGTCACAAAAAAAAATACCAAAAGGACTTTAAGCTGAAGAAGTGTGTGTGTGTGTGTCACCAATGACCAGAAGCCGAAGAAGTTTCATCAATGACCAGAAGGTCGTGGTGGTCATCGATGTCGTCGTCGAAGAAGTCTACTACAATGGTCAATGAAGGTTGCATAAGAAGAAGAATAAGACGAAGAAGTGTCGCTAATGAGTAGAAGCTTTGCGCGGGAAAAAAGGTGAGTTTTTGTAGTCGGTAAAAAAATAGGTCTCGCCGAGCTTACGCGAATCTAGTGATGTTTAGCCTAAGCTCGACGAGAGAGACCTAATTTTTTTTACCGACTACAACAAATCAAGCTCAAGAAGTGTGTCACTAAAAAAAATTACCAAAAGGACTTTAAGCTGAAGAAGTGTGTGTGTGTGTGTCACCAATGACCAGAAGCCGAAGAAGTTTCATCAATGACCAGAAGGTCGTCGTGCTCATCGATGTCGTCGTCGAAGAAGTCTACTACAATGATCAATAAAGGTTGCATAAGAAGAAGAAGAAGACGAAGAAGTGTCGCTAATGACTAGAAGCTTTGCGCGGGAAAAAAGGCGAGTTTTTGTAGTCGGTAAAAAAATAGGTCTCGCCGAGCTTAGGCGAATCTAGTGATGTTTAGCCTAAGCTCGACGAGAGAGACCTAATTTTTTTTTTACCGACTACAACAAATCAAGCTCAAGAAGTGTGTCACTAAAAAAAAATTACCAAAAGGACTTAAAGCTGAAGAAGTGTGTGTGTGTGTCACCAATGACCAGAAGCCGAAGAAGTTTCACCAATGACCAGAAGGTCGTCGTGGTCATCGATGTCGTCGTCGAAGAAGTCTACTACAATGATCAATGAAGGTTGCTGAAGAAGAAGACGAAGAAGTGTCGCTAATGACTAGAAGCTTTGCGCGGAAAAAAAAGGTGAGTTTTGTAGTCGGTAAAAAATAGGTCTCGTCGAGCTTAGGCGAATCTAGTGATGTTTAGCCTAAGCTCGACGAGAGAGACCTAATTTTTTTTACCGACTACAACAACTCAAGCTCAAGAAGTGTGTGTCACAAAAAAAAATTACCAAAAGGACTTTAAGCTGAAGAAGTGTGTGTGTGTGTCACCAATGACCAGAAGCCGAAGAAGTTTCATCAATGACCAGAAGGTCGTCGTGGTCATCGATGTCGTCGTCGAAGAAGTCTACTAGAATGATCAATGAAGGTTGCAAAAGAAGAAGAAGTGTGTGTGTGTGTCACCAATGACCAGAAGCCGAAGACGTTTCATCAATGACCAGAAGGTCATCGTGGTCATCGATGTCGTCGTCGAAGAAGTCTACTACAATGATCAATGTAGGTTGCAAAAGAAGAAGAAGAAGTGTGTGTGTGTCACCAATAACCAGAAGCCGAAGAAGTTTCATCAATGACCAGAAGGTCGTCGTGGTCATCGATGTCGTCGTCGAAGAATTCTACTACAATGATCAATGAAGGTTGCATAAGAAGAAGAAGACGAAGAAGTGTCGCTAATGACTAGAAGCTTTGCGCGGGAAAAAAGGTGAGTTTTTGTAGTCGGTAAAAAAATAGGTCTCGTCGAGCTTAGGCGAATCTAGTGATGTTTAGTATAAGCTCGACGAGAGAGACCTAATTTTTTTTTTTTACCGACGACAACAACTCACCGTTTTCCCGCGCAAAGCTTCTAGTCATTACCGACACTTCTTCGTTTTCTTCTTCTTCTTCGTCTTTTTCTTCTTCTTCTTATTCAACCTTCAGTGATCATTGTAGTAGACTTCTTCGACGATGACATCGATGACCACGACGACCTTCTGGTCATTGATGAAACTTCTTCGGCTTCTGGTCATTGGTGACACACACACACACACACTTCTTCAGCTTAAAATCCTGTTAGTCATTTTTTTTTTGGTGACACACTTCTTGAGCTTAACGGTCATTGACCTCCCCCAACTTCTTCACCTTCTGATCATTGGCGACACACTTCTTCAGCTTGAGATCCTTCTGGGGCACGAAGAACTCAATTATACGAGGGGAATCATAGTCTCTGATGATGGACACACATCCCAACTTCCTCACCTTCTGGTCATTGGCGACACACTTCTTCAGCTTAAGATCCTTCTGGGGCACGAGGAACTCAATTATACGAGGGGAATCATGGTCGCTCCTGATGGACATGCCACCCGCAACAAAAATATACAGGGGCATCTAGAAAGTGTCACGTCAGCTCGCCAGAACTACTACTGACATAAAAAAAAGACTAGCTGTTTTCCTATTGCTAAGAATTATATTGTGAACTGACAATAGGTCTATTTGGTAAAAAACCTACTTTGCCTGTAGACTTCAGTGCCATCATTTATTAATATTCATGAAATTACATCAAGAAAATTTGAAAAATAGGAAAAGACTAGCTGTTTTCCTATTGCTAAGTATGATATTCTGAACTGACAATCGGTCTATTTGGTAATAAACTGCTTTGCCTGTAGACTTCAGTGCCATCATTTATTAATATTCATGAAATTACATCAAGAAAATTTGAAAAATAGGAAAAGACTAGCAGTTTTCCTATTGCTAAGTATGATTTTCCGAACTGACAATAGGTCTATTTGGCAAAAACCCTGCTTTGCCTGTAGACTTCAGTGCCATCATTTATTAATTTTCATTAAATTTCATGAAAAATAGGAAAAGACTAGCTGTTTTCCTATTGCTAAGTATGATATTCCGAACTCACAATAAGTCTATTTGGAAAAAAAAAACCTTTCCCTGTAGACTTCAGTGCCATCATTTATTAATATTCATGAAATTACATCAAGAAAATTTGAAAAATAGGAAAAGACTTGCTGTTTTCCTATTGCTAAGTATGAAATTCCTAACTCACAATAGGTCAATTTGGCAAAAACCTGTTTTGCAGGTACAAATTAACTGAAAAAGCTACAGCCTCTATTTAATTTTAATTAGAATTTTATTTTTCAGGTTTAAAATCTTATATGACTTTAAAAGACTTCTGGTCTTCTTCTTATAGAGTTTAAAATTTATTTTGTAAAATTTAAATTTCGAGTAAAAATACTGTACCATTAATGTGCTTGCTTCTTTCTTTGTTATATTTTGTAAGATCATACAGCAATTTCAATTTCGAGTTAAAATACTGTACCATTAATATGCTTGCTTCTTTCTTTGTTATATTTTGTAAGATTATGCAGCAATTTCAATTTGGAGTTAAAATACTGTACCATTCAGTTGCTTGCTTCTTTCTTTGTTACATTTTGTAAGATTATGCAGCAATTTCAATTTCGAGTTAAAAATACTGTACCATTCAAGTCCTTGCTTCTTTCTTTGTTATATTTTGTAAGATTATGCAATTAATTATTTGTATAAATAAAATAATACATTATTATAATTATTAGCGCAATAAAATTCAAGGCAATGCACGAAGTAGCAATCCTTAGATTGCACGCAAGTAATAAATTAACCTTTAGCTAATTACTTGAATAACTTACGCAGAGGATGTAGGATGTGGACTTACCTGTAACAAAAAGAAATGTATAAGGTTTGAGCATAATCACATTCGAATACATTAAAAATAAACACTTGGCGACAAGCTTCTAATTGGCAATTTAGTAAATGTCTCGAAAAACATAGGAGGAGCTCCATCTGATCTGGCAATTTGCAAGATTTAGGAGGTCATCTGATCTTGCAATTTGCAAGATTTAGGAGGTCATCTGATCTTGCAACTTGCAAGATTTTGGAGGTCATCACATTCGAATACATTAAAAAGAAACACTTGGCGACAAACTTAATGGGCAATTTAGTAAATGTCTCGGAAAACATTGGAGGAGCTCTATCTTATCTTGCAATTTGCAAGATTTAAGAGGTCATCTGATCTTGCAACTTGAAAGATTTAGGAGGTCCTCTGACCTTGCAGCTTGCAAGATTTAGGAGGTAGTTTAATCTTGCTACAATTTGGAAGATTTAGGAGGTCATCTGATCTTGGAATTTGCAAGATTTAGGAGGTCATCACGCTTATAAAATACTAAAATATTTTCAAATCAATCAATATCTCGTTAATTTGCAAAAGATTTTGACGATGATTTCATAGCACGTTTGTCATCAGTTCGTTGATTTGCAGAATAAGTATGAAATTTTCGCGAGTTTTTGATTCAGCGAGTTGAGAATGTCAAAGTTGTTTTAATCTTTTAACGATTTCACCGAATCTTAGTTCATTCAAATAGATTCAAAGAGGTTAGGTTACATCTTGGACTATTTTTGGAGAGTTTTCGTTTATGTAATTAGATATTAGAAGTTTGAAGGATTTTCTAATGGCTGTTTGTAGTTCTGGTTGTGTATATATATATTTCAGTACTTGTTGAATGTGAAGTTCTCGCGATATAAGATGGTCAGAGCTGATTTTGTTCCAGCGAGTTGACATGGTTAACGTTGCTTCAATCTTGTATCGTTTATAGGGAGCAAATGCTGTTGTTGGTTGTATTTATTGTACCGTTTGTACCGCTTCTGCTGAGCAAATCACAGTTCATTAGAATAAATTTCAGCTTCAGCCCGTTTAGGAAGAATATTTTATTGAAGTAAACAATGCTGTAATCAGTTCCCAAAAATCCCAGTTCCCATCAGAAAGGATTCCCAAATTGTTATTTTTGGTTCTGAGCAAATCTTAGTTCAACCAAATAGATTTGATCTTAAAACAAATTTGGGGAGTTTTCCGTCAGATAGCAGAAGTTTGAAGGATTTCAAAATGGTTGATTTTTGTTCTGAACCACTCTTAGTTCATTCAAATAGATTTGATCTTTGACCATTTTTGGGGAGTTTTCTTTTCTGTAATCAAATGGCTGAAGTTTGTAGGATTCCGTAATGGTTATTTGTAGTTCTGGTTGTGCATATATTTTACAGTATTTGTGAAGTTTTCGCGATATCAGATGGTCAGAGTTGGTTTTGTTCTAGCGAGTTGAGATGGTCAAAATTGGTTCAATCTTGTGTGGTTTGTAGGGGGCAACAATGATATTGTTGGGTGTAATAAATTTAATTTTGTACCGTTTTTGCTGAGCAAATCGTAGTTCATTAGAATACATTTGAGCTTCAGCCAGTTTTAGGAAGAACATTCTATTGAAGGAAACCAATCAGGTGGCAGAAGTTTGAAGGACACCCAAAAGGTTGTTTTTGGTTCTGAGCAAATATTAGTTCAATCAAATAGATTTAATCTTAAACCAAATTTGGGGAATTTCCATGAGATAGCAGAATTTGAAGGATTTCCAAATGGTTGTTTTTGGTTCTGAGCAAATCTTAGTTCAATCAAATAGATTTGATCTTAAACCAAATTTGGGGAGTTTTCTATCAGATAGAGAAGTTTGAAAGATTTCCAAATGGTTGTTTTTAGTTCTGAGCAAATCTTAGTTCAATCAAATAGATTTGATCCTTAACGAAATTTGGGGAGTTTTCCGTCAGATAGCAGAAGTTTCAAGGATTCGCTGATGGTTGTTTTGAAGTCCTAGGTGTATACATGTTTTCTGGTATTTCCGCAAAACAGGTGTCGCAAAAACAAGTGTTCATTACAAAACTTAATATCCTTGTAACGGCGAATCATCGCTTACTTTTTCGTGACTCATCAGCAGAGCAATGAGGAACGTGCTTAACCCGGGGACTAGCGATTTGCCACACACGGCCTGCAAAATTGGCTCCGAACGAGGAGGCATTGTCGGCTTCTCGGAACTCCTCAGGTAGGCCCAAGTGGAGTTTATTTAGCACATCCGAAGCGAACTATTTGCATAACACTGTCACGGTTATAATTATACCCCGGGGTTACGCAAGTCGGCACAGATAGGCCGCTGCCAAAATCGCTGCTTCCACATCGACGCTGAGCGAGGAAATCGAAACGAAACCCCACGAAGCGTGCAGCGGTGTCAAGGACAGCCGTTTTTTACGTAACCGAATCGAATTTTTACACCGAATTACGCCGAAGACGTAGTTATGAATGAAGAAAAATCTCCACGCTTCGAATCCCACAAGAGCGGCTTTTTCAACGCCCAAAAAATACCTTAGAAGGACACATCTCGATTTTAAGGCGCCAATTGACAAATTACTATCAAAAGTGTCCAAAATTTGTAGGGCCAGAAGCCAAAATTTTTCTGAACGCACGCAAGATGGCGTACACGTATTGTTGTCGCTTAACTGCAACATCATTTCAATAACACGTAAAAATGAGGGGCGTCGTTGTTGGAGCGTGGCAATGATATGCAAAACAGAGATTGTTGCAGAGTAAGACGGGGATTAGCGCGAACTACTAAACTACTACTGAAACCATTTGCGCCATGACAAACAATTAAAATGTATCCGCGCAAAGTGTTCCTGCGTTTGACGTTTGGACTTTCAAAATCGTTCGTTTTTACCTTTTTTTGTTGCATTGAAATGGGACGTCGGTTTGTGTTTGCGCGACAGGTATTTAGACGGTCGTTACTTATATTTGCCGAAAGGTTAAGCATGTTTGCTTCGAGGTGGGCTCAGGTAGAGGTGAGCAAAAAAAATTGGCTATTGTTAAACGTGAGGTGGGTATTGTTTGTGTGAAGCTCGACAGGTAATTAAATGGCCATTATATTTCGTTTCGCCCAACCCCCGACCAGAGGGTTATTTTGCTGTAAAAATGAGAAGATTTCTCAGAGGTACATTAGAAGGTCAGGTCCTTACGGAAAACGGACGGGACCAGAAATGAACATACACAGGTCGAAGGCTACGTCTGGACTTACGTTTATAAAGGGAGGACCAAACTTCTACTGTAGTTTGATACATACGAACAGCGAGATCAATGTCATAAAAACAAACTATCGTTGCGCGAAGTATACACTTATGAAAATTTCGTGATATCATACCACATCTGTGGGAATACAATATTGCTAATTGCTTTTCGTAGAAAGACATGTCTCAACACCCAAAACGGGTAAAAGAGGATATCGATCAAGAAAGACAAAGAAAGGCATGCAAGAAAACTGTAAAATCTCTTTGTATCAATTCAATTTAAAACAAAACTAATTTGCATGCACATGGGGCATTAACGTAGCAGCTAAGAAGCCCATCAAACGTTATCTAAATAAAATAATTGAACATCGCTAACAGGGCGATAATAATAGTTTTATACCGTGCTTAAGCGCAATTTAGGTCGTTAATTCGGCAATTATGTTTACGAGCATTTCAGCTGTTAATGAAATACGCCGTGGCGCATTTTTCGAACCGTAATCAGGCGGAAGAGTTACGAGAAAACACATCCTTATGAACCAACCGCTCAAATTGGAATGCATTAATGGAGCATGACAAATATTACGAGCGTGGAAAGTGACTCGGGCGCTCGGCGTTTTCAAAAATTTCATTACGAATTTGTCAGGTATTTATTAAGCGCGCCGGCAATTTAAATTGCATTAGTCGAAATCGGAGTAATTGGCGACCGCCTGAACCTTGCGTCTTGCGAAACACTCCTCGCCAACATCACCAGAAGCCATACACTCAGGTGTTTAAAAGCGAATTTGCGATTCAAATTTTTCGTGGTCGTCTCGATTTGGTAATTCCAGAGATTAACAGAAGTATGTATTGCAGAAAATTGACATGTATGCCTTATGGCAGTTGCAAGGATTGTATGGTAGATTACTGAAACTCAACGCAAACTCAAAATGAGTTGATTAGAGGTTAAGTTCCAATGATTAAGATTAACAGAAGTATGTATTGCAGAAAATGGACAAGCTTGTCTTATGGTTTCAAGGATTGTATGGCACATTACTGAAAATCCACTCAAACTCGAAATGAGTTGATTAGAGGTTGAGTTCCAATGATTAAGATTAACAGAAGTATGTATTGCAGAAAATGGACATGCATGTCTTATAGCAGCTGCAAGGATTGTATGGTGCATTACTGAAAATCTCCTCAAAATCCAAATGAGTTGATTAAAGGTCGAGTTCCAATGATTAAGATTAACAGAAGTATGTATTGCAGAAAATTGACATGCATGTCTTAAGGTTGCAAGGATTGTATGGTACATTACTGAAACTCAACTCAAACTCAAAATTACTTGATTAGAGATTGAGTTCCAATGATTAAGATTAACGGAAGTATGTATTGCAAGAAAATGGACATGCATGTCTTATGGTAGTTGCAATAATTGTATGGTACATTACTGAAACTCAACTCAGACCCAAAATGAGTTGATTCGAATTTGAGTTCCAATGGCCTCTGTATTTTTTGTTGAATGGCGCATCGCCATGTATGGGCATTGGCGCTCAAAAGATCTTTATTGAAGATGCACCTGGTAGTACATAGTGATAGTATGGGTGTGGTGGGTTCTCTACTGTAGACGTACATGTTGCCTGGTATTGTCTTGTGACGTGCCTGGAGGGCTTTCAACGCGTTAGGTCGCGGAGCAATTGCAAGTTCTCTTTGAAGCAACGACGAGGGCCGGGCTCTCGATGTCGGAGAGTAGAAGGGGTTATAAAAAAGGCTCGACGTAATTTTACAAAAAACGTTTCGTTCTTTCTAATTACTCACTCGTTTAGATGTTGGTGCGAGCGTAATCAATTCTCGCTCAGCCCCATACTCAGCGTATTATTCTCCTGTGGAGTAGTTAGGGGTGACTACGTTTATCCCAAAAAATCGAGGAGCAATTGGATGTTCTCTTTAAAGCAACGACGAGGGCCGGGCTCTCGATGTTCGATGTCGGACAGTTGAGGGGGTTATGAAAAGGCTCCACGTAATTTTACAAAAAATATGTTTCGTTCTTTCTAATTACTCACTCGTTTAGATGTTGGTGCGAGCGTAATAAATTCTCTCTCAGCCCCGTACTTAGCGTATTATCCTCTGTGGAGTAGTTAAGGGTGACTACGATTATCCCAAAAAATCGCGGAGCAATTGGATGTTCTCTTTGAAGCAACGACGAGGGCCGGCCTCTCAATGTCGGAGAGTAGAGGGGGTTATGAAAAAGGCTCCACGTAATTTTACAAAAAATATGTTTCGTTCTTTCTAATTACTCACTCGTTTAGATGCTTTTGCGCGAGCGTAATCAATTCTCGCTCAGCCCCGTACTCAGCGTATTATCCTCCTGTGGAGTAGTTAGGGGTGACTACGATTATCCCAAAAAATCGAGGAGCAATTGGATGTTCTCTTTAAAGCAACGACGACGGCCGGGCTCTTGATGTCGGAGAGTAGAGGGGGTTATGAAAAAGGCTCCACGTAATTTTACAAAAAAATATATATCGTTCTTTCCAATTACTCACTCGTTTAGATGTTGGTGCGAGCGTAATCAATTCTCTCTCAGCCCGTGTCACGCCACTTCGCTGTATACGCGGCTGCAGATGTAAATTAAATGGGCCGACACACCGCACAGCCCCGTACTCAGCGTATTATCCTCCTATGGAGTAGTTAGGGGTGACCACGATTATCCCGAAAAACCGGCCAATAGTATTATACCAACAAAAACGTATCGCGCCACTTCGCTGCTTACGCGGCTGCAGATGCAAATTGAAAGGGCCGACGCACTGCTGAGTTGATCGTATGTTACCTGAATACAGGTAAGCAGTGCCGCCAATCCCGCGCAACTTAAAGCCCCGAACCAAAATAATCCATGAGCCTTTTGGGACCGTTACAAACTAGCCAAGAAAGAGGAAAAACCGAAGCTTTTAGGGAATTACCTATGGGATTTGTAGATATCAAAGTATTGCAGAAAATTGACATGTATGTTTAATTGTACAGGCAAGAATTATGTAGTGCATTATTGAAACTCTACTCAAACTCAAAATGAGTTGATTACTAGTTCACTTTCAATGGTTTCTATTTTTGTTGTTATTAGTTTGTGCTTAATTGGCATTATTGGTAATTGGTGATTAGTAGCGAAGGATCTTTTATGATCTGATACTCGTATTTGTAAATATCAGCACGTCATTGTGATAATTGGTGTTTGATACAAAAACATAGTGAAGCTAGCAAGGCTTCTTCTTCTTCTTAAAGTCCCATCTCCTATCGGAGGTTGGAAATCATCATGGCAATCCTAACTTTATAAACAACTGTTGTAAATAGTTGGCTTGATGTTAATCCAAACCATTCTCTTAAATTTCTGAGCCAGGAAATCCTTCTTCTTCTTCTTATGGTTCTTTCCCCTTTATTTTTCCTTCCATAATCAGTCGCAGGAACCTGTAGCGTTTCCCCCTCATTATATGACCGAGATATTGCAGTTTACGCTTTTTAATGGTGTTTATAAGTTCCTCTTCTTTCAAGTCTTTGTAGCACCTCGATATTTGTAACTCGGTCCACCGAGTTACAAACTATGGTACCACTAAGGGATGGAAGAGCGGAAATGCGCAGAACTCCAGATATTGGTGTTAGGTGGCGATTCATGGTGATTGGTGTTAGTTGGTGATGGTTATAAATGATGGTGGTAGGTGGAGATTTGTCCAACATTTTACTCATGAAAATTTGATGTGCAGCAATGGTGTTTGGTGGTGATAAAAACTGAGTGGTGATGATACGCGCTGAATGGTGTTTAGTGGTGATTCTGAATGGTATTTAGTGGTGACAAATGTTGCATGGTATTTGGTGGTGATGGTTGATGGTGACAAGTGATAATAGGTGTATGGTGATGGTAGGTGCTGCAGTGGGTATTTTGTAGGATGATTGTTTGATGGTGTAAAGGTGAAGTTAATAATGAGTGATGAGTTTAGGAGTGAAGTTTGCAAATTTTTAGATTGGCGTGAACGGTAAATATGCAGTTGTAAATTACAGTTGAAGGTTAGCGGAGATTCGTGCAGAACCTTTGGCTGAAATTACACATTTGAAACCGAATACGGGCGAAGCGCAATTAGAAATGGCCCACGGATAAACGGCTAAGCACGTAAATCGCTCGGCCCATAATGTTCAGCCTTACGTCACAGCGGGGAAAAAGATTATATTTCCATATAAAATACCCGACAGAAACTAAGAAGGTCTGCCTTTTACCAGACACGCATGGCTTGCGATTCTACTTTCAAATTTGAAAAAAATTAATAATAAGGATAATGGTGCACTCGCATCGGAGCAGCGGCGGAGAAGACAGAAGGGAGGGTGATAAAGTTTCCGAGGTGTGGAGGCACGTACAGTAATGATACCAGAGCTTATTAACGCGAGCATTTTATTTTTCATGCTGGATCTGACCTAAATTCTGCGTTTCGAATCGATGCGGCAGAAGAAATCCATTTTCACGCGGATCGTGAACCGGAAACGTCAAAAAACTCAATTAAAACCGAAATCCAGGCTCGCTCGTTACATCACTGATAGGGAAATGTACTAACTCAACCATACAGAAATATTTTAATGGCAACTGCAAAGCATTGTTGTATCTGTTTAGAAAGGAAATGCTTGCATCCAATCGCACAAAAACCACGCGCGAGCGCGGATGGCGGATGAATGCCACAATTAACCACCGCGGTGTGTTTTCTCAGCGCGTTTAATTGCATATTAAAACCCGCAATTATAAAATTCATTAATGGGAAATTCCGTGCGAATCTCGGCGAACATGTAGCGTTTAGAGGCTCCCGGAAGCACCGCAACATTGAAACGTGAACACGGCTCACATGCGTTCCTAAATTTTCTCCGATCTTCATACACTTGGGAACTACAGCTATGCACATCCGTTTGCTCAAGCCTGCCAAGGCCTCCGATTAACTTTAATTGAGGGTCCATTTCATTGATTGCCTCTGTGGAAACAATGGTCGTCATGGAACTAACCATCGATTAAAGTTTTTAAGTTATTTGAATCAAGAAAACATGTTCATTCATGGGAACCCAGAAAATTTGGATGCCATGAATGAAGTGTATGTGACTTTTTAGACGAATCGAACATTTCGGACTCCTTAAACGCGTCGAGTCTGAGAGTCTCCCCCAAAGGACATGCAAATCACCTCTCACCGAAAAGCTTGCGATTCGTTACTCCTCGATACTGAGATTTGCATATCATATCCATAGCAAATATCCAAATATCTGCCTCTGTAAGGACAGAAACTTTGGAAATGAAATTTAACAGGCAATAGTTGAGGCCAACATTTTCTTGACCGTTCGTAAATTGAAGACACCAGGGCAAGAAGGTGGAAATTGGGTAGAGCTTCTTACTCTGTCTAATAGGATAAAATGTGAATCAAAGATGGCGAGTTGGAAAAAATAATGGACAGCATCGTCTAGAACCCGCCCAGTATATCTACTAGAAGTAGTAAGCAAACTGCATCAATGTGTCAGTTGCTATAAGAAGAAGGGGCAAGAGTTGCTTAAGAGCTTAGGAGTGTGTCTAATAGGATGAAATGTGTATCCAAGAAGAAACTTTGGAAATGAAATTTGACAGACAATATTTAAGGCCAACATTTTCTTGACCGTTCGTAAATTGAAGACACCAGGGCAAGAACTCTTTAATCCTTGAAAACGTCCATCAGGTGTTGACATGTATGCTTAGGACTTTGCTCAACTCGTTGAAATGTGAATCCATGAAAGGTGGAAATGGGGTGGAGCTTAGGACTCTGTCTAATAGGATGAAATGTGAATCCAAGATGACGAGCTGGCAACAATGGACAGCATCGTCTAGAACCCGCCCAGTATATCTACTAGTAGTAGTAAGCAAACTGTATCAGATCTTTCAGTTGCTAAAAGAATAATAGGGGTAAGAGTTGCTTAAGAGCTTAGGACTCTGTCTAATAGGATGAAATGTGAATCCAAGATGGCGAGCTGGAAAAAATAATGGACAGCATCGTCTAGAACCCGCCGAGTATATCTACTTGAAGTAGTAAGCAAACTGTAGAAGAATAGGGGTAAGAGTTGCTTAAGAGCATAGGGCGCTGTCTAATAGGATGAAATGTGTATCCAAGAAGAAACTTTGGAAATTAAATTTGACGGACAATATTTAAGGCCAACATTTTCTTGACCGTTCGTAAATTGAAGACACCAGGTCACGAACTCTGTAATCCATGAAAACGTCCATCAGACGTTGACATGGTATGCTTAGGACTTTGTTCAACACGTTGAAATGTAAATCCACGAAAGGTGGAAATGGGGTGGAGCTTAGGAGTATGTCTAATAGGATGAAATGTGAATCCAAGATGGCGAGCTGGAAAAAATAATCGATAGCTTCGTCTAGAACCCGCCGAGTATATCTACTAGAAGTAGTAAGCAAACTGTATCAGATGTATCAGTTGCTATAAGAAGAATATGGGCAAGAGTTGCTGAAGAGCTTAGGAATGTGTCTAATAGGATTAAATGTGTATCCAAGAAGAAACTTTGGAAATGAAATTTGACAGACAATATTTGAGGCCAACATTTTCTTGACCGTACGTAAATTGAGGACACCAGGGCAAGAACTATGTAATCCTTGAGGACGTTCATCAGGCGTTGACATGGTATCTTTAGGACTTTATTTAACTCGTTGAAATGTTAAAAATCCACGAAAGGTGGAAATGGGGTGGAGCTTAGGACTTTGTCTAATAGGATGAAATGTGAATCCAAGATGGCCAGCTGGAAAGAATAATAGGTAGCATCGTCTGGAACCCGCCCAGTATACCTACTAGTAGTAGTAAGCAAACTGTATCAGATGTTTCAGTTGCTATAAGAAGAATAGGGGCAAGAGTTGCTTAACAGCTTAGGAATCTGTCTAATAGGATGAAATGTGTATCCAAGAAGAAACCTTTCAAATGAAATTTAACAGACAATATTTAAGGCCAACATTTTCTTGACCGTTCGTAAATTGAAGACACCAGGGCAAGGACTCTGTAATCCTTGAAAACGTCCATCAGGCGTTGACATGTATGCTTAGGACTTTGCTCAACTCGTTGAAATGTGAATCCATGAAAGGTGGAAATGGGGTGGAGCTTAGCACTCTGTCTAATAGGATGAAATGTGAATCCAAGATGGCGGCTGAAAAAAAAATATGGGCAGCATCTACTCGAACCCGCCCAGTATATCTACTACAGTAGTAAACAAACTGTATCATATGTTTCAGTTGCTATAAGAAGAATAGGGGTAAGAGTTGCTTAAGAGCTTAGGAATCTGTCTAATAGGATGAAATGTGTATCCAAGAAGAAACTTTGGAAATGAAATTTGACAGACAATATTTGAGGCCTAAATTTCTTGACTGTTCGTAAATTGAAGACACCAGGGCAAGAACTCTGCAATCCTTGAAAACGTCCATCAGACATTGACATGAATGCTTAGGACTTTGTTCAACACGTTGAAATGTGAATCCACGTAAGGTGGAGATGGGGCGAAGCTTAGGACTCTGTCTAATAGGATGAAATGTGAATCCAAGACGGCGAGCTGGAAACAGTGGACAGTATCCTCCAGAACCCGCCCAGTATATCTACTAGAAGTAATAAGCAAACTTCGTCAGATGTTTCAATTGCTATAAGAAGAATAGGTGTAAGAGTTGCTTAAGAGCTTAGGAATCTCTCAAATAGGATGAAATGTGTATCCAAGAAGAAACTTTGGAAATTAAATTTGACACACAATATTTGAGACCAACATGTTCTTGACCGTTCGTAAATTGAAGACACCAGGGCAAGGACTCTGTAATTCTTGAAAACGTCCATCAGGCGTTGACATGGTATGCTTAGGACTTTGTGCAACTCGTTAAAATGCGAATCCATGAAAGGTGGAAATGAGGTGGTGCTGTCTAATAGGATGAAATGTGTATCCAAGATGACGAGTTGGAAAAAATAATGGAGAGCATCGTCTAGAACCAGCCGAGTATATCTACTAGAAGTAGTAAGCAAACTGTATCAGATGTTTCAGTTGCTATAACAAGAATAGGGGTAAGAGTTGCTGAAGAGCTTAGGAATCTGTCTAATAGGATGAAATGTGTATCCAAGAAGAAACTTTGGAAATGAAATTTGACAGACAATATTTGAGGCCAACATTTTCTTGACCATCCGTAAATTGAAGACACCAGGTCAAGAACTCTGTAATCCTAGAAAACATCCATCAGACGTTGACATGTATGCTTAGAACTTTGTTCAACTCGTTGAAATGCGAATCCATGAAAGGTGGAAATGAGGTGGATCTTAAGACTCTGTGAGGGAGTTTCTGTGGAAACAATGGTCGTCATGGAACTAACCATCGATTAAAGTTTTTAAGGTAATTGAATCAAGAAAACATATTCATTCATGGGAACCCAGAAAATTTGGGTGCATTGAATGAAATCTATGTGACTTTTTAAACGTATCGAACATTTCGGACTCTTTAAACTCGTCGAGTCTGAAATTTTGACGTCTCCCACAAACGACATCCAAATCGCCTCTCACCAAAAAGCTTATGATTCGTTACTCCTCGAGTCTGAGATTTGGATATCATGTCCAGAGCAAATATCCAAATATATTCTCTGTCTGGATAGAAACTTTGGAAATGTAAATTTGATATAATCTGTTTGTTAAAACTCGTCGAGTCTGAAATTTTGACGTCTCCACCAAAGGACATCCAAATCGCGTCTCACCGAAAAGCTTGTGATTCGTTACTCCTCGAGTCTGAGATTTGGATATCATATCCATAGCAAATATCCAAATATCTGCCTCTGTCAGGACAGAAACTTTGGAAATAAAATTTAACAGGCAATATTTGAGGCTAACATTTTCTTGACCATTCGTAAATTAAAGACACCAGGGCAAGAAGGTGGAAATGGGGTGGAGCTTAGGACTCTGTCTAATAGGATGAAATGTGGATCCAAGATGGCGAGCTGGAAACAATGGACAGCATCGTCTAGAACCCGCCCAGTATATCTACTAGTAGTAGTAAGCAAACTGTATCAGATCATTCAGTTGCTATAAGAAGAATAGAGGCACGAGTTGCTTAAGAGCTTAGGAATTGAATCAAGAAAACATATTCATTCATGGGAACCCAGAAAAGTTGGATGGATTGAATGAAATCTATGTGACTTTTTAGACGTATCTAAATTTCGGATTCTTTAAATCTTGTCGAGTCTGAGATTTTGACATCTCCCCCAAACGACATACGAATCGCTGCCTCTCACCGAAAAGCTTGTGATTCGTTACTCCTCGAGTCTGAAATTTGGATATCATATCCAGAGCAAATATCCAAATATCTGCCTCTATCTGTACAGAAACTTTGGAAATGTAAATGTAATTTAAATCTGTCTGTTACAGACAATATTTGAGGCTAACATTTTCTTGACGGTTCATAAATTGAAGACACCAGGGCAAGGGCTCTGCAATCCTTGAAAACGTCCATCAGGCGTTGACATGTATGCTTAGGACTTTGTCAAGTCGTTAAAATGTGAATCCATGAAAGGTGGAAATGAGCTGGAGCTTAGGACCCTGTCTAATAGGATAAAATGTGAATCCAAGATGGAGAGCTGGAAAAAAATATGGGCAGCATCTTCTGCCCAGTATATCTACTACAGTAGTAAGCAAACTGTATCATATGTTTCAGTTGCTATACGAAGAATAGGGGTAATAGTTGCTTAAGAGCGCAGGACTCTGTCTAATAGGATGAAATGTGAATCCAAGATGGCGAGTTGGAAAAAATATTAGACAACATCGTCTAGAACCCGCCCAGTATATCTACTAGAAGTAGTAAGCACACTGTATCCGATGTTTCAGTTGCTATAAGAAGAATAGGGGTATGAGTTGCTTAAGAGCTTAGGAATCTGTCTAATAGGATGAAATGTGCATCCAAGAAGAATCTTTAGAAATGAAATTTGACAGACAATATTTGAGGCTCCTCGACTCTGAAATTTGGATATCATATCCAGAGCAAATATCCAAATATCTATCTGTACAGAAACTTTGGAAATGTAAATGTAATTTAAATCTGTCTGTTACAGACAATATTTGAGGCTAACATTTTCTTGACCGTCCGTAAATTGAAGACACCAGGGCAAGAACTCTGTAATCCTTGAAAACGTCTATCAGACGTTGACATGTATGCTTAGGACTTTGTTCAACTCGTTGAAATACGAATCCATGAAAGGTGGAAATGAGGTGGAGCTTAGGACTCTGTCTAATAGGATAAAATGTGAATCCAAGATGGAGAGCTGGAAAAAAAATATGGGCAGCATCTTCTGCCCAGTATATCTACTACAGTAGTAAGCAAACTGTATCATATGTTTCAGTTGCTATACGAAGAATAGGGGTAATACTTGGTTAAGAGCGCAGGACTCTGTCTAATAGGATGAAATGTGAATCCAAGATGGCGAGTTGGAAAAAATATTGGACAACATCGTCTAGAACCCGCCCAGTATATCTACTAGAAGTAGTAAGCACACTGTATCCGATGTTTCAGTTGCTATAAGAAGAATAGGGGTATGAGTTGCTTAAGAGCTTAGGAATCTGTCTAATAGGATGAAATGTGCATCCAAGAAGAATCTTTAGAAATGAAATTTGACAGACAATATTTGAGGCTCCTCGACTCTGAAATTTGGATATCATATCCAGAGCAAATATCCAAATATCTATCTGTACAGAAACTTTGGAAATGTAAATGTAATTTAAATCTGTCTGTTACAGACAATATTTGAGGCTAACATTTTCTTGACCGTTCGTAAATTGAAGACACCAGGGCAAGGACTCTGTAATCCTTGAAAACGTCTATCAGACGTTGACATGTATGCTTAGGACTTTGTTCAACTCGTTGAAATACGAATCCATGAAAGGTGGAAATGAGGTGGAGCTTAGGACTCTGTCTAATAGGATAAAATGTGAATCCAAGATGGAGAGCTGGAAAAAAAATATGGGCAGCATCTTCTGCCCAGTATATCTACTACAGTAGTAAGCAAACTGTATCATATGTTTCAGTTGCTATACGAAGAATAGGGGTAATACTTGGTTAAGAGCGCAGGACTCTGTCTAATAGGATGAAATGTGAATCCAAGATGGCGAGTTGGAAAAAATATTGGACAACATCGTCTAGAACCCGCCCAGTATATCTACTAGAAGTAGTAAGCACACTGTATCCGATGTTTCAGTTGCTATAAGAAGAATAGGGGTATGAGTTGCTTAAGAGCTTAGGAATCTGTCTAATAGGATGAAATGTGCATCCAAGAAGAATCTTTAGAAATGAAATTTGACAGACAATATTTGAGGCTCCTCGACTCTGAAATTTGGATATCATATCCAGAGCAAATATCCAAATATCTATCTGTACAGAAACTTTGGAAATGTAAATGTAATTTAAATCTGTCTGTTACAGACAATATTTGAGGCTAACATTTTCTTGACCGTTCGTAAATTGAAGACACCAGGGCAAGGACTTTGTAATCCTTAAAAACGTCCATCAGGCGTTGACATGGTATGCTTAGGACTTTGCTAAACTCGTTGAAATGTGAATCCACGAAACGTGGAAATGGGGTGCAGCTTAGGATGCTGTCTAATTGGATGAAATGTGAATCAAAGATGGCGAGCTGGAAAAATATATGGGCAGCATCGTCTAGAACCCGCCGAGTATATCTACTAGAGTAGTAAGCAAACTTTATCACATGTTTCAGTTGCTATAAGAAGAATAGGGGTAAGAATTGCTTAATAGGACTCTGTCTAATGGGATGAAATGTGAATCCAAGATCGCGAGCCGGAAAAAAAAAATGGGCGGCATTGTCTAGAACCCGCCCAGTCTATCTACTAGAGTAGTAAGCAAACCGTATCAGATGTTTCGGTTGCTATAAGAAGATTAGGGGTAAGAGTTGCTTAAGAGCTTAGGACTGTGTCTAATAGGATGAAATGTGAATCCAAGATGGCGAGCTGGAAACAAATATGGGTGGCATCGTCTAGAACCCGCAAAGTATATCTACTAGAGCAGTAAGCAAACTGTATCAGATGTTTCAGTTGCTATAAGAAGATTAGGGGGCAAGAGTTGCCCTGGTTAACTAAGATACACAAATCAAAGAATCCTGTAAAGGATTCCGTAGTCCTAAAAGCGTTCAAAGACGTGCATGCTGAAGTAGTAAGCGAGCGTCTAATCGTAATTCTCTGCATTAGGATGCTATTAGATTCATTGTGGTGATCCGTGTGCGTAGAAGTTGGAAATTATCGGAGGCTGGAGGCGGGTTATCACCGGACTAAATATACTCCGCCTCGCATAACTGAAAAGCGGAATCTCGGTCAGCCAAAAAGAACAACGCTGGACGGCTCGGCATAGCCAGGCCGAGCATTAGCGCGCTTTTTTCAGAAGCGCCTCTTTGGTATGCAAACCAGATGAATTCGCAAGCGGGATTAAATTGCGCGATTGCGGGAATGCATACGGGGAAAACGGCCGTCGTTAGAGCTGGCGCTGGCAAAAACGGCCGGCGCCATTAAATCATGCGGCTGAATCGAAAACTGATGCCCGGTCGCGCCAAACGGGGATTCAAAGGTTTCAAAGGAATCCCGCACAAAAACGAAACGCCGGCAAGCGGCGTGTACCGTTAATGAATTTAATTCACTAATTAGAAACACGTATCACATTTAATACAAAACACTTCTCGGTAAACGGAGTGCGTTATTAGTGAGGAACGAGGTGAGAACGTTCTCTGAAGGCATTTTTAATTCTCGTAAGAATGTCAGCCATTGTTGCAGGCACAGAAAAGTAACAGTATGCGGTTATAATAAAATTACTGTTTTCTATATGAATACCTGTAATGTGAAGAATAATCAATATAGGGTATTGTACTACCATTTTCTACGCCTCGACGCGGCGCGGATTGTGAAACTACGGCTCTTTCTTCTCCCACAACAAAAGGACCTCTTTCAGATGACAAATTACAGCCGTGTTTAGGAACCAGGCATCAAACGGACGCACAGGCACGGATTTCAGGTATGCGTGCTATTGTGCGATCGTGCCCGTGCGTAATTAATAGGCTCAACAAAGTGTCAATAAATTAACATTTAGGACTCCGATTTCTTCTGGCCATTCATCAAACATAGGCGGATTTATGGGAGTGAAGATCTGTGCCCCACACCTATTATTATGTATGCTGATTCCGATGCTATCGGCAATCGTGAGCGGACGTTTTGTAAGCGCGACCATCACGCCGAATGTCCAACGGGATGCGATCTCGGATCTGACGAGGTGTTTACACGCGCGTCGAAAGCGAAAAATTCTATTATTAGAAAGGCACCAATTTTTTTCGCCCGCTTTGTTTATTTATTTGTACGCTCAGCGTGAGTTAGAAATGGGCATAGCCGGCGCGAGTTAATAATAGTAGCGTAGCCCATGTAATGAACTTTGTCTCAAATAGAATCTCTGAAGTGATCCGGCGTTATTTTTATCTATAAGGTGATACCAGCAAGTGCGCCTTAATGGCGCCCAATTAAAACGCAACCTTGAGCTTCTAATCATACCGACAACACGGACCCGAATAGAAACACTACACAGAGAGACAACCAGCGACCGCCGGATACAGAAAACACAAGGAATTAGATTGGTCCTACTTTACCTTCTACCATAGCGGAAGTCTATTGCACATAGCTACCGCGACATGTGATCTATCAGGATATTTGTTATCAAAACCAAACCTGACTTCACATTACCTATCCCAACAAAATATTATCTACGATAAACATCCTGGTAGAACTCACAATATCCGCATGCTAAAGTATAAAGCTTCAGGTATATACTTCGCGCAACGATAGTTGGTTTTTATGACATTGACTTGCAATAAAATATATAAGGGTGGGATTGTTAAACCACTTCAAGTTATGTATCATAAAAGTCCAGGTATCCAGTCCAGGTTTTGGCTTGAACGTTGGTGCACCAAAGAGTTGCCAGTGACAAAGGGCCGGCCGATACCTGGACTTTTATGATACCTAACTTGAAGTGGTTTAACAATCCCACCCTTATAATTTTTATTGCAAGTCAATATCATAAAAACAAACTATCGCTGCGCGAAGTATACCCCAAGCTGCACCACAAAGATGCACATGCTAAAGTATAAAACTTCAGGTATACCCCAAGCTTCATCACTAAGATAAGAGAAATAAGATGGAAAAATACATGTGTTAGACAGACGGTATTAACTATTTGACTCGCGACCCCTTGCAATGCTAAGTAATAAAACTCTGGGTTGTTTTTGAAGCGTCAGCGTTCATGAGAGAGTTTAAAATTTATTTGACACTATATTCTGGGACTACCTAAATTTCTTACCCGTCTTCACTGTGTCAGAGGACCACGAGTTGATCGAATATGTCTCTGCGTTGCAGCAGTCGCTCACATAAAATTTAGTGTAAAAAAATTAGACGTTTTTATATGTTGGGAGAGTAAACCTTGCCCGACATTGTATTCGCCTTGAACCGTATCGAATCAAGAATGTTCTTGTTTCTGGATTAACGTGTAATTGACATTTCGTCACATTTTATATAACAATAGGCGAATGATTGTTTCCTTTACGATGCAATTGTTACGGCAGAAATAATGAGATAAACCAACAATGGTGTTTATTTAGCACCGAAATAGCCGTAGCACACCTTAAGGACGATTAAAAAATAAACAATGGCCACATCAAATAGCCCGTCGAGTAAAAAAGCACGTAGCGCCTTGTATGCATAGCTCACGCAAACTTATTCCTATAATACGTATTGTCAATATTACGAATTAGCATTGCGCATAATTAGATTGCATGAACGAGCACCGGATGGTAATTAATAGGAACTAATTAGGTATTAATTGCCCGATAACTCAATGCGGACATTTTTTAGGCACAAAAACAACGCGACGACGCGCAAATGCCCGCCTGTAATTACACGGATAAACTGTGTTCTCAATGAGTAGGTTAATGGATGTAATTGGGCCATTAGCGCTATGTTTGATGAACTAATCAATAGAAAGATAAAAGCAATAACGACACGATGAAAATGATAATAATGATGATGATAATGATGAAGATCATCAGAGTCCGTAAGTTAGGCACTAAAAAAAATTAAAAATAGGCAGAAAAAGGGCAGTATAAAATGCTGTGAACGGCAGTAAAAAACACAAAATAGGCAGTAAAAAGGCAAAATGAAAAGGCAGCTCTACAAAATTGATTGTGATTTTCGTTAGAAAATTTCTTGAAAAAAGTAGTTGTTCTTTCATGATTTTGATATGATAATGCTAATCATGATGCTCAGAGCCCGGAAGTTAGGCACTAAAAAAATTAAACATAGGCAGCAAAGGGGCAGTATAAAATGCTGAACACGGCAGTAAAAAAAAGGCAGTAAAAAGGTAAAATGAAAAGGCAGCTCTACAAAATTGATTGCGATTTTCGTTAGGAAATTTCTTGAAAAAAGTAGTTGTTCTTTCATGATTTTTATATGATAATGCTAATCATGATGATCAGAGCCCGGAAGTTAGGCACTAAAACATGACACTAAAACATGTTAGGCAGAAAAAGAGCAGTATAAAATGCTGAAATCAGCAGTAAAATATGCAAAATATGCAGTAAAAAAGTAAAATGAAAAGGCAGCTCTACAAAACTGATTGTGATTTTCGTTAAGAAATTTCTTGAAAAAATAAATTGTTCTCTCATCATTTTTATATGATAATGCTAATCATGATGATCAGAGCCCGGAAGTTAAGCACTAAAAAAACGAAAAATAGGCAGAAAAAGAGCAGTATCAAATGCTGAAATCGGCAGTTAAATAAGCAAAATAGGCAGTAAAAAAGCAAAATGAAAAGGCAGCTCTACAACATTGACTGTGATTTTCGTTAGGAAATTTCTTGAAAAAAGTAGTTGTTCTTTCATGATTTATATATGATAATGCTAATCATAATGATCAGAGCCCGGAAGTTATGCACTAAATCATGAAAAATAGGCAGATTCAAGAGAATCAAGAAATTCAAGAGAATCAAGAGATTCAAGGGGCAGTATAATATGCTGAAATAAGCATTAAAAAACGCAAAATAGGCAGTAAAAAAAAAAGAAAAAAGGCAGAAAAAAGCAAAATGAAAAGGCAGCTCTACAACATTGACTATGATTTTCGTTAGGAAATTTCTTGAAAAAAGTAGTTGTTCTTTCATGATTTTTATATGATAATGCTAATCATGATAATCAGGGTCCGGAACTTAGGCACTAAAACATGAAAATAGGCAGAAAAGGGGCAGTATAAAATGCTGAAATAAGCATTAAAAAAGGCAAAATAGCCAGTAAAGAAGGAAAAAAAGCAGCAAAAGGCAGTTCTACAAAATTGATTGTGATTTTCGTTGGGAAATTTGTTGAAAAAAGTAGTTGTTCTTTCATGATTTTTATATGATAATGCTAATCATGATGATCAGAGCCCGGAAGTTAGGCACTAAAACATGAAAAATCGGCAGAAAAGGGGCAGTATAAAATGCTGAAATAAGCATTAAAAAAGACAAAATAGGCAGTAAAAACGGAAAAAAGCCAGTAAAAAGGCAAAATGAAAGGGCAGTTCTACAAAATTGATTGTGATTTTCGTTGGGAAATTTCTTGAAAAAAGTTGTTGTTTTTTCATGATATTTATATGATAATGCTAATCATGATGATCAGAGCCCGGAAGTTAGGCACTAAAACATGAAAAATAAGCAGAAAAAAGTAGTGTAAAATGCTGAAATAAGCATTAAAAATGGCAAAATAGGCAGTACAAAAGGTAAAAGGGCAGTAAAACGACAAAATGTAAAAGCAGTTCTACAAAATTTAGTGTGATTTTCGTTGTTCTTTCGTGATATTTCATATGATAATGATAATCATGATGATGTTCAGAGCCCGGCAAGTTAGGCACTAAAAATGAAAAATAGGCAGAAAAAAGGCAACATATATATTTTTATAAGCTACTAACACCAAATTTTGGCACCAATGAAGCTCTTCTTAAAGCCTCGTTTACATTTGGAAAGTTTACTGGCGGAAAGTACTTGCCGCCAGTAAACTTTCCAAATGTAAACGAGGCTTAATATGTATATTAAGTATCACTGTAAGGGAATTGGTTGGACAAAAGAGTTGGTGAGATCAGAACATAAAAGATCAGAAGTTTAGATTAAAAATTATATATAAGCTACGATGATGATGAGCCATCGATGCACAAATGGGCATCTTTAATTGAATGGATTAAAAAAAAATAGATTTTTAGATGTGAAATTTTGTATAAGGTACTAACTCTAAATTTTTACACCAATGAAGCTCTTCTCAAGGCGTTTTTTCTTCTCTAACGGCCGGTTCCTTAATGGTATTAAAGTTTCCTTTAAACCGAAAAGGCACCTTTAAGTACTGTTACGTGTTCCATAATTGATTTTTAAACGTCACTTTACGAAAAAGTCGACTTTTCTTTTAAGTAAGCTTTACACAAAGGAGACTTTTCTGTGAGATTATGGAACAGGCCCTAAGTGCCGTGCCTAATTTTAAACGTTGGTTTAAACACCTATGTCGATAATTCTCTTGAATTCTCTTGAATCTCTTGATTCTCAGGAATCTCTTGATTCTCTTGATTATCTTGAATCTCTTGATTTTCTTGAATCTCTTGAATCTCTTGACTCTCTCGAATCTCTTGATTCTCTTGAATCTCTTTATTCCCTTGAATCTCTTCCGATCCTGGGCAGAATTCAGCAGTTCCTCTGCAGATGGACCCGTCCACTGTCGAAGGTTTCTCAGCCAGGATAGTTTATTACGGCCAATTCCTCTTTTACCTTCTATATTTCCATGAAGAATCAGGCGCAGCAGGTTGTATTTTGCGCCTCGTACTATGTGGTACTCCAATTTTCTTCTTCTGATTACGGACATGAGTCCTTTCGTGCCCAATTCTCACCAGCAATTCATTATTTCTCCCGCTTTCGGTCCATGGTATTTTAAGCATTCTTCTATATGTGGCCACATTTCGAATGCTTCGATAGGGTTCATCATTGCCTGCTTGAGTGTCCAGGTTTCGCAACCATATAGAAGTATCGACCAGATAGAGCACTTATGTAGCACTTCATAAACCTTGTGTCTTTACTGTTGTCTAGGTGATTATTTGTGATTACTGGTTTCAATTTTACAAATGCTGCTCTAGCGACTTATATCTTGGACTTCATTTCGACTTCTGGATCCATTGATTGATTTATCCAGCTGCCTAGATATTTTAAATGGTGTACTCTTTTAATATTTATGCCATCGTGCATCGAACATCCATCGTACTACTGTCAAACTGACGTCTGTCAAACTGACATCTGTCAACTGATCTGCAATACAGACGTTTGTCAAGCTGACGTCTGTCACGCTGACGTCTGTTAAACTGACATCTGTCAACTGATCTGTCAAACTGACGTATCTCAGACTAACGTCTGTCAAAATGACGTATGTCAGACTAACGTCTGTCAAAATGACGTCTGTCAAAATGTCAGACTAACGTCTGTCAAACTGACGTCTGTCAAACTGACATTTGTGAAACTTCCTGCTTCAAACATTGTAAAGTATGCATGTCGAGCTTGTGAGGCTGATAATTCAGGCGAGACAATAAAGTGTCGAGAGCGAAGGGAATTCTTTTCCCAAGTAAATCCTAACGTCAATACAAAATAATGTTTACATTTCGCTTGTCATCGAACTGTAGATATAGTAATTCGATATATTATCTATTCACTATTAACTTTAAATGAAGGCATTTATGGTGACATTTATGTTGGTACGATTTTGTATAAATTTTATTTGAGGTTATAATTTATGAAGGTCGGTAGTGCGCCGTGGCCAACAATAACGTATTTAATCTGGAAGCGGAAGAAGGAGTAAAAATTGGTGGAGAGAGTGTCAGCAAAATCAGATACGCAGAAGTCACGGCAATTATTGCAAAATCAATCGAAGAACTGCAGCACATGCTCAACAATATATTCGACGATAGCAATAAATGAGGTCTCACCATAAACGACCAGAAAACCAAACACTGACGTATGTCAGACTGACGTCTGTCAAACTGACGGTCTGTCAAACTGACGATCGATATATTATCCATTCACTATTAACTTTAAGCGAAGGCATTTATGGTGACATTTATGTTGGTACGATTTTGTATAAATTTTATTTGAGGTTATAATTTATGAAGGTCGGTAGTGCGCCGTGGCCAACAATAACGTATTTAATCTGGAAGCGGAAGAAGGAGTAAAAATTGGTGGAGAGAGTGTCAGCAAAATCAGATACGCAGAAGTCACGGCAATTATTGCAAAATCAATCGAAGAACTGCAGCACATGCTCAACAATATATTCGACGAAAGCAATAAATGAGGTCTCACCATAAACGACCAGAAAACCAAACTATTAAAAGTTAGTACGACGTCTGTCACGCTGACATCTGTCAAACTGACATTTGTCAACTGATCTGTCAAACGGACATCTGTCACACTGACGTATGTCAGACTGACGTCTGTCAAACTGACGGTCTGTCAAACTGACGATCGATATATTATCCATTCACTATTAACTTTAAGCGAAGGCATTTATGGTGACATTTATGTTGGTACGATTTTGTATAATTTTTAATTGAGGTTACAATTTATGAAGGTCGGTAATGCGCCGTGGCCAGCAATAACGTATTTAATCTCGAAGGGGACGAAGGAGTAAGAATTGGCGGAGAGAGTGTCGGCAACAACAGATACGCAGAAGACACGGGAATTATGGCAAAATCAATCGAAGAATTGCAGCACATGCTCAACAATATAGCCGAGGAAAGCAATAGATGGGGTCTCACCATAAACGACCAGAAAACCAAACTATTGATAGTTAGTACGTCAGTGTAACATACGTCAGTGTGACATACGTCAGTGTAACAGACGTCAATTTGACAGATCAGTTGACAGACGTCAGTTTTACAGACGTCAGTTTGACAGATGTCAGTTTGACAGCCGTCAGTTTGATTTGACAGACGGCAGTTTGCCAGAAAACAGCGTTGCCTCCATCGTACTAACTACCAATATTTTGGCTTTCTGGTCGTTTATGCTGAGACCCTATCTATTGCTTTCCTCGACTATATTGTTGAGCAGTGTGCATTGTGTGACATAAGTCAGTGTAACAGACGTCACTTTGACAGATCAGTTGACAGACATCAGATTTACAGGCGTCTGTTTGACAGACGTCAGTTTGATTTGACAGACGGCAGTATGACAAAAAACAACATTGCCTCCATCGTACTAAATATCAATAGTTTGGTTTTCTGGTCGTTTATGGTGAGACCCCATCTATTGCTTTCCTCAGCAATATTGTTGAGCATATGTTGCAGTTCTTCGATTGATTCTGCCACAATTGCCGGGTCATCTGCGTTTCTGATGTTGCTGACACTTTCATCCCCTTCCAGAACCACTCTAAAGATATTCTCAGTGTAAATATTGAAGAGGATAGGGGAGATGACATATCGTTATCTAGTCTTGTAGGAGCAGTACGATAGTTAAATCTTTCTCAAGTCTGGACACACCTTAAAGTAGAATACTGAGCTCGTATCCCCAATTCCAAGAAATATCAAATTCTGGAAGAAAACTCTGGAGCCTCAATAAAAACAATTTTAACTTTTTTACAAAATATAGGAAGAATCGTTTGGAAAAACATGGCAACAGTATATACCGGGTGATTCAAGTTGTCCAGGGCGAAAATGACGACTTCCCAAAGAGATGGTCGTACTTTATATCTAAAATTGTATATTATTGAATTGTCCTGTATAAAATGATATTTAAAATTTTAAACCACCAATTGGTAGATTAATATCGTAGGTCATTTTTGCACAACCGTAATTAGGTTTAATTCGCCTGGACAATAAACTTGAATCATCCGGTTTATATTCTTTTCCAAAATTAAATGTCTATTTCTTTGATCGTAACGAGACATATCTGGTCCTGAGTGGAATAATTTTCGCGATAAGTCCGGTGTTTTGTCGAGATAATCTTTTACTGTTAATGCTTGAAATTGCAATTTGTATTATTGAGTTGTGTTGATTAGGTTCATGCATTATGCGCACGTCAGCTAGCTACCTCATGACATCAATCATTTCCATTTTTCCGCGCTGCTGAAAGTCTGTTCGCGCTGGCAATGGAATTGATGGGTGATCATTAAGCATTTTGCCAATTGAGATTGGTTTTTCGGCGTTCTCGGATTTCTCCGGTAAATTAAGTATTAATTGCTTTAATGAATTCCGTAAATAAATGTATTGGCATTGAAGGTTCGCAGTATGGTGCCGGCGAGTTTGCGTTCACCCAGGAAAAAGTCTCATTACAGGATTTGTTTGGGATCCTCGAAATCCATGCGTGGGGATCTAAGCGGCGCATTGGATTGCGCTAATAATTAGAAAGTGCGAGGAGCAAAACAGTTAGTTGGTGATTTTTTCGCAAAATGAGTTATGAAAGTTTAATAACAATAATTTCAATTAAAAACAACCGACGGATCGAAGCCTAATGGCGAATTAATTTTTGCCATTCCGATTGTGAACACTGGCGGGGTTTTTTGCGGATTAGAGAAATGGCAACACTTTCACTAGTCGTTTTCAATCGCAGAAATTGAAACCCAATTAGAAGCAGCGCAATCCGCCTTTTTTGGTTATTTGCGCAAAAAAAGCTGCGGGGGATAAGTGGGCAGGTGTTTCATTAGTTTCCTGTGGCCCACGGTCGTACGTGCTTAATCCACGAGTGATCATTCGCAATAGTAATTATGAGATTAAAATACTTCCACTTTTAGCGAGCTGTTAAATTGTTGTTTTTATGGTTATCGCCCTCCGCGAAACATAACATACCACTCTCACTATCTCCCCGTGTGCCATTTTATCTCATCACTCGCTTCCACCATCGCGATACCGTCTCATTTCCTGTGCCCCCAGTGAACGCCCGTTTTAAGCACCACCTTAACGAAGCACCTACATTGTTAGCAAACGGGTTCTCCGGGGTATCACCCAATAAACCAAACTCCTCGTCGCCGACGGCGCACTTGGCATTCAGAGCCCGTAAAACCGCGCGCATTACATAAAGCCCAGATGAATTAGATAAGTAGAAACGTGAGCAGCCTGCAATGGCAAAAAAACCTCTAATACAAAAATCGTGATGGCAGGAATAACGGTGCCGAATGACATGGGCCGCGTGTGCGGATCGAAACGCCGATGCCCAATTCCATTTGCGTTACGTAAAACGTTTCGGATTTTGGAAAACCACGTCACGGTTCTCTCGCAATGGCCAAATCGGACCCCAGATTCCTAGGAAAGCGAGCCGCCGTGGATTGTTTCCGCGCGTGCACGATTACCACTTCATTGTTTGGCACACATTTTTAACACGGACATGGACGGGAATTTTCGGCCCGGCTCACGTTTCGATGGGCCATTAAAAACCAACAACTGTAGTTAAACACCATGTCAGGTTTTTATCGTACCATCTAATTGGAACATGAACCATCTGAGCTGCCAGAATCTAGCATATGCTAATGGAATAAGGCAAGCATACACCAGGCTCATTTAATCACTGACCTGGGCTACCGAATGGCAAAAGGGTGTGTGCTCACATAAACCTCCGCGAATATATGCGCGCGTGTGGGCAGCAACATAGAAACCATCATGGGCGATTGATTCAATTTGTATTTGAAGCTGAATTTTTTGTTTTGCAAACAACTGCAGATGTGAAAACCGTTCAGGTCTGGACGTCCCCTAAAGAATGCACCAATGCAACTTGTACCTTAGTTGAATTTTTGGATTTGCGAACAACTGCAGATGTGCATACCGTTCCAAGTCTGGACGTCCCCTAAGCACGCACCAATGCAACTTGTATACTTCGCGCAACGATAGTTTGTTGTTATGATATTGACTTGAAATAAAAATTATAAGGGTGGGATTGTTTAACCACTTCAAGTTAGGTATCATAAAAGTCCAGGTATCCAGTCCATTCTTTGGCTTGAATGTTGATGCACCAAAGAGTTGGCAGTGACAAAGGGCCAGCCGATACCTGGACTTTTGTGATACCTGACTTGAAGTGGTTTAACAATCCCACCCTTATAATTTTTATTGCAAATCAATGTCATAAAAGCAAACTATCGTTGCGCGAACTATACCTTAGCTGAATTTTTGGATTTGCGAACAACTGCAGATGTGCACACCGTTTCAAGTCTGGACGTCCACCAAGCACGCACCAATTCAACTTGTATCTTTGTAGGAACTTATACGGGTGGTGTTACGTAATCGAAGAACCAAGCGGGTGATCGCCAATTTAAATGATAAGGTAATTAAAACTCGTCGTTTTGGAAATAATGTGGACTATAATTAATGCGTAACAATAATCAATACACAGCGATGTACACCGGTGAAGGTAACGAATTGAAGTCTGCTCTGCTCTGCACTCTTACAATTAATAATTTTTGAGGTATTGGGGTGGGGTGCAATTTGAATTGTGCATCGCGGGGGGTGGCTTGAAGATGATCCCTGATTGGTGCGGCATTTCGTTTCGGTAAGCCATGTTGCCACACCTGGTTATCACAAGCCTTGGGTAATTCCTCTATCTGGAATTTCGGAGGATTCCTAATGCCCTCCAATAAATATATTTGGGATTTCCCGGTCGCTAATTGTATTTGCCGAAGTGGCAATCCTTCCTCAATAAACGGCTTAAGGTGCCTATTGATCTTCATGCGCACCGTAATTTACTCAAAGCACTTCTCGGTGAACATAATGGCTAAATAATAGCCACCCCAATAAATCGTCTTTTGAATCTTAATACTACAAATGTATCGGCTGCAATAAAGCCGAATACTGCGAATACACTTTAACCGATTTGGGGTTCGACGCTGTGCAATAGCGCCGAAACAGGTGGTATTCTGTGTTACTCCTAGACAGACTAGACGACATTACGCTTGATCGAACGCGTTGTTGGGCTGTAATTCAATATGCCAAAAGGCTTTAAGGGTGATGTGGCTTGTATGTCGTGTCTTACAAGACATACGCGCCAATCTACATTCCCACTTACCGTGGAGCACGTGATTTATTTGAGGCATGTAAAAATAAAGTTTCCTTGGAAAGCGTGGTCGTATAATTTTACGCTGATTTTATGATGATGTTTACAGCTTCTGGTGTTTTTCGTGAGGTTGGAGCTAATTCTGAGGCTACCAGTGAATGAGCGCCGTGTGCGAAACGTAAACAGTTTCGGGGTTAATGCATTGGTCAGTTCAGTCAGGAAACCGGCGTTTGCTCGTAAATTGCGTTTGTTGGTACGGAGACGGCCGTCGGCGATTAGAGCCTTCGCGTTCTAAATAGATTCGCGATAAATACATCAGATGGGTGTCAGTTTTACTCGGCTCGGCTGAGACATTCATGAACACAGCGGTCTGAATGGATTTTGTGTAGATGCATATCTGTTTATCTTGTCTTATTAGCTGTATCCGTGCGCTAACAATCACTTTCTAAGGTATGGCGAATTTTTTGGCTCGCTTCTAACGCCCGGATTTTCCTCCAGCGCTGGGAAAGAGCTCTTCCTGGGTTATTAGTTGGGCTTAATTTCGTTATTTGTCAGGCGATACCCACGCAGTTTGTTGCACAACGACGCCACTTTGCGATAAATTATCCGCTTACAACGTTTCATTTATTTGCACGCCGCGTTTCGCTAGGCGATGGACCAACGAGATCTAATCGGCGAAAATAAACCTGCAATTGTACGAGCAATGCCTCTGGAACAAACAGTGGCAAAGTTTTAGATTGCGCCGCGTATTTATAGAGCAGCTATAAATAACAGCGCGAAATATTTTCGAAACCCACCACTTCCTCATTCTTCTCCGCGATCCACTCAAACCCGCCTGTCCCACACTAAACTTTAGATCCACATGTTGCGGAATCCCGGTGACACACTTCGGAGATCGCAACCTCTTTCAACTGCATTACAAATCGAAGCTTCGTGCATCAGGATTTTGCAAGCTATTTTGAACCCGTCGGCAAATATTGGGCGTACACATTACATCGTCCACAAATAATCGTGTTTTCGCTCCACCATCGTGTGTGTACAGTGTACAGTGCATATTTGGTTTGTTATTAGACGTTTTGCATAAAAATGTAACTGTCGTTGTGTAAGACGCTTGGACAAGCACCTCTCAGCGCTAATGCACATGCCTCTGGTTGAGTCAAGAGCACAGTTTTGACCTTGTTAGTTTCTTTACGATACTTAACTATTATTAGTACGTGTTAGTTTCTTCCATTTTTAACGCAAACACAACTTATTACAAATACATCACGTACTTCACAAAGTAACGGTCTGCAACGTAAGTTAGTAGATCATAAATTTAGCTTCAATAACATTGGTTTAAAATATGTGTAATGATCCTCCTCAAATCCTCAAGTGGTTTAACAATCCCACCCTTATAATTTTTATTGCAAGTCATAAAAACAAACTATCGTTGCGCGAAGTATACAATCCCAGCAAGATACGCTACCGCGACCAAGTCAAATACTTCCCCAGTTAGTTTCTGTAGTGTAAGTTGTCAGTTCTGCTGGCTGGCAAGAGAGCCCCTAACACCGTATGGGCGAGAGGATACAAAAGGCTGCTACAATATTAGTTAAATATATGTGTATTGATTCTACAGAAAGCATTCAATTATTGTAGAATATATATTGGCGCTAAGTATTTGTGGGTACGATCCCAGCAAAGAGTGGAAAATACACGGCCCCGACCAATTCAAAAGGCAGATGACAGCCATTCTGACGCTGTCATTCCATGACCGTTTCCACGTCAGCCGACATTTGTCGTTTTTCCTTAAAGGAATGGCCGCATGTCCATTCGCTTTTGGTAAGTTTGTCCCTCCTCGTTACGTCTTGTACTGTTTTGCTATAATTCATTTCGTTTCGTGTACCCATCGCCCATACTGTGCCACTCTTCCCCGCCATCAGTGCTGGCAACTTACATTACAGGAACTACCCGGGGAAGTATTTAGGCAGGCACACACATAGGGGATTTTTAACTGATCTGTCCCAAATTGACATGACAGGGATGCCAGATGCGGACTTCGGGACAGACTCGTTGAAAATCCCCTCCGTGTGTGCCTGTCTAAATACTTCCCCGGGTAGTTCCTGTAATGTAAGTTGCCAGCACTGCTGGCGTGAAAGATAGACACAGTATGCGTGATGGGATTCTGATTCTGAACTTTTTTAAAGGAACAGGACTCATGGATGAAATCCGAGTCCACAGGGGAAAGCACAAAAGGACTACAGAGGCCAAAGTGCTGAGGGGCTTTAGGGAACCTACCCAGGGAAAGAAAAATAAAACAGGTGATGGAAACACGAAACGAAATAAATTATAGCAAAACTGGTCAAGACGTAACGAAGAGCGTCAAAACGGCCAAAAACGGATCGACATGCGGAAAAACCTTTAAGTAAAAACGACAAACATCGGCTGACGTTGAAACGGTCATGGAATGACAGCGTCAGAATGGCTGACATCTGAAATAGCGGCGACGTAACGACGGCGGCGAAACGGTTGACGTAGAAATTGTCATGGCAGCGGCGAAACGGCTGGTGTCCGAAATGGGGACGGCGTAACAACGGCGGCAAAGCGTCCGCGGCGAAAGGTCCTAGACCCGGAGTAGAATGCCAACATATAAATCCTAAACAAGCATTTGTGTCATGTGCGATGGCGAAGTATCACGTAGCGCCTTTTTTAGACCGAAATGACAACAATAAGATAATTATAGAAAAAGCAAAGGTCAGGTGGCCACAATCTGTATGCACGCCATTGTTTCGATTGTGTGTCCACGCCGATATCGCAGTGGTCCAACGACTTTACACCGAACGATATGAAAGAAGGTGGTTGCTTTGAATGGAAACTAATCGAATATCGGCCTATATATCAAGGCAGAGTTCACAATACAGCGTTTATCTTACAAAATAAAAAATCATCAGCAATACAAAAATTTTGATAATCAATAAAACTGGGATATTCCTTAATTTAAAAATCCAGCATTTTTTGATTAAAATTGAAATTCCACCTACGAAGAGCGTTAATTGGGATCAAATGATTCTGTCTATAGAGCTGCGATGACGTGTAGTCGTCCAGGACTACAATCAAATAATGTTGTTTTTATTCTTTTACTCCAGGGCACTGAATCTTTACTGATGAATCTGATCAGTAATCACTGATCTGTGGTGCCTGTGATTACACAGGCATCAGTGTAATTACTGATGCCTGTTTTGAACGTCCACAGACAGCGAGTCCCTTCCTATTGCCTATTGCCGGTCATGAAATTAGGCACTCCAAATGGACCGCAATAAACTTCCCTTATAGATACAATTTCAATTTCGAGTAAAAATACTGTAACCAGTGATCCAGGGAATATAGTCCATGTCAAATGTGTTGTCAGTTTTGCAGTAAAATGCAGACCGACCCTTTTTAAAATCCCGGCAACTATTATGAGCTTTATGGTATGAGCAGTAAAGGCGCTATTAGGTCGCATGCGGCCCATGAGTACTATTACCCCCATTCCACTGCGCCTATTTTCCATTAAATTGTAGTAGACATCGATTTGCGGCTTTACCACTCCTCGCCTTAAAGCACATTATTGTTTAAAGGGTGTTTTCTTGCTTGCCCGCGCGAGAACCGACCGCCAGGAAGTTCACAAAAGAGAAGGCTGGGCATAATTTTACTGCAAAAGTGACAACACATTTGACATAGACTATAAGCAAATTTCGATGAATGTGTGTGACAACTATAGTCAGTCAAATTTCAAGATAGAGTGCGTGCCTCTTTTCCATTAAATTGTAATAGACATCGATTTGCGGCTTTACCACTCCTCGCCTTAAAGGACATTATTGTTTAAAGGGTGTTTTTTGCTTGCCCGCGCGAGAATCGAACGCCAGGAAGTTCACAAAATAGAAGGCTGGGCATAATTTTACTGCAAAAGTGACAACACATTTGACATGGACTACAAGCAAACTTCGATGAATGTGTGTGTGATAACTATAGTCAGTCAAATTTCAAGATAGAGTGCGTGCCTATTTTCCATTAAATTGTAATAGACATCGATTTGCGGCTTTACCACTCCTCGCCTTAAAGCACATTATTGTTTAAAGGGTGTTTTCTTGCTTACCCGCGCGAGAACCGACCGCCAGGAAGTTCACAAAAAGGAAGGCTTTGCATAATTTTACTGCAAAAGTGACAACACATTTGACATGGACTACAAGCAAACTTCGATGAATGTGTGAGACAACTATAGTCCGTCAATTTTCAAGGTAGAGTGCGTGTAAACAATCTTCCATCCGTATTCAGCACGTGCACACTTCAACCATATGATTAGTCCCGGAGTCTGCAGTCTGGCCGGTCTAAAGGCTGATTCGTAGATTTGTTACGCGACGCAACGCTATCGCTATGAGCATTTTCAACGGCGTTCAAGGCGCATTGAAAATGCCAATAGTAATAGCATTGTCACAGCACAGCGTAAGAAAACTATGAATCAGCCTTAAGTATATTATTTTAATGCAATCGCTAGACTCGTGGCGTGTAGACTCGGCCCTGTAAATTGTCGCCTTTTACGTGGATTTGTTTACGCGCGCTCTATTTTGAAATTGGACATACTATATTGTATATCGTTTGATTGTGTTCAGAGATAATTGAGACCATATGCAAGCAATAATTCCGACTCATTAGTTTTAATTCCCAATTAAGTGTATTTGGGCACACGTTTCGCCGCTTGGACAAATGAAATACGGTCCAACGATTAACAAGCTGGGAGCACAGACCATTGCATAATCAGAGATAATGTAATGCACTTATCTGATGCGTTTTCTTGTTGAATTAATTGATGAAATTTTAATCGTGTTAGGATTCAGGAGTAATTATAGAAAACGAAAGCTGCTGGTTGGCGTGAGTGGGTTGTCAACGTGCCTTCCGTGAATCCATTAGAATCCAGTCCGGCGACGAAAATTCTTTTCGTGAATTAGCGGTTAATCTAAATTTTGGTTAATCAGAGTGTATAATGGCGCGTTTTAATTAATCAAAATCGGATTAGCGCCTGATCACAAATAGCGCGGCAATTAGGGTCAGGATAATCGCGAAAGAAGTGTAAATTGGCTGGTTGTCAGTTATTAATCGCGCCGCGAGCCCGTTACAATTGCCACTGCAATTAAAACCCAATTGCGCGTGATTAGCACGCCTAGCGACCCGCAGGTAGCAGGTTCGAAGCGGCGCGGCTTGTTATTGATTGCTTGTGGATGCCATTACGCAGATAGCCGGTGATTAATTCATCGGGCTAATTAAGCGGTCACTTTCACAGGAAGCGTCCGAAATTGCGAATTCCAGTGACAAATGCGGCGAGCAATATTTGCAACAGGAAGCCGCATTCGAATCACTCCATTCTTCCCTAACGAGCGAAAATGCTGGAATCAGATCGCGGGCAATTTCGCTGAAAAGGTCAGGAAATAATGGCGTGGATGTGGAAATTGCGAATTCACGGCAATCAATATTCATGTCACTTTGGCGTAAAAATGACGGGAAGTCGCGCTAGAAATTTCACACTTTCTTGTGTAACTAACTAGTCGCGACATTTCCCTATTATGCGAGAGCATAAGCGGTTATCAATAACTGCGCAGGGTGTTTTTGAACTTGGTGGCAGCATAGGCAATTTAGGATATGAGGATGACTACATGACGAGGAGGCGTAGAATGACGAGGAGGAGTAGAAGATGATCATCAGGTGTAAGAAATCCACAGGGCAATGACCAAGCAATTCGGGATATGGGAATGACTACAAATTGTACTCTACAATCAAGCAAAATCATAAAGAAAGGAGGAGAACGAGGAGGAAGAGCGGAAGGAGGACATTTAAGACGACGAGGAGCAGTAGAAGATGATATAATAGGCAATTAACGATATTGAGATGACTAAAATCATGCAAAAAATAAAGAAGGAAGGCGAACGAGAAGTACGAGTGGAAGTAGGACACTAGGATATGGGGATGACTACATGACGAGGAGGCTTAGAACGAAGAGGAGGAGGAGTAGAAGATGATCATCAGGTGTAAGAAATTCACTGGGCAATGAGCAAGCAATTCGGGATATGGGAATCAAACAATTCGGGATATGGGAATCAAGCAATTCTGGATATGGGAATGACTACAAATTGTACACTACAAACAAGCAAAATCGTAAAGAAAGGAGGAGAACGAGGAGGAAGAGCGGAAGGAGGACATTTAAGACGACGAGGAGCAGTAGAAGATGATATAGGCAATTAACGATATTGGGATGACTAAAATCATGCAAAAAATAAAGAAGGAAGGCGAACGAGAAGTACGAGGGGAAGTAGGACACTAGGATATGGGGATGACTACATGACGAGGAGGCTTAGAACGAAGAGGAGGAGTAGAAGATGATCATCAGGTGTAAGAAATTCACTGGGCAATGAGCAAGCAATTCGGGATATGGGAATGAGTACAAATTGTACTCTACAATCAAGCAAAAACATAAAGAAAGGAGGAGAACGAGGAGGAAGAGCGGAAGAAGGACACTTAAGACGACGAGGAGCAGTAGAAGATGATATAATAGTCAATTAACGATATTGGGATGACTAAAATCATGCAAAAAATAAAGAAGGAAGGAGAACAAGAAGTACGAGGGGAAGTAGGACACTAGGATATGGGGATGACTACATGACGAGGAGGCTTGGAACGACGAGGAGGAGGAGTAGAAGATGATCATCAGGTATAGGAAATTCACTGGGCAATGAGCAAGCAATTCGGGATATGGGAATGACTACAAATTGTACTCTACAATCAAGCAAAAACATAAAGAAAGGAGGAGAACGAGGAGGAACAGCGGAATGAGGACACTTAAGACGACGAAGAACAGTAGAAGATGATATAATAGGCAATTAACGATATTGGGATGATTAAAATCATGCAAAAAATAAAGAAGGAAGGAGAACGAGAAGTACGAGGGGAAGTAGGACACTTAGGACGACGAGGAAGAATAGAAGATGATTTAATAGGCAATTAAGGATACGGGGATGACTACAATCACGCAAAAAATAAAGAGAATGAGAACGAAGTGGGGAAGGAATGGATGACTACAATCACGCAAAAAATAAAGAAGGAAGAAGCATGAAAAGGAAGGGGGAAAGGAATGGATGATTACAATCACGGAAAAAATAAAGAAGGAAGGAGAATGAGAAGGAAGAGGGGTGGGATGGGATGACTACAATCACGCAAAAACTAAAGAAACATGAAGAACGAAAAGGATGAGGGGAAGGAGGACACTTAGGAAGACGAGGAGGAGTAGACGATGATCAGAAGATAACTATGCAGAGTGTTTTTGAACTTGGAGACAGGCTTTTAATAGCCAATTTGGGATTAGGGATGACTAAGGAAGAGGGGAAGGATGACACGTTGGAAGACGTGCAGGAGTAGAAAGTGATCAAAAGATAACTATGCAAGGTGTTTTTAAACTTGGGGACAGGCTTTTAATAGGCAATTCGGGATTAGGGATGACTACAATCACGCAAAAAATAAGGAAGGAGAATGACAAGGAAGAGGGGAAGGAAAGGATGACTACAATCACGCAAAAATTAAAGAAGGAAGGAGAACGAGAACGAAGAGGGGAAGGAGGATACTTAGGAAGACGAAGAGGAGTAGAAGATAATCAAAAGATAACTATGCAAGGTGTTTTTCAACTTGGCGACAGGCTTTTAATAGGCAATTTGGGTTTAGGGATCACTACAATCACGCAAAAAATGAAGAAGGAGAACGAAAAGGAAGAGGGGAAGGACGACACGTAGGAAGACGTGCAGGAGTAGAAGATGACCAAAAGATAACTATGCAGGGTGTATTTAAACTTGGGGACAGGCTTATAATAGGCAATTCAGGATATGGGGATGACTACAATCACGCAAAAAAATGGGAAGAGGGTAAGGTGGAGAACTTGGAGGCAGGCTTTTACTAGGCAATTTAGAGAACGAATTTAGAAGATGATCAAAAGATAACTATGAAGGGTATTTTTAAACTTGAATACAAGCTTTTAATAGGCAATTTAGGATATGGGGATGACTACAATCCCGCAAAAAAATGGGCACAGGGGAAGGTGGAGAACTTGGAGACAGGCAGGTTTTTACTAGGCAATTTAGGATTAGGGATGACTACAACCACGCAAAAAATAAAGCAGGAAGGAGAACGAGAAAGAAGAGGTAAAGGACGATACGTTGGAAGACGTGGAGGAGTAGAAGATGATCAAAAGATAACTATACAGGGTGTTTTTAAACTTGGGGACAGGCTTATGATAGGCAATTTAGGATTAGGGACGACCACGCAAAAACTACACATCGCCTTGACGCCTCGGCGCCTTGAAAAGCAAAATGGCGGAAATGTGAAATTAGACCCCCTATGTTAATCCTTATGGGGAAATGCGGCCGAACTCCCCTAGGTACTCTACTATTTTTAAACTTGGGTACAGGCTTTTAATAGGCAATTTAGGATATGGGGATGACTACAACCACGCAAAAAAGGGGGAAGAGGGGAAGGAGGAGACTTACGACGACGAGAAGGAGTAGAAGATGATCATGAGGTGTAAGAATTTCACTCGGTAATGTACAGCCACGGACTCTAAAAATAACGCATTTGTCCATCCGAGCAGTCTACTATCCTTGTCTACCATGCCCCCACCATGCGGCACCAGACAAGGATAGGAGACTGCTCGGATGGACGAACGCATCATTCTTAGAGTCCGTGGCTGTACGTAGAATACGTCAATGCTCTGGATCCACCGCGTCGGGTCATCCCGTGCGTTTTTCTCGCTGAAGTATTGCGAACTACCGGAGTATTATCATTCTTCTAGATGTGAATTGAATGTTGAGAAGAAACTCATTAGTTTGCCTAAGACCTCATTAGGCCCTTTGTACCGCTATCACAATTGTACCGGGTGTTGAATTGGATAGGTATGCATAGGACCTCATTACCTCATTACTCATAACTCCTCATACCACATTAACTAACGAAGTATTATAATTCTTCTGGATGTGAATTGAATGTTGGAGGGCAAACTCATTAGTTTGTCCAAGACCTCTTAGGCCCTTTGTACCGCTATCACAATTGTACAGGGTGTTGAATTGGTTAGGTATACATAGGAATTTAACATGTAAAACTACATTTGTGGATTTTCCTGCTTCCCCGATTGTTTTAGAGAAAACGTACGAAAGCAAATAAATGTTAGGTCGACCTTGGCCGAGAGGCGCACTTGCCTCTCGTGTCAAGGGTCTCAGGTTCGAACCTCGTGGACCCGAAAATTCATTTGGAGGGGATCTGGGGATCCCAGATCTGGGGATCCGAGCGAGAAGTACGAGGGGAAGTAGGACACTAGGATATGGGGATGACTACAGGACCGGAAGACTTAGGACGAGGAGGAGTAGAAGATGATCATCAGGTGTAAGAATTTCGCTGGGCAATGGGCAATTCGGGATACGGGAGTGACTACAATCACGCAAAAAAATAAAGAAAGGAGGAGGGCGAGGAGGAAGAACAGAAGTGTCCTCCACTTAGGACAACGAGGAGAATAGAAGATCCAGAAGACTTGGACTTTTATGATACCTAACTTGAAGTGGTTTAACAATCCCACCCTTACAATTTTTATTGCAAGTCAATGTCATAAAAACAAACTATCGTTGCGCGAAGTATACACTTATGAAAATTTCGTGATATCATACCACATCTGTGGGAATACAATGGGGGAATCGTTGCGCGAAGTATATATGTATTTTGATGTGGATTAAAAAACTTTATAGTTTCGCTGGTATTGTGCACTTCTGACCTTAATTGGTGTGCTTCGGGATAACATTCTCTTCAAATCGATGAATATTACGTTAATTACAAATGTGGATGTAAAAGGTCATATACGAAATGTGTAAATGCAGTAGATGATGCGCGTTTGCGATATAAATCTGGTTTTGGTCTGTGATTGCCAATTACCGTAATTCGTTTCAGTGGCTTTTGCTGCCGCCCGAGTTAATTAAGAATGCGTTGTTGTTTCTAGTTGTTAATTAAACTAATTTTCTGCTTTCTAATTAATAAACGAATTTGCGGCGATCGAGGCGAGTTGCTTAATCGGTGAGCGAGGAATCCAGAACATGATACGTCAATTAAAAAATCAGCCATAATTCGCCGGCGAGCGAGCGGCTTCTATTCCGCAAGAGCGGTAGCCGAGCTACATATCTAATGCCATTCAATTCTGCCACACAAAGCTGGAAATCTACGGGACATAATTAGGCAATTACTGGAATCGCGAGCGTTGTAATGAAAGAGCGCCGGTCTTAAGGCGGTGAATCACCGTAGGTGATTGCGATCGAGCGCCCTCGCACTTGCATTGTGAAAATGTGGGACGCTGTGATAATCTATTAATAAAAAATTAAATGTCCGTGGGTGACTCACTGAAAAATTGGATCGTGTTTATACAGGAAGTCCGAAAATAACGCGCTGAAAAAAACTCACCGTGAGCGGCCTTCAAATGTTGCACATTTAACGTGGAAACATTTTGCTTTGTATTTGTATATATGTGGCTAGTCTATGGCGTAATTGAGTAACAAAAGAGTAATAAATATCAATCGAGTTAACGTGCACTTAATAAATCGAATTTTGAGAGATTATGTGGGCCCTTATGACAATTTGGTAGTTCAACGCTCACATAGGAAGTCTGGTAGTAAATAGCAATTAAAAGAGAAATTATTAGATAGTTTCCCCGATTTTTCCCGAGACCACATATTATCTATAGGTGTATCGACGCTAAATAAATCATGAAGACTTTCTAAAGTCCATTGAAGCGCCATTTTTTCGGCTGTGCGGCAAGAGTTGGCCCTATTCTTAACACTATCAACTCTATTTCAGTACCAACTGGCTAATATTAAGTCGCCATGAACGCACATGTGTTTTATTACTACTTCCGCTGCAAGCCCTTTTCCAGAACAATATCCACATCTAATTCCCAGTCTAAATTTAATTATGACCCGCTCACAATAAAATAATTGTCTCGCATTGCTGGCCCGGATAACAGCGCTTCTTATCCACCGCATGACGAAATCCAAATACCAACCACGACTTCCACGGTGACATTTGGTGCGAAAACAATTCGTGAGGAGACGTCGCAACTGGTGAAAAAGGTGGCTGCCTAGGCGGTGAAGTCGTGCTGCTGCATCTCGAGTGCCGTTACAGCCTCAACAAATAACGTAATCTGGACCAATTAAATCGGCCGTTTAGTGGACAACGAAAACCGGCGTTAATTACTGCCAACACATTTCGAAAGTGTAACGCGTTTTTTCGGCGCTTCGGCGACCTCAGGAACGCAATTAATAATTGGACGGATTATAAAACGCGTTACAAAATTAAAATTGAATATCAAGACCGAGCGGACGGGCATCTGCATGTAAGCGGACACCGCTCGCGTTTCATTCCTGAAACGCACAAAAACATGTGTTCGTGTTTCTAGCGCGCGTCTTGTTATGACATGAGAATTCTCATCCGGCCCAACTGTGTGAATATGTTGATTAACAACACACACTCGAGTGCTGTTTTAATAGAGAGCGCCGAACAAAAACCGCATGACCAGCTCATTTTGTCCGCGCAACACAACTTTTCAAGACAAAGGAAAACTCATTGCCGGCCATTTCCCTCCCAGCAATTGCCAATCAATCATCTACGCAGCCCAGCGCTAAACTATTCCCATCTGATATGCAATCAATACCTACAAAAGCACGCGATCGCGGAAGATGGCACAGAACAAAACACTACACACGCGAAATTCGACTTCAATACTGCATAAACCAAACAAACTAAAGTTGAGTGCTGTCAATAACTTGTTACCGTCAAAACACTACCAGGCAGACGTTTATTTCTTTATCTAAATTGTATCAAAACCCATCTAAACTTAATCTATTTTGCGAGACGGGTTCCCGCTTGCATTATGTACGGGGGTCATTTACTTTCGATTCAGTTTTCCTAGACATAGTTTCTTTCAGAAATCAGCTACGCTACAGTCCGTGCAATTTCGAGACGAAGCTTATATAAACAGTCTTACCCCACGAGAACACTTTATCACAAGCATACGTTGGTCGTGCTGCAGTCTCCGATCTACCCAGACTAAGGATATTTTCTTACTGCTACACTCATATTGAACTTGCGTTGTGTAGAATCGGCCAATTTATCTCAATTGTATCAAAACCCATCTAAATGAAATCTATTTTGCGAGAAGGGTTACCGCTTGCATTATGTACGGGGGTCATTTACTTTCGATTCAGTTTTCCTACACAGTTTCTTTCAGAAATCAGCTAGGCTACATTCCGTCCAAATTCGAGACGAAGCTTATATAAACAGTCCTACATGCGTGTATGCTCCGAGACATTAACCGACTGCAGGGTGCAAGATTTATTTCCTTCAGATTTAGTTTTCCTAATAAACTTTAATGCAAAGATTGCAACATAAAAAGTCTTCTGGCGAATTTTCACCCGAATGTCAAATTGCATGTATTTTGAGTAGAAGTGTCGTGTCCAATACGGCATCTATGAGGGTATGTCACTGGCTTTAGGATACATCTATCTGGTAGATTAATTTATTCATAACTTTAGAAATACCCTTAGGATGCATAATTAGGCATTTCAGTGCTGCTGCTTGTAGCACATCTGCTGTCAAAACCCGTAGGACATCGGTGTGCATTTTTGATCCGAGATTGTGGTTCTGTACACATTATCCAATGAGTGGGCACATCAATCACCCGAGGAGACTCTGAATGATTGACGCCTGATACATCAGCCAGCCGATTATACAATTAATAAAGAATAAAATGGCATCATTTGTAACTGTCCACCGCACAATTATGTAACCCAGCGGCGCTGAAATGTAAATGCGAGAGGTGATATATCACGTGAGAAGGATGGAGTCGTTGGAGCTCGACGGTTAGGCGAAATCGCTCAAGCGCGGGCGATCAAATCGGGATTGCTGTCAAAAATTTGGCGCCAAAATAATTTTGGATTCAGGTGAAAAACCTCCTAGATACTAGGCAATTTTATAATTATTGTCTAAAGTTTTCTAAATTGTCAAAAATTTCTATTTGAAGAAAATAAATTTTCTTCGAGCCCATCCAACCAATCCAGCCAATCATCTTACACACTGTTATTTTGCTAAAACTGAGGACTATTGTAGTTGATTTTTTTTTGTTTATGGTTCCATTGATATCTTTCATGGCGGATTTGGATCATATCAGAAAAATTACTTACTAAGCAATTTTATAATTATTGTCTAAAGTTTTCCAAATTACAGTCAAAAATCTACAAAAAAATCTGTTTGAAGAAAATCAATTTTCTCCAAGCCCATCCACCAATCCAGCCAATCATCTTACACACTGTTATTTTGCTAAAACTGACGACTATTGGAGTTGACTTTTTTCGTTTATGTTTCAATTGATATCTTTCATGGGGGATTTGGATCATATCAGAAAAATTACTTACAAATGAGGAAGTCTTCAGATGCAGATTACAAGGAAACTGTTGTTGATAACTCACCTGGAAAAAATAAGACATACATTAGTTTTGTACTACACTTTTGTACCATACAAGAGTTTTTTAGATTTGATGAATGACACTAATGTACTAATAACAATAATAATGGCCATACTACTCCTCAAATTAGTATCGAACAATATTTTTGAAAAACAATGGTTCTAGGCGCTGCTCAACTAAGTAGCATACAAGATTTTTGAAAAAACGATGGTTGTAACGCTGCTTAACTAAGTACCATGCAAGATTTTTGAAAAAACTAATGGTTCAAACCATAGATTTAAAAGAAAGAGGTTCTAGGTTCATACAATATTTTTGAAAAACAATGGTTCTGGGAGCTGCTCAACTAAGTATCATACAATATTTTTGAAAAACAATGGTTTTAGGCGCTGCTCAACTAAGTAGCATAAAAGATTTTTGAAAAAACGATGGTTGTAACGCTACTTAAGTAAGTATCATGCAAGATTTTTGAAAAAAACAAATGGTTCAAACCATAGATTTAAAAGAAAGAGGTTCTAGGTTCATACAATATTTTTGAAAAACAATGGTTCTGGGCGCTGCTCAACTAAGTATCATACAATATTTTTGAAAAACAAAAAAAAACATTTCAGCTGTGAAATTGTACTTTCAGCTTAGAAATTGTACATTCAGCTTTGAAATTGTACGTTCAGCTCTGAAATTGTACTCTCGGCTGTGAAATTGTACGTTCAGCTCTGAAATTGTACTTTCAGCTGTGAAATTGAACTTTCAGCTCTGAAATTAATCTTTTGGCTCTGAAATTAAACTTTCAGAGTTCAAACTTCAATGCAGAAAAATGCATCAGAAGTAATGCAGGATTTTTCTTACTGAAATCAAGCTTGTCGAAGTGAAATAACTCTCAACTCGAGATAACACTCAAAATAATTTTCAAATTGAAAATAGAACTTTCAGCTTTGAAATGGTACTAGCTCTGAAATTGTAATTTCAGCAGTAAAATTGTACTTTCAGCTCTGAAAATGTAGTTTCAGCTGTGAAATTATACTTTCAGCCCTAAAATGTACGTTCAGCTCTGAAATTATACTGTCAGCTCTGAAGTTGTACGTTCAGCTCTGAAAATATACTTTCAGCTCTCAAATTGCACTTTCAGCTGTGAAATTGTACTTTCAGCTGTGAAATTGAACTTTCAGCTCTGAAATTATACTTTCAGCGCTGAAATTAATCGTTTGGCTCTGAAATTAAACTTTCCGCGTACAAACTTCAATGCAGAAACATGCATCAGAACTAATGCAGGACTTTCCTTATTGAAATTAAGCTTGCCGAAGTGAAATAACTCTCAACTCAAGATAACACTCAAAAGAATTTTCAAATTGAAAATTGAACTTTCAGCTTTGAAATTGTATTAGCTCTGAAAATGTAATTTCAGCTGTAAAATTGTACTTTCCGCTGTGAAATAGTACTTTCAGCTATGAAATTGTACTTTCAGCTCTGAAGTTGTACGTTCAGCTCTGAAAATATAGTTTCAGCTGTGAAATTATACTTTCAGCTCTGAAATTGTACGTTCAGCTCTGAAATTATACCTTCAGCTCTGAAATTAATCTTTTGGCTCTGAAATTAAACTATCAGAGTTCAAACTTCAATGCAGAAAAATGCATCAGAACTAATGCAGGATTTTCTCTACTGAAATCAAGCTTGCCGAAATGAAATAACTCTCAACTCAAGATACACTCACATGAATTTTCAAATTGAAAATTGAACTTTCAGCTTTGAAATTGTACTAGCTCTGAAATTGTAATTTCAGCTGTAAAATTGAACTTTCAGCTCTGAAATTGTAATTTCAGCTGTAAAATTGTACTTTCAGCTCTGAAATTGTACTTTCTGCTGTGAAATTATACTTTCAGCTATGAAATTGAACTTCCAGCTCTGACATTGTACGTTCAGGTCTGAAAATATACTTTCAGCTCTGACATTGTACGTTCAGCTCTGAAAATATACTTTCAGCTCTGAAATTGTACTTTCAGCTGTGAAATTATACTTTCAGCCCTCAAATTGCACGTTCAGCTCTGAAATTATACTTTCAGCGCTGAAACTAATCTGTTTGCTCTGAAATTAAACTTTCAGAGTTCAAACTTCAATGCAGAAAAATGCATCAGAACTAATGCAGGATTTTCCTTACTGAAATCAAGCTTGCCGGAATGAAATAACTCTCAACCCAAGATAACACTCATATGAATTCTCAAAATGAAAATTGAACTTTCAGCTTTGAAATTGTACTAGCTCTGAAATTGTAATTTCAGCTGTAAAATTGTACTTTCAGCTCTGAAATTGTACTTTCAGCTATGAAATTGAACTTCCAGCTCTGATATTGTACGTTCAGCTCTGAAAATATACTTTGAGCTCTGAAATTGTACTTTCAGCTGTGAAATTATACTTTCAGCTGTGAAATTGAACTTTCAGCTTTGAAATTATACTTTCAGCGCTGAAATCAATCGTTTGGCTCTGAAACTAAACTTTCCGCGTTCAAACTTCAATGCAGAAAAATGCATCAGAACTAATGCAGGATTGTCCTTACTGAAATCAAGCTTGCCGAAGTTAAATAACTCTCAACTCAAGATAACACTCTTATGAATTTTCAAATTGAAAATTGAACTTTCAGCTTTGAAATTGTACTAGCTCTGAAATTGTAATTTCAGCTGTAAAATTGTACTTTCAGCTCTGAAATTGTACTTTCAGCTATGAAATTGAACTTCCAGCTCTGATATTGTACGTTCAGCTCTGAAAATATACTTTGAGCTCTGAAATTGTACTTTCAGCTGTGAAATTATACTTTCAGCTGTGAAATTAATTGAACTTTCAGCTCTGAAATTATACTTTCAGCGCTGAAATCAATCGTTTGGCTCTGAAACTAAACTTTCCGCGTTCAAACTTCAATGCAGAAAAATGCATCAGAACTAATGCAGGATTTTCTTTACTGAAATCAAGCTTGCCGAAATGAAATAACTCTCAACTCAAGATACACTCATATGAATTTTCAAATTGAAAATTGAACTTTCAGCTTTGAAATTGTACTAGCTCTGAAATTGTAATTTCAGCTGTAAAATTGAACTTTCAGCTCTGAAATTGTAATTTCAGCTGTAAAATTGTACTTTCAGCTCTGAAATTGTACTTTCGGCTGTGAAATTATACTTTCAGCTCTGAAATTGTACGTTCAGCTCTGAAATTATACTTTCAGCTCTGAAATTAATCATTTGGCTCTGAAATTAAACTATCAGACTTCAACTTCTAACTAATGCAGGATTTTCCTTACTGAAATCAAGCTTGCCGAAGTGAAATAACTCTCAGAAATATAAATTCTACAACAGTTTTCAACAAAATTATCATGTGGCTTTCTTCAAAATTTCAAAAATCTTGTATGATACTTAGTTGAGCAGCTCAATAATAATTTTGTTTTGTTTCAAAAATCTTTTATGCTACTTAATTGAGTTCTCAGTCACTTTTTCTTCAGAAATTGCTTATTTAAATTTGCAGACATCTAGAATCTCAAAGTGGAAACACATGTTTTTCCCTAAATCTATTCTGATAATACACACGACATACCAGACAGCATTTTACTATTTTTAAATTGCATAATTAGTTTCTTTGTGATTTAGATTCAATCAGGAGAGCCATCAAAACAGTTTTTTGTTTAGTTCCAGAAATTGCATATTTCAATTACTTGAGACATTTAAATCTTCACAGTGGAAAGATTCCATTATTTTTTTCTGAATCTATTCTGATAACATACATATGCCGTTGACATAGGAACTGATACCCGCAACCACAGTGCATAAAATTTGTAGAAACAGATTATGTTGTACCAGCTGGAATATTGCGCCGTTCTAGGAACACAAATGTATTACAACAGACGAATATTTCCGTTTCACAATCGCAGAAGTGAAACCAGTGCTGCCTCAAAGCATGAAACAGGCTTAACACAATCGATTAACTTCCATAGTTCACACCTAATCACAAGAAATCGTGGTGGAACAGGGCGTGTTCAATTGCAGCAAATATTGCTTTAAAAATCAGAAAAAGCAAAATTGCAAATTGATTTCTATACCAATGTGAACAATAGCACAGATTTCAGCTTAAACAGTTACATAGAAAATTCTATTGCGAAAATTTAAAATCGCCCATAAAAATGTTCAACAGGTTGATAGATTTCAGTTGCAGCAGCTGCTGGAATTGTTATAACACAAGCAATTAAACAAGCAAAAAGCTATTTTTAAATAAGCAACATTTTGTACTGATGCTTTCAAAATTCGTTAGAGCAAAATTTTGTACTGATGCTTTCAAAATTCGTTATAGCAAAATTTTGTACTGATGCTTTCAAAAATCGTTATAGCAAAATATTGTACTGATCAAAATTCGTTATAACATATGAAAGTATAGCATACTTGACATAAATGAACGAACATTTTAAAACTGACCAGGATATCAGTTCTGTTGTTGCTGATGATAGATCAGCTATACCTGTGAAATACCTAAAACTCATAGTAGTTCTAATGCTTTCTAAAATGTTCTGATAACATTGTTAAGCTATGTTTCAGTTTAAGCAGTTGCACAAGTAATGATTTTTTTGGTGGACAAAAGTGTTCAACAATTTTATCTTGATTCCAAAAATTTCTGATAAAGTTGTTAAGCTATATTTCATGAAGTTACAGAAGCTACTGATACCATAATAATGTTGGGCGAAAAACATTAAAATTGCAAACCATCTTTCACGAAGTTACCAGAAGCTACTGATACCATAATAATGTTGTTAAGAAACATTGGGATTATAAGTTATTTTCTTGGAAGTTGTTTAACACGGTTTTAACAGTTGCTGTAACTATTGGAAATTTTGTTAGAACATTATTTTGGATAAAGTTTTTTAGTAGTACGGTAGATTTAAGTTTGAGCACCTATGAAATTCTAAATTACTTTCCTTGTTCAACATTGGGCTAGGTTTCAGTTTGTGCAGCTGCTGAACTTATTGATTAGCTTGTAATGGTTATTGGATATATTGATTGCGATCATGCGGTAACGACCAGATGACCTAAAATTGCTGCATCTTGGTTTTCTGAAACTTGGCCTAATCAACCTAATTATTTTAATATCAGGGTTGAAGAAATGGAACGGTATCTTAGAAAGCGGCCGGAGATCATCTTTCAGCCGCTCATTTCCACTCCTCATAATTATATCTATTCGTTACATCTCCTTGATAAATCCGTAGCTTATTTTAGCGATCCGGGATGTCTGTCCATTGTGCGCTGAATTATGGCCGGGGAGCCGTGTAATCGGCAATTTAGAAGTCGGAATTACTTCTATAAGTTGTTAATCAAGATTAGACGTGATTAAGATTTCACGTGAATCAGGCAATGCCATTCAAGGAACGAAAAACTTTAATGACGCTTTGTTTCTTGGTATTAATTAATGGCGGAGAGTAAAAATAATGCGCGTTTTTGCACGTGTGCGATTTCTACGTGCATCTGTAGATTTTATGAAATTGGTGTAATTAAAAGTTGGAGCCATTACGCACTAGGAATATTATAATTAATTGGTGATTATGTGTAATATAATTTAAGAATACATAAAAAAAAACGCAATTGCATGGTAGTTAAAGTGATGAAGGTTGAAAAATGACGTGGTTTCAAAACATATCGCACAAATTTAAATGTCAAACCTACGTGCCAGACAGCACTGAAAAATGCATCGCCACTGACTCTCGTGAGTGAGAAGTGTGGGCAGATCAAGAAAAGATTGGGCGGATGAGGTCGACGACCCAAGGCCCTTTTTAAGACGAACTTGGCGCTTATCGATGATTGCCAAACGAAATTAATAACGTCCGAGTTGACCGTTGACCGTTACTCACCTCGTGTGTCCTTGTATCCAGTTTTGCAAGAATCTGCCGAAATTCTGTGTTACTTGGGCACGCGATGTTTTTCACGGCTGGGCCGAGGACCCGGCACGCAATGGACACATAAATGTTACCAAATCGAGTAATTGAGCGACTTAAATTTTTGATGGAAGGCTTAATCTGGGCCCGCATGATTGAAATGTAGTAAGGCGAGTTAGTTAATTGGTGTAATCGGGGATCGCTTTCACAATCGCAATGCAATTTCTGTCAAATATCTGTCGGGGTATCAAGCGAAACAATTTACAGCCAGTCGCGATGATTTTTGTACGAAACGCTCGAGGATTATAACTTTCGTAATTTTTTTTTATATTGAAGGCGTTGATTCGAAATTTCAACAAAAAATTGGTTAATACATGAAATTTAGACGCGTCGATCCAAAATTTCATTAAAAAATTGGTTACGATATTCAAATTATAGTCATCACTAAATACCAGATAAATAAGCGCAAAAACTCTTTTAAAAAGGCACTTAAAAATGAATACATCTTTAGAAAAATGCACTAGCATACGCAAGAGAGTACAAATCGTCATAAAAAAGCCGCAATTTGGTTAAGGTAAATTGGCAAAATTTAGAAAATTGGCCTTTCTATAAGAACAAAATAATCCTGATATATTTTTTTCAATTCAGAATCGGCTCAAAAACTCGAAATAAGCACAAAAATGTAAAATAAGTGTAACATTGCAAAAGAAAGCACGAAAAATTCGCAAAAACGCAGTTTGGTTTTGGCAAAATTTATAAAATTGGCTTGTCTATAAGAGCAAAATAATCCTGATTATTTTTTTCAATTCAGAAGCAGCTAAAAAAAACTCGAAATAAGCACAAAAATGTAAAATAAGCGTAACATTGCAAAAAAACAAAAAAAGCAAACAAGCAGGAAAAAAAATTGTTGAATTATCCGTTTTTTCCCCAAATCGTCTGAGTATATGAATAACTTGTTAATGCTTTAAATATTTATTTATTTATAAAAGCATATAGCCTAGAAATCCAGTCTCTACAAATCACTTTACTATAAGTTGACTCTTTCTCTGTACTTCAACAACAATTTGTATCAATTAATTTGTATATCATTAAAACAATCGCTTCTATTAACAAACTTTAGAAGCTTCTAAAGGATCAGTCTTACCACAAGTGAGGATGAGTTATCTGTGCCAATGTGCCACTTGATCAATTGATTAGTGCAGAAAACGTAAAAATGGTGATTTTCAAATAAAATCGACTAAAAAAATACAATCGCTTTAGAGGTACATGTACTGACCAATTATAATTTACTGATTCCAAAAATTGTCCAAAAATGTACAAAAAATGAATTTCTATTTATTTTTGGCTTAAGGCATATCCTGTTTTTATGTTTTCAAGTTTTCTATATAAATGATACTATTTTCATTGAAGGTACAAAATTATTTACTTTACACTACAAAATTTTCAAGAAAAATTTCAGATATAATGCATGGACCAATTAGATTTTAGTGATACTAAAAATTGTCCTAAAATGCCCAAATATTGAATTGCCAGCATAAATTAAAAATATTGTTGGAAATTGCTCAATTTTTATAGCTTTTTATGCAGGTATAAGTATTTAGCTTAAGGCATATCCCGTTTTTATGTTCTCAAGTTTTCAATATAAATGATACAATTTTGATTGAGAATACAAAATTAATTACTCTAAACTACACAATTTTCACGAAAAATTGCAATATTAAGTATATTATAATTTAATGCATGGACCAATTAGACTTTAGTGATTCCAAAAATTGTCTAAATATGTCTTTAAATTATTGAGGATTATGTGGAGCTTCAGATTATACCTAATTCAATTGTTGGAACTAATCTACTATGAAAAAATCCTCAAAAGAATTAAATTTAAAAAAATACTTAAACACCAGCAAAAATGAAAAGTATTATTGGAAATTGCTTAATTCTTATAACTATTTATGCAGGTAAAAGCATTATGCTTAAGACTCATTATGTATTTATGTTTTCAAGTTTTCATTATAAATGTTACAATTTTCAATGAAAATACGAAAGTATTTACTTAAAATTACAACATTTTTACGAAAAATTGCAAATATTAAGTATATTATAATTCAATGCATAAATATTGAGATATAAATGTATTATGTACGAGTATTGAATGTGATATTTCAATTTGTGGCTAATGTATCTAATAATGCAATACTGAACTGCAGCAATACTGAAGCAATGTTTTTTCTATATGCAGAAACAGTTGATTTTCTCAACATTCGGTTAATATTCCTAAAATTGAATTCATTTTCATAAACAGTGGAAACATGATTAATTTACGATTTTCTCCATATATTTGAAAATTAGTGGAAAATCAGTTCAACTCTGTAAAAGCCAATAGAGTGTGCAATAAAATTAAGTGTTTTCCATGAGAATCTATTGTTATCCTTAATTCACTTGATTTTCTCAAAATTCAGTTAATATTCCTAAAATTCAATTATTTTACTTAAAATTCGGGTTATTTTCTCGCAATTCGTCAATTTTCTTAAAATTGCGAACATTTTGTTGAAAATCATTTGATTTGTTTGAAGTTTAGTCGATTCCCTAGATCGCTAGATAATCAGGTTATTCCCTGGAAATTCAGTTGACTTATAGACGAGTGGAAAATCAGATAATCCTTAACAGAAATGAAACGTGTATCGATATCCTTCAAGTATAGTTCAAGTATAGTTGCCGTTAGATTCTTTGAACTTTAATTGATATCCTTGAAACTCTTAAGTTTCTTAAAACCGTTAAGTTTCTTGAAAACGTTAAGATTATTGAAACCGTCCAGTTCCTTGAAACCGTTAAGTTTATTGAAACCGTCCAGTTTGTTGAAACCGTCCAGTTTGTTGAAACCGTTAAGTTTCTTGAAACTGTTAAGTTTTTTGATACTGTTAAGTTTCTTGAAACTGTTAAGCTTCTTGAAACTGTTGAGTTTATTGAAACCGTCAAGTATCTTAAAACCGTTAAGTTTTTTGAAACTGTTAAGTTTCTTGAAACCGTTAAGTTTCTTGAAACCGTTAAGCTTCTTGAAACTGTTAAGCTTCTTGAAACTGTTAAGTTTCTTGAAACCGCTAAGTTTTTAGAAACCGTAAAGTTTTGAAACTCCTGAAAGTCCATGGATTTAATTTTCACTCAATTTCAAAATGGGTGGAAAATTAGTTCAAATCTTTAAAAGCTAACTGAGTGCCATGAAACTGAATTGATTTTTATCTGTTAATTTCGTTGAATTTTAGTTGATTTTTCTTTTAAATCATTCCATTTCTCAATATCTTTGAATTTTGTTAATATTCAATTGTACGATGTAAATGTACGAATATTTAGTAAAATTTCAATATTTGCAAGAAACGAGTACAGCAAATCAACAGATTTTCAAGGAAAGTCAACGGATTGTCAAGGAAAGTCTACGGATTTTCAAGGAAAGTCAACCGACTTTCAAGGAAAATCGAAAGATTTTCAAGAAAAATCGACAGATTTTCAAGGAAATTCTTCAGATTTCAATGAAAATCTACAATTTTCAAGGAAAGTCAAAAAGTTTCAAGGAAAATCAACAGACTTTCAAGGAAGCAGCTGATTTATTGTTGGAAATCAGTTGATTCTACGTAGGACAAAACATGTATCTGGTTGCTGAATATAGGAATAAATATAATTAGGAAAGTCAACAGGTATTCAAGGAAAATCAATAGATTTTCAAGGAAATTTGACGGATTTTCAAGGAAAATCTACATATTTTCTAGGAAAATACAACAAATTTCAATGAAAATCAACAATTTTCAAAGAAAGTCAAAAGGTTTCAAGGAAAATCAACAGACTTTCAAGGAAATCAGCTGATTTAACTTCGTTGAAAATCAGTTGATTTTACGTAGGACAAAAAAATGTATCGATATGGTTGCTGAATATACTAATAAATATAAAACAGCAAAAATTTTAAATTAAGTAATAAATTATATCAATAATGTTGATGATAAATCAATGAAAGTTAGAAATAAGCAATAAATCATATCAGTTCTCCTAATGTTGCTTGATGATTTCATTGTTAATTACATTGTAGATCAGACTTTGCATTCTTAAATCAGAAACTCAACTATTCCTAAATTGGCAAAAGTTTGGACCAATGCTTTCAAAATTTGTAATTGCTAAATTGCCGATGTGTACTTGTCATAAATCAGCGAAAATTTTAAAACTAAGCAGTAAATCATATCAGTAATGTTATTGCTGTGAAAATTAATCGAATCAATGAAACTTTTAGTAATAAGCAACAAATATTTTAAAGTAAGTAATAAATTTATAACAAAAATGTTATTGCTGATGATAAATCAACGAAAGTTTTAGAAATAAGTAACAAATCATATCAGTTCTAATGTTACTTGATGACACTTAAAGGATATCAGTGTACATAGTATTGATAATCTCTATTTCTCCCTTTTATTGATAATTACAATGTAGATCAGGACACTTAAAGGATATCAGTGAACACAATATTGATAATCTCCATTTCTTCATTTCATTGATAATTACATCGCAGATCAGATTTTACGTTCTTATATCAGAGGACGAAACTATTCTTAAATTAGCAACAAATTGGACCAATGCTTTCAAAATTTGTAATTGCAAAATTGCCGATGTGTACTTATCATAAATCAGCGAAAATTTTAAAACTAACTACTAAATCAAATCAGTAATGTAATTGCGTGAAAATTAATGGAATCCATGAAACTTTTAGAAACAAGCAACAAATCAAGCAACAAATATTTAAAAGTAAGTAAAAAATTATATTGGTAATGTTATTATCATCAGCAATCAACGAAAGTTTTAGAAATAAGCAACAAATCATATCAGTTCTAATGTTGCTGATGGCACTTAAAGAATATAAGCATTGATATTCTCTATTTCTTCATTTCGCTGATAATTGCATTTAAACTCAGATATAACATTCGTAAATGAGGGAACTAAACTATTATTAAATAAGCAAAATTTAGTACTGATGCTTTCAAAATTTGTTATAGCAAAATTTTGTACCGATGCTTTCAAATATTTTTATAGCAAAATTTTGTACTGATGGTTTCAAAATTTGTAATACCAAAATTTTGTACTGATGCTTTCAAAATTCGTTATAGCAAAATTGCCTTTGTGTACTTGATATAAATGAACGAACATTTTAAAACTGACCAGGAAATCACATCAGTTCTGATGTTGCTGATGATAGATCAGCTAAACCTGTGCATACTAAGCAACAAATCATATCAGTTACTTATGACACTTCAAGGCAAATCAGTGAATGAAGTATTGATAATAATTTATTCTTGATTTGGTTAAAAATCATATCGCAGATGCTTGAATCAGGGGACCTATTCTTAAATTATAAAAATTTTGAACTGACACTTTGCAAATTGAAAAGTTGCTCATAGTACTTATCATCAAATCAGGGGAAATATTGAATGAAAGTAATAAATCATAGCAGTTCTAATGCTTCTGAAACCATTAGCACTACTTCACATCAGATCTGATGTTGCTAATTAGAATAATTTTGCACTCATACTTTCAAATTTCAAAATTCAAAACATTCCGATAGTAATTGTCATAAGTCATCAGTGAAAACGTTTCATGTTTTTCATGTTGTATAAAATCATATCAGTGCTGTTGTTGTGCTGCTGTTGTTATTGTATATAGCAAGTAGTATTAGCAAGTAGTATTTTAGTAGCAAGTAGTATTTTAGTAGCAAGTAGTATTGTAGTAATTGTCTGTTATTCATTTTCTATGAAATCATATCAGTGCTGTTGCTATTGTAGCACTCATTATAAATTAGTGGAAATATTGAATCAAAGTAACAAATCTTAGCAATTCTAATGCTTCTGAAGCTATTTAAGTAACACTACTTCACATCAGCTCTGATGTTGCTAATTGGCAAAATTTTGACTTGATACTTTCAAATTTCGTAATTCAAAAGTTTCCGATAGTAATTGTTATAAAACTTGTCACTTTTTCATGTTTTACAAAATCATATCAGTGCTGTTGTTGCACTGCTCATGTTATTGTAGCACTCATTATAAATCATGGAAATATTGAATTAAAGGAAGAAATCTTAGCAGTTCTAATGCTTTTGAAGCTATTTAAGTAACACTATTTCACATCAGCTCAGATGTTGCTAATTAGCAAAATTTTGAACCGATACTTTCACATTTCGTAACTCAAAAATCAGTCTCATCAGTGAAAACTTTTCAGTTTTTCATGTTTTATGAAATCATATCAATGTTGTTGCTGTACTGCTGTTGTTATTGCAGTAGCACTCATTATATTATATCAGTGGAAATATTGAATCAAAGTAACAAATCGTAACAGTTCAAATGCTTCTAAAGCTATTTAAGTAACACTACTTCACATCAGCTCTGATGCTAATTAGCAAAATTTTGAACTGATACTTTGAAATTTCGTAATTCATCGGTTTCCGAAAGTAATTGTTATAAATCATTGAATACATATTCTTGAATTATCAAAATTTTGAACTGACACTTTTCAAATTGAAAAGTTGCCCATAGTACTTATCATCAAATCAGGGTAAATATTGAATCAAAGTAACAAATCATAGCAGTTCTATTGCGTCTGAAGCAATGTAAGTAACACTTCTTCACTTCAGCTCTGATGTTGCTAATTAGCAAAATTTTGAACTGATACCTTAAAATTTCGTAACCCTAAAGTTGAAAAGTGAAAACTTTTCAGTTTTTCATGTTTTATGCTATGGTGTCATATCACCTATGAATGCGCTCGATATTATTTAATATTCACGGTATTTTCGCGAGTAGATCAGAGATGAAAGGATTTGCAAGCATGATTAGATGTGAAATAAGTAGGCAGAGAAACGAAGCAGCCTAATCATTTCCCTGTAAATAGGCAATGACATAAGGAAATTAGTTTCTCTGAAGAAGTTAATACTGAAACGCCAATTTGATGATTTCACAGAGGCAATGTAATCGCCAGCGCGAAGGTTTTTGCAGGCCACGTCTTTGGCGTTTAGCTACAAAAAAATCTATTGTACTCCGCGGCTATTAACCGAAATCTCGCCGCAAGTTCGTTAGCCTCCAGGAGCGAGACTAATCAGCTATCCATTACGCCGGTATAAAGCACACTCCTATCGTACATGAGGTTCGTGCCCACGACATAATCAAACTGGAGTCCGTGGAGTGTAAGATTTCTGTGAGATATGACCGCATGACGAATGCATTATGAGCAAGGGCAAAAAATTCGTTCATAATTGAGATGCGAATTGTGGAAGCGGTAGAAAAATGGTTTTCGGTGCACCAAGCGCGGTTAAGCCATCTTTTCCCCGTAGTATAGGTCATATCCGCAATAATATATCAGGTTGGTCAAGCGAGATCGATACGTAAACTCATGGAACACTTATAGTAGCCGGGGTCAATAATAGTAGCTCGCGTTGTCCGCTGCTCGGCAGCATGGAATTGTCAACGTAATTACGCATCGCGCTTAATTAATAATATTCCGTCTGCGCTGCCCATTGCGGCCATTAAAAACGCGAGAATTACAGTATCGCTTTATGTAGAAACCCATATTATAATTACGAAGAAGTTTAATTATAACCCACGCGTAAGATACGCCGCAATCTAATCCCATGTACAATTATATCCTTACATAAAATATGTACACGAGCAATCGATGCCCGATCGAAGCTTATGTACGGTGAACACAGCACATACGCTCATTTTTTATCTCGTTTTACACATTTCAGTTTTCACGTCGGCTTCAATGCATTAGAAACCAAGCAGAAGAATGGACAGCAAATCACCGGGGGATTTATTAGAAATCAAACGCACACGCGCCGAGATGACACAAAGTTATAAAATTTCCATCCGCTTAATTGCGCCTCGTTAGCGGTTTTCCACCGAATTACCAGCCGACTTTTTTTCGGCCACCTCTAATTACATCGCACGCCCAAAACTCCTGGACCTAATTACACCCAAAAAACCACCAGCCGACTGCGTAAATGAATTCGTTGATAAAAACCAGCTCGCCGGGTAATTGCGAGTAATTACATGCCGATAAATTCCGCCAATAATTTGCCCGCGCGTTTTTTTTCACAGCGGGAGGATGCGGGGTTCCAGCAATTAAAATATTTACGGGCCCCATTAATGCGGCCCAGGAAATATTAAAATTTGGCGATTATGTGTGCCACTTGGCCATTGCACCAGCAGGCGGGCAATAAAATGCGCCAACTTTTGTTCCTCTCGAAAGTAAATTAATGGTCACCAGCGTATACGTTTGCTCAGCTAATGATTGCAAAGTTATTCACGATCCACCACACCTCTGCAGAGCTTTCAATACCTACACGAGACTCGTACGATAAACATCGAAGATACATACTGCAGAGGGTAGACCATCGAGTTAGAATTATAAACTAAGTTTAATGAATCGCAATTTTTACACCGCTCAAATATAGTGCACCAGTGGCAAGACTGCAACCCACGCGTACTCCAACGAGTTCAGCGTATCAATGAATATTGTAAATGCGGTAAATAATGCAGAAACACGTAGTTTCTTCATGCAGCAAATGGAAACTACTACAAGAGCTGTTCTCTCCAAAGTTGAGGCATACCCACAAAGTACTTAAGCTTCCCAACTTAAAAGGTTACTACTAGCACCAATAAAGTTGTAAATAGATTTCTAATGGTCTACAATACGCATTACAGATTGTAATAATGATTTGTACATTTGGATATCATCTCACTGGATACCGGATTCGACCTAGAGGGTCTCATCAGTCCAGTGCGCCCAGAGTTGATTCCCAAATCTACACTTGCATGACTTTGTGACGCTCCCAATGGGCAACGCACCGGTTTAGGTTTTGGAACAACCCAGCGTGAGGGGCTGTGAGGGGGCTAGCTCGCAAGTGTCGGCGAGGGGGTGAGTTATATGAGGGCTCCACGCAATTTAACCCTCACGGCTCCTCCAGTCCTTAAAGAGACCCTGCAAAGAAAGAATGACGGCGGGGTGGGTGAACGACCCCCCATACTAAAAACTGCAAAATCGAGGGGCTAGCTCGCAAGTGTCGGCGAGGGGGTGAGTTATATAAGGGCTCCACGCAATTTAACCCTCACGACTCCTCCGGTCCTTGAAGAGACCCTGCAAAGAGACCCTGCAAAGAGACCCAAAGAGAAGAGACCCTGCAAAGAGACCCAAAGAGAAGAGACCCTACTAAAAATTCGAGGGGCTAGCTAGCAAGTGTCGACGAGGGGGTCAGTTATATGAGGGCTCCACGCAATTTAACCCTCACGGCTTCTCCGGTCCTTGAAGAGACCCTGCAAAGAAAGAATGACGGCGGGGTAGGGGAACGACCCTGTTGTGTACTTAGCACCGTACACCCGATAACATGGAGGCAGTTATGTAAGGGTACAATGTGGATACCAAAATATGTTGTTAGTGGACTGTATTTATTGGAGTTCAAATTTCTACAAGCTTTTCTGTGTCGTTGGTCTGCACCTTGCAAGCGCTGAGAAGTGAATGAGTATTCTAGACGAGAGGCGAACAAGGGGTTGTAGGGAAACATCTGCATTTCTTGGAGCCTCGTAGGGGTATTTCCGAAACATGCGGATTACGCCGTAATGGACTAGGTCCACGGAAAGCCCGCCAAAGACACAATACATTTTAATCCGTCCAATATACAAATGATGCCGCCACTTAATGACAGACACAACAGACCCCCATACTAAAAACTGCAAAATTCGAGTCTGTCACCCACGCATGCCCCCAACGTGATATACCAGGGGGCGTTTATATGATCATCTGACACTTCAGATTGTTTTTAACCTTCTTGGGTGAATATCTATCTTTCAGATAAATTGTCCTCACCTATCGAAAGACTGCCAGTTGGATACGAAACGACGGATAAGAGTATACCATTGATGCTCCTTAAAACCTGGGGTGTAAAGTTAGTTCGCCTCCTCGTGGTGCACCCTGGATAACGCTAAATGAACTAACATACAGGTAGTCAGATATACTTAGAATCGCCTGAATAAGTCATAAAATGGGCACAAGAAGTTTAAAAACGCACTGCCCAGCTTGCTTTTAACCTCATTGTCTATATCTATCCATCAGATAACTTATACTCAACTGAGGAAAAACTGGCCCCAATTTAAGTTTGATGAAACAAAACGAGCGACCTTTTGAACCAAAAGTATACAATTGGCACACCTTGAAGCCTTAACTTTCTAAAGTTAAGAAAGGTAATTGTAAACCCAGACTGCTTCCAAAAAAGCTTACTTCCAGCGCTGACACAGTTGTGAATACTTATCTGACAGTCTAAGATAGGTACAGGAAAGTTTGATAAAACGAAACGAGCGACCTATTGAACCAAAAGTATACAATTGGCACACTTTGAAGCCTTAACTTTCTAAAGTTAAGAAAGGTAATTGTAAACCCACACTGCTTCCAAAAAAGCTTACTGCCAGCACTGACAAAGTTGTGAATGGTTATCTGACAGTCTAACATACGTTCAGGAAGGTAATTAAAACCCCCACTGCTTGCCAAAAAGCTTACTTCCAGCGTTGACAAAGTTGTGAATAGTTACCTGACAGTCTAAGATAGGTACAGGAAGGTAATTAGAAACCCCTACTGTTTGCAAAAAAGCTTACGTCCAGCGCTGACAAAGTTGTGAATAGTTATCTGACTGTCTAAAATACGTACAGCAAGGTAATTAGCAGCGTAAATCAAATAAGCACCAAAATTGATAAATTTGGTTGCATTGTTTGCAAAAAAGCTAATTTCCAAGCGCTGACAAAGTTGTGTATAGTTATCTGACAGTCTAAGATACGTACAGGAAGGAAATTAGAAACCCCTACTGCTTGCAAAAAAGCTTACTTCCAGCGCTGACAAAGTTGTGAATAGTTATCTGACAGTCTAAGATACGTACAGAAAGGTAATTAGAAACCCTCACTGCGTGCAAAAAAGCTTACTGCCAGCACTGACAAAGTTGTGAATAGTTATCTGACAATCTAAGATATGTACAGGAAGGTAATTAGAAACCCCACTGCGTGCAAAAAAGCTTACTTCCAGCGCTGACAAAGTTGTGAATAGTTATCTGACAGTCTAAGATACGTACAGGAAGGTAATTAGAAACCCCCTCTGCTTGCAAAAACGCTTACTTCCAGCACTAGCAAAGTTGTGAATAGTTATCTGACAGTCTACTATACGTACAGGAAGGTAATTAGAAGCATAAATCAAATAAGCACCAAAATTGATAATTTTGGCTGCATTGCTTGCAAAAAAGCTTACTTCCAGCGCTGACAAAGTTGTGAATAGTTATCTGAGAGTCTAAAATATGTACATTAACACATACTGACTGTCAGATAATCTCAAAAACCCATGAATAAGCCATAAAATAGGCCAAAGCAGTTTCAAAATGCAATGCACAGGTTTTTTCTAACCTTCTTGGGTGTATATCTATCCATCAGATAAATTATACTCAACTGAGAAAAAACTGGCCCTAATTTAAGTTTGATACAATGCGAGCGACGTTTCGAACCATAGTGTACAATTGACATACGTCGAAACCTGAAAGTCTTTCCAAAGTTAAGGATAGATATACCCTTAAGGTAATTAGGAATTCCCCACCCCAATGGTTACCATTGAGCAATGGCACCATAAGAAGAATGGTTCCCAACAAAACTGCTTACTTCGCGCCATTTCGAACCAGAGTGTACAATTGACATACCTCGAAATCTGAAAGTCTTTCCAAAGTTAAGGGTAGATATACCCACAAGGTAATTAGGAATCCCCCATCCCGATGGTTCCCATTGAGCATTAGCACCATAAGAAGAATGATTCCCAACAAAACTGCTTACTTCGCGACGTTTCGAACCATAGTGTACAATTGACATACCTCGAAACCTGAACGTCTTTTCAAAGTTAAGGATAGATATACCCACAAGGGAATCAAAAGTACGGCATCCTAATGGTTCCCATTGAGCAATGTCACCTTAAGAAGAATGGTTCCCAACAAAACTGCTTACATCGCGACTTTTCGAACCTCAGTGTACAATTGACATACCTCGAAACCTGGCAGTCTTTCTAAAGTTAAGGATAGATATACCCACAAGGTAATCAGAAATACGGAATTCTAATGGTTCCCATTGAGCAATGGCACCATAAGAAGAATGGTTCCAAAAAAAAACTGCTTACTTCGCGACATTTCATACCTCAGTGTACAATTAACATACCTCGAAACCTGAAAGGCTTTCCAAAGTTAAGGATAGATATACCCACAAGGTAATTAGGAATCCCCAATCCCAATGGTTTCCATTGAACAATGGCACCATAAGCAGAATGGTACCCAACAAAACTGCTTACTTTGCGACTTTTCGAACCTCAGTGTACAGTTGACACCTCGAAACCTGAAAGGCTTCCCAAAGTTAAGGATAGATATACCCACAAGGTAATTAGGAATTCCCCATCCCGATGGTTCTCATTGAGCAATGGCACCATAAGAAGAATGGTTCCCAACCAAACTGCTTACTTCGCGACGTTTCGAACCATAGTGTACAATTGAGCAATGGCACCATAAGAAGAATAGTTCCCAACAAAACTGCTTACTTCACGACGTTTCGAACCATAGTGTACAATTGACATACCTCGAAACCTGAAAGTCTTTCCAAAGTTAAGTATAGATATACCCACAGAGTAATTAGAAATCCCCCATCCCAATGGTTCCCCTTGGGCAATGACACCATAAGAAGAATGTTTTCCAACAAAACTGTTTACTTCGCGACGTTTCGAACCCCAAGTGTACAATTGCCATACCTGGCAGTCTTTCCAAAGTTAAGGTTTTGATGTATTTCGACAATCTATCGATCACGTGGCGCTAAGTTCGCGGAATTACAGTGCCTACTAGTGTAGAAAATGTATCACTTGCAAGCAATGGTGGCATAAGTGGAATGTGAATGGAAATGACTTTTGCACGTGTAAATGACTTGCACAACATATAAAGCGCGTGTCCATGATTTTAGCGAGCACGTGTCATTTAGGCAATAGTTCAATGAGTAGATTAGTGTGGAAATTTAAATGGAATATGTATTGATTTCCCTAAATTGCATAAAAAAAATAACGTGGAAATAACTTGTATGACATATTGACTCGTTTCGATATTGTCATTAAGCACGTGGCACTCAGTTCGCAGAATTATGACTGAAGAATAGTGCTGACTACTGTGAAAAATGTTATTACTGCCTACGTATCTGAAACTGACTGTGACTTGCACGTGTCAGCACGTGTCATTTAGTCAATAGTTCAGTAAGTAGATTAACAAGATTTTTTCAGTTCAATAAGTAGATTAATATGGAAAATTAAATGGAACATGCATGGAGTTCGCTAAATTGCATAACGTACTCACGTGTAAATGTGTTTCACGTGTCTATGATTTCAATGGGCACGTGTAATTTAGTCAATAGTTCGGTAAGTAGATTAATATGCAAATTTAAATGGAACATGCATGGAGTTCACTAAATTGCATAACATACTCACGTGTAAATGTGTCTCACGTGTCTATGATTTCAATGAGCGCGTGTCATTTAATCAATAGTTCAGTAAGTAGATTAATGTAGAAATTTTAATGGAACTTGCATCGAGTTCGCTAAATTTCGCTAAAATTGCATAACATACTCACGTGTAAATGTGTCTCACGTGTATATGATTTCAATGAGCACGTGTCATTTAGTCAATAGTTCAGTAAGTAGATTAATGTAGACATTTTAATGGAATTTGCATCGAGTTCGCTAAACTTCAAGCAATCATTAGGAGGAAATGACTTGCACAAAATAGTGAGCGCGTGGTAATGATTTGAAGGAGCACGCCACTTAGTAAATAGTTCAATAAGTAGATTAATGCGGAAACTTTAATGGAATTTGCATGGATTTCGTTAAATTTCAAGCAATCATCAGGTGGAAATGACTTGCACAAAATAATGAGCGCGTGTCAATGATTTGAAGGAGCACGTGTCATTTAGTCAATAGTTCAATGAGTAGATGATTAATGTGGAAATATTAATGGAATTTGCACGGAGCTCGTTAAACTGTATTAAATAATCACGTGGTAATGACTTGCACAACATGTGAGCGCGTGTCAATGATTTCATCGGGCACGTGGCATCCAGTCAGTTGAATTACAGAATGATCAGCATTAAGGAAATTAAGACAGTATCATTACATGCATGTCCAATAAATGCGTATTCGTCTGTAAACGATCGAGACTTGAATTTATATTTTAAGCGCGTGTCAACGATTTCATGGAGCTCATGGTTTTTAGGGCATTGAATATGTTAAAGAAAACTCTACTCCAACTCCAAGTCCAAAAATAACAATTAAAATTATTGGAAATTAATGGAAATTAATAATGGAACTAATTCTTAATGGAAATGATTAAAACTTGCACTTTCAAAAAATGTCGACTATGTTGCGAGATTTTTTTCAGGGATCTGACAATATAATTTTGATGTAATTTGCATATATTTCGTTAAATTGAATAATATAATAAGTGCATGTCAATGATTTCATTGAGCACGTGGAATTCAGTTAAGTTTAATGCTGGCTAATAGAATAATAATAATAATAATATTTATTTGCAACGGAAATTTCACAGTGTATAAGTATAATAAATGTATATAATAATAAGTATAGTAAGTACGTAAATACGTTTGCAAATAAGTAAGTAATTCACTAAAGCGTTTTCTATAACGCTTGTGCGTAAATGTTACAATTACAGTTTTCAAAATAGTAATCAATAATAATAATAGAGAAGAATAAAGAGAACAAAATAAAAAATCTAGAAAAAATTAATGTCTTCTGAATTAATGAAGATAATGAATGAATTAATAAAGATAGGGTAATGGTCTGAAATGTGTGTTGAAGAATATAAAGTAATTAAAGTTATAATAATTATGATAAAAGAAAGAAATAGAAAATTTATTTCAATTAAATTTTGAATTCATTGTTTCTCTTCATATTTAAATATATTTATTTAAGATATTTTGATTTTGAACATTACTTTTCGAATATTTTTTATTATTAGGACTTGCATTTTCAACAACAGCCAACTCAGTATAAGGATTTTTTAGTTCATTCTTAATGGGAGTAGGATGAAATTTTCATATCTCGTTACATTGCAGAAATTCACTGAGATATAATTACGCGCGCGTTTTTTTTTTTTTTATAGATTATTGGTACACAATATTTGCGCAATTTCGGAAAACATTAACTTTAAAATATCCTACCAATTAATATAGTATTGAGAAAACTATTTGGCTCAAAAATACTCAAAATGTACATGAATTTTGATGTGGACTTTAACAACAAAAAACTGCATTTGCACTAAAATTTTACTTGTGATTTTTAACTTATCACATTTTAGATTCTTCCTTAAATTTTGTTTCCTTTATTAAGTTTCTTCTCGAACAGCAATATTATTTGGTTAAGGCTCTGAATTTTGTGGAGCTTATCATAGTTTTATACCTGTAAAGTACTTCCCCCAATTACTTATTATTTTCTCAGACGTGGCGAAAAATTACTAAATACAACTTTCATAAAATTCTTGACAATGTATGATTGTATCTGCATTTTTACAAAAATTTGCACTAGATTTAATTTTGTGAGCCTTGCAGTTAATCGGCGGTTAGTTTCCGTGACAGTGATTGTGACCACAATGGGATCCAAAGAGTCAATTAAAGTTAATCGGAGACTGTAAAAGCGAGGACTAGTAATTTTGAAATGAATGCGATTACATTAAAATAAAAAATAAATATCAGTGGCGCTTTCTATTAGAAAATGGATTTAGTTAATTATAAAGGCACCGAAACGCTGTACACTAATAAAATCCGTTAATAGACTTGTAACAAGTAAACGCAATTTATCATCTTGTCGTGAAATGTAAGGAATTCGTGTAGATTAGTGAGCATCCAATTTCCGTATAATTTAAAACTCGGCTATACAAATTACATGTAAATACCTTTAATCAGAACGTGTGGTTCGTATGCAGCAGCCACATCCTCAATTTTAACGTACCAGGAAGCGTCCAGAGTATTCCAGATTTTCACGAGGCACTTAACCACCGATCACGGCCACCTCAAACTGCGTTCTAGAGGAAACTCTTAATGCGTTTCTTTGCAAAACCGCGACAACGTGCAGCAAAAACTGGCGGCGATTAAATTTAACTGTATCACTACGTCTGCTCGTTTATTTGTGCGGCGATCAAAATCGCGCCTCTTCGAGATGAATAAATTACCCTAACAATCGCACGGCACGAAGTGATGAAAGCCATGAAGTCGCGAACGTTTATCGGATTTCTGGAAACCCGCGAAAACCCGAAAACGCAGGAACCAATTAAATCGATAATTACGTAAGGGGTCAAGGGAGGTTAAAGGCTTGTTTAATTTGATTTGCAGGTGTTGACCATGCGGAAATAAAAATGCTATCAGTAATCCATCATCGCGCACGTGACGTGGGACTAGCGTCTAGTAATAATGACCGCTTTGGTCAATTTAGTGCTTAATTTAAAATTTTAAAATATGGCTGCTACTTTCTCCGGACTGGAATATAAATAGTAAAAATCAATAATATTCGTGTAATAATATAATATTATGTTCTGCTCGAGCGTTTAGTTTATTGACCATAATAAACGTGATACACCAGTCACCCACACTTTTCTCAGTGGACTGATTGAACGGAAAAGTAGGGACTGGCACTAGGGTAGACGCGCCAGTATTACTGCCCAGCGCGCTGCACGTGAACTTCTTTTAACTTTCGACGCCAGAACACCATTAACATAAATCCAATCGTTCCATCCTTGTGAAAGATGGAACCTTGAAAACTCTATTGTTTCTTACATTTTTCAGGCAGCACTCCTCTTACTTTTACCTCACGTACCTTAACTCACAATTAATCTGTGCCGATGGCGGTTTTTAACGTATTCACTTATTTCTAGAATTCCGCGCATGATTTGCAATCGCCGAGGCTTGAACCCGCGACCTGAAGCGCGTTTTCCAACCAAGTCCCTTGCTACAAAATAACTTATTATTCATAAATTTTCTCCCAAGTTATTCATCAATTATTTCCTACAAAATTTCGGCTGCTACCGGATTCCGGTTGATAATCCCGTCACGCATGTGAACGCGCAGCTCGCCTCTTAATTAATTTGCATTTAATCCGAGCCGGATTGTGTCACGGTTTCATTAAATTTTACTGGCCGACCAACGGCATCCCGGTAACAACTCTAAAACGAAGAAAACGAGTAGCGATGAGATCGGTCCTTACTAGATGAAATTCTAGGCGTTGGTCGTTAAGCCACTGCACAATTAATAGCCGGCGAAGACAAAAGCAATATTAGATTCATTTAGATAATGTGAAACCGGATTCCACGAAAAAATCACAGCACAGCTTAATTCTGATAAGGAATCCAAGCCCAGATTCCTTCATCACCCAACCTACGAGTAATTATAACTCGACATTGCTATTAATAAAACTTACGTAACACTTTTCGCTAATGAATAATCTACCTAGCTTATCCACCAATTTACTCACGCCCTGTATAAATAGAAAGCACAGATTTCGTCATCGCCCGGTGTATAAGTACGTAGATGGCACCATATGATTAAATTTTGTGAAAGGGATCACAAAATTTCGAATTTTATCATTACCTCAAAAACAACCAAGAAATTAGACCAATTAACTATGCTTGCCTATGTTACGCATCTTTGCTACGGTGCTAGTAGTTATACTAGGACAGTTCTGGATCGCCCCCCGCGAAGATTTCGATTAATTCAATTCGCGGTTGGCGTTCGCGGTTATCGGCTGAATTTGTGGGTAATTACATCATTAAAGTGGCGGATTCGCGTTTTAATGGTATAACCGCGGTACTTACACCACAATTACTCTAATTACGCCAGCTATTTGCGCGATTATCCCATTAAAACGCGAATCCGCCACTTTGATGATGTAATTACCCGCAAAGTCAGCCGATAACCGCGAATCAAACCGCGAATTAAATTAATCGAAATCTTCGCGGGGGGCGATCCAGAACTGTCCTAGTATAACTACTGGTGCTACGGTGCATTTACAGAAATACAGAAACTAAAATTTTACCAACGAATGGACATTAATGTTTGCACCAAGTACTAAATAATGGCATGCTGCTTAGTATTCAACACGGGAATGTTAAGCACGAAATTTGCCATGGTGCTTAATATTCGATATTTATCATGGCACCTGCATGCTGCTTAACTTTCAAAAAGTAACGAAATATGATATCCTGCTTAATTTTCGAAACAGCAATTTTAACTGTAAAATTTGCCAAACTATTAATTGATAACAGTTATCAAATATATGTTTAACTTGCAAATATGTACTTAACTCCTACATTTACATGAACAGAAAAACAGTATTTCGGTATTATATTCTAGCATTATTTAATTTGCATGAAGTACGTTAACGAGAAAACCGGTCGAGTTGCTTAACTCACACTGTTAATACTTTTTGTGCTTAAAATTCACAGAATCATAAAATAGTAACACCGAAACTTAAAATTTAGTACTGAATGAAGATATGAACATTCTGATCTTGTATGAATTACTAGAAGTACTAAATAATGTTAACCATGAAATCTGGCATGCAGCTTAGTATTCAACATGGGAATGTTAAGCGCGAAATTTGGCATAGTGCTTAATTTTCGATATTTATCATGACACCTGCATGCTGCTTAACTTTCAAAAGGTAATGAAATCTGATATCCTGCTTAATTTTCGACACAGCAATTTTAACTATAAAATTTGCCATACAATTAATTGCTAACAGTTATCAACTATATACTTAACTTGCAAATGTGTACTTAACTCCCACATTTACATGAACAGAAAAACAGCATTTCGGTATTATATTCAAACATTATTTAATTTGCATGAAGTACGTTAACGAGAAAACCGATCGAGTTGCTTAACTCGCACTGCTAATACATTTTGTGCTTAAAATTTTCAGAATCATAAAATAGTAACACCGAGACTTAAAAATATAGTACTGAATGAAGATATGAACATTCTGATATTGTATGAATTATTAGAAGTACTAAATAATGTTAACCATGAAATCTGGCATGCTGCTTATTATTCAACACGGGAATGTTAAGCACGAAATTTGCCATAGTACTTAATTTTCTATATTTGCCATGACACCTGCATGATGCTTAACTTTCAAAAGGTAATGAAATTGATATCCTGCTTAATATCCGAAACACCAATTTTAAATGTAAAATTTGCCATACTATTTCATTGATAACTGTTATCAACTATATACTTAACTTGCAAATATGTACTTAACTCTCACATTTACATGAACAGAAAAACAGCATTTCAGTATTTTATTCTAACATTATTTAATTTGCATGAAGTACGTTAACGAGAAAACCGGTCGAGTTGCTTAACTCTTACTGCTAATACTTTTTGTGCTTAAAATTCACGGAATCATAAAATAGTAACACCGAAACTTAAAATTTAGTACTGAATGAAGATATGAACATTCTGATCTTATATGAATTGGGTGTAAAATATACAATTCATATATTATGTTCTATATACAATTCATGTATTACGTTCTATATACAAGTTATGTATTACGTTCTATATACTTGGGTGTAAACTACAACAACTTATGTATTGTTTTATATACACGTTATATATCATGTTCTATATACAAGTTATATCTTATGTTCTATATACAATTTATGTATTATGTTCCATATACAAGTTAAGTATTATGTTCCATATACAAGTTAAGTATTATGTTCCATATACAAGTTAAGTATTATGTTCTGTATACAAGTTAAGTATTATGTTCTAAGGTGTCTGGGTGGTTAACTTACATTGCATGGAGTACGTTAACGAGTAAACTGATTTGCTTGCTTAACTCACTAATACTTTTTGCACTTAAAATTCAAAGAATCACAAAATAGTGACACAGAAACTTAAACTTTAGTATCGAATGGAGATAATGCACAAATTTCGTCATTTGGTGTAAACTATTTACAATGTGTGAATACTGTAGTGGATTTATCAAATTAAGTAAGTGTACTACGCTGTACTAAAAAAATAATCATGTGTGCTTATCTTATCTCGCACAATATATGAAACAAAACAAAATAGTTATTGATTATTATTACATAAGGTGCAACTATGAATTTAATTACGTCTGTGTGGCGGAGTCAGTTAAGGCTCTGATCTTATCTTATCTCGCACAATATATGAAACAAAACCAAATAGTTATTGATTATTATTACATGAGGTGCAACTATGAATTTAATTACGTCTTTTTGGCGAAGTCAGTTAAGGCTCTGACCCTATGTTATCTCACACAATATATAAAACAAAACAACTTAGTTATTGATTATTGCAACTCTGACTTGTAATTATTTATCCTGGGGTTTATTATCTCTCCTTTCAAAATTCGTAATAGCTCATTTTTTTAAATTTTTATATACGTATTTATTTATTTATTTATTTATTTACGGGAAACCCCTGATACAAAATTATTACAATACAACAATACAAATTATTGATTATTATTATATAAGGCAGCGAAAATGAATATTTATAACGTAATGAAACTCTGTGTGACATAATGAGTTAAGGCTCCGATTGCTAATCAATAATCCTAGGGTCAATTATCGCCCCAGTCAGGCCCCACTGCTCGATAGTCATCAATATTGCACTGCCTCAATTAGTAAGGCTTCCATACATGTATAATGATTCGATGAATTGGCCAAGCATTTGATCGATTGAATTTTACCATGGAGGGATATATACTGCTAAAAATGTTGCGTTCAAAAATGCATTATTATATGCGCGATTGGTCAAAAAATCTTACTTTATATACTTTATATGGCGGCGAAAATGTCACTTTACAGCTCTAGGGAGGATAAAGTACATTACAAGCCTAGTGCTTGAAACTTTGCATGTTACTGCGACAAATGATGAAATTAGGACCTGTCAAAGTTTACAAAAATTAATTATTGAATCATACGTGAAAATTTGGCTATTTGTTAATTTTCCAGAATGCATTTTGAAATTTAGCTATTTAGCTTTTTCTCGAATTAGGAAGTACATAGGTATATTGAAATTTGGCTATTTCTTTGTGAATTAACAGGTCATGCATGAAAATTTATCTTTATGTTGATTTCCTTTCATGTATTTTTAACTTTAGCTATTGCTTTGAGAATTAATAAATCATACGTGAAAATTTGGCCATTTGTTAATTTTCCAGAAAGCATTTTGAAGTTTAGCTATTTAGCGGTTTGGCGAATTAGGAAGTACATAGATATATTGAAATTTGGCTATTTCTTTGTGAATTAACAAGTCATGCATGAAAATTTGTCTTTATGTTGATTTACTTTGATGTATTTTTAATATTAGCTATTTCTTTGAGAATTAATAAATCATACGTGAAAATTCGGCTATTTCTTAATTTTCCAGAATGCATTTTGAAGTTTAGCTTTTTAGCGTTTTGACGAAATAGGAAGCACAAAGGTATATTGAAATTTGGTTATTTCTTTGTGAATTAACAGGTCATGCATGAAAATTTATCTTTATGTCGATTTCCTTTAATGTATTTTTAACTTTAGCCATTTCTTTGAGAATTAATAAATCATACGTGAAAATTTGAATTTTTGCTAATTTTGAAGTTTAGCTATTTAGCATTTTGGCGAATTAGGAAGTACAGAGGTATATTTAAATTTGGCTATTTCTTTGTGAATTAACAGGTCATGCATGAAAATGTATCTTTATGTTGATTTCCTTTGATGTATTTTTAACTTTAGCTATTTCTTTGAGAATTAATGAATCATACGTGAAAATTTGGCTATTTGTTAATTTTCCAGAATGCATTTTGAAGTTTAGCTATTTAGCGTTTTGGCGAATTAGGAAGTACATACATAGGTATATTGCAATTTGGCTATTTCTTTGTGAATTAACAGGTCATGCATGAAAATTTATCTTTATGTTGATTTCCTTTGATGTATTTTTAACTTCAGCTATTTCTTTGAGAATTAATGAATCATACGTGAAAATTTGGCTATTTGTTAATTTTCCAGGATGTATTTTGAAGTTTAGCTATTTCTTGGTGAATGTATGTCATACATGGAAATTTGAATGTGTGCTGAATTTGTAGGCAGATTGGTCTTTCGGGGAATTTCAAGTTCGTGTTATGGTGATTTCGTCGGTTGTGTTTATATTTGTCAATTGTAGGTCATGTATGGTAATTTGGCTTGTGTTAAATATATTTATAGGTAGTTCAATGAAATTAGCCTTTTTGACAAATTTAAACGGCGAAATTTGGCTATTTCTTTATGAATTAACAGGTCATGCATGAAAATGCATCTTTATGTTGATTTCCTTTGATGTATTTTTAACATTAGCTATTTCTTTGAGAATTAATAAATCATACGTGAAAATTTGGCTACTTGATAACTTTCCAGAATGCATTTTGAAGTTTAGCTATTTAGCGTTTTGGCGAATTAGGAAATACATAGGTATATTGAAATTTGGCTATTTCTTTGTGAATTAACAGGTCATGCATGAAAATTTATCAATATGTTGATTTCCTTTGATGTATTTTTAACTTTAGCTATTTCTTTGAGAATTAATAAATCATACATGAAAATTTGGCCATTTGTTAATTTTCCAGAATGCACTTGCATTTTCGCGAATTAGGAAGTACATGGGTATATTGAAATTTGGCTATTTCTTTGCGAATTAACAGGTCATGCATGAACATTTATCTTTAAGTTGATTTCCTTTGATGTATTTTTAACTTTAGCTATTTCTTTGAGATATAATAAATCATACGTGAAATTTGGCTATTTGTTAATTTTCCAGAATGCATTTTGAAGTTCAGCTATTTAGCGTTTTGGCGAATTAGGAAGTACATAGGTATATTGAAATTTGGCTATTTCTTTGTGAAATAACAGATCATGCATGAACATTTATCTTTATGTTGATTTCCTTTGATGCATTTTTAACTTTAGCTATTTCTTTGAGAATTAATAAATCATGCATGAAAATTTGGCTAATTGTTAATTTTCCAGGATGTATTTTGAAGTTTAGCCATTTCTTGGTGAATGTATGTCATACATGGGAATTTGGATGTGTGCTGAATTTGTAGGCAGATTGGCCTTTCGGAGAATTTCAAGTTCGTGTTATGGTGATTTCGTCGGTTGTGTTTTTATTTGTCAATTGTAGGTCATGTATGGTAATTTGGCGTATGTTAAATATATTTATAGGTAGTTTACTGAAATTAGCCATTTTGACAAATTTAAACGGCATACATATAATTTTGGGATTTATGTTCTATTTATACTATTGAAATATGACTATTTTTAGGCAAATTTATAGGTCATACATAGAAATTAGGTTCTCTGTTGCATTATAATAGGCGGTATATTGAACTTTTCAGAATGAATTTTGAAGTTTAGCTATTTAGCGTTTTGGCGAATTAGGAAGTACATAGGTATATTGAAATTTGGTTATTTCTTTGTGAATTAACAGGTCATGCATGAAAATGTATCTTTATATTGATTTCCTTTGAAGTATTTTGAACTTTAGCTATTTCTTTGAGAATAAATCATACATGAAAATTTGGCCATTTGTTAAATTTCCAGAATGCATTTTGAAGTTTAGCTATTTAGCGTTTTGGCGAATTAGGAAGTACATAGGTATATTGAAATTTTGTTATTTCTTTGTGAATTAACAGACCATGCATGAAAATTTATCTTCATGTTGATTTCCTTTGATGTATTTTTAACTTAAGCTATTTCTTTGAGTATTAATAAATCATACATGAAAATTTGGCCATTTGTTAATTTTCCAGGATGTATTTTGAAGTTTAGCTATTTCTTGGTGAATGTATGTCATACATGTAAATTTGGATGTGTGCTGAATTTGTAGGCAGATTGGCCTTTCGGAGAATTTCAAGTTCGTGCTATGGTGATTTCGTCGGTTGTGTTTTTATTTGTCAATTGTAGGTCATGTATGGTAATTTGGCTTATGTTAAATATATTTATAGGTAGTTTAGTGAAATTAGCCTTTTGGCAAATTTAAACGGCGTACATATAATTTTGGGATATATGGTCTATTTATACTATTGAAATATGACTATTTTTAGGCAAATTTATAGGTCATACATAGAAATTAGGTTCTCTGTTGCATTATAATAGGTGGTATATTTCGCGTTTTCGCAAAATTATAGTTGTTATACTAAAATTTGGCGTTTTGGCACAATTATAGCTGTTGTACTAAAATTTGGCGATTGCAAAATTATAGTTGTCGTACTAAAATTTGGCGTTTTGGAACAATTATAGTTGTTATACTAAAATTTAACGTTTTGGCAAAATTAGTTATACTAAAATTTGGCGATTTGGCAAAATTATAGTTGTCGTACTAAAATTTGGCGTTTTGGAACAATTATAGTTGTTATACTAAAATTTGGCGTTTTGGCAAAATTATGAGTACCTTAATTTAAAGTGTACCATAAAGTGTAAGTACTATAAGTAAACATAAACATAAACATTTATAAATTTATTATTTTATCAGTATTATGGTTGTTATAAGTATTGAAATTTGGCGTTTTGGCAAAATGATAGTTGTTATATTGGAATTTGGTGTTTTGGCAAAATTATAGTTGTTCTAATGTAATTTGGCTGTTCTGGTGATTTCCTCGATTACGGTTTGATAGTTTATGCCATATATTAATCTGATGCTGTTGTATTCGTTCTAAGCAGAATCCCTTCATTCCAATGCCTCCGCAATGACCGTAATTGCGTCCACATAACCGGTGGTAATTAAATGCGAGCAATTTTGTAGAAAATCCGAATTGAAAGTGGCCGCCGCAAAGGCTGCTTTTTGCCGTGGAAACAACCTTCTATAACGTGCCATTACATACTGTTATACATTAGATATTCGATCATAAATATATTATTATCATTAAACATGACAACTGTCATTAAGTTGATTTTTTTTCAGCCGGCCTCCGCGTACATGTGTAGATGTTTATTGAGTCAATAATTGATGCTGATATACGCCGAGATGGATCAATTCCCGTGTGCACACGCTTCCGACAGAAACATGCCGCAATAGCTGCCGGTGTTCAATTGTTTGTTTTTAATTATCACTGCGGCGTGCAGCGACAAACCTGTCGAAACTTGCAAAACTCAGGTTTTCTGTAGGTTATTAACGCTGATTTTTATTCGTATCGCACGGTACAACAAACAAGCAGGGCCTTATCTGTAATTGAGTTGAGATAAGGGCTGATGTTTGATGTATTTTTATTGGAATTTGGAATATCTGTGGTCGTGCCTAAACAGCATGGCCAAAATATTGTAAGGGGTTTTTTGGCCGGGCTTGTGGTTTATAGGAACGCGTGGGGTGTAAATAAAAAAAAACTGTACTAACATGTGGGAATTTTGGGGCTCGACGCTTCGTCCACCGTTGAAAACCATGCACTCAGGCATGTTCGCCATGCGCTTGGCGAAACGCGTCCAGAAATCCCGGCATTACCATTGCACCTGCACTTTTTCAACAACACAGCAACAGAAACCACGAAAGTTCATCCACCACTAACCAACTGGTTATAAGGAATATAAAGCGCAGCTGTTATTTGAAATAAAACGCGGCTGTCTGCCTCGTGCTCTATCGTGCGGCACACGAGTGTCCACGAGAACTTTGCTCAGTAGGATCGAGAAAATCACATCCACGTAATGACATCAGACAATTTTTGCTAAAAATAGAGCGAGGAATTATTCAGACAGGTTACAGCCACGGTTTCCTCGTGACGGTCCACCGAGAAGCCCCGGGTTCGAGTTTTTTCGTCTATATCTTCTGAGTCACGTGAGTGCCGTAGTGGCCCGGGCGAGCATCCCGAAATTTAAGCACCAAGGTCAGAACTACCTGTGGGCATTTTTCACTCAAATATTGCTCGCCGAAACCAGTCTGGCAGCACGCTTACCCACAAAAGTGCTCAATTTACAATTCAAAACACCAGGCTCCCAGCCCTTCTTCTTAACAATCGGGCAACACCAATTAACCTCGGGAAGTAAAAATTCCGTTCTTTCATGACAGCGTGCTAAACGGAGGTATTTATTTCCCAGTTGAATACTTTCTCCGTGATTGTTCGACCAAGTGACATAAAAAAAATCAAAAAGCCGAAGAAAACTCTCTTTTCTTCATTAATCTCGCCTCGCGAGCCAACGCAATAACTCACTTCTATGGTAACTCAAAATCAGCGCAATCAAACTTACGCAACCGGAAAACGCGGCATAAAATTAATTTCTAAACAATCCATCAGCCAATTCACTTTCAAGCCCAATTCATCAAACAAATCTATTACACAGAAATGCATAATGAAATGACCTTATTTACACGCGCCTACATTAAATTCGAGCAAACACGAGTGTAATAGCAGTCATATCGAAGCAAAATTAATAATTCATGCTATTCCGCTCCACATTTCCATACCGAAAGCTTTGACCCCAGCACCCTGACAACGGCGGGGAAATCAATAGCCGCAAGACATTATGCCTTTTTCCTTCATGCTCCTTCGGCTAACAACTCCGCTATCTGCAGTAATTATCTACCGTAATTACAGAAAACAATTCCGGTGATTTTCTGCCGCGGAACAACGGTCTCGTGCGACTAAATATATCCCGATTCGAATATGCACGGAATGTTCCCGCACACGCCCGGCTGCTAAGGAAGGTCCCTGTAAGCCGACGTCGCAACCGGACGACGGCCAGCATCACCTGTCCATAAATAACCGAACCACGGACGAGCGGCAAAAATAGCCGCGAACAGACGCCTGTGCAGGGAACTGTGTTATTTACGACGGCTCCGGAAAATCTTGTGAAACTCTGGAATTACATTTTTAGCCTGGTTTGTGGTAGAGCGAATCTACAATATTTCCAAATTTTTGATTATTTCATCATTTTGAAAACCGACGTTTTCTAGAAAAGTAATAATCACTGGATCGGACATGATCGCACGGTAACCCTGCAATAAATTTCGGCCCATTGAGTAGTTTATCACCACCGTTTAGAGAAATATGAAGCCCACAATACGACAATAAATATACCGAAGCTTTGGGTCAAAAGTATGGATTTTGCCCAAGTCTCCCAAAAAACTTACTCAAGATCGGACGGCCGTTCCGCACATTGTAAATTACGTCAGCCCTGCAATAAATTTCGGCCCATTGAGTAGTTTATCCCCACCGTTTAGAGGAATATAAAGCCCACAATACGACAATAAATAGACCGAAGCTTTGGGTCAAAAGTATGGATTTTGCCCAAGTCTCCCAAAAAGCACTCAAGATCGGACGACCGTTCCGCACATTGTAAATTACGGCAGCCCTGCAATAAATTTCGGCCCATTGAGTACTATATCACCACCGTTTAGAGGAATATGAAGCCCACAATACGACAATAGACCCAAGCTATGGGTCAAATGTATGGATTTTGCCCTAGTCTTCCAAAAAGCATACTCAAGATCGGACGGTCATTCCGCACATTGTAAATTACGACAGCCCTGCAATAAATTTCGGCCCATTGAGTAGTTTATCACTACCGTTTAGAGGAATATAAAGCCCACAATAGAGCCAAGCTTCGGGTCAAAAGTATGGATTTTGGAGACTAGAGCAAAATCCATACTCTGGAAGCTTGGGCTTAGGACAATGCAGACCACAGTTTATTGGCTCCGTCAAATCCACTAACGAAATTTGGGTCTCAATAGAGTATGATTTTTGCGAAACTTCGGCAAAATCCAGGGAGCATTCCAAAAACCATACTCTATTGAGACCCGAATTTCGTTTGTGGATTTTACGAGGCCAATAAACTGGGGCCAGTAAACTGGTCTGAATTGTCGAAATTAAAAAAATGGTTCTTTCCGTGCCATTTATGGCTAAGGGCATGTGCCGTTTGAGACTAGGGCAAAATCCATACTTTTGACCCGAAGCTTGGGCTTGGGACAATGCAGACAACCGTTGGAATTATCCCTGGATGAGACTACGGCAAAATCCATAATCTGGAAGCTTGGGCTTCGAACAATGCAGACCACAGTTTATTGTCTCCGTAAAATCCACAAACGAAATTCGGGTCTCAATAGAGTATGATTTTTGGGAGACTAGGGCAAAATCCAGGGAGTATTCCAGAAAGCATACTCTATTGAGACCCGAATTTCGTTTGTGGATTTTACGGGGCCAATAAACTGGTCTGAATTGTCAAAATTCAAAAAACTGCTTCTTTCCGTGCCATTTATGGCTATGGGGCACGTGCCGTTTGAGACTTCCGAGTCAAAAGTATGAATTTTGCCGTAGTCTCAAACGGGAGACTAAGGCAAAATCCATGGAAGCTTGGGCTTGGAACAATGCAGACCACAGTTTATTGGCTCCGTAAAATCCACAAACGAAATTCGGGTCTCAATAGAGTCTTATTTTTAGGAGACTAGGGCAAAATCCAGGGAGCATTCCAAAAAGCATACTCTATTGAGACCCGAAATTTGTGTGTGGATTTTACGGGGCCAATAAACTGGTCAGCATGGTCAAAATGCAAAAAAAATGCTTCTTTCCGTGCCATTTATGGCTAAGGGCACGTGCCGTTTGAGACTTCGGGTCAAAATGGATTTTGCCCTAGTCTCAAACGGGAGACTAGGGCAAAATCCATACTCTGGAAGCTTGGGCTTGGGACAATACAGACCACAGCTTATTGGCTCCGTAAAATCCACAAACGAAATTTGCGTCTCAATAGAGTATGATTTTTGGGAGACTAGGGCAAAATCCAGGGAGCATTCCAAAAAGCACACTGTATTGAAACCCGAATTTTGTTAGTGGATTTTACGGGGCCAATCAACTGGTCTGAATTGTCGAAATAAACAAAAAATGCTTCTTTCCGTGCCATTTATGGCAAAGGGAACGTGCCGTTTGAGACTAGGGCAAGATCCATACTTTTCGAATGTTCCCCTTTTTGGAATGCTCCCGTTCGGCAAGGGAAGCATCTTGCTACAACAGGAAGAGAGATCACCAAGGTCCGGGATTGGTCCATTTAACTGGTCCATTAAACTGGTTTGCATTGTCAAAATGCAAAAAAATGCTTCTTTCCGTGCCATTTATGGGTTAGGGCATGTGCCGTTTGAGACTTCGGGTCAAAGGTATGGATTTTGCCCTAGTCTCAAACGGGAGACTAGGGCAAAATCCATACTCTAGAAGCTTGGGCTTGGGACAATACAGACCACAGTTTATTGGCTCCGTAAACTCCACAACAGAAATTTGGGTCTAAATAGAGTATGAATTTTGGAAAACCAGGGCAAAATCCAGGGAGCAATCCAAAAAGCATACTCTATTGAGACCCGAATTTCATTTGTGGATCTTACGGGGCCAAAAATCTGGTTTGAATTGTCGAAATAAAAAAAATGCTTCTTTCCGTGAGATTTATGGCTATGCTTCTTTCCGTGCAATTTATGGCCAAGGACACGTGCCGTTTGAGACTTCGGGTCAAAAGTATGGATTTTGCCCTAGTCTCAAACAGGAGACTAGGGCAAAATCCATACACTGGAAGCTTGGGCTTGGGACATTGCAGACCCCAGTTTATTGGCTCCGTAAACTCCTCAAACGAAATTCGGGTCTCAATAGAGTATGACTTTTGGGAGACTAAGGCAAAATCCAGGGAGCATTCTAAAAAGCATACTCTATTGAGACCCGAATTTCGTTTGTGGATTTTACGGGGCCAATAAACTAGTCTGAATTGTCAAAATAAAAAATAAATACTTCTTTGCGTGCCATTTATGGCTAAGGGCACGTGTCGTTTGAGACTTCGGGTCAAAAGTATCCATACTCTGGAAGCTTGGGCTTCGGACAATACAAGTAGTTATACTGTGAGTGTTCTAACTCACCCCCCGCAAAGATTTCGATTAATTTAATTGGCGATTTTAATTTGCGGTTTTAATCAATCGCCGCGAGCAGTAACAATATGTTGATTGCGGACATTGCGAGTAATTTAATTATTCTAAATCTTTACGGGGGTGAGTTAGAACTCTCACAGTATAACTACTAATGCAGGCCACAGTTTATTGGCTCCGTAAAATCCACAAACGAAATTCGGGTCTCAATAGAGCATGCTTTTTGGGAGACTAGCACAAAATCTGGGAAGCATTCCAAAAGGCATACTCTATTGAGACCCGAATTTCGCTTGTGGATTTTACGGGACCAATAAACTGGTCTGAATTGTCAAAATTTAAAAAAATGCTTCTTTCCGTGCCATTTATGGCTAAGGGTACGTGCCATTTATGGCTAAGGGTACGTGCCGTTTGAGATTAGGGCAAAATCCATACTTTTGACCCGAAGCTTGGGCTTGGGACAATGTATACCACAGTTTATTGGCCCCGTAAGATCCACAAACGAAATTCAGGTCTCAATAGAGTACGCATTTTGGAATGCTTCCCGTTTTGGAATGCTCCCATTCGTGCGAGAGCAGCATCATCGTCCTACAACAGGAAGAGAGATCACCAAGCTCCGGGATTGGTCCATTTATATATCTCTGGTTCTCAAAACGGTTGACGTGACGTTGCAGAAATGGTTGAGTACACCCCTAATAGGAGATATGACGTGATAGGTGCAATGGAGCTTACCATCCAAAATTCAGATCCTGATCGTCATTCGTATTTTCTTCGAGACAACTCAAAGTTCTGATTTTTTCGTTAATCGATGAAGCTGGCACGATTTATTACACATTGTGCAATTGATATCTGGTTAGAAACAATTACATCAAAACATTGCACTAGGAAATGCGCGATAGAAATCTAAAAAAATAAACACCAAAGTACGTTGCGCTTTGCGATAGCATCCGAGATAAATGCCTGGGCGCCGTAATATTTGCGAATTCGCGAATTGTCACGTAGTCACGACTTGCCACTTTTCCCCAGCAAAACGCTGCGAGACATGCGAACCATCACACATCCACCCGATCACCTCCGTTTAAAAGCCAGCCGACACGACTTCGGTTTCCAGCGAAACATGACGCGCGGAATCTCGCATCAACCGCTCAATTAATTACCGAACAACAACAATTATGCACGACCTACGCATTCGGCCACCATTTTGACGTTGCGCAACGTCAAAATGGCGCACTTAACGAAATTGCAATTAAGCGATGTAATGATCATGCACAATCGTGTGATCACGCCAGTCATGGTTTCCACTGCGACAGTCGTGCGACATCTTGCTGTTATGCAACGCCATCAGAAAGGCATAATATTATTATTAATAGTAATATCTATTTTCCTCATATGTGGCTCATGTCTCATACACATCAGACCAAAGGCTTTGAGTATGAGACTCGCCACAAGATCAGATATATGAAGCTTTGCCAAGCACAACTGACCACCGAGCACAAATCATAGATCGTAAATTACCTCATAATTAGATGCATAAAAAAAAACAAATGAAAACATAAGAAAATATAATAAAAACTAAATAAAACCAAAAGAGGCGGGTATGTTTAATACACGGCAGACCAAAGGATTAGGGTACATGAAACATGCCGTGAGTTCTGATTCAGGTGATTTAACCAAAGGTTTTGTTTCTGATGTTTGATGACCTATGAGTAATTGGTCATCAAAGGTCAGAACCAAAGGTTTTGGTTCTGATGTTTGATGACCTACAAGTAATAGGTCATCATAAGTTTTTATAAAATCATTTTTGTAGCGGTAGTCAAACTTTGAGAAGTTTTTTTTATGGGTAACTTTTTTAAATCCCGTTGTTGGAACCAAAACCAGTACTTTATATAATCATTTTTGTAGCAGTAGTCAAACTTTGAGAAGCTTGTTTAGGAGTAACTTTTTTAAAGCACGCATTTGGAATTGATTGTAGTTTGAAACACTTCAAAAATTTTCTGTAATATGAATGATGAGGTACAATTTTGTTGTTATAATATTAGTTGTTTAGTTTGTACGAAAATCCGTTGGAGCAAAGATGATGCATCGTCCGATGACAATAAGATACATACAGAAGGAGGATGTATCTTCTTTGGTTGGAGCCAGTTTTTTCATCAACTTCTAAAGTTGGGCATAGTTATCTGATGGTTTCGCATACCGACAAATACCAACATGTAAGGTACATCAACTTTAGAAAAGTTAGCTCTGATTTTTTTGTTATGTGTCTACCATTATGTACCATCATTATGGTTACCTGAAGCATTTTTGTACTTGATAACGATCAAAAGTGTTTTTTGCTCCACCAATTGATTTAAGAAAATTGAATGTTCAAGATTCAGATATGAATCAGGAGTTGCCGAAGACAGTAAAAAATGTTCATATCGTTGGCTTTGCGAAACATCCTTGCGATAAAACCGATTGAACGAGCGTATCTCCTGGGATATAAACGTCCCATTTCCATTTAGTTACGCCATTGGGTAAGTAATTGTACGTTACTTGCCCAATGGTTGCGCTAAAGACGGCGGGGCATTAGAACAAGACCGCATTTCTTTGTTACTGCCTGCGTTTCGTGTGGGTAATCGATGCCCAATTGTTCGCTTCGTAATTAAACCACTTGCTTTTCCTGCGGCTCAAAGGGTCGCAACTCATGCGAAATGAATCGTGCTCAATTGCCGGCACAGTTCGTGGACGCCCACGCATGCATTAACCTTTTAATTCAATATATTATGCAAAATATTTGAGCATTAAAAGTGCGCGGGCGGCGCAGCCTACTAAACTTTCCATCTTATTTAATGTCGTCACCCAAATGGCGCAGGAAGCTGGAATCAAGCGGCGAAAATGGACAGTTCAGTTTTTTCCATGCGGCCTCATTAATATTTATTATTAGATTTTCAAGGACCTTGTTTACCACTCCACTAATTGCGTGGAAATACTCGATGATTACGTTTATTGATTGTGATTTTATCTCAAATTGTTCACACTTCCACAGCAATAAATAATACACGCAGCTGATAATTCGTACCTGTGGCACATGTACGACATTAAAAACATAACAATTATTGCACAAAAATGACGGGATACATGAAGGCCGGTAGTTGCAGATGAGAGCAATCATAAAAATTAAATTCATGGCAAATTACATTTCAGCCTCAGCAAAAGAACTTCCCCTCTATGATTAAGAATAATCGACAATAAAGCAAAAAAAAAATGGTTAAGAAAGAACCAAACTTTTGGGTCCTATGTATTGTTGAAACAAAAAGTCACCCAATAGTCCGAGATTACTGTAAAATTAATTTTAATAGTTGTAATAGTTAATAGTTAACGCGATGCAATCGCTATATGAATATTTTCAGCAGCGTTCAATAAGCGTTAAAAATGCCCATAGCGATAGCATTGTCACAGTGTATCGTAAGAAATCTATGATTCACCCTCTATCTGCCTGATAACTATTCGACTAGGGAAAAAAGTCAAATAAAAAAAACGCGTTGAAAATGCCCATAGCGATAGCATTGTCACAGTGAGCGTAAGAAATCTATGAATCAGCCTTGATCTGCCAGATAACTATTCGACTAGCGAAAAAAAGTCAAATAAAAAAAACGCGTTGAAAATGCCCATACCGATAGCATTGTCACAGTGTAGCGTAAGAAATCTATGAATCAGCCTTTATCTGCCCGATAAGGAAAGAGTTTTTTGATTAAGAATTTTAAGAATTTTTTTGATTGAGAATTGTCTCCAAAAAGATTATTTCTGAAGTATTGTTCTTCAAAAGATGTAATTATCATAAAGATAATTATCTTTATATTATGCACATTCGTCCTGATTGCAGGTACATGTGTACATGTATTGCAATTATTTTTTTATTTCTACAATCACCATGAAATTTCTATCATATGAAAACTATTAAAATCTACGTTTTGGACATACCTGCATAATTTAAAGCGGTAATAAAAAATGTTAATGTTTAATAAACTTTCTATTTAAGAATCTATTATAATTTACTTGTCGATTATCTACCTAAAACACGCTTGTAACAAATTATGCCATATTTAGCTTCATTACTATTTTTATGTCCTTATTACGACTTCGTAAATTTCAATACAAGAGTAACGAAGCCAACGTATGCAACTGAATACACATTCCAATGCATACAAATCAATACATGAAACGGCGCCTCATACAGTATGCAACACAATGCTTCGTACAGTAGGCAACACAACGTTCGTATAGTAGGCAACACAGTGTTTCATACACTAGGCAAGTGTTTCATACAGTAGGCAACCAAACGTGTACCCATGCACGCAATAATCAAATTTCCAACGGCAAGTTTGGTTGCATAGTTTTGCAACTCACATTTTCTGATCGATTTCCATTTTCGCAAGCTTACGTTTATATGAAAATTCGGCGATTGTAAGGACGTGTACAAGCTTGGATGCTACCTTAATTCCAATATATGCACAGTGTTTCTCAAAAACTTATCCGGCATGAATAGGAGCTCGAAAAATGAGGTATTTTAAAACACAAAATTACGCAAGACACGACCAGAGTAATTTCAGAGCTTTGAAACTGAACACTTTTTACAATTATATTCATTTGTTTAGAATCATGGACATGTTTTTACAAAAATCTAAACCAACTTTTCGGAAATCGTATGTAATGTAAGAGAAATCGGCAGTAAAGTGAGTAGAAATCGGCACAAAAGTTATCCAATATTGTTCGATGACCACAATGACTACAGTCTATAATTACACAAGACACGATAAGAGTAATTGCAGAGCTTTGAACCTGAATACTTTTTACAATTATATTCATTTGTTTAGAATCATGGACGTATTTTTACAAAAACCTAAACCAATTTTTCGGAAATCGTAAGTAACTTAAGAGAAATCGGCAGTAAAGTGAGTAGAAATCGGCACTGAAGTTATCCAATATTGTTCGATGACCACAATGACTACAGTCCATAATTGCACAAGACACAATAAGAGTAATAGCAGAACTTTGAAGCTGAACACTTTTTACGATTATATTCATTTGTTTAGAATCACGAACATATTTTTACAAATCTAAAACAATTTTTCGGAAATCGTAAGTAAGAGAAATCGTCAGTAAAGTGAGTAGAAATCGGCACTAAAGTAATCCAATATTGTTCGATGACCACGATGACTACAGTCCATAACCTCTTTCCTCATACTGGAAAAGGTTGGAGATAAGTTATCTGCCATATTCAGATAACCACAAGGAAGATAAACCTCTTTCTTCTTACTGAAAAAAGGTGGAGAAGTTATCTGCCAGATTCAGATAACCACAAGGAAGTTAGAATATTTCTATGCATACAAAATGCAATACAGACTACAGTCCATAACCTCTTTCCTCATACTGGAAAAAGTTGGATAAGTTATCTGCCATATTCAGATAACCACAAGGAAGTTAAACCTCTTTCCTCTTACTGAAAAAAGGTGGAGAAGTTATCTGCCAGATTCAGATAACCACAAGGAAGTTAGAATATTTCTATGCATACAAAATGCAATACAGACTACAGTCCACAACCTCTTTCCTCATACTGGAAAAAGTTGGATAAGTTATCTGCCATATTCAGATAACCACAAGGAAGTTAAACCTCTTTCCTCTTACTGAAAAAAGGTGGAGAAGTTATCTGCCAGATTCAGATAACCACAAGGAAGTTACAATATTTCTATCCATACAAAATGCAATACAGACTACAGTCCATAACCTCTTTCCTCATACTGGAAAAAGTTGGATAAGTTATCTGCCATATTCAGATAACCACAAGGAAGTTAAACCTCTTTCCTCTTACTGAAAAAAGGTGGACAAGTTATCTGCCAGATTCAGATAACCACAAGGAAGTTAGAATATATCTATACATACAAAATGCAATACAGACTACAGTCCATAACCTCTTTCCTCATACTGGAAAAAGTTGGTGATAAGTTCTTTGCCATATTGAGATAACCATAAGGAAGTTAAACCTCTTTCCTCTTACTGAAAAAAGTTGGAGAAGTTATCTGCCAGATCAGATAACCACAAGGAAGTTAGAATATATCCATCCATACAAAATGCAATCTATAAAACTATCCATTTTAGTTATATAGATTGCATTTTGTATGGATAGATATATTCTAACTTCCTTGATATTTCCAGTTATTTCAAATATTTGTAAATTCAGGAACAAGTTATCTGTCAGATTGAGACACTGTGAAGGACGATCGAAATGAATGAACTACATTTAAAACTGAAAGTTGGATGATGGTATTTAAAACTTACAAAAAATTGTTACTTAAAAGTATGAAAAATACATATCCAGTTATTCCATGTAAAGTCGGTAATAAGTTATTCGAGAGATTGAAATACCGGCAAGGACTTTTGAAAATATCTATCTAGTAATTTTCTGAATTCGTCGTCAGTATATGAAAGCATGTTTGTAAAAGCATGAAAGCACAAGATTATGTTTGTGTTTCGGCTAAAACGAAAATCTAATAAGTTCTGTTCCATTGAATGAAAGTATGACTTCCGAGTGGTTCACGCTCTTATTGCCGACAGGTTACGTTCTTAGCCATTTTGGCTTAATCTGGCTCAATCTTAGCCATTTTGGCTGAATCTGGCTAAATCTTGGCCATTTTGGCTAAATCATAGCCAGAGTTAGCACATCACATATCAAGCGCGGTCATTAAGAATTTGCCTTATAATTGGTGAGCAAAGTGAACTATTGGATGTTATAAGTTCAGTTAAAGTTAAGTTAAATGGTTTCAATCTCAATCATGCATAAACTTCTCCTGCGATATAAATAATAATAATTACTCATTACTTTTTGTAATGTGTGGCTTTTTATAAAGATCGCTGTATCAACAAGTAATTAATTATCGTTTATTGCGAGAACAAAATTGGACATTGCGGATAGAAAATACATCATAATTCAAATTTAAATCAATAGCAATCGTAATGTAAACAAAATAAGTTCAGTTAAAGTTAAGTTAGATGGTTTCAACCTCAATCATGCATAAACTTTTCCTGGGATATAAATAATTGCAATTTCTCATTACTTTTTGTAATCTGTGGCTTTTTATAAAGATCGCTGTATAAATCAACAAGTAATAAATTATCGTTTATTGCGAGAAAAAAATTGGACATTGCGATTAGAAAAAAAATCATAAATCAAATTTAAATTAAAAGCGATCACATAATGTAAGCAAAATAAGTTCAGTTAAAGTTAAGTTAAATGGTTTCAACCTCAATCATGAATAAACTTTTCCTGGGATATAAATAATTGCAATTTTTCAACTGTATTGTTTGTAATGTGTGGCTTTTTTATAAAGATCGCTGTCAAAATCAAAAGTAATAAATTATCGGGGGCAGCTCGTGACCTTTTATTATGAGAAAATAAATATATTGATTTTCATAAATCATAAATCAAAACTACATTAATAGCGATCGCATAATGTCAGCAAATAAATTATAATCTATTAAGTTCTCCAAACAAGTATATATTTGGGTTTCCCCTGTTTATTTTCAAGTTACATTTTATAGGTTTTAGAGGTTTATTCATCTAAGTATATATTTCTGCACACAAAACGAAATTAAATACGTATAAGAAATATCTACATCTTCAGTAATATGGAGAGCGAGTTGTAAATATAAAACACAAATTGTGCGAGTTTCACAAAAATTTGTAAATATAAAACACAAATTGTGCGAGTTTCACATAATTTTGTAAATATAAAACACAAATTGTGCGAGTTTTCAGCAAAATTTTGAAAATCTCGCACAATTGTGTTTTATTTTTACAGGTATCATGGAATTTCATCATTATCATCATCTCATCAATATTGGATTGATGAGGCGAATATTTGCCAAATTCCATAACTGTAAAAATAAAGCACACGTTGTGCGAGTGTTTCATTTTTTTTACAGTAATCATAGAATTTCATCAAATTTTCGCTTCATCAATCCAATATTTAGGAAGTTGTATCAGAATAACGCTACTAAACCAAATTTTACACTTAAAAACCAATACGAGAATCAAAAATTGTAAACAGAATACAGAATTTGTTCTTGCTTCAATAATTCGATCAAAATCAATATTCATATCAAGATCCTACCTTATGTTCAACAGCTTTGGTCTCTATATCACTCCTGGACCACTTCTTTTGGAACGAGAGGGGCTGTAAAAGGATCCCCATCTTGCGTATCCAGGTTTTGAGGCACTGGACCTCTCTTTGTAAGTCTGCAAATTTAAATGTACCTAAAAACCGGCTCTCGTGCCCATCAAACTGATGGTTTACCTATGATGTCGCTTTCGTCGGAGTCGGAAGACTTTAGCACAGTCTCTAACGAGTCCCACATGGCAGTCAATTGCCTCACCCTCAGGTATATCCTCTCATTTTCTTCAGGATTTGAGTTCATTAGGTGGAGGCCTTGTTCATTGAATAGGTTGTACGCTGGTCGCTTTTTGATGATTTTCGTCTTGCAATGCTAAAACGAAAAATCAGAATTTTAAACTTCAAAACTAAATTTTGGACAAAAAATATTGGAAGCTCGGAAATTAAACTGACGTGTGTTAATCTGACATCTGTCAAACTGACGTCTGAGAAATTGTTGAGCGAAATATTCACTAAATAAGTATACAATGTGATTTTTTTTAAACGTAATCAAGTAAATTGTCTATGTAACATTTCAAATATAAATATTTTGAGTTTGAATTTTAATAACAACGGTATTACTTAATTTACGCCAACAATTTTTTGCCACCATAGCAATCAATAATCCCACTTTCAAATTCCGAAAGCAGATTTTAAAAAAATGCAACCGAAATTTTTTTACATAACAATATGTAACATGGTGCTGGAGATCCTATGCTGGGTCAAGCGACGAACCCAAACATCAATTACACGTTTTTTCTTTTTAAAGGATATTCGTTTTAAAAAGGACTGCGGCACGTAAAAATGGAAGCTCTAAAATGAATATGGGTCGATATCATGGCACAAAAAGTTTGAAATTATTGAAGGTCGATATCATGACCAAAAAAGTTTAACAATGTGAAGAGCAAACTGCAAATTGAAAACATTGGAAATTTTGATGGTTTGAAGCCAATTTTTGATATCATAGTAAACGGTTTTTAAAAATCCGGAATCGGAAATATTTGGCATGATTAGATTATTTTACTCACAGTATACACTTCTTTAGTAAAAACTCACTAAATAAGTGTAAAAAATTATGTTTTTTAATGATAGCAAGTAAATTGCGTATGTAACATTTCAAATATAAATATTTAGACTTTGTATTTTAATAAATACACAATTACTTAAGTTGCAGCACTAAATTTTTGCCAGCTTAGCAATCAATAATCCTACTTTCAAATTCCGGAAGCAGATTTTAAAAAAATGCAACAGATTTTTTTTTACATAACAATATGTAACATGGTGCTGGAGATCGTATGCTGGGTCAAGCGACGAACCCAAACATCAATTACTCGTTTATTCTTTTTAATGGAAATTCGTTTTAAAAAATAATGCAGCATGTAAAAATGGAAGCCCGGAAATGAATGAGGGTCCATATCACAGCAAAATAAGTTTGAAATTATTGAGGATCGATATCATGGCAAAAATAGTCTGAAATTATTGAGGGTCGACATCATGGCAAAAAAATTCAACAATCTAAAGAGCAAATTGCAAATTGAAAACTTTGCAAATTTTAATGGTTATGGTCGGATTTGACGAAGGTGTTCCTTGAAAATATTAGCAAACTCAAAATTTATTGATTAAAAAAAGGAATGAACATGTAAAATTAATAACTATTACGTAAGTTATTTACGTATGAAATATTAAAATACATACTAATATTTGCAATTTGCCCATTAAAAAATCAAAGTTACTCCATTTGCCATGCCAATTTTTGACACCTAGTAAACGGTTTAAAAAAATCCGCAATCTGAAATATTTGGCATGATACGATTATTTTACTCACATTGTACACTTTATTTAGTAAAAATTTACGAAAGAAGTGTATGATGTGATTTGTTTAATGTTATCAAGTAAATTATGTATGCAACATTTCAAATATCAATATTTGGACTTTGTATCTTAATAAATACGAAATTACTTAAGTTGCTGCACTAATTTTTTGTCACAATAGCAATCAATAATCCCACATTCATATTCCGGAAGCATATTTTTAAAAAATGCAACCGATTTTTTTTTTACGTAATAATATGTAATATGGTGCTGGAGACCCTATGCTGGTCCAAACGACGAACTCAAACACAAATTGCTCATTTATTCAAGGATTAGGAAACGCATTGGGTGGATATCCGGGTATTAGGCATCGAGTGGGTATCAGGCATATATGTTGGGCGGATTTCAGGGTTATCAGACATTGGGTGGGTATATGAAGGTATCAGGCCTTGGGTTATTATTTGGGCATCAGGTCTTGTCTATCCATTCAGAAATTAAGTTGCGTGGTTAATTAAGTCCTGATACCCACCCAATCGGGTGATATTCTGATATCCTGATACCCACCCAATCGGGTGGGTATCAGGATATGAGGCCTTGTCTTTCATCCAATACTTAAGTTACGAATAGTTATCTCAATATTCACTCAATAGTTGTTTCCAGTAATTAAGTTACGAATCTCGCTGTTTACGACCCACACGATTCTTGAAATCGTTTGTGGTGGGTGTTTCTAGCCTCCTTGAATTTATGTCTATTCGATAACCCAATTCGTTTTCTAATCTAATCTCGTAAACAGTAAGATAATTATCTAACTGTTTAAGAGATTAGATTAGAAAACGCATTGGGTGGGTATCAGGATATCAAGACTTGTCTTATATCGAGTAAGTAAGTTGCTAATAGTTATCTCAATGATTAAGAGCTACAAAGGTAGAAGACTCCAGCTTCCTTGTGGGTATGTTTATTCTGCAGATAATTTTGGTAAGATTTGTCGACCAATGTCAATATTATGCATATAATCTCATTAAAAAAACCTTACTTGTTAGGATACGTTGAAGTCAGATTTTTTTGGTAGGTGGCTTTCAGCCTCGTTGTGGGTATGTCTATACCCACAGATGTCTATTCGGCAGACAATTTTCGAAAGATCTGGATTATTGGCTAGCTTTCAGCCTCATTGTGGGTATGTCTATTCGGCAATTATTTTTTTAAAGGTCTGGATTATATATAATCTAATGAAAAAAATCTTGCTTGCTGGGATATGTTGGGGTCAGATGTGTTTGGTGGGCAGCCTTCAGGCTCCTTGATGGTAGGTCTATTGGGCAGATAATTTTGGACAGATCTGTAGACGAATGTCAATATTATGTATATAATCTCATCAAAAAAATCTTGTTTGCTGGGATACGTTAGGGTCAGGCGTTTTTCTTGGGCAGCCTTCAGCCCCATTATGGTAGGTCTATTGGGCAGATAATTTTGGAAAGATCTGACGACGAATGTCAACATTATGCATGTAATCTCGTAAAAAAAACCTTGCTTGTCGAGATTCGTTGAGGTCTGACTTTTTGGTGGGTAGCTTTCAGCTTCCTTGTGGGTATATCTATTAGGCAGATAATTTTGGAAACATCTGGATTATATGTAATCTAATAAATAAAATCTTGCTTGCTGGGATAAGTTGGGGACGTTTTTGGTGGGCAGCCTTCAGTTAATCTCAAAGATTTTTAGACTGTATATTTTTGGGAGATTACTTTTTGGAATTTTGGGCGAGACTGTGGCTTCAAGATTTGAAGAGGTCCACATAAAAACTCGTCCACTCTTACTCTATTGGGAGTTTAATGGACGACGCTGCTATACTATATATCTCAGAGGTTATTAAACTGTACACTTTTGGAAGATTACTTTTAGGATTTTTGGGCAAGACTGTTGCTTCAAGATTTGAGGAGGTCCACATAAAAACCCGTCGACTCCTACTCTATTGGGAGTTTAATGGCCAAGTTTTGTCGTGGATCTCTTTATGTGTGCATCTAAATTTGATACAAGTTCAGAAGGAGTTCATGATGATTGCAGCAAAGGTTCGAAAAACAAAATCTGTGCCCCTTGCGTTGTTTTTTTTCTTCAATTTTCTCATCAATGACTTGCTTTATGACTAGCGTTATCTGTTTCCTTCTTGATGGTAGGTCTATTGGGCAGATAATTTGGGAAAGATCTGTCGACGAATGTCAATATTATGCATATAACCTCATCAAAAAAACCTTGCTTGTTGGGATACGTTGAGGTCAGACTTTTTGGTGGCTTGCTATCAGCCTCCTTGTGGGAAAGTCTATTCGGGAGATAATTTTGGAAAGATCTGGATTATATGTAATCTAATCAAAAAAATCTTGCTTGCTGGGATATGTTGGAGTCAGATGTTTTGGTGGGCAGCCTTTAGCCTCCTTGATGGTAGGTCTATTGGGCAGATAATTTTGGAAAGATCTGTCGACGAAAGTCATGACAGTCGACAATTCCTGAACATTTTGCTATCTGGGATACGCTGGGGGATGATTAAGTCTGTAGAAATTTGTCGGCTTTAGCTTTGAGGGTGCCCAAAAATTTGAGGCAACGTAAGCTTCGCGCGGAAGCAGTTTTTGCGGATGTAGATTGAACAAGGTGGTAATCCAAGGCACGCCATTCATGAGCAAGAGAACGGATCGGTTCATGTGGTTGCCTAGATGAAATCCGACTCTTCGAGGCGCTCCAGCTCGAAGCATATGACCTCTTTACGTGCGCGTTCTAAAGTATGATAATGAATGAATGAATGAACGGGTTTCTAATATGGTTGAAAGCGCGAATTCAAATTGCGTAACACTGCAACAGCTCGCCGCCGATTTTTTGTAAGGTAGATACTCACTGTTCTAATGGTTTTGTCCGTGATATTGTCCACGTGCCCGTAAAGCTTTTCATGAATTCTACTCAGCCAGGAGTAGAGTTCGGAAAATTGAGCATCGAATTCCTCTATGGACCAGGTACGGGAGTTTGCACTGAGTTCGCAATTGGCATCCTGAAAAAAGTATTGGAGGGTTTAGAAATGCGTATTGTGAATCCTGCGATTAAAATTCAAAATACGACTGTGTGACACAGCGGAAGTTGTAAATCATTAATTATGCTTAAGTGTAAAGATGGACTATTTTCAATTTGTGAGTGTGATAGTCATGGGCAGCTATTAGGTGTAATTGTTTTAGCAGATTAAGGTGCGGATGCTTATAAAACATGCCAAATGAGGCGTGCGTCCTAAAAACAAAGCTGGAGGAGACAACGCGTGATTGTGATTAGTTAAAAATGCGCATTCAAAAATAATGCATCGAGTTAATTATGAATATATTTATAGGCCCGAAATAGAACTGTATCCTGTTGCCCTCTCTTTGAAGCTATACAGGATGTACAATCTTATTTATAAACCAACAGGTATTTGAGGCGCACTGAAGAATCACTAAAATGCAAATAAAAGAACAAACGTTGCCTAAAAATATTCCCCCAGTTGACGATTGGTCCTAAGTAAGCGTCTATAAATACTAACTTGGCAATTGTCGATCAGTTGGTTATCCATAATGTAGTTGTAATTGGCTTCCAGTTTCGACCAGAAGTCATCCTTGGGCTCGCTAGCGGTGCTGCCCCAGGAGAGCCTCTTCGTCGGCTCCTTCCTCTTCTTCGTGAGACTGTTGAATTCCCGCGTTTTCGTTGCATTCTTTTCCGGGGTCTTGGCGATGGGCAGTGACGAGAGCGAGAAGCTGGACTTCATGGCGGAATTCTCAAAACCTGCAACAGGAACGGCACACTCGTTAATCAGGCCGGCAACTAATTATCTCATTAATGCGGCATCTCTCGCATCGAAATAGCCTCACGCGAATAGTTTCTTATAATAGACCCTTTTAGCAGTTCAAGGACAGACGGTCACCAATGCCTCACCGTATCCGCGAGTGTGTCAAAGACCCAATAACTTCCACGCCAGAGCCGTTGCTTTAAGTTATTCTAAATTGTATACAAGTATATTTCCTGTCAATACGACACCAAAATAATAAACATTCGTGCCGAGTACGTCTATTTTAATTTACCATGCGGCTATTGCGTCACGTCCACGCTGTAAATCTATGCAGTGTTTGTTAAAACAATGAAGTTTAGTGCTACGGATATAATTTTATTGCCGATCAACAAGAGCAGTGAAAGAGGCGGAAGGCGGTGAATGAGAGGAGCAGAAAAAACGTCGAGGACTGTATGTGTGGTCGCCGTCTGAATGAAGGAGTCAACGACGTCTTGGAGCAACAAAAGTCCGACACGTGTGGAGCACTTTACCAAATAGATATGTGAATTCACGCCACCTGCGTCGTACCTTGGCTACGGAATCACGGGCTTGTGGGAACTGACCAGAGGCTACCTTCCGTGTCCCTGCTTTCTCCCCAAAAGCCGCGTGTGACATATCTCGTTCTATTATCGAACTCGCTCCCAGTTACCACTAAAACGGGAGATAAACAGATAATTATACCCGAACGACGTGCACAATCGCTCAAATCAAAATACTGAACATTACAACCCTACCGCTGCACGTCAGCCACATGACAGTAATCGTCGAAATTATGCCGTCCAGCGAATCCTCGCCACAAAATAAATAAACAACCTACTACCTATAGGTATATAGCGAAAACAATCAATAATCATACGTTCTCAATGTATAGTGTTTTCACTTGAAATTGAAAATGTACCTGCAATGAGGGTTTATTACGGTCAAGGGTTCTCCATTGTATGGCGTGCTGCGAAGAGGCTCTGGAATTCTCTTCCCATTACCCGTCATAAAATTCCGTTCGCACAATGGACCGCACCCTTTGCAGGTAGATTTTCAATTTCAAGTAAAAACACTATACTCCAAGACATTTTCATAATACACTGTAATTGATTGTAATAGAACTTTTACAGTACGCGAATGCTCATGATTACTTCCTACAAGTCGGATCACAGAGAAACGCGTCTGGTTATTAACCCCACGCTCACCCATAAGGTTTGATGAAAAAAAAAAAAAAATGATTGGGAGAATCATTTTTTTAGGTACAACCTTATTTTTCTCAAAAATTGAGCCTCATGGAGTTTGGATTTGCATTCAGCACACTTGAAAACATAGGAATACGGCAAAATTTCTCAAGGGAGCGAAAAAAGTTTGTTTTGCAGAAGTAGTCTGCATCAAAATCCTTGCGTTGACATGAATGTCGTTTATAAATGTTTCGACGTGTGCTAAACACGAATCCGAAGTCAAAAAAGCTCATCAGGAACAGCTTTTTGTAAAATCAGAGTTTTTGGTAAAAAAATGTGGTGTTTTCGTGCTTTTGGGCATTTTTTTGTTCAAACTTAATTGAGATTAAAAAACAGTTGAATGAAATACATATTTCATCTAAAAATTGAATCAAATAAATAAACATACGATTTACATTTTTTTTAAGTACAGCCTTATTTTTCTCAAAAATTGTGGCTGATGCAATTTTTCAGAGTTTGGATTTGCCTCAGCACACTTGAAAACATAGGAATACGGCAAAATTTCTCAAGGCAGCGAAAAATTGTCTTTTGCTAAACATTGCACTATGTTCTGAATCAAAATCCTTTCGTTAAATGTCGTTTCTTAAATTTTCGAGGTATGCCCAACACGAATTCGAAGCCAGAAAAGCTCCATAAGGAACAGCTTTTTGTAAAATCAGAGTTTCTGGTCAAAAACTGTGGTGTTTTCGTGCTTTTGTGCATTTTTTTGGTTCAAACTTTAATGAGTTTAAAAAACAGTAATGAATTACAAATAAGTATATTTCATCTAAAACTTGAATTAAATAAATCACCATATGATTTGCAATTTAATTTTTTAACAAGGTTGTCCTATTTTTCTCAAAAATTGTGCCTGATTGTAATTTTTTTGGAGTTCGGATTTGCACTCAGCACACTTGAAAACATGGGAATATGGCAATCCCAAAAAGTTTGTTTTGCAAAACAGTCTTTACATCAAAATTGTTCCGTTAATATAAATGTCGTTTATAAATGTTTTGAGGTGTGCCCAACACGAATCCGAAGTCAGAAAGGCTGTATCAGGCACAGCTTTTTTTTGTACAATCAGAGTTTCTGGTCAAACAATGTGGTGTTTTCGATCTTTTGGGCATTTTTTTGTTCACACTTAATTGAGCTTAGAAAACAGTTACACGAATAAGTATATTTCATATAAAAATGATTCAAAATAAACATATGATTTGCTTTTTTTTAAGTACAACCTTATTTTTTCTCAAAGATTGTGCCTGATGCAATTTCTCAGAGTTTGGATTTGCATTCAGTACACTTGAAAACATAGGAATAAGGCAAAATTTGTCAAGGGATCGAAAATTTAGTGTTGCAAAACAGTTCTGTATCAAAACCCTTCCGTTAACATAAATGTCGTTTATAAATGTTTCGAGGTGTGCCGAACACGAATCCGAAGTCAGAAGGGCTCTATCAGGCACAGCTTTCTTTTGTAAAATCAGAGTTTCTGGTCAAAAAATGTGGTGTTTTTGTGCTTCTGGGCATTTTTTGTTAAAACTTAATTCGTGTTCGGCATACCTCAAAAATTTGTGTTCGGCATACCTAAAAAATTTAAGAAACAACATTTAAGGGAAGGATTTTGTTGCAGAACAGTGCAATGTTTTGCAAAATAAACTTTTTATCGCTCCCTTGAGAAATTTTCCGTATTCCCATGTTTTCAAGTGTGCTGAATGCAAATCCAAACTCCATGAGGCACAATTTTTGAGAAAACTAAGGTTGTACTGAAAAAAAGAGTTTGTTTTGCAAAACAGTGCACTATTCTGCATCAAAATCCTTCAGTTAACATAAATGTCGTTTATAACTGTTTCGAGATGCGCCCAACACGAATCCGAAGTCAGAAAGGCAGAAAGGTCAAACGACACACTGACGTCTGTCAAACGTTAAACTGACGTGGGTCTAACCTCAGACTGTACCTAACATACCTCATAATTTAAGAAACAACATATAACGGAAGGATTTTGTTGCAGAACAGTGCAATGTTTTGCAAAACAAACTTTGTATAGCTCCCTTGAGAAATTTTCCGTATTCCCATGTTTTCAAGTGTGCTGAATGCAAATCCAAACTCCATGAGGCACAATTTTTGAGAAAACTAAGGTTGTACTGAAAAAAAGAGTTTGTTTTGCAAAACAGTGCACTATTCTGCATCAAAATCCTTCCGTTAACATAAATGCCGATAACTGTTTCGAGGTGTGCCGAACACGAATCCGAAGTCAGAAAAGCAGAAAGGTCAAACGACAAACTGACGTCTGTCAACTGACGTGGGTCTAACGTCAAAGTGAGGTCGGTCAAACGTCAAACTGAGGTCTGTTAAATGTCAAACGTCAAACTGAGGTCTGTTAAATGTCAAACGTCAAACTGACGTTTGTCAAACGTCAAACGTTCAAACGTCAAACTTTGTTGCAAAACAGTGCACAATTCTGCATCAAAATCCTTCCGTTAACATAAATGTCGTTAACTGTTTCTAGGTTCGCCGAACACGAATCCGAAGTCAGAAAGGCAGAAAGGTCAAACGACAAACTGACGTCTGTCAACTGACGTGGGTCTAACGTCAAACTGAGGTCTGTTAAATGTCAAACGTCAAACTGACGTTTGTCAAACGTCAAACTGACGTCGGTAAACGTCAAACTGACCTCTGTTAAATGTCAAACGTCAAACTGACGTTTGTCAAACGTCCAACGTCAAACTGACGTCTGTCAAACGTTAAACTGGCATCTGTCAAAAGTCAAACTAAAGTTTGTTAAACGTCTAACGTCAAACTGACGTCTGTCAAACATCTAACGTGAAACTGACGTCTGTCAAACATCTAACGTGAAACTGACGTCTGTCGAACGTCAAACTGACGTCTGTCAAACGTCAAACTGAACGTGCCAAACGTCAAACTGACGTCTGCCAAACGTCAAATTGACGTCTGCCAAATGTCAAACTGATGTCTGCCAAACGTCAAACTGACGTCTGCCAAACGTCAAACTGACGTATGCCAAACGTCAAACTGACGTCTTTCAAACGTCAAACTGACTTATGTCAAACGTCAAACTGACGTCTGTCAAACGTCAAACTGACTTATGTCAAACGTCAAACTGACGTCTGTCAAACGTTAAACTGGCGTATGTCAAACTGACGCATGTCAATCTGACGTCGTTGAACTGACGTATGTCTTACTGATGTCTGTTATTTGTATTGACATTGACATGTAGATATAGTAATTCGATTTATTATCTATTCACTATCAACTTTTAGTGAAGTAAGCCATGCTATGGCGACATTTATGTTGGCACGATCGTATTTAATCGTATTTATATTAATATTTAATCAGCTATTTTCTTATGATTTATGGTCTCCCATGAAGTAGAAAAGTCAAGTAGTTCAGATATTTATGACAACAATGGACTTTACAGATGCAGAGGTATAATTTATGACTTAAACCCTCGCCGCTCCGCAAACCAATGCTTTCCAGGGCTGAAATAAAGATTTTCATAATGGTGGTAGTTTAAGTAGTGAATAGTGGCAATAAGTTGTCGTTTTGTGAAAAATAATTTACACAACTTTAATACATAATTTTATAGCTTCCTTGCAAAATATTAAAATGCATTTATTTCATAAACTGAAACATATTAGTTAATTTTCATTGCGCTACCAAATGTTTCAATATGCAAAAATATTGTCAGACAACAACAAAAATCGATACACAAAACTTCGCAATTACCGACAAAATGTGCAAAAACCGCTACACCCCGTAGCGGTTTTTATGAAAATTCGAAAAATTAGTGGAAAATATCAAATTTCAATAATATACAATTTTAGATATAAAGTACGATATCTCTTTGGGAAGTTGGCATTTTGCTTGGAAAAGTCAGAACAGGAGATTATCTGGAACTCAGAACAAGATCGACGAACGTCCATAAATTAACAGAAACTTGAATCACCCGGTATATTAAATTAGGTGGAGTAATCGCCCTTGAAATAAACAAGACAAAACTTATAAACAATAAAGATATTCAATGTAATAAAATATCTTTGATTCTACAAATCAATATTTTAATTAAACTATTTAAACGTTGCATTTTTTTTTCAAATGATTCTCCCAATGTTTTGTTTATAGGTAAAAATTGTATTTATTGAGCCCCCCCCCTCCCTCTCTCTTTCTCTCTTTCTCTCTCTCTGAGAAATGTATCTTTTCGGAAAGTCGTCATTGTCCAGGGCGAAAATGACGACTTCGCAAAGAGATAAATTAGGCGTACTTTATATCTAAAATTGTATATTGCTATACAGTATAGTGATTTATATGAAAATCGCAATAAACTTCAATCACCCTGTATACATTTTTGAATTGACCAGTACGAATTATCAATAACTGAAATTTTATAAAGACTTATAAAGTATATCGGTTATAGCTAGTTGTGGCGTCAATAACTGAAATTGTGACGTACCTGAAGGGCAATCAGCGCGTTAGGCCGTGGAGCGAGTGGAGGGTCCCTTCGAAGCAGTGACGAGGGCCAGGCTCTCGGTGTCAGAGAGTGGGGGGGTTAAAAAAAAGGCTCCACGTAATTTATCCTCGTCCCTACTTCGTCGCAAAGGGAGGCTCCACCCTACCTACGTGGGTGGACGGCAGACAGTCAGCGAAGTTCAGAAATCACGAACTGTCGCAACGGCTGACCATATGGCGCCAACACCACCAGATTTAAATCTCGCAGTGAGAATAAGAACTGAAAACTGAAAAGAATGCCCGATCGAGAAAACGTGGGGGGAACAAAAAATAACAGGTGTGAATTTTGTAGTGTAAAATATCGGCGTTTATTCACACAAGCGACAGGACACCGTGCCTACGCTTCCTGAAATAAATACCTCCGTCCGCAACCCTATCACGCAGGGTTCATCATATTCGGCCGAATATCGCAAACTTCTTATCGCGCGATTCAAAGGGCCGTCGGAGCGACGACTTCTCTTACACAAGCGCAAAACACGTACGGCACGAAACACGTAACGCAAATTTTACACAAAAGAAATAAACGATATATCACATGGAATTAAATTCAATTGAGAACAAAAAATAAACATAAAGGTCTGGCCTGTGTTCCTCGTCTGCGTGACTTCGCTGGCGGACTCTGGCTCTTAGGACGGGCGGCGGCCGATATGCGTCGGGGACGCCGATCACTCGATTCCAGACCTCAGAGCACGATGATCGCTGCCTCTAGCCAAGAACTGGCTGGCTGAGCTACTTAGCCCTTACCCAGAAAACGCTCGGATGTTGTGAGCGTATGGATACTACCTTGCCTTGTACTCGGTGCCTCAATCCCCTCAAGGGTGGTTAAATGAGTCCCCGTTTATTATCCCGGAAACCGGATGGTGGTATACCAATTAAAACGGTTCCTCTGCACGTCTGTACTACACGGAAGGCAACTGATTTCTCTCCATGGTGGCGTCTCGCCAACGATTTTAAAACTCACACAAATATAGGAAACTCGTCACCACAACAAAAAATTGTGAGTACGGTCGCCTACAGTGGAGGTCTGTGCGCCAATTAATTATTAAAAGGCAGTTTCTGTCGAAGGCGTTTCCGGACCGTTACAAATTTTTATAAAGACTTATAAAGTATATCAGTTATAGCTAGTTGTGGCGTCATTAACTGAAATTTTATACAGACTTATAAATTATATCGGTTATAGCTAGTTGTGGCGTCATTAACTGAAATTAAATTAACTGAATAACTGAAAATGGCGTTTTTTCCCTAACTGTATCCGTACTGTTTAATTTAGAATAGTTACTTTCGTTTAAATGGACGCCCTCTATATAACTCAGCGTATGGTGTGAAAGTGTGATGACTCGATTAATAGATTGTTAATTGCTTTAGTTTGTATTATTATTAATTGCACTAGTATATTAAACATTATTTAATAAGTTATAATTACAAACATAATTACAGAAATCAATCACTTTTGTAATTATCATTATTTATTCGCGTGGTAACATTTATATGCAAAATCGAGTTTTTTTATATACAGGGTGCAGCAGAATGTATTCGCGTGGTAACATTTATTTGCAAATTCGATTCGTTTTATAGACAGAGTGCAGCAGAATGGAAGGGTCCGTTTGAATGAGTATAACTCAATTGTTTTTTAACTTAGAAAAAATAATTATGAAAAATGAAAGGTTGCCACTAACAATCCAAAAGTGGAATTTATCGGGAAAAAAATCATGTTATCTAAATCTAACAACTACAGTTCTCTCGTTCCCTGGACCGAAGTAAATATAGAATGTAAATATAGAATAGATATTTTGAAAAAAGTATGCTTTTGTATGAACTTTTGTTTCACATTTAGTATGTTTGTACAGCCACGGAGTCTAAGAATGACCGTCCTTACATCCGAGCAGTACTCCATCCTTGTCTAGGTGCCCTTGCACGTGCGGAACCAGACAAGGATAGCAGACTGATGGTACGGACAGACGCGTCATTCTTAGAGTCCGTGACTGTACATTTATCTTAGAAATAACTTTTTGGAAATAGACTTTTAATTTTACGATGGAAATTTTGCGAATTAGACAAGGATAGCAGACTGATCGTACGGACGGACGCGTCATTCTCAGAGTCCGTGGCTGTACATTAATTTTAGAAATAACTTTTATGGAAATTTTACGATGGCAATTTTGGGAACCAGACAAGGATGGCAGACTGATCGGACGGATGGACGCGTCATTCTTAGAGTCCGTGGCTGTATATTCATGTTAGGAATAACTTTTTGGAAATCGACTTTTAATTTTACGATGGCAATTTTGAGTGGACTAATGGCTAGTAGTTTGAAAATGTCTACGTTTCAGAAGCGGCGGTTCGTTGTTCCACATGTTAGCGTCGTGATAGCGATATAAGGTCTGTTGTCGTCGCCGCAACTATAAATGTATGGTAACTAAGCGATATCGTTGATGTACCAGAAACCGGGCAAAAGATTGCCGGGCAGGTTCTTAATAAATAGCAGTTTCTCTTTCTGTATCTTCCCGATTAGGAAAAATTGGATTAGATGGAACGCAGGTAAATGAGTAATTGCACGGCAGGTCGTTTTTTTTGTGCGTTGTGGGAGTACATCACTTTTGAAAGTACCGGCGATAGTTTCCTCGAAATGCTAATGCCGTATCCACCGGATACTTGGCGAGATGTCACCGGTGGTTAATTAATCCCGTGGATTACAGAAGTTTGAGAAATTGTAACCTCTACTTTATTAATTGCCACAACTTTCCCAGTCGCTGTCTGCACCGGTGTCTTGTGGTGTCGATATGATCAAGTATCTCGCATTTTCTAAATAAAACTATCTTTGTATGGCGCTATCAGTTTTCCAATCGCACACCCAAGAATTCGTTTATATGGGACAGACAAGTTTTGACGTGCTGCCGGAATTGCCTTTAATTGCCTGCCGCGGTGTTTTGGTTAATTATGAAATAGCGGGCTTGGTTTGAAATCTGACATTTACATTGTTTGGTCGATAAAGGCACTGTGAAATGTCATTTATCCAGAGCTCGGCGCGTCCCATTCTAAAATACTTCCAGTGGCATACCTTGGAATAAAATTAGATTTGCACGTATATAGTAGGCATATGAAATGTAGAAAGCATGCAAAAATAAAAGCCACGAGGAGGACATTTCATTGCTGGTTTATGCGTGTACTTAGCGTAACATAAAAATAAAAGATTGACGTCCCTATGTATTTATATAACGCATGCAGACGTGCACGTAACGCACGCCGGCTTGCATTCTCCCTTTCTTCACGCGCGCACTTGCATTTTTCACACAAGTGAAAAGGCGATATAAATTCATAAAAATTTCTATGACAAATATAGCAAGGTACTTTCCAGATTGTGTCAATTAAAGATCGCCGTGCACTTTCCATTTCCATTGCAAGTTTAAAACACAGGCACGACTCGATTATCCATTGAATTGTGCCCCAAAAAAAGGCGTGCAATTAAACAAACGCACGTTTATGTGCGACATTATTAAGATTATAGCGTCGCAATTATGCGCAAAAAAATCCATGCACAAAAGGAAACGGGTTTTGTATCACTTATTCATTGGCGATTAGAAAAGTGGCACAAACGCACTTATTTAAATATTCCTAAGCGAGCCTTTCGCGCGTGAATTAAATTACATAATAATTGATACTAATTAATTACTGGAAATTGGAAGAAAAATGAAGAGCTGTTCATTTTTTTTACGCATTTACTTAAGTTACATCCGCCATTTATTGTCCTCGTTTGCATCTCGGTACATCACGTATACTTTTCATTTATATAAGTGGGCTTTTAATTAAATAAGGCCCGGCCGAGCGAACTAGTTCATCAAATTAACGTAATTAATTAAAAACAGATTAAGATTAATCCTTTTGTACTTTCATCCAGCGCATTGTTTTTTCTTTTTTCGTCTTATTAGCGTTTAATTGTCGTGAATCATTACCTCATCCATTACTTGCGTTCGGCTGCAATTGTCTCGTCGCATTGTGCATGCGATTGGAGCCCATCAATAATTTATTCCTGAATGTTGTTATGCGCTGTAATTTTCTGAACCACCTTGTAATTTGGTAAAGGGGGAAGACGCCGTTTACCCCATCACTTATTGAACCTTTAATGCCTGTGTGCTTGTCTGTGTCAACATTTTCAAGATGATGCGTGTGTGGTTTTTCGCCGCCGAATCGATTCGTTTCCGTTATCGCTTATCGCTTTACACACCCACGCGTTCATGAAAACTCCAGCGGTAAACGAGCGTTTTCAGTAATCGTGTTTTACGGCTCGGTTATTAGCGCGCTTTTACTTTTTGGAATTACCACATGCGCCGGGGAAAATTATACTCACATTAATCACAACGCAGCTGACGTTTGTATGTACGAGAAAATTCAGAATAAGTGAACAATATTCGGCTCAACAACTTTTCTCTCAACAGAACTCAACAGAAGAAATAATAAAATAATTAATGAAATTACGTAATACTTAATAAAGATTTTAGAAATTGCTAACAAATTTAATGGAGATTGAAAATGTCCACAATAAGCAATAAAAAAAATCGTGATTGTTAAAAAGTCTAGAATGCTTAGAAATTGAATCATCGATATCATCAGCCATGTTGCCATCTATGAAAATTGCCAGATTTTTGTTTTATCAAAAGGTACAAAACCTGCATAAAAATTTGAATTTTTTCAGAATATTTCATCATTCCAACTATTTCAATCAAAATAAATATCAAAACTTTCAATTGAATTGCAAATTTCGAAAGGGGCTCATCTCAGGGAGGATTCAAAATGGACTTTTTCGCTCTAGTAGAAGTATGAACATTTATTCCATATACAGTATACAGTATCAAAAGGTACAAAACCTGCATAAAAATTTGAATTTCTTTAGAATATTTCATCATTCCAAGGATTTCTATCAAAATACATATCAAAACTTTCAATTGAATAAAAAAATTCGAAAAGGGCTCATCTCATGGAGGATTCAAAATGGACGTTTTCGCTCTAGTAATAGTATGAACATTTATTGCATATACAGTTACTCATCTACAGCATACTTAATACATATAATAACATAATATTGATGATAGATTGATAGATATATGATATACGATGTGATACATGATATATGGAATATTTTACTGTACTTCGCTATTTTCATGTATCATGAACAATTTTACATTGTTCATGATTAGTTTTCATAGTGCTGAAAGAATAAATTTAGAAGAAAAAAAAAACTGCTATTGTACCTCCTGATTTTTTTTAAATTTTCTGAGATTAGCCCCTTTCGAAATTTGTAATTCATTTATTATTATCAAGTTTTTAATGATTACTGCCAAATTCTGAATAATTGTAGAAAACGGGTCATAATATCATTCCCCAATGATTTCACTATTCAGAATATTTCATGATTCCAAGGATTTCTATCAAAATATCAACTATTTTTAGTAAACTTTCAACTGAACTGCAAATTTCGAAAAGGGCTCATCTTGGGGAGGATGCAAAAGGATGCAAATTTGTTGCTCTATTTTCATGTATAGACCGATATTTTACTTTGTTTACGATTGGTTTTCTTAGTGCTGAAAGAATAAATTTAGAAGAAAATAAAAACTGCTATTATACCTCCTGAAAATTTTAAATTTTTAGAGATTAGCACCTTTCGAAATTTGTAATTCACTTATTTTTATCAAGATTTTAATTAATATTGTCAAATTCTGAATAATTTTAGAAAACAGGCCATAATATCATTCCCCAATGATTTCACTATTCAGAATGATTCCAACGATTTCATGATTCCAACGATTTCTATCAAAATATCAACTATTTTGAGTAAACTTTCAATTGAATTGCAAATTTTAAAAAGGGCTCATCCCGGGGAGGATGCGAAATGAACTTTTTCGCTCTATTTTCATGTATAGATCGATATTTTATATCGTTCATGATTGGTTTTCATAGTGCTGAAAGAATAAGTTTAGATTCTATTTTCATGATTGTAATTTCGGAGATTTGCACCTTTCGAAATTTGTCACTCATTTATTTTTATCAAGATTTTAATGATTACTGCCAAATTCTGAATAATTTTAGAAAACAGGCCATAACATCATTCCCCAATGATTTCACTATTCAGAATATTGCATGATTCCAATGATTTCTATCAAAATATCAATTATTTTTAGTAAACTTTGAATTGAATTGCAAATTTTGAAAAGGGCTCATCTCGGGGAAGATTCAAAATGGACTTTTTCGCTCTATTTTCATGTATACACCGATATTTTATATTGTTCATGATTAGTTTTCATAGTGCTGAAAGAATAAATTTAGAAGAAAACTTATATTGTACCTCCTGAAAAAATTTAATTTTCGGAGATTAGTCCGTTTCGAAATTTATAATTCATTTATTATTATCAAGATTTTAATGATTACTGCCAAATTCTGAATAATTTTAGAAAACAGGTCATAATATCATTCCCCAATGACTTCGCTATTCAGAATATGTCACGATTCCAAGGATTTCTATCAAAATATCAATTATTTTTAGTAAACTTTCAATTCAATTGCAAATTTTGAAAAGGGCTCATCTCTGGGAGGATTCAAAATGGACTTTTCGCTCTATTTTCATGTAGACAGATATTTCATATCGTTCATGATCGGTTTTCATAGTGCTGAAAGAATAAATTTAGAAGAAACAAAACTGCTATTGTACCTCCTGAAAAATTGTTTGCTTTGAAAGATTCAAAATCACTTTTTGGTTGGGTTGAAGTACTTGGGCCAGAATTTTTGGAGATTAGCACCTTTCGAAATTTGTAATTCATTTTTTTTTTTATCAAGATTTTAACTATTACTTTCAAATTGTCCATAATTTCAGAAAACAGGCCATAATATCATTCCCCAATGATTTCACTATTCAGACTATTTCATGATTCCAAGGGTTTGTATCAAAATATCAATTATTTTTAATAAACTTTCAATTGAATTGTAAATTTTGAAAACGGCTCATCTCGGGGAGGATTCAAAATTGACTTTTTCGCTCTATTTTCATGTATAGACCAATACTTTACATTGTTCACGATTGGTTTTCATAGTGCTGAAAGAATAAATTTAGAAGAAACAAAACTGCGATTGTACCTCCTGAAAAATTATAATTTTCGGAGATTAGCCCCTTTCGAAATTTGTAATTCACTTATTTTTATCAAGATTTTAACTATTACTGTCAAATTCTGAATAATTTTTGAAAACAGGCCATAATATCATTCCCCAATGATTTCACTACTCAGAATATTTCATGATTCCAAGGATTTGTATCAAAATATCAATAATTTTTTAGAAAACTTTCAATTGAATTGCAAATTTTGAAAAGGGCTCATCTCTGGGAGGATTAAAAATGGACTTTTTCGCTCTATTTTCATGTATAGACCGATATTTTATATCGTTCAAGATTGGTTTTCATAGTGCTGAAAGAATAAGTTTAGAAGAAAAAAAACTGCTATTGTACCTCCTGAAAAAAAAATTCGGAGATTACCCCATTTGAAATTTGTAATTCATTTATTATTATCAAGATTTTAAATATTACTGTCAAATTCTGAATAATTTTAGAAAACAAGCCATAATATCATTCCCCAATGGTTTCACTATTCAGAGTATTTCATGATTCCAAGGATTTATATAAAAATATCAATTATTTTTAGTAAACTTTCAATTCAATTGCAAATTTTCAAAAGGGCTCATCTCGGGGAGGATTCAAAATGGACTTTTTCGCTCTATTTTCATGTATAGACCGATATTTTATATCGTTTATGATTGGTTTTCATAGTGCTGAAAGAATAAATTTAGAAAAAACAAAACTGCTATTGTACCTCCTGAAAAATTGTTTGCTTTGAAAGATTCAAAATCACTTTTTTGTTGGGTTGAAGTACTTGGGCCAGAATTTTTGGAGATTAGCACCTTTCGAAATTTGTAATTCAATTTTTTTTATCAAGATTTTAACTATTACTGTCAAATTGTCCATAATTTCAGAAAACAGGCCATAATATCATTCCCCAATGACTTCACTATTCAGAATATTTCATGATTGCAATGATTTCTATCAAAATATCAATTATATTTAGTAAACTTTCAATTCAATTGCAAATTTTGAAAAGGGCTCATCTCGGGAGGATTAAAAATGGACTTTTTTGCTCTATTTTCATGTATAGATCGATATTTTACATTGTTCATGATTGGTTTTCATAGTGCTGAAAGAATAAGTTTAGAAGAAAAAAAAACTACTATTGTCCGTCGTGAAAAATTTTAATTTTCGGAGATTAGCACCTTTCAAAATTTGTAATTCATTTATTATTATCAAGATTTTAATGATTACTGTCAAATTCTGAATAATTTTAGAAAACAGGCCATAATATCATTCCATGACTGCACTATTCAGAATATGTCATGAATCCAAGGATTTCTATCAAAATATCAATTATTTTTAGTAAACTTTCAATTGAATTGCAAATTTTAAAAAGGGCTCATCTCGGGGAGGATTCAAAATAGACTTTTTCGCTCTATTTTCATGTATAGACCGATATTTTATATCGTCTATGAATGGTTTTCATAGTGCTGAAATAATAAATTTAGAAGAAAAAAACTGCTATTGTATCTCCTGAAAAATTATAATTTTCGGAGATTAGCGCCTTTCGAAATTTGTAATTCACTTATTTTTATCAAGATTTTAACTATTACTGTCAAATTCTGAATAATTTTAGAAAACAGGCCATAATATCATTCCATGACTGCACTATTCAGAATATGTCATGAATCCAAGGATTTCTATCAAAATATCAATTATTTTTAGTAAACTTTCAATTGAATTGCAAATTTTGAAAAGGGCTCATCTCGGGGAGGATTCAAAATAGACTTTTTCGCTCTATTTTCATGTATAGACCGATATTTTATATCGTTTATGAATGGTTTTCATAGTGCTGAAATAATAAATTTAGAAGAAAAAAACTGCTATTGTATCTCCTGAAAAATTATAATTTTCGGAGATTAGCGCCTTTCGAAATTTGTAATTCACTTATTTTTATCAAGATTTTAACTATTACTGTCAAATTCTGAATAATTTTAGAAAACAGGCCATAATATCATTCCCCAATGATTTCACTACTCAGAATATTTCATGATTCCAAGGATTTCTATCAAAATATCAATTATGTTTAGTAAACTTTCAATTGAATTGCAAATTTTGAAAAGGGCTCATCTTGGGGAGGATGCAAAATGGATGCAAATGTTTCGCTCTATTTTCATGTATATACCGATATTTTATATCGTCCATGATTGGTTTTCATAGTGCTGAAAGAATAAATTTAGAAGAAACAAAACTGCTATTGTACCTCCTGAAAAATTGTTTGCTTTGAAAGATTCAAAATCACTTTTTGGTTGGGTTGAAGTACTTGGGCCAGAATTTTTGGAGATTGGCACCTTTCGAAATTTGTAATTCAATTTTTTTTATCAAGATTTTAACTATTACTGTCAAATTGTCCATAATTTCAGAAAACAGGCCATAATATCATTCCCCAATGATTTCATTATTTAGAATATTTCATGATTTCAACGATTTCTATCAAAATATCAATTATTTTTAGTAAACTTTAATTGAATTGCAAAATTTTGAAAAGGGCTCATCTCGGGGAGGATTCAAAATAGACTTTTTCGCTCTATTTTCATGTATAGACCGATATTTTATATCGTCTATGAATGGTTTTCATAGTGCTGAAAGAATAAATTTAGAAGAAAAAAACTGCTATTGTATCTCCTGAAAAATTTTAATTTTCGGAGATTAGCCCCTTTCGAAATTTGTAATTAATTCACTATTATCAAGATTTTAATGATTACTGTCAAATTCTGAATAATTTTAGAAAACAGGCTATTCTATCATTCCCCAATGATTTCACTATCACTTCAACAATTTTTCAAAGATTTCTGTAAAACTTTCAATTAGTTTTTACAAGGTTTTAATGATTACCAAATTGTCATATATTTTTGTCAAAATTTCAATTATGATTATCAAGATTTCAATGATTATTGTCAAATTTTAATTTGCCTCTCCAATCCTGAAAAATTACCCAGCAATTAAAAAAAAATGATGACCTGAAGTATTCTGATTCTGGTTTTGTAGAACTCTTCTCTTTGGTATTGATATGACTCTCTCAAATTTTCTAAAAATTTGAAGAGTTCTACACACCCAAAAGCAGAAACAGATAAAATTATACAGTAGTATTTGCTACAGGGTGGCACTACAAATGAAAATTTAATAATAATCATTGAAATCTTGACAATCATAATTGCAATTTTGACAAAAATATTTGACAATATGGTAATCATTAAAATCTTGTAAAAATTAATTGAAAATTTTTCAGAAATCTTGGAAAAATTGTATAAAAATAGCAGAATATTTCATAATTACAGTCAAATTTTCAAGGATTTCTGTCAAAATATCTATTATTTTTAGTAAACTTTCTATTATTTTGATCAATATTTTAATAATTACTGTCAAATTCTGAATTATTTAAGAAAACAAGCTATTCTATCATTCCCCAACAATTTCACTAACAATTTTTCAAAGATTTCTGTCAAACTTTCAATTATTTTTATCAAGATATTAATTATTACTGTCAAATTCTGAATTATTTCAGAAAACAAGCTATTCTATCATTCCCCAACAATTTCACTAACAATTTTTCAAAGATTTCTGTCAAACTTTCAATTATTTTTATCAAGATTTTAATTATTACTGTTAAATTCTGAATAATTTCAGAAAACAAGCTATAATATCATTCCCCGATGATTTCACTAACAATTTTTTTAAGATTTTGGTCAAACTTTAAATTATTTATAACAAGGTTTTAATGATTTTTTAATTGTCAAAATTTCAATTATGATTGTAAAGATTTCAATGATTATTGCCAAATTGTCATTTGCAGTGCTACCCTGTAGCAAATAATACTATATGATTTTATCTGCTTCTGCTTCTGTGTTGCTTCTGGGTTTGTAGAACTCTTTAAAGTTTTAGAAAATTTGAGGAGTCCTATCAAACTGCATAAAAATAGTACAATATTTCATAATTACAATCAAATTTTCAAGGATTTCTGTCAAAATATCAATTATTTTTAGTAAACTTTCTATTATTTTGATCAATATTTTAATAATTACTGTCAAATTCTGAATTATTTAAGAAAACAAGCTGTTCTATCAGTCTCCACCGATTTCACTAAAAAAAAAAGATTTCTGTTAAACTTTCAATTGTTTTTAACAAGATTTTAATGATTACCAAATTGTCAAATATTTTTGTCAAAATTTCAATTATGATTATCAAGATTTCGATGAATATTGTCAAATTTTCATTTGTAGTGCGACTATGTAGCAAATAATACTATATAATTTTATCTGCTTCTGCTTTTGGGTTCGTATACCTCTTCAAATTTTTAGAAAATTTGAGGAGTCGAATCAAACTGTATAAAAATAGCAGAGTATTTCATAATTACAGTCAAATATTCAAGGATTTCTGTCAAAATATCTACAATTTGTAGTAAACTTTCTATTGTTTTGATCAAGATTTTAATAATTACTGTAAAATTCTGAATTATTTAAGAAAACAAGCTATTCTATCAGTCTCCACCGATTTCACTAAAAAAAAAAAGATTTCTGTTAAACTTTCAATTGTTTTTAACAAGATTTTAATGATTACCAAATTGTCAAATATATTTGTCATTCCCCAATGATTTCACTAACAATTTTTCAAGATTTTGGTCAAACTCTAAATTATTATTATCAAGATTTTACTGAATGCCAAATTTTCAAATATTTTTGTCAAAGTTTCAATTATGCGTTTCAAGATTTCAATGAATATTGTCAAATTTTCGTTTACAGTACGACCCTGTAGCAAATAATATATACTACATATATTTTATGCTGCTTCTTGGTTCTGTAGGACTCCTCAAATTTTCAGAAAATTGCTCAAAACATTTAACAAATTTTAAAAAAATACAAAAAAAGATCTAACCTTTCAAAATATTTGTATGTACAACACTTTTTCGAACTTTGTGAAATTAAGTCACATTCACACAGCAGAAATGTTGTACAACATTTTAATGAACACGATTGTAGATTACTTGTTTTTCAACTAATTAGTCTTAATCTTAGGCGTAAGTGCTCTGTAAACTGCATCACCTTGTTTATATTATTCGAAGGGTCTTAATTGGTAATTCTGTCGTATTCATTTTCATTTGCCTTTTGTACAAACTGTTTTACAAAATTTTCAATATCTTTAATACATTCGCACCTGAAGTATGTTATTAGTACACCAAGATTGAAATAGGAAAAAATGCGCCACGAAGTTCAAAGTTGCTTCAAATTTTGCAAAATTATTCAATTTGGAATCAAACTATGAAATAGTGAATACAATATTATTGATTGAATTTAGAAAATGGCATACTGGGTTCTGTAGTGTAATGTCATTCGATCTATTAGTACATCGTTACATTCCGGATACCTTTTCAAATTAATTTGTATTGGATGGCCACTGAAAGATTAAATTTTTTTGTAACTTCGTACTTTTTTTTCAATTTTCTGCTTTGTAGGTTATACATAATTCCTTCGAGATTACGTATGATGTTAATCAACGAGTAAAACTCATTGAATGTTCTATAGCCTACAAAACAAAAGTAAAAAAAGTTGTTTTTTTTCAAACAGTCTTTCAGTGGCCATCCTGTATAATGAAATATAGGCGGGCCTAAGATTGGTGACCTCTGCGCTAAAAGAATAAGTAGCCGCTTCTTTCTACATCCACATCCACAAAAGATTTACGACTGACATTAACTACGTTTCGTAAACGAAATAATTTATGTCAATAGTTATGAATTATAAATAATGAATTGGTTACGCGTTTGGCGTTAAGACAAATATTTGTTGTTTGAGTTATCTTTGATGGCGTTAAGCCGGCAAAGCACAAATCTTGCGGGAAATTAGTTACAGCAATCCATCACTGCACGTTAACACTAGTTTTGTGCCGATCTTATCCGTGCATTGCTTCATATTGCAAATAGAAAACGCACCGTTAATTTTAACAACTCACTTGTGCTGCTAAAATCATAAGTGACACATTGCGTTTTATGGGTTTCCAGCCATTTGGCTAGCACATGCTCGGAACACTTTGGGGGGAAATGGGAGATACTCACTCGTTACAGGCATGGTTGGTTCGTTGTGGCGTCTTGACTAGTCGAAGGATATCGCTTGTGGTGATGTTCTGGAAACGAAACAAACCCGAAATTAATACTGGCATAATTGGCTCTAATGACGTGATAAATTTGTTTGAACAAAGAAAAATCGCCAGGGATATAGAAAGCGAGCGCACACGTACCGAAAAAAAGCAGCAGGCTTCGGGTTTAATGCAATTATTGTCACTCGCACTTTTTGAAATTGCAGCTATTAATTCGGCCGTTCGAGCTGCACGGTTCCTCACGCTTGGCGATCTGAAACGAACTGGGTGCGTTTCAGTTTTCGATCTAGATGGTATTACAACGTCGCAAAATATTATACTGGTGTTTTATCGCGAGTTGGCTGGCTTGCTAAACAAGAAATGTTTGTTTATGTTATCCAGCACGGATGACGAGAAACCCTTTGATTGAGAAAAACGTGTCGCAGCGTTTTCGTACACAGGAAATCATTACCATGCTTTACGACCCCAACAGACGTAAAAACTCGCTCCAACGAAATTCTAATTTAATACGTCATTTGCGGGCTGTTAAGAGTAATTAGTCAGTAGCAAAGTCCGCAAAATATAAGCGCAATTTGCAAAGCTCTAAAACGTTTTCCGACTGTAACAGTGCATACAGGATAATTCATTAGAGCAACAACCAACATCTCAAATGTCCACCTTCCTTTACCACTAAGTCAACAAAATTGTTGCTTTGGAGATATACTGTTATGCTGCAATTATCCGCAAGATCGGATATCGTATCCGGATGCGAGGTGTCGGGTATTTGGGTACCCGGATCCTATTGAATCCGGATATCCGGATCCTTGAATTCTCGGATATCTGCAAGACCAGTGGATATTACTTTTAGAATTTGAATCGAAAATTATCATCTTCTTGGAGTGCTATGCTCAATTTTGAGAGCAGGTAATTTCTGAAATTATACTGATAGGTACTTAAATCTTCGAATATCTGCAGGACTAGTAGATATTATTTTTAGGATCTGAATCTGAATTCGTGGATACGTTATAAAAACATCGCAAATCACGAATCAAACGCCACAGCAAAACTTCCTCTATGAATATATGAACGATCTCAGAATGTACCTTCATCCAAATTTTGATTATACCTCTGCCCAGTTCTTTGGCGCTGCCAAAATCGAGTACCTAAATCAGGTAGCACCTCTTCAAATATACTTTCTTCATTTTCATGTGCGTTTCGCAGAATTGATGCTTGAAGACCTTTGGGTATTAATGAATAATTCAAGAAACTAAAAGCGGTAAATATTTGTTTTGGTATTATGTGCTGTACCTCGATTCACGCACGTATTTGCATACATAATCGCGCTAAAATAAGAAGCCAAGCAGTGTACAAAGGAAGCGTGTCACGCGGCGCATGGGTGATTTGTAGAAAGGCGTTAACCAAATGTTTACCAGTGGGGCTATTAGGAAAGTCTCCCACAGCCTCAATTGTAGGAGACGTATAGCCCAGAAGAAGGGAACGGAGTTGCACCTTTGTCGCGGAGGAAATTAATGGCCTATGCCATAAATGTAAGCGGCGAGATGGTTTAATGGAGACAAGAAATCCATTTTTGGTATCGGTGATTGTGTCCTTGTGGCAATAATTAAATCTAATATGAGAGGAAGGTACGGCCTTGATGTGCAAAGTATGCCATCAAACCTAACGCAAAAATGGCAATTGCTTGGGTGTTCAAAATAACCAGAAGCTGGAATCACCACAAATTTCTCTGCTGCACATTAAACTTTAATAGCCCAGAATTTAATTAATGTACAGATTACAATCCACGTAATTGGAAAACGAAAAACTGGAAGTTTTAATAAGGATTTTAACATAGAAGAAAGTTTACCACAAAATAACGTTTGCAATATCAACATACTGGGCATATCTAAAGATAAGGCTTACTTTGCCACAAAATAGCGTTTCCAATATCAACATTTTGGGCATATCCAAAGATAAGGCTTAGTTTGCTACAAAATATCCGGAGATATCCGAAAATTTCAGGATCCACATATCCTGAGCCTACAAGTTTCCAATATCAACATATTGGGCATATCCAAAGATAAGGCTATCAGATACAGTAGATCGGAATTTAAAAAACAGAAATATCAAAATTTTGTAGAATTTTAAGAGACATGAAAGTCTTCTTACAAAAGTTCCAACACCATTTTTACGTAATGCATTGCCCACTATGGCTGCTATAAATACTTGAAAATATTATGTAGGCACAGGCGTCAGATTTCGGTATCCGGATATCCGGAATGTCTTCCAATTTATAATGACTTGAAGGAGATATCCGAAAATTACAGGATCTACATATCCTGAGCCTACAAGTTTCCAATATCAACATATTGGACATACCCAAAGATAAGACTTATCAGATATCGCAGATCGGAATCAAAAAAATCTGCAATATCAAAATTATATGTTTTGTAGAATTTCAAGAAACATGAAAGTTAGAAGCCTTCTTACAAAAAGGCTTCAAAAGTTCCAACACCATTTTGACATAATACATTGTCTACTATGGTTGCTATAAATATTTGAAAATATTATGTAGCCACGGGTATCAGATATCCGAAGATTTCGGTATCCGGATATCCAGAATGTGTTCCAATGTATAACGACTTGAAGGAGATATCCGAAAATTTCAGGATCCACATATCCTGAGCCTACAAGTTTCCAATATCAACATATTGGACATATCCTAAGAGAAGACTTATCAGATATCGCACATCGGAATTAAAAAAAATATGCAATATAAAAATTACATATTTTGTAGAATTTTAAGAAACGTGAAAGTTAAAAGCCTTCTTATAAAAGGCTTCAAAAGTTCCAACACCATTTTGACATAATACATTGCCTACTATGGTTGCTATAAATACTTGAAAATATTATATAGGCACAGGTATCAGATATCCGAAGATTTTGGTATCCGGATATCCGGAATGTCTTCCAATTTATAATAACTTGAAGGAGATATCCGAAATTTTCAGGATCCACATATCCTGAGCCTACAAGTTTCCAATATCAGCAGATTGGACATATCCAAAGATAAGACTTATCAGATATCGCAGACCAGAATTTAAAAAAACTGCAATATATAAATTATATATTTTGTAGAATTTTAAGAAACGTGAAAGTTAAAAGCCTTCTTACAAAAGGCTTCAAAAGTTCCAACATGATTTTGATATGAGATATGATGCATTGCCTACTATGGTTGCTATAAATACTTGAAAATATTATGTAGGCACAGGTATCAGATATCCGAAGATTTCGGTATCCGGATATCCGGAATGTCTTCCAATTTATAATGACTTGAAGGAGATACGTAAGCACAGTTATCAGATATCCGAAGATTTAAGTATCTAGATATCTGGATTTTGAAAGATCCTGCTGTAAAATATCCGACCACTCAGATCTGGTTCTGATACATGAAGCCCACTATGGTTGTTATAAAGACTTAAAAAGACTTAAAACTAATCTGTAAGCATCGTGATCAGGTATCCAAAAACTTCAGCAACCGGATATCGAGATATTACAGAATCTGACTATCAAAACATTTTAGTGTCAAGGCCATCCAGATCTAAAAGTCTCCAAATACCCAAATATCCGCATAAAATACAACAGCATTTTTTAAACGCATAAACGCATTGCCTACTACTGTTAAAACTATTCAGTAAGCATCGTCATCAGATATCCAAAAACTTCAGCAGCCGGATATTGAGATATTACAGAATCTGACTCTCCAAATATTTAAGATAAACCAGTATTTTTTCAAATGCACTGCATTGGTCATTATAAAAGATTTTAAAATTTCTCACTATATTGCGTACTATAGAGTACTATAGATACATATGAAACTATACATGATATGAGCGTAAGATTTCCGAACATTTAAGTGTCAAAGCCATCCGGATCTAAAAGGATGCAAATACCCAAATATCCGCATAAAATCCAACAGCATTTTTTTAAACGCATAAACGCATTGCCTATTACTGTTCTTATAAAGACTTGAAAATATTATGCAAGCATAAGATATACGAATATTTTAGTATCCAGATATCAAAAGTTTCAGACCCGAATATAGAAATATCGGATACTTCGGATACCAATCCAAAGACGATATATGGTTATATATTGTAGAATTACTTAAGAAACAAGAAAGACATGAAAAACTCGAGTACCTTGTCTTCACTTGTTTATGAATTCTTCACTATTCTCTATATCATAGAGTGCTATAGATACATATGATACTATACATGATATGAGCGTAAGATTTCCGTAGATTTTAGTGTCAAGGCCATCCGGATTTAAAAGGCTCCAAATACCCAAATATCCGCATAAACTACAACAGCATTTTTTTAACGCATAAACGCATTGCCTACTACTTATTAAGACTTGAAAATATTATGTAAGCATAAGATATTCCAATATTTTAGTATCCAGATATCAAAAGTTTCGGACCCGAATAAGAAATATCAGATACTTCGGATACCAATCCAAAGACGATATATGGTTATATATTGTAGAATTACTTAAGAAACAAGAAAGATATGAACAACTCGAGGACCTTATCTTCACTTGTTTATTAATTATTCGTATTTATCAACCCTCAATGAAAAAATTGACTGTGTTCGAGTTGTGGACGTACAGCAGGATTGGTAAAATCCTTTGGACCCTTGGACCAATGAGGAAGTAATAAGGAGAATGAATTCAGCGACTATAGTTGCCACGACAGTAAAAATAAGAAAACTGAAGTTTCCTTAAGTCACCTTTACATTTGGAAAGTTTAGTGGCGGAAAGTACTTGCCGCCAGTAAACTGACGATGTGTAAACCAGAAAAACGTCTTACTTTCTTGTTTAGTTTTTTTTCTTGACAGACGGTTTTCTGGTTTACACATCGTAAGTTTACTGGCGGTAAGTACTTTCCGCCAGTAAACTTTCCAAATGTAAACGAGGCTTTAGTGAACAAGTCAACTGAAGTTGACTTAGGACACATTCCGAGACATACGGAGAGATACGAGTTGTTACATTTCGTTATTCAAGGAAGAGTATATGGCAAACGCAGAATTGGACGAAGGAGGATAACATGGCTTAAGAACTTAAGAACTTGGTTCAATACAACAACGACCAAACTGTTTCCTAACGCCGGCAATAAAATCATGACTGCAATGTGGATAACCAACATCCGGAACGGATAGGCACGATAAGATAAAGATTCATTAACCCAAAATCTATGGAGATAACCGACCTTGATGTCTCTATAGAGACATTAGTTCTAAGATGCCAGCAATTTCTTGTATTAGTTATGACGGATTGCCACGGCTCGAAGAGATTGTAATCAATTGCCAAATCCGCCACTTTGTACAAATGGGATAGCAATCACTGGATGGCTCATTAAAACTTAATTGTATCTCGCTTAGTCTTAAAGGTACAACGTGGGTAATAGAGGCTAACATGTATTTTGGCAAAATTGTTTCGTGTGGGGTAAGATTTACTACCGGAAAACACAGGAACACCGGAAAACACAGGAACATCGAAAAACACAGGATCACCAGATAACACAGGAACGCCGGAAAACACCGGAGTTTATCGTATTAAACCCCCCAAATTTATGATTTTGTAGCAATTATAAATAGCTGTCGTCGTAGTAACGGATTAGCCACTCACACCTTAAGCTCTTCTCTTCCGCATCATCTCTTCCTTCTATTCGTATTTGATGCCAAGTCAAAATTTTTATTACTTCTTTTATTATTTTTCAATATTGCATTTGCTTTTTGGTTATTCTTATACTACGAAGTTTTGGTCCCATAATTAAGAAAAAATCTGATTTGATATAATCGTCCAGGAGTTGGATCAATTTTGACTCTTAAAGCTGGGATAATTCAAGAGTGAAGAACATCTCAGATTCTTCTCAGCCTTTCTAATACGTTTTAAAATAGGAGTTTTGCTCTCAGCTATTCGTATGTGTCTTGTTTTTTTATTATATAATTTTCTGTTTACATGTATTATTTTTTATTGTTAGAATATCAAATTTCTGCATAGAAAGTTTATAACTTTGTGTTGCAAGTTTGTGAAATGTGGAGCATTAATTTTGATCCTCCTACGAGACATAATGAGGAAACTGCTTAAAATATCATGTCGGATTATTCCGAAGTAAGCCACCGGCATTCTCGAGATTCCTGAGCGGTCTAAAATATCAAACTTCTGGATTATCCCTTCCAGCAGTGGCCGATTTAACGGCGATTTATCAGCGCACTCTACCTGCCCAAATCAGCACTTCCGCGTTCGCGCCACAGTTCTAAGTACCACTAATTATAAACGCCGTAAATCGGAACGTCTTCAGTGCCCACACCTACTTTCATCTCGGCGCGTATATCACACCTCGTGCTGTGCAAGCAAGTGTCGAAACGAATCAATGACACTCGAGATTCGAAAGAGAAACCTGAAGCAGTGTAAATCATTTTTTTCCTGCTTATTTGCTTAAGAGATGAAAGTTTTTATTGTTTACTTATTATGTTAATCAATATTCCACCGTTATGGGTTGTGGGATTAATTCAACATTTTCTTGGGAGCAGATTTTTCTAGAGGTGTGCAGGAAAATTTCTAGTTATTGTGCAGGCGGATTTCCTTAAACTGGTTTACCCACGACCCATGGGATGGGCAGAATATAAAACATCGCGTAATGAATGTAAACACATTTTATATGGTTTTGTCATCAGATTTCATGATGACGTGGTCATTGGTCATCATGACATTTGATAGTATTTTCGTGGCTAAATCGCCTATATAGTTCATCTCCGTGAAGATACGCAGAAATTTACACTTGATGTGCAGATCTGAATGGCGATACTTCTTGAAGCTTCTCCTTTTCGGGGTACCCTCCGCTCAAAGGTATTCAGCCTGGGTTGGGTGGTATAGTCGCTTCTGCTCTTCTGCTTACAGATATCTTTCAACTTAGTACCAGAGTACTTTTCAAGTCCTTGAGAGTAGAGGCAAAAAAGGGTTGTGCGATAGGAAGAAAACTAAAGATGAAGAAGCGAGTTGGGCTTCTGCTTACAGATATCTCTCAACGTAGTACCAGAGTACTTTTTAAGTCCTTGAGAGTAGAGGCAAAAAAGGGTTGTGCGATAGGAAGAAAACTAAAGATGAAGAAGCGAGTTGAGAAAGTGAATTTGCTCATTAATTTTTTGATAAAATTGTTTGCTCATAAATGGCGTACAAGGTTTGCCATCACGGTAAGCTTTATGACTGTTTAAATGTGCATTAGCTTGAAGTGTCAATAAACATTTAAAGCGTTGTTAAAAATTTAAATGCCGAGCGCATTACGTGTTAGGCGTCAATTTATTCCGCATAAATATATAGTTTTTACTCGTTTGTCGTACGAAAGCGCTTGCATATTGTGTGGGTAAGTGTGCTGCAATTAGGTATTGTGTTAGGTGAGGAATCTAAAAATGCGGCGATGCTCTATAAAACTAGGCCATTAACTTCCTTCCTCTAACCGCGGCAATTAATGCACCATCCTCTTCCGTGCCTAATTTACCAGGGCGACCCGTCGGAAGATCAAAGAGGATCGCTGTGATTTTTACATGCTAATTGCGACGATAATTTAGAATTATGAAGCCAAGCGTACTAATTGATTTTTCCTGTAGCAGCAGCAGTTAATTGCTAATCACATATCAGCGTGCCTATTTTGTGTAATTAATTACTCTACAATGCCGGTACAAAAATATGCAAATCTGAACACGTTAATGGATGACGTTAACATACGAGATTCACGTGATTTCCGAATGGTTAATAACGAATAGTTCCAACAATAGCTCCACCTGAATATAAAATGTGACACATCCAAAACCGGAACGTCCTAACTCCTAAGTGTATTTACCGGAGATAAAGCGAGTGCCTCATTTAAATATAATCCGAGTGGGATTCATTTGCAGCCATTGAGATCGGCCTCCGATTTTGACAGAGAAAACTGCTCCAAGATTTCCTTGCGCAACCAATTGTTTAATTTATGTAACAGGGCTAATTCGGATAAGCGCCGAGATGCGCTTGCATAACCAGACCGTCTGTGGCCCCAAACAAAGGCGCATCTGCATACCGGCGCGTGCAGATGGCGCTGGCATTAGAAGCTCACGCACCTGGATCGATCGTAAATTGATTCCGGTGGGCGATCACAACCTGTGTCGACGTCAATTAGCACACTTTCGAACGTGTCGCTGCTCGTTTGATCCAGACGCCGTATCGTTATGTGGGCATTGAATCCGTGTCCGCTTGACGTGTTGATTTTGTAAGCGCCCGCAAGATCAGATTGATCTGATTGCACGTGATGGGGATAAGTTGGATTTACTGGGAACGGAATCTTGATCCTATTCACGATTGGGAATTTATCACGCGTCGCGAGCCATTGCGCAAACATGGCCGCCATTGTTGATCTTGTTAATGATACCAAAGCCAATTTGATCGAACCCTTCAATGCAAACTATTTCATACGATTTCTACAGCTGTCGCTGCCTCCATCCATACCTTGTCTTATGCAAATTACAGACTTAGGAATGAGAGTGGCAACGTGCTTATGACCTCGTCCACTTCGTCCATCCATGACCTTCGAGATCTATTACTCTTTAATCTTCCTGTTGGACATCATTCCGCTATTGTTGATATTCATCTTCTTCCTTCTATCAGTCACAAGGAAGGAGAGCGGCAACATCATCTGGGTCTCTCGTGACCTCGTCCACTTCGTACCTTCATGACCTTCGTGATCTATCCCTTTTTCGTCTTAGTATTGGACACAAATTTCCTTATACTTGATATCGAACTAGTTACATCTGTCCTTCAAAAGGAAGAAGATTGGCAACGTCCTCCAGGTTTCTCATGACCTTCATAATCATCATGATCTTCTTCTGTCGCTCTCCTTATCCTTCCTTCTGAAGGACAGATGGAACAACATGGATATCAAGGATAACGGAATGGAGTCCAATAGGAAGAAATACGAGGGATAGATCACGATGGGACGGAGTGGGCGAGGTCATAAGAGGCATGGATCTCTCCATGACCTTCGTGATCTATCCCTCATTCTTCTTCCTTTTCGACACTATTTGGTTATACTTGATATTTATCTAGTTTCATCTATCCTTCAAAAGAAGGAGAGTGGCAACGTCCTCTAGGTCTCTCAAGACCTCGTCCACTTCGTCCTTTCACCTTCGTAATCTATCCCTCTTCTTCATATTAGACACCATTTCGTTATACTTGATATTGATCTAGTTACATCTGTCCTTCAGAAGGAAGGAAAGTGGCAACGTCCTCCAGGTCTCTCATGACCTCGCCCACTTAATCCAGGTCTCTCGTGACCTCGCCCACTTCGTCGCTTCATGATCAACGTGATCTATCCCTCGTTCTTCTTCCTTTTGAACTCCAGCCCGTTATCCTTGATATCCATCTAGTTTCATCTGCTCTTCAAAAGGAAGGAGAGTGGCAAGGTCCTCTAGATCTCTCACGACCTCCTCCACTTCGTCCTTTCATGACCTTTATGATCTATCCCTTTTTCTTCTTCATATTGGACACTATTTCGTTATACTTGATATTGATCTAGTTGCATATATGCTTCAAGAGGAAGAAGCTTGGCAACGTCCTCCAGGTCTCTCATGACCTCGCCCACTTCATCCCTTCATGATCATCGTGATCTCTTGTTCACGATGATCATTTGTTCTTCTACCTATTGGACTCAATTCCCTTCTCCTTAATATCCATCTAGTTCCATCTGTAATTCAGAAGGAAGGAGAGTGACAACGTCTTTTGGGTCTCTCACGACCTCGTCCACTTCGTCCTTTTATGGCCTTCGTGATCTATCCCTCTTTCTTCTTCCTATTCGATTCAATTTAGTTATACTTGATATTGATCTAGTTACATCTGTCCTTCAGAAGGAAGGAGACTGGCAACGTCCTCCAGGTCTGTCATGACCTCGCCCACTTCGTCCCTGCGTCCTTTCATGATCATCGTGATCTATAACCAGTTCTTCTTCATATTGGACTCCATTCCGTGCTTCAGAAAGAAGGAGAGTAGCAACGTCCTCGTGGTCTCTCATGACCTCGTCCACTTCATCCCTTCATGACTATCGTGATATTTCCCTCTCTCTTCCTTCTATTGGAGTCCATTCCATTATTCTTGATATCCATCTAGTTCCATCTGGCGCTATAAATTCTGGGGCCTCAAGCGGTTTATCTCTCAAAAACTCCGTTCGACGTTTCAGAAATAACTTGGGTCCGTTTTCCTTAACCGGCCCAAGTGCTAACCTTCGCCATTCTTCTTCTTCTACACAAATGGAACTAGATAGATATCAAGGATAACGGAATGGAGTCCAATAGGGATCTGTATGCGAATGTCCTCATGTAAGTTAGTCTAACGACGTCTTGACAATCGTGTGGTGACTTCCCCGCTAGCGTTAGGATTATGTGTATATCGGCGACACGATCGATGGCACTCTTGTCCCGTCTGGATCATCGTAATCTATCCCGATCTTCTTCCTACTGGACTCCATTCCGTTATCCTTCATATCCATATAGTCCCATCTGCTCTTCAGAAGGAAGGAGAGCGACAACGGTCTCTAGGTCTCTCATGACCTCGTCCACTACGTTCTTTCATGACCTTCGCCCATTTCGTCCCTGCGTCCGTTCATGATCGTCGTGATCTATAACTAGTTCTTCTTCCTATTGGACTCCATTCCGTTATGCTTGATATCCATCTAGTTCCATCTATCCTTCAGAAGGAAGGAGAGTGGCAACGTCCTCTAGGTCTCTCATGACCTCGTCCACTTCGTCCCTTCCTGACCATCGTGATCTTTCCCTCTCTCTTCTTTCTATTGGAGTACATTCCATTATTCTTGATATCCATCTATTTCCATCTGGCGCTATAAATTCTGGGGCTTCAAACGGTTTTTCTCTCAAAAACTGCGTTCGACGTTTCAGAAATGACTTGGGCCCGTTTTCCTTAACAGGCCCAAGTGCTAACCTTCGCCATTCTTCTTCTTCTGCACAGATGGAACTAGATAGATAGCAAGGATAACGGAATGGAGTCCAATGGGGATCTGTATGCGCATGTCCTCATGTAAGTTAGTCTAACGACGTCTTGAGAATCGTGTGGTGACTTCCCCGCTAGCGTTAGTATTATGTGTATGTCGGCCACACGATCGATGGCTCTCTTGTCCCTTCTGGATCATCGTCATCTATGCCGATCTTCTTCCTACTGGACTCCATTTCGTTATCCTTGATATCCATATAGTCCCATCTGCTCTTCAGAAGGAAGGAGAGCGACAACGTTCTCTAGGTCTCTCATGACCTCGTCCACTACGTTCTTTCATGACCTTCGCCCATTTCGTCCCTGCGTCCGTTCATGATCGTCGTGATCTATAACTAGTTCTTCTTCCTATTGCACTCCATTCCGTTATGCTTGATATCCATCAAGTTCCATCTGTCCTTCAATAGGAAGGAGAGTGGCAACGTCCTCTAGGTCTCTCATGACCTCGTCCACTTCGTCCCTTCATGACCATCGTGATATTTCCGTCTCTCTTCTTTCTATTAGAGTCCATTCCATTATTCTTGATATCCATCTAGTTCCATCTGGCGCTATAAATTCTGGGGTCTCAAGCGGTTTTTCTCTCAAAAACTTAATTCGACGTTTCAGAAATCACTTGGGCCCGTTTTTCTTAACTCCTTCCTTAACCTTAGCCATTCTTCTTCTGCAACAGATGGAACTAGATAGATATCAAGGATAACGGAATGGAGTCCAATAGGGATCTGTATGCGCATGTCCTCATGTAAGTTAGATAACGGAATGGAGTCCAATAGGGATCTGTATGCGCATGTCCTCATGTAAGTTAGATAACGGAATGGAGTCCAATAGGGATCTGTATGCGCATGTCGTCATGTAAGTTAGATAACGGAATGGAGTCCAATAGGGATCTGTATGCGCATGTCCTCATGTAAGTTAGATAACGGAATGGAGTCCAATAGGGATCTGTATGCACATGTCCTCATGTAAGTTAGATAACGGAAAGGAGTCCAATAGGGATCTGTATGCGCATGTCCTCATGTAAGTTAGATAACGGAATGGAGTCCAATAGGGATCTGTATGCACATGTCCTCATGTAAGTAAGTCCAACGACGTCTTGACAAACGTGTGGTGACTTCACCGCTAGCGTTAGTATTATGTGTATGTCGGCCACACGATCGATGACTCTATTGAATGGATTTTTGCGGGCGGAGAAGATAGTCTGCCCTTCTTATTCTTCTGTTGATTACATCTCCATGTAATTCAGAGGGATTTCAAAACCAGCATTTACTTTTGGTCGATTTGGAAAGCTCTTCTCCCCAACGCCTGTAATTTTATTAGAATGACCTTAGTGCTGATATGATAGCTGTATACCATAGTGGCACAGCCCAATATACGAAACGATGCAAATCTCCAGAGTTTCGTGTTTCGTACCACACAAATCTCGCATGAAAATTTCCGCGGATTGTAGAAATCGTGGAAGTTTTTTTCAGGTACGAATTAAAGAAGCAGGAAATATGAAAATTATGTGTAATGAAGCAATACTACTGAGGTGATAAAATACGGTTCCCCACAGGGTTCCATCCTTGCCCTTTCGCCGCTTCCAATATTGTGCAACACAAAATATCAATGTTTTGTGTAAAAACAAATTATCTGATCGTGCAGGTCCGTTGGGAAATCGCGGCGGTAGAAATTTAATCTCTCCATGGTGTGGCTCACATTCGCCGGGATTCGTTTTGTCAGCCGGTTCAATCCACAATGGCTTTTTTTAGCATTCTCACGAGAAGCAGCGATTCCGCCAGCCTAGCATTTCTGTGTTTGCACAACAAAACCATTATCCCCCGGCAAGCGGATGTGATTGATGCTGGCGTCAGGCTGGAGATTAACGGAGTTGCTCCCACTGCATGATTCGATGAGGAATCGAGGACTGGTGATAAAAGAGAACGCCGGAGCAGATTTCGGTAGTAAAAGGCGTTTGCCTTTATTATAATCATTACTGTTATTATGTGTGCGTGAAGTGTCGGTGTTTTCGCATTTCACCAGCATGTGCGGTGAAATGTCAGGCCGGAGACGCGGAAAAAATGACAGCGCGGATTGATGATAACCGTTTCTAGATTTATTACCCCATTTATGGCCATATTACGCGGCGTTTACGAAACCGCCGATTGCGAGCGGCTGGATCGTAATTATCTTCCTGCTTGTGGTCGCGTCAAACTTTTGACGCTAAGTTCCCCCTGGCCGATTAGTTTATAATCACCATTTCCTCCCGATTACTGGATCGAAGTTTCTAAATATTGACGGCGCCGGCAACCGAATTCCCCGTGCGTTCGCGATCAAGCCACGATTAGAGCGCTAACGACGTGCCAGGCTGATAATTGTATACCAGGAAAACTCATTTTGTATCGAAATTATAAAGGGTGTCGAAGGCTTTAATAATACCCAAGTCTAGGAAACTAGACTTGTAACACTCACTCCCCTATAACATAACAATAACACCCAAGTCCGTGTGGTGTAGTGTTTTAAGGCTTCAACTACACACACTCCTCTAATACTCATATAATTCTAGAATTAAACTTAGTTCACTAATGGTATTTTTTTAGAATTAGCAAGTATTGTCTGTAAAAAGTCTTTACAGTCCGGCCGGGTTAACATGGCGCGAGCATAGGATGCGCAGTAGTCATATCGGGCTGTGATTGGCTGTGACGTCACGTTAATCAGCAGTCTACACCAATGGATAGTTTGAATACAAACGAGCGGTCACGAAGCAAACGTTCGGGTTAAGCCGGCCGGACTGTACGATTCATTTAAAAATAGAATTGCCTAAAACTATGTTAAGCCTGTCTACCTATATCTAGTAGGCACATGTCCTTGAATGGTTATAAACGGAGTCATCGGATATAAAAAAGCATGTGTCCGGTTAGTCAAAAAATTTCACAAAACACAATACTTCACTGACAATGATACATGGAGAAAGTAATCAATTTAATATTTAGCCAATGGATTCTAATAAATACATTAGCCTACAAAATTGAGAGCCTTCGAATGCTCGACAGTCTTCATGTGATTGATTAATTATCTTATATGTCCTATAAAGCAAATTGATTTTCCCAGAAAATAGCCCGCCGCAGTAATCGATTATGTCAGCAAAACTAATGGTATTCTGCGTTCAATTAAACTATTGATGATACAACAAAACGGAATATTTTATTAATCGATTTCTGTCAAAATACTGACAATCAATCCACAATTAATTACAAAAAATATATCCAATAAAAATATTTATTTGTATCTAATTGTAATGACGTTTGTAATCACTTCTGGGCAAACATTAATGGGGCTACTAACTAGTGAATAATGAAAATAATAACGAGATGTTGAAAAGAGTTATTAGTTCAATTATCATAACGATGCAAATCATAAAAATGCTAATGGACGCGAAAGAAAATTAATACATAAAGTATCTGAGAAATATATTGATTTTGCGAAAAGGATGGAATATCGGCGATTTTTGTTAAATTATTATTCAAAACACTTAATCGTATTTTACTATAATCATTACAATCTGATCAAAGATGGATCAATGAGTAATGTTATGCGAACTTAAATTACTAAAGGTCAAACCTTCATATTGGCGTATAAATAAACTTTTAAGTAATTGCTAATTAAAAAATATTATAAGCTATATTTGAATGCATTTCATGATTGCATTAATAGGGATATACGTAAATTATTATAGTTAATTACCAATCTTGAATTTTAGCCAAATTTGATTTTATCTTCAAAAAATGTATACTTCCATAATTCTAAAATGTAACTACAGAGCGCTCAAAAAAGTGATGTCAACTTTTCACACTAGTTTCAACGAAATAATGACACTAATAATGACATTTGAAAAATTATTTACTATATCCTAGGAAACGTTTCAGCAATATTGTAAAATATATTTGATTTGCATCATGAACAGTGTCTTCTATTAGTAAATTAAAGTAAAGTAAAGTAAAGTAAAGTTTATTACCACTGAAGATATGTACAACATTAAGGACATGAATACATTATAGCACTACATACATTGTAACATACATTATGGGGTTCTTCTTGGAGTGCCATACTCGATGTCGAGCGTCGGCTAATTATGGGGTTGTCAATTAGTAATGCATACCACATTAACAAGTTAAAAACTCATTTACCAAGTAGTAGCATTTTCCGATGTGAAAATGTTTTAAATTCGACTTAAAGTGGTTTAGATGCTGAATATCGCTTAACTTGCTGTCAATTAGTACTGCAGGAGTATCTAGCATAAAAGTTGACACCAATTTCTTGAATTCTTCGTAGTAACATTTTAGAATTATGGCAATGTTGATACCACTTTCTTTAACGCTCTGTAGTAACATTTTAGAATTGTGGAAATCAAAATTTTTAGAAGATGAAATCAATTTTGACGAAAATTCAAGATTTTGTAGCAAACAGACTTTTAATAAAACTGGTAAAAGACAATCAAAATTGTAAGGGATCATCAAAAGGTATGAAATTTGAACCCCAAATTTGTAGTAGTAGTCGTAGTAAAAGTGGGAATATCTTGCGATGTGTGTTAATCTATCGACCAGCTGCTTCCTCCTACAAATGAATATTCATTAGCACTGTACTTTTGACTTTTAAAATTTTAGAATTATGGAAATGTTGACAGTACTTTCTTCAATGCTCTGTAGTAACATTTAGAATTATGGAAATCAAAATTTTTATAAGATAAAATCAATTTTGACGAAAATTCAAGATTTTGTAGCAAACAGACTTTTAAGAGCACTTGTAAAAGACAATCAAAATTGTAAAGGGCCATCAAAAGATATGGAATTTAAACCCCAAAATTATAGTAGTAGTCGTAGTAAAAGTGGAAATATCTTCGATCTGTGCTAAGCTATCGACCAGCTGCTTCCTCCTACAAATGAATATTCATTAATACTGTATTTTTTTCTTTTAAAACAAATGTATTACAACTGGAAACCGCTTCCAACAGTCTTATACTGCTTGCGTGCTAACGGACAGTTTACACAGGTAATTAATATGTTCAAAGGTTGACAAGCTCTGACGCCACAGAAATCGTGCGGCAAACAAAAAATGCCTGCCTGCACTTATTATTGGACTAACATTAGAACAACTTGCACGAATGCATCAGTCGTCTCGTTAATTAATTAAACTAGCATTGCGACGTTCTAACTTTCAGGACACCAGCATAAAGTTAGTGCCTTTTTATGCGGCAATTAATGTACACGTATTTTGCGATAAAATTTTAGTGCCTTCTATAGTGAGCCCGTCTAATTACATTCATATTTCCAGTTTGCGTTAATGGATGCTTTGAGCACCGAACAGTCTAATACGACCCCGTTATCTTGACAGGCAAAATTTACACCTGTGGAAAACACCACTTCCTTTCAAAATCCATCAATTTTTACGTTGCTCTCAAGTCTTTGAAGTATTTTGGGACAAAAATGGTACAAATGGATACAAAATATGTATACTTGGTTTAGACGAAAATGAAATTGTTAGTTTTTATCCCAGAATACATCAGATATTACATAGAGTAAACCTAGATTTACATAATACTCAGAGTTAATACCAACGTAAAAAAATGAAATTTGGAGAGGAGAATTTTACAACGATATCTCATATTTTAAGTATTCATTGGTACAAAATATGAATGGCTTTGACATGACATTTCTTCCATACGTATAAAACAACTGATACGAACAATAAACGCTTATTTTGAATTATTGTACCTCCAAATTTTCATGTATAACCAAACCATTTCTAATTCCTTAATAGTTTTGAATTTGCTAGATACTTGCATTTCAGTATTGGGAAAAGCATAATCGAGGAGAGAGATCAACAGTCACGTAAGCGACGAACCCAATGTACCATTTCATTAGTTTTACAGGTTATTTAAAACTAATTGGAAATCCTCAATACGAAGATATTATGGTTATTAAGAAAGCCGGCATATGATTTTGAAATTTTGAGGAGGATTTTATAACGAAATTTCGTATTTTAAATATTCATTGGTAAAAAATATGAATGGCATTTTTAACATTTCGTCCATACCTATGAAATTTTGAGAGCAGGATTTTACAACGAAATCTCATATTTTAAATTTTCATTGGTACAAAATATGAATGGCTTTGACATGACATTTCTTACGTATAAAACAACTGATTCGAACAATACACGATTATTTTGAATTATTGTACTTCCAAATTTTCATGTATAACCAAACTAGTAAACCATTTCCAATTCCTTAATAGTTTTAAATTTGCTAGATACTTGGAAATTGCATTTTTCTATATTGGGAGAAGCATAATCGAGGAGAAAGACCAACAGTCACGTAAGCGACGAACCCAATGTACCATTTCATTAGTTTTACAGGTTATTTAAAACTAATTGGAAATCCTCAATACGAAGATATTATGGTTATTAAGAAAGCCGGCATATGATTCATGCACATTTCTTTTCGCCATGTGACTGAATAATGCAATAACTTATTAGAAATGATACTTGCGTGTAACAGGTGATTACATTGACAGTGCGAACGTTAGCTAGGCTCACTATCTCAATATCTCAATCCTCTCAATCACTATCTCAGTCCTCACAATCACTATCTCAATCCTCGCAGGCACAATTCAAAATTAATAACACATTTGGACACTTGGTCTTTCTACTGCTATGGCTATTTACCATCCCAAAGTAGCATCTACTGATGTTGGACCCCTTGTAATTCTACTGCTATAGCTATTTACCATCCCAAAGTTGCATCTGCCACATTTGCAGTGTTTTCTTCTATAAATCTCGGTTTCAAAATTATTTTTTACCAAATTTAAACACACATGTAAGGAAATTCAAAAATTTGGCTGAGTATGGCTATTTACCATCCCTAAGTAGCATCTACTGATGTTTGGACATCTTATCATTCTACTGCTATAGCTATTTACTCTACCAAAATTACATCTGCCACACTTGCAGTATTTTCTTCTATAAATCTAGCTTCCAAAAATGTTTTTTACCAAATTTACACACACATGTGAGTAAATTCAAAAATTTGGCTGAATATGGCTATTTATCATCCCAAAGTAGCATCTACTGATATTTGGACACCTTGTCATTCTACTCCTATAGCTATTTGCCATCCCAATGATGCATCTGCCATACTTGCAGTGCTTTCTTCTATAAATCTCGCTTCCAAAATTATTTTTTACCAAATTTACACACACATGTGAGGAAATTAAAAAAAAATGGCTGAATATGGCTATTTACCATCCCAAAATAGCATCTACTGATGTTTGGACACCCTATCATTCTACTGCTATAGCTATTTACCATTCCAAAGTTGCATCTGCCACACTTGCAGTGTTTACTTCTATAAATCTCGCTACCAAAATTATGTTTTACCAAATTTACACACACACATGTGAGGAAATTCAAAAATTTGGCTGAATATGGCTATTTACCATCCCAAAGTAGCATTTACTGATGTTTGGACACCTTGTCATTTTACTGCTATAGCTATTTACCATCCCAAAGTTGCATCTGCCACACTTGCAGTGTTTTCTACTATAAATCTTGCTTCCAAAATTATTTTTTGCCAAATTTACACACACACATGTGAGGAAATTCAAAAAATTTGGCTGAATATGGCTATTTACCATCCCAAAGTAGCATCTACTGATGTTTGGACACCTTGTCATTCTACTGCTATAGCTATTCACCATCCCAAAGTTCCATCTGCCACACTTGCATTGTTTTCTTCTATAAATCTCGGTTTCTAAATTCTTTTTTGCCAAATTTACACATACATGTTTAATTCAAAAATTTGGCTGAAATTTAGTTTCATCGCCAGGCCTCTTCTTAAACTGACAATTTAGTCAAAACTTTGAATTTGAAACACATTCGTTCAGACAGACCCCAAAATCTCAAAATCATTGTTATTCTTATCTTGCGGTTATATTATATTATAGAGGCAACACAATATACACGAAATGGTACAATAATTGGCTACTTTGGTGCCGATTTCTTTCACCTCTAACAAAAAAAAATTAAAATAATGCAATGAAATTCTCTACTACATGCAATAACTGGCTACTTTGGTGCTTATTTCTTCGACCTCTCACAAAAAAAAATAATGCAATGCAATTCTCTACAACACCTTACACCTTTTCCCTGCCTTTGCAGTATTTTGGGACAAAAATGGTACAAATGGGTACAAAATATGTATCTTGGTTTAGTCGAAAATGAAATTGTGAGTTTTTCTCCCAGAATTCTTCAGATATTACATAGAATAAACTTGCCTTACACATTCGTTAAGGCAGACATTTTTCAGAAAATATTAATATGGTTATGTTTTGGTTATACAGTCGATTCCACTTAATTAGGGCGGCGGTTAATTGGGGCAGCCGCTTATTTGGGCCAAATCTCAAGGAACGGAAACCAAACTAAGTAAATTAACAGTACAGTACACATTAACAGAACTAGCATTGCATTGTTTAATTGAGACAATATTCCCCTTAATTGGGACAGTAAAACGCAAAAATTAGTTAATTACATACTAGAATCCATTGATGAAAATTAAATAAATTCCACAGCCTGAGAGATTATTGCAAAAAATTCCCATTTGCAAGTAATACGACTTGTTACTACTTTGTCAAAAATCAATACTAGACAGAATTTATTTGCTGTTTGCGGCTTCAAACCTTTAGAAGTTTCGGCCAAAAACCACCCAGAATCTATAACTGTATGCCGAACCGACGCCGGCGGCAGATCAAAGCGGTATATAAAGAAACTGTCCTAACAAAAACAAACAAGGGCTACCGCCAAAACCGCCGCGTCGGCACATTTCGTTTGCGGAAACCAAACTAAGTAAATTAACGGCACAGTACACATTAACAGAACTAACAGTAAATTTCATCGTTAAATTGAGACAATATTCCGCTTAATTGAGACAGTAAAACGCAAAAATTGGGTAATTACGTACTAGAATCCATTGATGAAAATTCGATAAAATCCACAACCTGAGAGATTAGTGCAAAAAAATCCCATTTGCAAGTAATACGACTTGTTACTACTTTGTCAAAAATCGATAGTAGACAGAATTGATTTGCTGTTTGCGGCTTCAAACCTTTGGAAGTTTCGGCCAAAAACCACCCAGAATCTATAACTGTATGCCGAACCGACGCCGGCGGCAGATCAAAGCGGTATATAAAGAAACTGTCCTAACCAAAACAAACAAGAGTTACCGCCAAAACCGCCTGCGGCAGATCAAAGCGGTAAATAGAGAAACTGTCCTAACAATACCTAACAAGGGCTACCGCCAAAACCGCCGCGTCGGTATTCGCAAACGAATACATATTCGTTTGCGGCCAAATGTCGGTAAAAGCAATCAAAGGAATATCTGCGGTGTGCTCAAATCATTCGTGAAAATCATTCATAATTCGTACCTGTTATCATCCAGTAAAATCATTCGAATTGTAATTAGTGGAAATCATTCAGATTATCATTCGTAAAAATCATTCGGATTACCATTCGGTAAAATCATTCGGATTATCATTTGTGAAAATCGAATTATGAATGATTCATAATTCGAATTATAATTCGTATTCGCATAATTCAATTGTTAAAATCATTCGATTATGCCTATCACTAAGAAGTCAGCAGCTTTACACACAAAGTGATTCTGGACTTTTTTAAAGGACTCATTGATGAAAGCTGGGTCCACAGGGGAAATCACAAAAGGACTACAGAGGCCAAAGTGCTGAGATGCTTTAGGGAACCTACCCAGGAGAAGACAAAAAAAATAAGATCGACAATGGGATAGGAGAGGTTAAATCACATTTCACTTCTATACCGGGTGATTCAAAAAATGCCCATCACTATTATCAATAGAATCCAATTTCAGACTTAATTTTAACAACAACGTGGATCCCACTCGATCATTTTTAATCACCCCGTGTAGGTTTATATGAAATGCTCCAGTTCGATCTGCGCTCGTAAATCCAAAGGCTGCGGGTACACTTACGGACGCTGATTTAAGATATTAATATTCATAACTAATTGTACTAGTTACCATCAAATCGCGCCGCTCGGGCCGCGCTCTGGGCTGAATTGATTCCCGATGCTGGCGGTTGCCGGCAATTAAAATAATTGATTAGCAATTAGCAGCAATGGGCTCACATCAATAATTGTGCGATCGGGCTCTTGTCCTAGACATTCCTAAATGGTAACGCCCGGGACACATAGGAAGTGATTTGGTATTCATGAGGTTTCTGCTTTCGAACGAGCTGAATGATACTTTTTTTTCGTACGATTTGAGATGGAGAAAGATTAAGACAATATATATTCAATGCGATTGATTCTTATGGGTGGAAAGCAGGAATGTGAAGGTGAAATGAAAACTGGGAGGTCTCCGTATGAACGGTTTTCATGTTATACGGATCACCCCAAATTAACAACAAAGTTTTGGTTTAAATTTTTTTTAAAGATTTTTGGCGAAAATATTTGAAGTCCAAAGATCTTCATTGGACCATCGATCAAATATGGGGTCTTTCCGCCTTGCTTAATTATTATACAATACTACGTTTGAATTTTGTAGTATACTTGAATTTTAGATTTAAGTACTTAAGTCATATGTTGTTAAAAATGTGTAATTGTTGTTTTGGGTGGGTCGAGGTGTGATTAGGTAATTGTGCTATGTAGTACGCGTAGTTTTATGATCCAGGAAGTTTGATTCACGTCGTGTGCTCTTAAAATCGTGCCCCAGTTGTATTTGGTTCACAATGTAGCATTCAATTCGTAATTACACACTTATTTCGAAATGAATAGAATTCCGGGAATCCGACGCTGGAGATTGTTAGCGACCAATACTCGTGTGCAATTACACCTGGAAATAGTGTTCCTGGTGTGGTGGCGATGGCAGGAGTGGATCAGAGATCAGAAGCGGCTGAGTTCTGCAGGAGCCCAGTGGCGCTGCCCCGAGACCTGAACAAAGAGAGCCTTCAGAGTGCCGTTAGTCGTTTCCCATTTCGTACGAAGACGCACACATGTCGACGATGCTCACTGTGTGCCCGTAATGATTTTTTTTTTCAACCATCGAGCATTGAGCGGTCTCACCAGCGAGGACCCCGTACACGAGTGCGTCATACAACATACATGACATACGCCTGAATCATTTTTCCATATAAAGGACGTCTCTCGTCCGTACATAGCGACCGGCGGGGCTTTTTTGCCGCGTCTACTCCATAAACGCCGTCTATTTGCTCCAGGCCTTAGAAAAACAATCGAAAATAATCGATTTAGACATGCCGGTTATGGCCGCCAAGAGCGACTCGGCCGAGAAAGTAAAGCGAAATGACCGGCGTCTTTCGGGGCCTTAGGGTTTGAGCTAGTGATCAGGGCAATCGATAATCATTCATTCGAATTATTTTCGATATCCATTGGAAATCATTTTCGCTTTTAAAACACAAAACAATTCATTCGAAACCTTAAGCTGCGTACTCATTACAGAAAATTTACGCGCACGAACAGAGAACCTACAATGCACAGTTTTAAAAACGGAAAGTCTTTTTCAGAAAACACTGCCAACGAACATACTTTTATACACACATGTCGACTTGTAACATTCAGTTTACGTGCCGCCCAGCTCTACGTATCTCACGTGAAGTCACGCAAGCCCGTCATTCAGCGTTGCAACGTGGCACGGTGTACTTGGCCGGGAGCGAAACGAGAGAATTTCCGGGATGTAGCACGTGTGCTGGGAGCTACCCACCTGCCCTCTGGAAATTTGCAAATGCGCGTATATTTTCAGTACTATTGAAGCAGATTTATAATAGGTGTTGGTGGTTAATAGCACTCTTAGCGCCGACTACGGGGAGATGAGGGGGGTGGGGGCAAATACCTCGGAAAAGGAAAGCCAGCTGCGGACGGTTCTGAAAATGTACTGAAGTCCGTCAAATTCAAATTTCGAGACGAAGCTTACATAAACAGTCTTACATGCGTGTTCCCCGCGTGAACACTTTACCTAACCTGACCTGACCTGACCTAACCTGACCTAACCTAATCTATCACACGCATACAATTGGTCGTGGGTATATCTAACCTAACCTAACCTGACCTGACCTGACCTAACCTAGGAAAGCCAGCTGCGGACGGTTCTGAAAATGTACTATAGTCCGTCCAATTTCGAGACGAAGCTTATATAAACAGTCTTGCATGCGTGTTCCCCGCGTGAACACTTTACCTAACCTAACCTAACCTGACCTGACCTGACCTAACCTATTCCTATCACACGCATACAATTGGTCGTGGGTATATCTAACCTAACCTAACCTGACCTAACCTAACCCAACGTATCACACGCATACAATTGGTCGTGGGTAGACCTAGGGGGACTTGAGTCCCGTTTTCTCTCATAAGAATAACATGTGAGCTATCCCCTCCACTTTCCCCAGCCAGCCAGCCCCTCCCGGCCTCTCCCAGCCCCTCCCGAACCCCGAACCACCGAAAAGTGTTGTGTAGAATCAGCCCTGTAAATTGTCGCCGATCACTTTTCACGGTTTATATTAGCTTCGTCTTGAAATTGGACAAACTATAGCTAGAGAAAAATCCACTTTTCACGTTTTATATTAGCTTCGTCTTGAAATTGGACAGACTATAGCTAGATAAAAGTCCTCTACGCCATCAAATGACGTAGAAGCTACTGCCGAGTGTCCATGTAACAGTCATTGAAAAATGAAATGTATCCCTAACTGGGCAAATCAATATAAGTCGATTGAACATAATCCAGGAAGCGACAAGGTAGTTTACCAAAGTTGTAATTTCGAGACGAAGCTTATATAAACAGTCTTACATGCGTGTTCCCCGCGTGAACACTTTATCACAAGCATACAATTGGTCGTGGGTAGACCTAGGGGCACTTGAGTCCCGTTTTCTCCCATAAGAATAACATGTGAGCTATCCCCTCCACTTTCCCCAGACAGCCAGCCCCTCCCGGCCCCTCCTGCCAACCTGACCCTCCCGAACCCTGAACCCTCGAACCGTGTTGTGTAGAAACGGCCCTGTAAATTGTTGCCGATCACTTGTCACGTGTTTATATTAGCTTCGTCTTGAAATTGGACAAAAACTATAGCCAGAGAGAAATCCACTTTTCACGTGTTTATATTAGCTTCGTCTTGAAATTGGACAAACTATAGCTAGAGAAAAATCCACTTTTCACGTGTTTATATTTGCTTCGTCTTGAAATTGGACAGACTATAGCTAGATAAAAGTCCTCTACGTCATCAAATGACGTAGAAGCTACTGCCGAGTGTCCATGTAACAGTCATTGAAAAATGCAATGTCTCCCTAACTGCGAAAATCAATATAAGTCGATTGAACATAATCAAGGAAGCGACAAGGTAGTTTACCAAAGTTGTAAATCCTGTGATGAACTGGACATTCTACGTAATACATGAATAGACATCATAAAGCATCAATTAATGCGTTGTGGAAGACGAAATTTCTAATTGGAAAAAAGGCGGTAGAAAAGTTTCAAATACATGAAAATTCTTCTTTACACATATCCGCTGTGGAATGATGCGAATTTTCAAATTGGAAAAAGACGCGGAAAAGTTTCAAATACATGAAACTTCTTCTTTACACAAATCCGCTGTGAAAGATACGAATTTTCAAATTGGAAAAAGACGGTGGAAAAGTGACATTCTACGTAATAAATGAATAGACATCATAAAGCATCAATTAATGCGTTTGTCGAAGACGAATTTTCTAATTGGAAAAAGGCGGTGGAAAAGTTTCAAATACATGAAAATTCTTCTTTACACAAATCCTCTGTGGAAAGATACGAATTTTCAAATTGGAAAAAGACGGTGGAATCGTGACATTCTACGTAATACATGAATAGACATTATAAAGTATCAATTAATGCGTTTGTGGAAGACGAATTTTCTAATTGGAAAAGGGCGGTGGAAAAGTTTCAAATACATGAAAATTCTTCTTTACACAAATCCGCTGTGGAAAGATACCAATTTTCAAATTGGAAAAAGACGGTGGATAAGTGACATTCTACGTAATAAATGAATAGACATCATAAAGCATCAATTAATGCGTTTGTGGAAGACGAAATTTCTAATTGGAAAAAGGCGGAGGAAAAGTTTCAAATACATGAAAATTCTTCTTTACACAAATCCGCTGTGGAAAGATACCAATTTTCAAATTGGAAAAAGACGGTGGATAAGTGACATTCTACGTAATAAATGAATAGACATCATAAAGCATCAATTAATGCGTTTGTGGAAGACGAATTTTCAAATTGGAGAAAGACGCGGAAAAGTTTCAAATACATGAAACTTCTTCTTTACACAAATCCGCTGTGAAAGATACGAATTTTCAAATTGGAAAAAGACGGTGGAAAAGTGTCATTCTACGTAATACATGAATAGACATCATAAAGCATCAATTAATGCGTTGTGGAAGACGAAATTTCTAATTGGAAAATAGGCGGTAGAAAAGTTTCAAATACATGAAAATTCTTCTTTACACATATCCGCTGTGGAATGATGCGAATTTTCAAATTGGAAAAAGACGCGGAAAAGTTTCAAATACATGAAACTTCTTCTTTACACAAATCCGCTGTGAAAGATACGAATTTTCAAATTGGAAAAAGACGGTGGAAAAGTGTCATTCTACGTAATACATGAATAGACATCATAAAGCATCAATTAATGCGTTGTGGAAGACGAAATTTCTAATTGGAAAATAGGCGGTAGAAAAGTTTCAAATACATGAAAATTCTTCTTTACACATATCCGCTGTGGAATGATGCGAATTTTCAAATTGGAAAAAGACGCGGAAAAGTTTCAAATACATGAAAATTCTTCTTTACACAAATCCGCTATGGAAAGATACCAATTTTCAAATTGGAAAAAGACGGTGGAAAAGTGACATTCTACGTAATACATGAATAGACATCATAAAGCATCAATTAATGCGTTTGTGGAAGACGAAATTTCTAATTGGAAAAAGGCGGAGGAAAAGTTTCAAATACATGAAAATTCTTCTTTACACAAATCCGCTGTGGGAAGATACCAATTTTCAAATTGGAAAAAGACGGCGGAAAAGTTTCAAATACATGAAAATCCTTCTTTACACAAATCCGCTGTGGAAAGATACGAATTTTCACATTATAAAAAGACGGTGGAAAAGTGACATTCTACGTAATACATGAATAGACATCATAAAGCATCAATTAATGCGTTTGTGGAAGACGAAATTTCTAATTGGAAAAAGGCGGTGGAAAAGTTTCAAATACATGAAAATTCTTCTTTACACAAATCCTCTGTGGGAAGATACGAATTTTCAAATTGGAAAAAGACGGCGGAAATTTACGGAAATATGACCGCTAAAGTCCTCTACAGACGCAGTTTCGAAACGATCATACGTAAAGTAAATTTAGACCCCCCATGTAAACCTTATGGGATTTCGCCGCAGAACTGTCCTAGCTATACTACTGTCTTACAATGGCCTTAGAAACCGCTAAAGTCCTCTATGACGCAGTTTCGAAACGATCATACGTAAAGTAAATTTAGACCCCCATGCAAACCTTATGGGATTTCGCCGCAGAACTGTCCTAGCTATACTACTGTCTTACAATGGCCTTAGAAACCGCTAAAGTCCTCTATGACGCAGTTTCGAAACGATCATACGTAAAGTAAATTTAGACCCCCATGCAAACCTTATGGGATTTCGCCGCAGAACTGTCCTAGCTGTACTACCGTCTTACAATGACCTTAGAAACCGATAAAGTCCTCTACTGACGCAGTTTCGAAACGATCATACGTAAAGTAAATTTAGACCCCCCATGTAAACCTTATGGGATTTCGCCGCAGAACTGTCCTAGCTATACTGCTGTCTTACAATGACCTTAGACCTTAGAAACCGATAAAGTCCTCTACTGGCGCAGTTTCGAAACGATCATACGTAAAGTAAATTTAGACCCCCCATGTAAACCTTATGGGATTTCGCCGCAGAACTGTCCTAGCTATACTACTGTCTTACAATGGCCTTAGAAACCGCTAAAGTCCTCTATGACGCAGTTTCGAAACGATCATACGTAAAGTAAATTTAGACCCCCATGCAAACCTTATGGGATTTCGCCGCAGAACTGTCCTAGCTATACTACTGTCTTACAATGGCCTTAGAAACCGCTAAAGTCCTCTATGACGCAGTTTCGAAACGATCATACGTAAAGTAAATTTAGACCCCCATGCAAACCTTATGGGATTTCGCCGCAGAACTGTCCTAGCTGTACTACCGTCTTACAATGACCTTAGAAACCGATAAAGTCCTCTACTGACGCAGTTTCGAAACGATCATACGTAAAGTAAATTTAGACCCCCCATGTAAACCTTATGGGATTTCGCCGCAGAACTGTCCTAGCTATACTGCTGTCTTACAATGACCTTAGACCTTAGAAACCGATAAAGTCCTCTACTGGCGCAGTTTCGAAACGATCATACGTAAAGTAAATTTCGCCGCAGAACTGTCCTCTACTTGCCGTCTATACAACATTTGATAAACATGGAAAACTTTCTTTTGGAAAAAGTTGATAATGCGATTTACAAATTTTATGGAAAAGCTTTTATTGCGAAACAATTAAAGCTTCATAGGGATACGATTCTAGATTCAGCTTCGACTGATGCAGTGAAATTACATTCAGATTACAGATATCTGTAGATTTCTAATAAGTCGTCAATGATGTGATTCTAGATTCAACTTCGACTGATACAGTGAAATTACATTCAGATTACAGATATCTGTAGATTTCTCTAGAATCGTCGATCTAGAAGTCGTCAACATATCATGGAAAGATTGCCTTAACTGCATAAATTTGTAAAGATATTTTAACTGTACTTGCGACATATGTAGTACCTACGATTGATTCCTCTAGTCTTCGACGTTTAAAATCGAATTTAAGATCGGGATAGGAGAGGTTAAATCACATTTCACGTCTAAATATTCACTAAATCTAATCCAGCTAATAAATATTGACGACATTGCCAACGATTTTATTTCGCGGGCAACTGTCATTATTAGTTCTGAGATTTGCCATTATATTTGCCAAACAATTCAACATATATTTCTAAATGACCAAATAACTGACTTTACTTTTTGCCCCCCTCGAGATTCCATAAACTCGGCGCCTATGCTTGACGTGGATTGTGGTTTTTACGATGAGCCCTCATGGCAGTAAATTAGACGGTCATTTTTATAAGCGTTAGGTTACGCCACTGGTGCAATAAAATCATGCGCTGATAAAATTTTACAGCTGCAGAAGGTCATAACAACTATCATTTTATTGGTTATTCTAGTGAGAGAAAAGCCGGTAGATTTAATCTTTTCGCCTACTTGTTTCTTTCTCGGGCGCGATGATTTTTAATAACATAATTATATTACTTACATAAGCGTTCGCGCATTTTTGCGCTGGCTTATGCTAATATTTATGCAACCGCGATTTTTTTTCATAAGGTGGGTTGAGCGACATTCCAATTACTATTTTTCTCGTAATTGAGCAAAGCGCTGAATGAAGCTAATGGAGCTGAAGGGTCAACATTGGCACCTTTGTTGAGGGAACTCCTTTTTATGGGGGATAATTATGCCATAGCGCTGAATGGAAGGAAATTATCAATTTGCACAAATAGGCCAGCGCACTGTCTATGCCTGGCTTCTTCCACATCCACGCTGTATCGCGTTTCATACCTTGTATGCTAATTGCGAATTCCGCCGGTGTAAATTCTGACAATTCAATTAGTCATGAAAGCCACGTGCACGCGGGGAAATCTGCGAAAAATCACGTGGTGTACGTGCACACACCAAACCGAAACCGGCACATAACACCAAATATTCGCACTGCGGTCGGTTTCCATATATCTGATTACCGGTATTGAAGTCAACAAACCCGGCCTGTGAAATTTGTGATATTATGCCACTGACTATTCCATTTGAACGCGTTCCCATCCCATCCTCTGAATGCCATGAGTCCACCTCCTCGGCCCCGCTAAATATTAATCCTAAACGATATTTATAGGCCCGGTTTTATTGCTAAGATTTATGGCGTGGAATTCATTAAAAACACGTTCGTTATTTAAGTGCAGTTGCGCAATACTTCCATCAGACGTTTATTTCCTACAACCTGCATATACATATATATAAACTAGCCATTGATATTTGAGACTGTCCGCCGCTAACGATATTCCGGGAACTTGGAGATTAGTATAGATTGCGGCCGAAGAGGCCAACAAGTTATCTTGCGTTTAGTATGCGAGTTAGTTGATGCCCATGATTGCCAATGCCATCAGCTCGCTGAATAACATTTGCCTTCTATATATTCATGAGGCAAATACTCCATCTAAAGTTTTTCAAGCGCTAACAAGCTTCACATAACTTTCATTAGATTTTCACTCTTATTAGTTCTTACTGCTTCTCCGGCAAATAAAACTCGCAATCTTCTACAGCGATCAAACTTATCCCACCCGATTTCATTATTTCATAAAAAAATCACAACATATAAATCTCAGACTGTCAGAATCGCCAATTAAACTTTATTCATTAGTATGCATAATACAATAGAAATAACTAAAATAAATTAAACTTAAAGTACAAAAAAATTGTAAATTTACTTTAAAAATTGTAAAGTAATGAAGTATGAATCAACTTGTTGTCATAATCAGGATGCTGTAGGAAAAAAACGATAGATGTCAGAGGTAATAATTTTGCAATTTTGGCAAATACTATTTAGTCGTCCTTAAGTTCATGCTAAGATTAAGAGATAATATGTTGCATAAACATCATTGGGTTCATGGGTAATTATCGATACATTTTTAAAAACAATTTTTATTGGAAAACGCTGGATAATTATGCATCAACCCAATAATATGTTCACGTATTCTAACGATAGTTTTTAATATTAGTGTTTAAAAGACATTGTTGGCCTTTTCTGTTCGATATAACTTATTACCATTGTCAAGGAATTAGAATACCTGAAATCTCCCCAAATTATTCCAAATTTTCTTAAAATGTATTTAATGTAATGAATTTATCATCACATTTTCACAAAACTACAAAAACAGTGACGATTTTCACAAATTCTGAAGTAAAAAAAGTTGCAAATGGAAATTCGAATGTTTAAATAATTTTCACATTCGAGGACAAGAAAATATACATGAGGTAGAAAAGCCCATAGTTAATAACCTAGCAAAAAAGCCATATTTCTCTCTCTATAATAGTAATATAATAATAATAGTAATAGAACAAAAGATTGATGTTAAACTGAGATGGAACAGAAACATCAGCGATAATTAATGATAAACCAGTGAATGAAACCACAACTCCTCAACTTAAAACTTGGATCTACTATGTATTATTTTAACTATTTTGACTCGTGTAAACGTTTTCTGTACTAGCACACAATATTATATTATATTATTATAATCATTTTCAAAATTTATGGAAATAAAAGAAACTTGGAGCTTTCCACTGGATTATAAAAATACATTTCGCTAAAATTCGTAGATTTTCATTAAAAACAAAACTTGGTGGTTTCAATTTCACCGAATTTTCACCCAAAATATCGGTTGAACTATGAATTTAACAAATTTCGAAGAGAAAATGAAAATTGGCAGGAATAATAGTAGCAATATCGATAAAAACCAAATTACTTATAGTAATTTCACTGAAATTTAAAGTCATTCACTATAACCAAAAATTCCTTCGTATAATTTCATCCAACATCAAAGATTTGAACATATTCTTTAGATATATCTTAAGTGAAAGCTAAAGATACAAAAGAGTATTTTGGTAATTCAATTTGAATGCAGTGCAATATTTTGACTCGTGTTAACGTTTTCTGTACTAGCACACAATATTATATTATATTATTATAATCATTTTCAAAATTTATGGAAATTAAAAAAAACATGGAGCTTTCCACTGGATTAAAAAAATACATTTCGCTCAAATTCGTAGATTTTCATTAAAAACAAAACTTAGTGGTTTCAATTTTACCGAATTTTCACTCAAAATATCGGTTGAACTATGAATTTAGTTGATTTTCGTAGAGAAAATGAAAATTTACTGAAATAATAGTACATTTTCGTAAAGAAAATGAAAATTTACTGAAATTATAGTAGCAATTTCGATAAAAACAAAATTACTTAATAAGAATTCCACTGAATTTTTAAGTAATTCACTATAACCAAAAATTCCTTCGTATAATTTCATCCAACATCAAAGATTTAACATGAAAGCTAAAGATACAAAAGAGTATTTTGGTATGCAATTTTAATGCAATGCAATTTTTTACTCATTGGGAGTTTTTACTGTGGCTATCTTTTGAATGCAATTTTTGACTGATTGGGATTTTTTTAGTTTAGCAAAATTTTGAATGCAATTTTGAACTTAATGGGATTTTTAGTGCATCTAAATTTTGAATGCAATTTTTGCAAATTTACAGTTTTTTACGGTACTTATGAATGCCATTTTTGACTGATTGAGATTTTTTGGTGTAGCGAAATTTCGAATGCAATTTTTGACTCATTGTGATTTTTACTGTAGCTAACTTTAGAATGCAATTTTTGACTGATGGGATTTTATAGTGTAGCTAAATTTTTAATGCAATTTTTGACTCATTGGGATTTTTTACAGTAGCTTACTTTTAAATGCAATTTTTGACTGATTGGGATTTTTAGTACAGCTAAATTTTGTATGCAATTTTTGCAAATTTACAGTTTTTTTACAGTACTTTTGAATGCAATTTTTGACTCATTGTGATAGTTACTGTATCTAACTTTGGAATGCAATTTTTGACTGATGGGATTTTATAGTGTAGCTAAATTTTTAATGCAATTTTTAACTCTTTGGGATTTTTTACAGTAGCCAAGTTTTGAATGCAATTTTTGACTGATTGAATTTTTTTGGTGTAGCTAAATTTTGAATGCTATTTTTGCAATGTTACAGTTTTTATAGAGTACTTTTGAATGCAATTATTGACTGATTGAGATTTTAGTGTAGCTAAATTTTGAACGCCATTTTTGCAATTTTACAGTTTTTTTTTACAGTACTTTTGAATGCAATTTTTGACTGATTAAGATTTTTTGGTGTAGCTAAATTTTTAATGCAATTTTTAACTCATTGTGATTTTTACTGTAGCTAACTTTTGAATGCAGTTTTTGACTGGCGGGATTTTATAGTATAGCGAAAATTTTAATGCAATTTTTGACTCATAGGGATTCTTTGCAGTAGCTTACTTTTGAATGCAATTTTTGACTGCATGGGAATTTTTAGTGTAGCTAAAATTTTAATGCATTTTTCATTTTCAGTTCATTCATTCATTCATTCACTTCATTCATTTTGACTCATTGGGATTTTTACTGTAGCTAACTTTTGAATGCAATTTTTGACTGATTCGGATTTTTAGTGTAAGAAAATCTTAAGAATGTAAAAAAAAAACGTTTAACGGAAGTGATTTTTTTTAACTTGAATTTGAAATTTGTCGAAATTATTACATATGGAATTTGTAAGTGAAATAATTTTTGTTTTTATTGAAAATCTGTGAATTTCGGTGAATTTATTACAGGGAATATTCGTAGTCAGGGAAATTGCTGAAATTTTGCAAAATTGAAAATATTTTTCGTAACCTTTAAAGAAAAAAACATCGATTTTTCATGTACCCTGAGTGAAAACTGTATCACTTTTGTGTCCTTTAATATTAACTTTGCAAGAAAATCTAAAGAATATGTAAAACTGACAATTGATTTTTTTTTATTGAAAATCTGAAATTGGCTGAAATGATTACATGGAAACTTCCCATTCGGTGAAGTTGGTAGAATTTTGCAGAATTGAGAAACAAATTCATAATTGAATTTCCATGTAATATTTTCTTCCCAGATAAGTAAAACTAACATAAAAATCCACTTTTATGTACTTATAGCTGCAAACTTTATTTAGATTATGAAAGATTATGATTAAGAAAATCTGTGAATTTCAGTGCAATTATTACAGGGAATATTCGTAGTCAGGGGAATTGCTGAAATTTTGCAAAATTGAAAATATTTTTCGTAACCTTTAAAGAAAAAAACATCGATTTTTCATGTACCCTGAGTGAAAACTGTATCACTTTTGTGTCCTTTAATATTAACTTTGCAAGAAAATCTTAAGAATATGTAAAACTGACAATTGATTTTTTTTAAATTGAAAATATGAAATTGGCTGAAATTATAACATGGAAACTTCCCATTCAGTGAAGTTGCTAGAATTTTGCAGAATTGAGAAACAAATTCATAATTGAATTTCCATGTAATATTTTCTTCCCAGATAAGTAAAACTAACATAAAAATCCACTTTTATGTACTTATAGCTGCAAACTTTATTTAGATTATGCGAATATAAAAATGTTTTATAAGCAAAATGTTTTATAAGCGGAGAATTTGCAAAAATCTTTGAATTTCCAGGAATTTTATTATAATTGATTTCTGTCTGTAATACAATTTTTATTTCGATGTTTAATTTTGCATTTTGTAGTTTAGTTCTTCATCATTTTAATTTTTCCTGATTTTCTTATTGTTTCATCTATTTCTTTATCAGTTTGGAGAATTAATCGGGAGCTTTTAAGTAATTTCCACTTCCTGGCAACAGTGTTTAAATGATATAAATAAAATCCAATAAGTGAAAATTGTATTCAAAATTTAGCTGCACTATAAAATTGCATTCAAAAGTTAGCTACAGTAAAAAATCCTAATGAGTCAAAAATTGCATTCAAAATTTAGCTACAATAAAAATCTCAATCATTCCAAAATTGCATTTAAAATTAAACTACACCAAAAATTTAATTTTGCATTTTGTAGTTTAGTTCTTCATCATTTTAATATTTCCTGGTTTTCTTATTCTTTCATCTACTTCTTTATCAGTTTGGAGAATTAATCGGAAGCTTTTAAGTAATTTCCACTTCCTGGCAACAGTGTTTAAATGATATAAATAAAATCCAATAAGTCAAAAATTGTATTCAAAATTTAGCTGCACTATAAAATTGCATTCAAAAGTTAGCTACAGTAAAAAATCCCAATGAGTCAAAAATTGCATTCAAAATTTAGCTACAATAAAAATCTCAATCATTCAAAAATTGCATTTAAAATCAAACTACACCAAAAATCTCAACCAGTCCAAAATTGCATTCAAAAGTACTGTAAAGAAACTGTAAAATTGCGAAAATTGCATTCAAAATTTACCTACAAAGTTAAATTAAAAGCGTATAAAAGTGGATTTTTATATAGTTCACTCGATCCAATAAATGTTTTCTTTCTCATAATTTGCGAAAAAAAATCTCAATTTTACAAAATTTCAGCAGTTTCACTGCTTACGAAAATTCGTTGTAGTAATTGCACTGAAATTTACAGATTTTCAACAAAAACAAAAATTTTCTTTTACCATTTCATCCATTCTTAAGATATTTCTTACAAAAGGTAAAATTTTAGAAAATAAAAGTAGATTTTTCTGAAATTTTCATTCTCCACGAAAAAATATTCTCAATTCTATATTACTAAAATTGATTGCAATAAGTTTATATCAGCTTAGATACTATTTTTCTCATTACCAATCTGATTTTTTTCTTAGCTTTGATTTATACACTGATCTATTTTGACTCGAGTAAAGGTTTTCTCTAGTAGTACACAATTAAATACTATACTACTACTATACTATACTAGTACTATACTACTACTACTACTACACTACTACTATACTATACTAGTACTACACTACTACTATACTATACTAGTACTACACTACTACTATACTAGTACTATACTACTACTATACTAGTACTAAAAAAATAAAATACTATATACGATACTATACTAAATACTATATACTATACTACACTGCAGCTACAAGCTACCACAAAGTACATACAAGTGAATTTTATATAATTTTCTCATTGCAAGAAGGAAAATATTCGAAATTTCACTATCTTTCAAAAATTATGAAAAATATTCTCAATTCTAGAAAATTTTAGTAATACCATACAATGGAAAAGGTACTTGTAATAAGTTGAAACAATTTCAGATTTTCAATTTAAAAAAATCACATAGCATTGAAAAGTTTGATATATTTTTAAGATGTTTTTACAAAGTTTAACTTAAAGGATATAAAAGAGGATGTTTATATAGTCACTTGCCAAGGTACATGAAAATTGCAGATGTTCAATAAAAACAAAAAAAAAATCAGTTACCATTTCATCCATTCTTAAGATATTTCTTAGAAAAGGTAAACTTTTTGAACATGAAAGTAGATTTTCCTGAAATTTTCATTCGCCACGAAAAAATATTCTCAATTCTATAATACTAAAATTGATTGTAATAAGTTTATATTAGCTTAGATACTCATTTCTCGTTTATTTGCTTAGAAAAATGATCTACTTAGATCTCTTTAGATCTACTTAGATCTACTTAGATCATTTATCTCATTACCAATCTGAGTGTCTGCTGCAGATTCAGATTTTGTAGATATATGAACCTGGATTATTATCTGCAAGAAAAATGAACTATAGTATTTTTATGGGTGTAAAAATGGTTTTTTCGCAGTTTGATTTTATGGTAGTTTTGCGTATAGGCGATGGTAATTATCCCTGGCAGTAGGGTGAAAAGCTCTATCTATTAGTTAACGAAAACAACTATGCCAGGAATAAATATTTCGCAACGCCAACTTAAAAAAAGTGCAACCTGGCAAATCACGTGGACGAATTGATTATTCAACCACATGAACCACAGTTCATATTAGTTAATGTTATTCACAATTTCGTTCAATTTGATAATCGAATATTTCACCACAAGAGTTGATTTTTTTATAATTGCTTAATTTATGTTGTTTCTTGCAATTTCTTAGAACTTAATTTTGTTAATAAACTGTTTGTCACGATGCAAAATTAGGAGTAAACAAATAACCGTATTATTTATGCACACAATGAAAAAGTACGAAAAACGAACATGCAAATATAACACGCAATGCAGCGGTTTTTTTGCGTGGCACGACGGTCACGTTTTCAAAGTTTACATCGGTAATAATAACTGAATATCTAAAACACCCACTGCGCAGTAAAGGAAATTAATTAAGGAAAACTGGTAATAGAATAATAAATATGAAGTTAATTGGCACCGACATCGGCGGCGTTTCCAAGCTGGAGTATTATAATAATTAATTCGCTATTAACAAATAGCGCCGCGATACTAAAAGAAAAATAGTCTCAAAATTAGGTCACTTACCAGCGACCTACAGCGGTGAAATTTAAAAACAGAAATAGAATTAAGTGTTATCATTACGATAAGTTATATTTTATTTTAATTAATTGGTAGTGATGTATACAGTAGCCGATAGTATCGACACATTCGTGGTACAGTTTCCGAGTGAAATTTCATTTTCATTGTGAAACGATTGGCTGCAACAGTGCGCTATTCATTTTTCCGCTACACAAAATGCTGCACACTTTTATATTTCCAATAGACTGTAATTACTGGCCTACGCTAATTGCCGCAGTGTATGCAAAAAGCGTGCTAATTAAAATTGCAAATAGATTTTCTTTATAGGCTGCAATTAATAATGTTTAAAAGTCGCCAATTAGGCGGCGCAAAAATCCCTGAAATAGAGCCGTTCGGAACGGCGAAAAAACAAGACAGCTGACGAGTCTGGCCAACAAGCGCAGCAGGTACGGTTCATGCATGGTAAATTCAATCAAAAATCTGCCTCGTAAGTGGGGAAAAAGGCGCGTATTTATCTAACTATGAAAACAGTTACCGTACAGTTCTATAAAGATGTAATCTTCAGTTAATGCCCGTCCGTTAGCTCGCGGCTGGACGCCATTTGCATATCCGAACCTCCTTTACAGGCAACTTCAAAGTATTTATAACCATTTTTATGGACTGCATTCTGTGAAATAAAAATAAAGCCATCTCGTAATCGTACATGCATAAAAAGCACTGGTGTGAGGAAAAGGCTAACGACCGATTTTTTTATTGCGCCATTTATTTCTACAGCCGACAATTCAGATGGTTCAAGTACACTACACTTTGATAGATTCGAAACTAAACAAATAAAACACAGCATCCATCACAGACAATTACACGCCAAGGTTTCAGACCTATCAAAAATATGATATTTCAAGTCTTGAAAATTATTGCCCAATACCAAAACTTCAGAGCAATTTATAAAAATTTGTGAAACAATGTCTTATTTAGCAATCCATGATTAATGAGGTCAAGGTTTAATATTACTAAAGCAGTGTATGTCTACGCTGTACATGGTTTCTTACAACAATCACGTGTAAGCCGGCATGGCGTTTAGGGTTAAGGCTCCGACTAATAAATACTCATGGGTTCGATAGAGCCAACAAAAAATGTTATATGGCATATTCACATGATCAGGTTTACAGTCGAAACCTCAAATCTCCCAACAAACCTTACCTTCAAATTTCATCTTAAAGTCGATGTACAATTAGTTTTAAAAACTGGCTTTGAAGTGGATAAGTAAACTTAAGTTTAAAGTTCACGAAAATAGTTAATTATAAAAGTCAATAAAGTCAATTATAAAAGTAGCCTTCGAGCGGTGAAAGTAAATATATAAAATCGACAAAAGTTTTAATTAGCTTAAGCAATTTTAAAGTCCACGTAAAATTGACTATAAAACTGACATTTGATAAAGTGAGAGTCTATGCACAAAAAACTGGCTTTGATGAAACTGTGCTTAAATGGCTAAAGTATTTTTTTTTAACAGTAACTATGTAAGTCGTCCTCAGATTGCTGAGGAACTTTACTGCTGAAGTAAACTAAAGTCCATATAAAGTTGATTACAAAATTGGCCATCAAATGATTGGCTTATCAGAGTATATATTCTGAATAATCAGAACCATTTCAGTAGTGGTAAGGATTCGGTAATCACGTGTAAGCTGGCATAATGTTTAGGGTTAAGGCTCCGACTAATAAATACTCATGGGTTCGATAGGGACCAACATAGAAATTGTCAAAATGTTCTATGGCATATTCACATGGTAAATCCAATAGTCGAAACCTTCAATCTCCCAAAAACAAAAAATGTATATTTTGATATTCATAAAATTGATTCTAAAACTGGCATTGGATAAAGTGAGTCTATGTAAAAAAACAGGCTTTGATGAAACTGTGCATAAATGGCTGAAGTATTTTTTTAAAACAGTAACTATGAAAGTAGTCCTCAGAAAACTTTAACTTAAAGTCCATATAAAGTTGATTACAAAACTGGCCATAGAATGATTGACTTGTCAGAATATATATTCTGAATAATCAGAAACATTTCAGTAGTGGTACGGTTTCAGTAATCACGTGTAAGCTGGCATGACGTTTAGGGTTAAGGCTCCGACTAATAAATACTCATGGGTTCGATAGAACCAACATAAAAATTTCCCAAATGTTCTATGGCATATTCACATGATCAGGTTTACATTCGAAACCTCAAATCTCCAAATAAAAAAGGTTTATTTGACTTACCTTCAAATTTCATCTTAAAGACGATGTACAATTAGTTTTAAAAACTGGCTTTAAAGTAGATAAGTAAACTTAAGTTTAAAGTTCACACAAATAGTTAATTATAAAAGTCAATAAAGCCTTATAAAAGTAGCCTCCAAGCGGTGAAAGTAAATATTTAAAATCAATAAAAGTTTTAATTGGCTAAAGCAAACTTTATTTTAAAGTCCACATAAAATTGATTCTAAAACTGGCATTTGATAAAGTGAGAGTCTATGCAAAAAAACTGGCTTTGACGAAACTGTGCTTACATGGCTGTAGTATTTTTTTAAACAGTACAATGAGTTTTAAAAACTGGCTTTGAAGTGGATAAGTAAACTTAAGTTTAAAGTTAACACAAATAGTTGTCCTTATATAGTATATCCTGTATGTAAAGCTTACTTAATAGAAAAGTCGACTTTAAAGTCAGCTTCTGTTCCATATGATAAAAGACACTTTTTCGTAAAGTGGCGTTTAAAAATCAATTATGGAACACGTTACAGTACTTAAAGGCGCCTTTTCGGTTTAAAGGAAACTTTAATACCAATATGGAACCGGCCGTAAGCAAACCTTATTTTAAAGTCCACATAAAGTTGATTCTAAAACTGGCATTTGATAAAGTGAGTCTATGTAAAAAACTGGCATTGATGAAACTGTACTTAAATGGCCGAAGTTTTTTTTTTAAACAGTAACTATGAAAGTAGTCCTCAGAAAACTTTAACTCAAAGTTAATATAAAGTTGATTACAAAACTTTCCATCAAATGATTGACTTATCAAAATATATGAATATGAATATATGAAGCAGATTCCAAAAATGAAAGAATATACAGGGTGTTTCATTTAAAAATGAGATCAAATGTTGTGTCCCGGATTTATGGTACACTCTGTACACTCAAAAATAATTTCAAAAAGTAGTACATCAAGTGTCCAATAACTTCCGATCAGACTTTTTCCTCAATTTTTATTAGTCTAGCTGCAATGGTCTGAGCGAGGATAGGTGGGCCACCCTGTATATATATTGTGAATAATCAGAACCATTTCTGTAGTGGCAGACAGTCTACACAAAAAAAAAACGATACTAATCATGTTAAAGTGAACTTAGCTTTAAAGTTGCCATAAAACTATCCTACAATGAGCTATGTTGTCATTTGTTATTCTAAAGTCGATTGTAAAACGAAAACAAATAAACTGATCACCAGATATGTACTTTTATATTGAAATAATTATCATATTAAACAATTAAATACAGTATTGTTGTTATATTTTCAATTCTTGGTGAACTTGAGTGGAGGATTCTAAAGTCGCTTCAGTTGATTCACACTGATCGCCGCCTATTTTTAACTCCACAATCTCAAGTGTAATGAAGTGCTGATGACCTGGAACGCTTCCTAATGTATTTTTGGTTTACACACAGATGACTCAATGTTTTCTAAATCCAACGGTCCATTCTGTTGGAAAAACTTTGGGTCTCATTGAAAAAGGGGCATTTGTGTTTATTGTTTATTATTGTAAAAATTTAGTTATATATATATATATATATATATATATATATATATATATATATATATATAAGATTATATAGATAAATCGAAAACCTATCTACCATAAGGTGTTGGGTGAAAAAAAATTTAGTTACAAATCATATATAGAATTTTGTTATAATTATAGGGTCTTTGATTTTTTTAGAAAATAGTCGTGGCATTGGGCACTTTGCAAACAAAAGTAACAATGCAAATATTTACTATTTTCGGAGAAATTTTTGTTTTGTTCTGTACCGGAATGTACCGAATTTTCGGAAAACATTGGTTTTCCAAGAAAATTAACCGTCGAATAAAGTCAATCGAAGACAGTTAATCCACGAACCTTGGACTTCTAGAAACGTGATCGCTCGCATACCAAACCGTAAACACGCTAATAAAACCCAACGAAATTTACAAGCCAAACATTTTTATGACATGTTTTCGGTGTGTGCATAATTATTAAATCCCATGATCAGGTTCGGTGCTAAAACCTCGTCAACAATACGGCAGGTTAAACAATAAATATTCAAAGTATTCTCATGGCTAGCTAATGTACCACATTATGATTCACGATTTCTCCAATTCAATTTAATTGCTAAACGTGCATTTCATCTACGACGTTATTGTCAGCAATACCATTCACATGATCCTAAAATAACAATACTAATAGCACACCTACGCTGTTTACAATCACGGCCAAATGCGTATGCCGCATCCAGTTAAGGCTTCGACTTTTAGTTCGATACTCTGTCAGCGAAATATCAAGATTTTCAGTTTCGTTCAAAAATGGCCATAACTTTTTTGGTTTATTAATAATATTGCAAAATTCCACACGAAATTATATGACCCTTGCCCAAAAATGGTAGTGAGTTAAGGCTGCAACTTTTATTTGTAGTTGTGGGTTCGATTCTCTACCAGGGTAATATTCAAATTGACAGTATCTTTACAAAAATTACACATGTGTTTCTGGTCTATTAGAAATATAAAATTCAATATCAAATTTCAATTTTATGACGGTTTTCTGAAAATGGCAAAATTATTATTAAAAATATGATGAAATTCAAGACGACGTGGTTTAGCGCATTAATGGTAATTTAATGTAGTACATTACTACTTGGTGTTCAATTATCGTCCGTGGCAATATTAAAATTTCGAATTTCTTGCTCCTAGCAATATTACAATTATAAATTTAATGTCTATGGTAATATTACAACGTTCAATTTATTACCCACGACAATGTTGCAACTTTTTCCAAAAATATATATAATATATTAAAAATATTGCAAAATTCCATACACAATTCCTTGACGATTTCCCAAAATTGCAAAATAAAAATTTAATTTCTTACCCATGGCAAGATACAGGACAATATAAACATTGACAATTTTCGCTCCAAAAATTACCAAAACCTTACTTTATTATTTATTTGAGAATTCCATCTGTATCTATATCTGTAGTATCCGGACGTACTCGGATATCGCAATTTTGATAATAAAAAAAAAGTAATTATTATAGGTAAAGAAGCAAATAAAGTATAAAATAATAAATATATAACTATATTCGAACCGTTGGAGCGTAGATCCGAGCCTCCTATGTCAAAACGATATACCAACTGTCGGATATTTGATAATAATAATAGTAGAAATCGGTTATTCTGTTCCCCGAATCTCCAAATATCTGCAGAACTAAAATTAAGACTGATTATTTGCGAAATACTGTCTTTACTTATAGAACATCTAACGTATTTAGTTTTAATTATCTGTGGGCCAGCAAAGTTTTTTTTATGTTTTCCACTTAACCGGATTCCATGCAAAGTTTCGGATATCGCAACCGGATTCGAAAAGTCACAAATCGAATCCCGAGCCTCGCCTTTTGAAACGTATCCAAAATGGCGGATGTGGATGCGGATCTGACGACTCGAAGACAGGATCAGTATCCGGAGATCACAGTATCAGTATCCGGATCGAAAGTGTCGGAGACAGGATCAGTATCCAAATCAAATACCAGTATCCAGGACCAGACAGGACCAGTATCCAAATATCCCAGGATATTTGGGCACTCGAATCCGGATTCCGAAATATTCGAATATCTGCCTTAGAATGAAGTCAGCTAGTTGCAAGTTTCTCACTTGCAGTTAATATAGTAACCGGATTCAAAATGTCGCAAGGTGAATCCGGAGCCTCAAGTTTTTTGAAACCGTATCTGAAGTGGTGGACAGTGGATCCGGATCTGAAGTATCCGAGATAGGATCAGTATCCGAACTGTCGGATATTTGGGCACTCGAATCCGGATTCAGAAATATTCAAATATCTGCCTTACAATTAAGTCAGCTAGTTGCAAGTTTCTCACTTGCAGTTAATATCGTAACCGTATTGCAAAGTTGCAAATATCGCAAATGTCGCAAAGCGAATCCAGAGACTTGAGTTATGAAACCGTATCCGAAGTGGCGGATAGTATATCCGGATCTGAAGTATCCGAGATAGGATCAATATCCGGATCTGAAGTATCCGAGATAGGATCAGTATCCAAACTGTCGGGCACTCGGATCCGGATTCCGAAATATTCAAATATCTGCCTTACAATGGAAGTCAGCTAGTTGCGATTTTCTCACTTGCAGTTAATATCGTAACCGGATTATAAATGTCGCAAACCGAATCCAGAGCCTCGAGTTATGAAACCGTATCCCAAGTGGCGGACAGTTTACCCGGATCTGAAGTATCTGAGATAGGATCAGTATCCGAACTGTCGGATATTTGAGTACTCGAATCCGGATTCGGAGTCATTCAAATATCTGCCTTACAATTAAGTCAGCTAGTTGGAAGTTTCTCACTTCCAGTTAATATAGTAACCGGATTCGAAATGTCGTAAGGTGAGTCCGGAGCCTCAAGTTTTTTAAAACTGTATCCGAAGTGGCGAACAGTGGGCCCGGATCTGAAGCCTAGGAGACGGAATCCGTATCCGAACTGTCGGATATTTAGACACTCGAATCCGGATTCCGAAATATTGAAATACATATCTGCCTTACAGTGAAGTCAGCTAGTTGCAAGTTTCTGACTTGCAGTTAATATCGTAACCGGATTCAAAATGTCGCAAAGCGAATCCAGAGCCTCGAGTTATGAAACCACATCCGAAGTGGAGGACAGTATACCCGGATCTGAAGTATCCGAGATGGGATCAGTATCCGAACTGTCGGATATTTGGGCACTCGAATCCGGATTCCGAACTGTCGGATATTTGGGCACTCGAATCCGGATTCCGAAATATTCGAATATCTGCCTTACAATGAAATCAGCTAGTTGCAAGTTTCTGACTTGCAGTTAATATCGTAACCGGATTCAAAATGTCTTAAGGTGAGTCCGGAGCCTCAAGTTTTTTGAAACCGTATCCGAAGTTGCGGACAGTGGATCCGGATCTGATGTCTCGAAGACAGGGGATCGTACTCGAGTTGTCGGTTGTTTTTGGGCACTCGGATATCCGGATTTCTAAATATCCTAGTATCCGCCCTACAATTAAGTTGCGAATTTCTCACTTGAAGTTATTGTTTTTATTACAATAAGTAGTGCATAAATGGGGTGCAAACTAGCTCGCGTCCGTAGTAGAAGACTACACGTGCACCCTGGATAACGCTAAATGAGCTAGAGTCATAGGTGGCTAAATATCAGTACGATCTCCTGGTCAATTCAACAAGCATACTAAATGACAAAATGACGAGGAGTCTTCACAACGACCAATTGATTAGAAACCAAATGGCCAAGTTTGCCAGATAAACATTGAAAGGCTTAGGAATTGATTAGGTAAATCCAAAAGCTATACCTCTCCTAAATCCTACGTTAAAACGAAACCAAACTGGTAGCTCCATGAAACTCACTCTGCAGAAGAGTAACAACTAAAGCTAAACCATGATAAGACTTGCTCTGAATCGCCAACCATGACTGTGGCAATGGTATCTATGTAAATATGCTGATGATGACGGAATGGACCAATTGATTAGAAACCAAATATCCAGGTTTGCCAGATAAACATCGAAAGGCATCAGTAAATCCTAAAGCTATACCTCTCCAAAATCTTAAATTAAAACTAAACCTTCCAAGAAACTCACTCAAGGAACAACTAAAGACATACCATGATACGACTTACTCGGAATCACCTACCACCATGACTGTGGCAATGGTACCTATGTAAATATGCTGATGATGACGGAATGGACCAATTGATTAGAAACCAAATATGCAGGTTTGCCAGATAGATATTGAAAGGCATCAGTAAATGCAAAAGCTATACCTCTCCAAAATCTTACATTAAAACGAAACCTTCCAGGAAACTCACTCAAGGAACAACTAAAGACATACCATGATACGACTTACTCGGAATCACCTACCACCATGACTGTGGCAATGGTACCTATGTAAATATGCTGATGATGACGGAATGGACCAATTGATTAGAAACCAAATATGCAGGTTTGTCAGATAGATATTGAAAGGCATCAGTAAATCCAAAAGCTATACCTCTCCAAAATCTTACATTAAAACGAAACCTTCCAAGAAACTCACTCAAGGAACAACTAATGACATACCATGATACGACTTACTCCGAATCACCTACCACCATGACTGTGGCAATGGTACCTATGAAAATATGCTGATGGTGATGGAATGGATCAATCCACTAAAGACATACCATGATACGACTTGCTCGGAATCACCTACCACCATGACTGTGGCAATGGTACCTATCTAAATATGCTGATGATGACGGAATGGACCAATTGATTAGAAACCAAATATGCAGGTTTGCCAGATAAACATTGAAAGGCATCAGTAAATCCAAAGGTTATACCTCGCCAAAATCTTACATTAAAACGAAACCGAACTGGTAGCTCCAGGAAACTCACTCAAGCAACAACTAAAGACATGCCATGATACGACTTACTCGGAATCACCTACCACCATGACTGTGGCGATGGTATACTTCGCGCAACGATAGTTTGTTTTTAAGACATTGACTTGCAATAAAAATTATAAGGTTGGGATTGTTAAACCACTTCAAGTTAGGTATCATAAAAGTCCAGGTATCGGCCGGCCCTTTGTCACTGGCAACTCTTTGGTGCATCAACATTCAAGCCACTGGATACCTGGACTTTTATGATACCCAACTTTAAGTGGTTTAACAATCCCACCCTTATAATTTTTATTGCCCTTATAATGTCATAAAAACAAACTATCGTTGCGCGAAGTATAACTATGTAAATATGCTGCGTGTAAGCCATACGCTATAAAAATAGTGCACAACTGGTCAAGGAAACACTTTTATGAGTTAATGGTGAGCATTTGTAAACTTACAGAACAGCTGACGCGAAAATTTGTGCAGAAATGTGTGACACATAATTTAACCGGATGACGAGAAAACCCGTGAGGATGCGAAACCTTGGATATCGTAACCGCATTCGAAATTCGAATTTTTAAACCGTATCCGAAATATCGGAGATCCGAGTAGTCGGATGTTTGGGCACTCGAATCCGGATATACGAATTTCGAAATATTCAATTATCCGCGTACAATTAAGCGAATTTAGAGTTTTTGTTGCAATCAATTGGTGCACACATGGTCAAGGAAAGTTGTTTATGGTAAGCATTTATGTATGCAACAACGGACACGAAACGCACAGATATGTTTGAGAATAACTCTTGGTGGTTTAATTGAAGAATTCTATTCTCTTTCTCTTGTCAGTTATGTCGTACGTGTGGAGGCCTTGGGGGTTGATGGCTGTTTTATTGCTGTGGTTAGTAATGGGTATTTTAAGATCTTGGAACGTGTCTCAGGTTGGTGAATGCAGGTATTAAGTGCATAGATGATGGATTGAATGAGTTGATGAATCAATTAAAGTCAAAATTTGAAAGTTCTTTGGGGTTTTTATAATTAGCATCTGTGTTTATTTTGATTACATACATCTCCTCAGAGATGCGCTGTTAGGCTTTGGCGTTATGTTTCTAAAATAGCGCATGGGAGGATTTGTAATCCACCTTTCTCTCACGCTCCACACTCGCACTTAATAAAGTCGCCATAATATTGATATTCTTTTTATATGCAATGTAATTAACAGTTGTGAATCTTTGAGAGTGAGTTTTCTCCGCATTATTAATGCGCGTTTTTCCAATGCCAGGCCATATCGGGCCAGATTTCGATATATGGCCGTAATAAACGGCGGGCTGTATTAGGCTCACCTTGGAGGCTCCTCATCGCACGGTCGTTAATGGGTGTCCGCCAGGTGGGGAAAACGAGGTGGTTTTCTTTAAACGAGGCGATGATTCGAGAAAAATTCGTCGGGATTTGCATTTTGTGAAAGCCGAGTTTTTGTGGGCGCTGAACGCGTGCGCCTAATGAGCATCTCTGGAGAGGATGAAAGTGAGGATGCATTAAACTCATCCACTCGCATTCCGATCTAAAAAATGAGTCGCCCGCCTTGTATATTTAGATATAATAGACCAAACGCGATTCAATGGTCCCTCCAGTGGCGCTCCAGCTCTAAAACTGGACCCGGCAGAACTTGGCTGCTGCACGTGAGAAACCAAAATTAACATATTCAAATGGGAATACATTTCGTTTCGCATCCAAGCACCCACAACATGCAACGAGTCTACGCTCCAAATGTGTCGCAGCCAAGGTCCACTTACGTGTTCCACCTTTTTTCTACTCGAGATGCGTCAATTACCAAAGATCGCCTATAATTAAACTTAATTATCTCAACTGCCGTGTTTTTTCTGCTCGGCTCGCTTGCGTTTAATTAAATTATGATGCGGAGAAAAAATTAACGCTGAATTTTACTTTTAAATCTACGCATAGTGTGCCGCAAAATTAATCCTCTTCTTCGCCTATAACCATAATACCAGCTTGTAATTAATAATTTCTAATAGCATGCAAATTCGAATTGCCTCGCTGCGAATTAGAGCGCTGGCCGAATTAGCTTCCCAAGAATGCCAATGATGTTATCAATACATCGGTGCCGCCTTAACCTTGCAGGTCCGTCCGTCCATCTGCCGGTCCGTTAACCTCGCGCTACCTTTCGGGCCTCGGTTTCATAACTATCGATTTCAAATTGTGCACCCATTGCACTCTATGGCGCATCGTTCCTCCTCCGAAGCCATTGTGCTCTCTTCGTGCTTTTTTCTACGGTTCACACGAGAGATGGCCACACGAGGTCTAAGGTTTTGGGAGTAAACTTGCCCGATTCAAATCCCGTTTTTATTTTTCTTGCACACGCCCAGACCATTAAAACTACACGGATGTCCTCACATCACCCCGAAGATACCATCGTTGCTTTAATGATGCAACCACACTTTTTTGCCACAACCAGAAAATTTGCATTTTTACTGGCACCGTTTTTTTCAGCAGTGTTTTTTATTTCACCTTGTACATCCTGCCTTCAACGCTGAATATCAAATGAAGTAACATTTTTTTTCACAAATGCAAATTAAGCTCTTTCGCCGCTGCAAGAGCATGATCGACGTGCTAATCGAAAGCTCTTGTGGCGTCTCAGGACTACCGATCTTAAGTCTGTAATTCGCCTGATAATTGTTCGTTGATGCGCGATGGAACAAATTGTCGAAATTGTAAAATTAATCAATAAATTTTGTAGATTTTTTGTTTGGTTCGTAAATTAACTAGAAGAGCAACAATTTTGGTTTATGAATCAAAAACCAATAGAAGAAACAAAAAATCTTGTAGCTTGATGATGAAACAATATGGTAATTCAGGAAATTTGATTTGGAAACTAAGTTGAAGACGACAAACAAAATTCTAAAGAGATATTTTTTTGGGAAATGGAGACAATAGCCAGGCAAGAAGTTTGATTTGTACACGATGAGACAATTATCGGCCGATGATGAATCAGACAACAAATCAGCAACAAATTTGGTTTATGAATCAAAAACCAATAGAAGAAACAAAAAATGGTGTTGCTTGATGATGAAACAATATGGTAATCCAGGAAATTTTATTTGGAAACGTTGAAGACGACAAGCAAAATGATGAGGAGATATGTTTTTCGAAAAGGACACATGGAATAGCCAGGCAACAAGTTTGTTTTGTACACGATGAGACAATTATCGGTCGATGATGAATCAGACAACAAATCAGCAACAAATTTGGTTTATGAATCAAAAACTAATAGAAGAAACAAAACATGTTGTTGCTTGATGATGAAACAATATGGTAATTCAGGAAATTTTATTTGGAAACTAAGTTGAAGATGACAAACAAAATTTTATTTGGAAACGTTGAAGACGACAAGCAAAATGATGAGGAGATATTTTTTTCGACATGGACACAAGAAATAGCTAGGCAACAAGTTTGTTTTGTACACGATGAGACAATTATCGGTCGATGATGAATCAGACAGCAAATCAGCAACAAATTGAGTTTATGAATCAAAAACCAATAGAAGAAACAAAAAATGTTGTTGTTGATGATGAAACAATAGGGGAATTCAGGAAATTTGATTTGGAAACTAAGTTGAAGACGACAAACAAAACGCTAAAGAGATATTATCTTGGGAAATGGACACAATAGCCAGGCAACAAGTTTGTTTTGTACACGATGAGACATTTGTCGGTCGATGATGAATCGGACAACAATTCAGCAACAAATTTGGTTTATGAATAAAAAACCAATAGAAGAAACAAAACATGTTGTTGCTTGATGATGAAACAATATGGTAATTCAGGAAATTTGATTTGGAAACTAAGTTGAAGATGACAAACAAAATTTTATTTGGAAACGTTGAAGACGACAAGCAAAATGATGAGGGGATATTTTTTTCGACATGGACACAAGAAATAGCTAGGTAACAAGTTTGTTTTGTACACGATGAGACATTTGTCGGTCGATGATGAATCAGGCAACAAATCAGCAACAAATTTGGTTTATAAATCAAAAACCAATAGAAGAAACAAAACATGTTGTTGCTTGATGATAAAACAACATGGGAATTCAGGAAATTTTATTTGGAAACTAAGTTGAAGACGACAACCAAAATGCTAAAGAAAATGCTTTTTTGGGAAATGGACACAATAGCCAGGCAACAAGTTTGTTTTGTACACGATGAGACAATTATCGGTCGATGATGAATCAGACAACAAATCAGCAACAAATTTGGTTTATGAATCAAAAACCAATAGAAGAAACAAAAAATGTTGTTGCTTGATGATGAAACAATATGGTAATTCAGGAAATTTTATTTGGAAACTAAGTTGAAGATGACAAACAAAATGATAAGGAGATATTTTTTTTGGAAATGGCCACAAGAAATAGCCAGGCAACAAGTTTGTTTTGTAGCTGATCAGACATTTGTCGGTCAGTGATGAATCAGACAACAAATCAGCAACAAATTTTGTTTATGAATCAAAAACCAATAGTAGAAACAAAACATGTTGTTGCTTGATGATGAAACAACATGGGAATTCAGGAAATTTGATTTAGAAACTAAGTTGAAGTTGACAAACAAAATTTTATTTGGAAACGTTGAAGGCGACAAGCAAAATGATGAGGAGATATTTTTTTGGAAATGGACACAAGAAATAACCAAGCAAAAAGTTTGTTTTGTACACGATGAGACAATTATCGGTCGATGATGAATCAGACAACAAATCAGCAACAAATTTTGTTTATGAATCAAAAACCAATAGAATAAACAAAAAAATGTTGTTGCTTGATAAAACAACATGGGAATTCAGGAAATTTTATTCGGAAACTAAGTTGAAGACGACAAACAAAACGATAAGGAGATATTTTTTGGGAAATGGACACAAGAAATAGCCAGGCAACAAGTTTGTTTTGTACACGATGAGACATTTGTCCGTCGATGATGAATCAGACTGGAAAGGCAAAATTTGTTATTAGGACCACCTCCACGAACAAAATAAGTGATCGATTTGTTCTTGGAAATGGACTGGTTTGCCTTACCCGCAATATAAAAAAACTACATTTTTGGACTTTTTTGAGGTTTTTGCAGTAAGTCGCAAAATACGACTTCTGCGAAGTTAAAAGTTATCATTAATAGGTATAGTCCATGTCCATTGCTGAACTCCAAATGCAAAAATTTTAACGATTAACGAAGCCATCAAGATGAAAATGAGCCTCACCGCTGAAAATGATTTTGTTCGAAAAATCAGCATCCACTTGTTGTTCCATAATCCACGATCCAATCCAATCCATAATCCAATCAACGAAGTCTCTTCGCTGTTCGTAGTCAGTAGGCTTCAGTTCTTGGGTCAATTGAACTTTGTAAGCATGAAGATGAAAATCCTTTGTGAGAATCCGCTGTAAAGAGCTTCTCCAAATGTCCAATTCTTGACAACAGTGCCAAATTGATGTTCATGGGCATTCAGCAACAATTTCGCGAACTGCTTCGATGTTTTGTATTGAACGACTTGTTAAAGGATGGCCAGAATATCTAAAGGCGCTCCCTCACTTCTCAAATTTAATTGATCGACATTAGTTCATGCTCATTGTTTCCTTCTCACGAATCAAGTTAAATTGATCGGTATTAGTTGAACAACAAAAGTTGAATGAAAACTGTTGTTTAAAGTTAATCAACTTTATTGAAACAAAGGTTCTCACCATAGTTGTCATTCAACTTTTGTTGATCGACTAATATCGATCAATTGAACGACTTGTTGAAGGATGGCCAGAATGCTAAAGGCGCTTTCTCACTTATCAACTTTAATTGATCGACATTAATTCATGCTCATTGTATCCTTCTCACGAATCAAGTTAAATTGATCGATATCAGTTGATCAACAAAAGTTGAATGAAAACTATTATTTAAAGAACTTTATTGAAACAAAGGTTCTCACTATAGTTGTCATTCAACTTTTGTTGATCAACTAATATCGATCAATTTAACTTCGTGAGAAGGTGCCTTAAGATCATTAATCAGTCTACCTGATTTTTTTTATTAATCTCTTCACAGTTGATGAAGTTAAATTACTATTCCGACCATATGTTGTACGGAAATTTCGTACTGTGGCTGCCAAACCTTGGATACACGAATATTCTCCACAAATGCGATGTTCGCCGAACTCTAAATAACGAATATTTGGCGTTTGACATGTACTTGGTTGTACAGATGGTTAGTTATGGCTACACACATTTCCTATTCTATATAGGCTCAACATTCGCCACAATTACCTATCAACACCAACTGATGCCAAACCTAAATATTCGTTATTCGGGGTTCGGCAAGCTTCGCTTTTGTGGCGAATATTCGCGTTCCCGCTCGCACTGCCTCAATTTGTGTGCATTGGCATGAAAACTATTGTTTAAAGTTGATCAACTTTATTGAAACAAAGGTACTCACTATAGTTGTCATTCAACTTTAGTTGATCAACTAATATCGATCAATTTAACTTAATTCGTGAGAAGGCGCCTTAAGATCATTAATCAGTCTCCCTGATTTTTTTCATTAATCTCTTCACAGTTGATGAAGGTAAATTACTATTCCGACCATATTTTGTACGGAAATTGCGAACTGTAGCTGCCAAACCTTCATTATTTTTAAAATATTGTTCCACAATGTTTTTTTGTGTAGCGCCCCATTTTTAATAACCCTGAACTGTCAGCTGTCATGCTTTCAAATTTCAAATCTTGCGTGAATTTTGGGACACCATTTACAACAGCGGATGGAACACAAGCTTAATCCACTCGATTTGGGTTGGAAGGTTTCGAAATTCGGCCTCTTACCACTAACAATGATTCAGAAAGCAGCACCAGAAGAACTTCTGAACTTCTGCGCATGTGTTAAAGGTTGCCGAAGAAGTAGTTAGCGGAAGAGTGGCATGAAATGCTCAAACATTCGTAAGAATTGGAAAGGGGACTATTGCTGACGATGATGAGATTCTGCAGAATATGGCGTTTGACAAGTACTTGGTTGTATAGATGGCTAGTTGTGGCTACACATATTTCCCATTCAATATTGGCACAACATTCGCCACAATTACCTATGAACCCCAACTGATGTTTGCCAAACCTAAATATTCGTTATTCGGGGTTCGGCAAGCTTTACTTTTGTGGTGAATATTCGCGTGCCCGCTCGCACTGGCCCAATTTGTGTGCATTGGCAGCGGATCTTTTAACTGGCAATGACATTGATTGGGGATGAGCCTGATGATTCCAATGAAACTGATCAAGAGTATAATTGTCAAGAAGAGGACGATGACGACAAATATTCTGAGGATAAGGCCTCCGCAGGTAAGAACTCTGATCTGCCAGCCCCTAAACGTATTTGTATTTATATTAAATACAATTCCCTTGAACAAACATATTCTGTTTTTTTTAAATATCAAAACTGTACTTGTTTAAAAAACATACCTCGTATATATGTTATTACCAATTCAAAAAGCCATTGGTGATACATATAAATTCTAACAATGTGAGTGGATACACGAATATTCGCCACAAATGCGATGTTCGCCGAACTCTAAATAACGACTATTTGGCGTTTGACAAGTACTTGGTAGTGTGGATGGCTAGTTGAGGCTACACATATTTCCCATTCAATATTGGCACAACGTTCACCACAACTACCTATCAACACAAACAGGTGCTTGCCATGCCCAAATATTCGTTATTCGGGGTTCGGCAAGTTTCGCTTTTGGGGCGAATATTCGCGTGCCCGCTCGCACTGGCCCAATTTGTGTGCATTGGCAGCGGATCTTTTAATTGGCAATGGCATTGATTTGTAGTGGATCTGCATTTGTACGTTTCGTTATTAGAATGGAATTCGTGATGTAAATTCCTCGTCCACGCTCAATGAGGCTTAATGTTCTGATGCACGCGGATAATTCACGCGTATTGTTAGGCTAGGTTTTTCTACATTCCGTTTTTTATGTGTTATTAAAAGCGATTAAATTGGCTTCCGCCGTGGATTTATATATATCGGTAACGGTCGCTTTGATCGCGTTGCATTAGCGCTCGCATTCGGAATGCAAACAGTGTCTTTGCTAACTATTGGGCGCTTCCTAGCGTAACGCGTCTGATTGTGCAACCGTGTGATTAGGTCATTTTTCGTGGTGCTATGATGCAGTCGCTTTTTTGGAACGTGCCCCCGTGTACTTCCGGGCGTCGCATGATTTCTTCTCATACATCTGCATAAAGTGTGCAGTGCTCGTGATACGATCGCCCCTGGTGGGAGCACCCTATTAATTTCCCCTAGGCAGTAAACTCTCCCCTAGAGTACTTAATTAAATCGAAATGACTGGGTCGTGTTCCTCTTTTCCACGTTTCCTATTCCGCCTAGCTGTGCTAGGAACTTGCAACGAGCCGGCGCATGACCTTTCTCCTCACAGAAATGTCCTCATAATAAATGTTTTAATGCGGTAACGGTGTTGCAGATCGGCAAACGAATATTTTCCAAATGGCCTGCATACTATTACTATTAGCACGAGATCGGCTGCGTTTTTTTTCGCAGCGCACGCTCACCCAAGCACGCGGACATTCTGCCCACGACCTATCCGACGATCTAACGTGTTCAAGGCTGCTTTTGCGCTTTTCAATGTTGGCCGGCACGTATTTTTCCAGTTTCACCTGCAGCCTGTCCCAAATTTGCCAAAATAGAATGTTTGGCCAGCGCCAATTAACTGGCGTCTCTGTTTTAGCACCAACAATTACATTAGCACATTCACGCTCGCCGCGGCTTGTGCCCCTATTTGGGCATCACTTTTAACTTTACAATTTCAAAACAGCACCAATACGTGTCCAACATCCAAATATTAACTTTGCACTCATTTATTTACATGTCTACATGTACACGAATATTCGCCACAAGTGCGATGTTCGCCGAACTCTAAATAACGAATATTTGAAAACATTATGGCGAATATGGTGGGAAGTTCCGGAAACACGAAGAGCAAAGAAAAACGTATTTAGCTACTGTAGTCAAATGCCTGATAAGCAGTGTTGTAATGTATCTAGATACATGTATCTAGATGCAGTATCTAGACACAGCATCTAGATACAGTATCTAGATACATTTCAAGTACCTAGATACGTATCACGATACATTTCAAGTACCTAGATACGTATCTAGATACATTCTTGCTTCAGTACCTAAAATTGTATCTAGATACAGAATACAAGTGCATCTCTTGAAGCATCCTAGTTTATTGAGGTACGATAGTGAGCTTAAAGTCCCCGAGTAATGCGGTTGCTTATTCCAAAGCACTTCATTTCTAAGGGATCTAATAAATAACTTTATGGTTTATGGCTCAAAACAGCTACCGTGGTTTTGGGGTGCATTCTCATTGGTCCAAACCACCAGTCGATGGGGGGATTTCAGTTTTATGTGAAAAGTTATATCTTATCTGGCATGGACTATAGGTGAGAGATGCTTCAAGTAACAAAGGTCGAAGTTAGCAGAGCTGCTAAACAAAGCGGCATCTGTACCAGCCAGGTTACTGGTCTAGTTACAAGAACTAGACTGGTTCAACGAGCTCTTAAGAAGAAGCAAAGGCACAATCTATTGATTAGTACTTTACTTTTTGACAACAGCCTTTTTCTGTAGCTGTGGCTAATTATGGTCTGCTATGGGTGAAGTGCATCTACCCACGGTTCCACGGAGATAGAACCTGGGACCTTTGCTTCAGGCCTCATGAGATCAATGTTAGAGGATTTTGTTTTGTGGTAAGCTGTTGTGGGCCCGCGGGGTTCGAACCTGGGACCTTTGCTCCAGGTCCCATCAAAACTGATGTTAGAGAAGTTTGTTTTCTGGTGAACTGTTTGGGCCTGCGAAGTTCGAACCTGGGATATTTGCTCCAAGTCCCATCAAAATTGATGTTAGAGAATTTGGTTTTCAACCCATTTTTGTAGCTGTGGCTAATTATCGTCTGCAATGAGTGAAGTGCATCTACCGATTGCGTATACACGTGCATCCACATACAAAACACAAGATCGCCAGCTTCAGGACCCATCAAGATTGATGTTAGAGAATTTTGTTTTCTGGCAAACTGTTTGGGCCCGCGGGGTTGGAACCTGGGACGTTTGCTACAGGTCCCATCAAGACTGATGTAAGAGAAGTTTGTTTTCTGGTGAACTGTTTGGGCCTGAGAGGTTCGAACCTGGGACATTTGCTTCAGGTTCCATCAAAATTGATGATGGAGAATTTTGTTTTCTGCTAAACTGTTTGGGCCCACGGGCGTCGAACGTGGGACTTTAGCTTCAAGTCCCGTCAAGATTGATGTTGGAGAATTTTGTTTTCTGGTAAACTGTTTGGGCCCTCGTGGTTCGAACCTGGGACCTTTCCTTCAGGTCCCATTAAAATTGATGTTAGAGAATTTTGTTTTCTGGTAAACTCTTTGGGCCTTTGCTTCAGGTCACATCAAGATTAATGTTAGACGATTTTGTTTTCTGGTAAACTATTTGCGCCCGCGGGGTACTGACCTGGGACCTTTGCTTCAGGTCCCATCAAGATTGATGTTAGAGAATTTTGTTTTCTGCCAAACTGTTTGGGCCCACGGGCTTCGAATGTGAGACCTTAGCTTCAAGTCCCGTCAAGATTGATGGTGGAGAATTTTGTTTTCTGGTAAACTGTTTGGGCCCTCGTGGTTCGTACCAGGGATCTTCCTTCAGGTCCCATCAAAATTGATGTTAGAGAATTTTGTTTTCTGGTAAACTCTTTGGGCCTTTGCTTCAGGTCACATCAAGATTAATGTTAGACGATTTTTGATTCAGGTCCCATCAAGATTGATGTTAGAGAATTTTGTTTTCTGCTAAACTGTTTGGGACCACGGGCTTTGAACGTGGGACCTTAGCTTCAGTCCTGTCAAGATTGATGGTGGAGAATTTTGTTTTCTGGTAAACTGTTTGGGCCCTCGTGGTTCGAACCTGGGACCTTAGCTTCAGGTCCCGTCAAAATTGATGTTGGAGAATTTTGTTTTCTGGTAAACTCTTTGGGCCTTTGCTTCAGGTCACATCAAGATTAATGTTAGACGATTTTGTTTTCTGGTAAACTATTTGGGCCCGCGGGGTACTGACCTGGGACCTTTGCTTCAGGTGCCATCAAGATTGATGTTAGAGAATTTTGGTTTCTGCTAAACTGTTTGGGCCCACGGGCCCTTGGGTCCCACGAACGTGGGACCTTAGCTTCAGTCTCGTCAAGATTGATGTTGGAGAATTTTGTTTTCTGATAAACTCTTTGGGCCTTTGCTTCAGGTCACACCAAGATTGATGTTAGATGATTTGGTTTTCTGCTAAACTGTTTTGAGCCCACGGGCTTCGAACGTGATACCTTGGCTTCAAGTCCCGTCAAGATTCATGTTGGAGAATTTTGTTTTCTGGGAAACGGTTTGGGCTCTCGTGGATCGAACCTGGGACCTTTCCTTCGGGTCCCATCAAGATTGATGTTGGAGAATTTTATTTTCTGGTAAAGTGTTTGGGCCCGCGGGGTTCGAACCAGGGACCTTTGCTTCAGGTCCCATCAAGATTGATGTTAGAAAATGTTGTTTTCTGGCAAACAGTTTGGGCCCGAGAGGTTTGAACCTGGGACATTTTCTTCACGTCCCACTAAAATTGATGCTGGGAGAATTTTGTTTTTTGGTAAACTGTTTGGACCTTTCGAATTTCGCTAGCCGGTTTTGTTTTTTATTTAAAAACTCGCAAAATGTGCACAGTTTATTTCCGTAGCCATTGGTGTTTCATAATTTTCTCTTTAGAAGTTAGATAACATGAAATATCTGCTGCAAGTATGTAAGCATGTAGGATGAGCCTTGATATTACTGTATTCTATATTTGTCTGGTATAATTACACGTATCAGCGTTACTAATGGCCGCTTTAATATCTTTATTTATTGATCAAACCCGCTGTATTCATATTGCCAGTTTTTATACCACCCGAGAGTTAATTAAGTTTGTATAAACATTCTGACCTTAATTTGCTTATGTAGTTTTAATTATCAAACGCCCGAGAGCACTGTTTGTTTAATAAAGGATGTTTACTCGTCGTTGACATGCGGTTTCAAAGAGAAATGCGAGTGCCGCCAGGTGATACTCGAGGGTGTGTTGCGCTATCAGTTATAACCCTATAAACTTAGAGGAATGCGCTCGTATTACGCCATTATCTTTAATGGAAACAGTTAAAATCGTGTAGGAAAAAGATATGCTATTAGGGCTGATTAGCTAATACGGTATTTTTAAGGCCCATTCATAGATTTCTTAGGCGGCGCAACGCTACGCTGTGACTACGCACAGCGCTATTGAAAATGCCTATAGCGATAGCATAGTTATAGCGTTGCGTCGCGTAAGAAATCTTTGTATCAGCCTTTACTCGAAATTGAAATTCTACCTACGAATAGGGTTTAATAGTCACACGTACTAAATTTAAAAAAAAATGTTTCCTCGACACCCTCAGTGTACAAGAGGACCGGATTATGTATGTGTGTACTAAATAAAAATCTGCCACTAAATATTCAATTAATAAATTTTCAGAAATTTCAGTAAATAACAACCCATACTTGTCAATTCAGAAAGTTACTTCCTCGATTTTTTCACTTATTTCACACAAAAATGTCGTCAAATATTAGGAAGACTTGTTTTAGGGTAATCTAAATACAAATCTATCAATAAAAATGCAATGTCAAATCTGAGGAATTGAGGCTTATGATGATTATAATTTATACCCCGTTGATGTAATACCCTCAATCGAAATAATTACTCACCGAGCGCACGCCTATGAATGCGTCCCCACCCGCTCACCTCCCGCCGTGGCCCAGCCCCACGATATGAGTCACTTCTATTTTTGTCAGATCACAGTGTAGGTATATGCAAATATTCGTTATTCGCGACTTGGCGAACACCGTATGTGTGGTGGAGCGGCTTATAGCAAATATTTCGATCTACAAATTTGTAGATAACTTTTAGACGGTAGATGATGTAGATAACTTTTAGACGGTAGATGATGTAGATAACATTTAGACGGTAGATGATGTAGATAACTTTTGGACGTTAGATGATGTAGATAACTTTTAGATCGGTTTCTGCAACACATCTATTGCTGGAAGATGACTTGCTGAAGCGTCAACATCAAAGTGCCGATTGCCAAACGTGCATTGCAAATGTTATGGTCAAACGTGCATTGCAAATGTTCTGTTCTACAAATCTGCGCGTTAATTAACGAATGTCCTCTTGTGCAACGTTTCTTCTGAGAAACTATGACGGAGCATTGCACAAAGATGACTCGCAAAACCGCCGACTTATAAGTGCCCAACTTTGAAGCGCTTTCAAATGAATTATTTCGTATTCCTTCAAAGCGCTCACGTGTCTGTTACGTGCGAGCAGGAAGATCGTTTTAGAGAGTGTGCGTGATATTTTACAGTGCATTTTAGTGTGTGCACGAATTGAATATTTCCCATTCAAAGGCGCCTCACATCAATATGCTTTTGTGAAGGAGGTGGGGGGGCAACGAGCTCGCTCGCCCTACGCTTTTACGATAAGGCGATCATAAATGATTAAGTGCGACGTAGTTGTTCAGGTACAAAAGTCGGAATCATGTTTCGTACGGCCCGTGAAATGCGTGTACGCTTTGTGCACCTCGCCAGGGCACAGGGCACGATTTTCAATGTTTTGACTACCACGTGAGGTTCAATTATTTCTGATTGCATTGTGTACTGTGCGTGGGCACTTTTTTATACGTGCACACGTTTATTTATTGCGTACATTTAATAAAACTAAAAATTATTAATATTTATAATTACATAAGATTCAGTTCCTTACATTTTGTAATCGGCTTCACAATTCTAGCTAAAAGTTCAATCTGATTATTAAAATGTAGTACGAATTAGATCTACATTTCTCATATATTGTTGTAATTAATTGTATTTATTTTCATAACAGATGCAATTGTGCAAAGAGACTTGAGTAACCTATATTTTAAGGATGGGCCTCAATTGGTTGAAGACGATGTTTCCTAGAACTCATACGTAATTCGCAGACAATGGAGGTTAATTAACTTAATTAAAAGCGGTAGCACGGCGGAAGTTATTGTGAAATATGTTATAAGACGCTTTATTTATTATTTATGGTGAGTAGCAGGGTATTTGAAATTCTAATGCGTCTGTGCGTTATTTAAAGTGGAACGAAAAAGTAAATCAGTGGAAATGAATCCTTCGATCCATTAACCCAAGCGAATCGCATTGTTCCTCCTCCGCAACATAACGTGGCAAACATCTAAGAGATGCAAACATGGGAAAGGACAGATAACCAGTGGAGACCCATACAAATTACCGAAACGTTCACGTGACACGACGCACTTATCCGCCTAGCTAGGCTATCAAATTAATTATCTATCTAATGAAAAATGGGCCGCATAAACCACATGCGTACGGCAACATTGGAAATTTACATATAATGCCCACACGACACATTTAAAAAGATCTACTGGCACAGAATCGAGAAAGTTAAGCAGAGAAGCGAGGAAATCATGAATTTATTAGGCTATTATGAAAACGCAACAAGGAATTGAGATTACGCCGGTTTTTTCACCGCCATAAACACTGTTATTGCACTTCCTGCGGGGAAAAATCGACATGTTACAATCTTTTCCAATACCTCAAGCTGGCAGTAACTGTCGCATTATTTATGTGAATGGCCGCTGAATTTAATCATCTGTTACATTCGGCTTCCAACAGCCGCAGCATTTAAATTAAATAACTTTTCTGCCGGTGCGTTATTCACTCGCTCGGCGTTTAAGGTAATATGAGTGCGCATAAAAATCAATTGACAGGATTTATAAGTTGTTTGCTCGCTCAATTGAAAACCCGCCCATGAGCGTGACACAGAGCACAAATAATAAAATCTATTATCAATAAAACCCCACAGACACCAGAGTTAATCCAATCGACATGCACGCAAGTTAATACAATTTAAGCAAATTTAATCCAGCTTTATTCAAATAGGCATACATTTACATGCTTATCGACCTGATTTCTACGTAGAATAATTAATTTTTGACTAAATAGTTGGAAGCATGTGAAGACTACACTGAAACGCATTCTAAGTATAGTGTTTTCACTTGAAATTGAAAATGTACCTCCAATGAGGGTTTATTACGGTCAAGGATTCTCCATTGTATGGCGTGCTCTGGACTCTGTTCTCCTCCCATTACCCGTCATAAAATTCCGTTCGCACAATGAAGCGCAATAAACACCCTTCGTATGTAGATTTTCAATTTTAAGTAAAAACACTATACTGCACTGTTTATCCCACCAATAACCCAAAAAAATGTGAATATTTAACCCTAAACAAGAACTTTTAAATGTTCTAAAACTATCATTACTATGTATTATTTATCGTCTTTGCATACTACAATCTACGATACGTGTAAACAATATGCACGAATAATAAATAAATTATTTACCATTCCAGAAATTATATTTCAATAATTTTGGAAATTATTCAAACATAGCCTTGAAATTAAAACTGTCTATTGCATTTTTAGGAACACATTTATAAGTACTGCCATGTACTGCAGACTCATGTTTTAGATGTAGTTTTAGATGTTCAATTTTTTTTGAAATATTTGAGTCGTATAGAATCATTGACATTTTGGGAATTAACCATAAAACGCTCTACTCGACAATCTATTTCCCCGAATTTTGCAAATATTTTTTTTGCATCCTGTTAGCTCTACAAAATGTAAAATTAAAAAAATGCTTTTATTTTAATAATAAAAGCAGTTAAAATTGTGGAGTGGATATAGTTAAATTTCAGTTAAAAGCTTCGCTACGATAGTAGAAATTACAATTTTGTAATCTGGTGGAAATGAACTTTTCATTAAAAAAGGAAAAATTTTAAAAGAATATATCTAGATATATAAATGAGTCGTATAGGATCAGACTCATTTATATATCTAGATATATTTTTCTCAAATTTTTCCTTTTTTAATGAAAAGTTCATTTCCACGAGCTTACAAAATTGTCATTTGTGTTCAATTTTTAATTGTGTTCAATTAAAAATTTGGGGTAAATGTTATCAGATTTTTATATTTTCGTGAAAAACAATTTCGATAGTGTAAGGTTTAAAGAAATTTGGAATGTATGTTCTATACAAAAAAATGTACATACTATAATTATATAATACATACAGGGTGGATAAAATAATTAGAAACATTGATGTTTCGGCGCTATTGCACAGCGTCGAACCCCAAATCGGTTAAAGTGTAATCGCATTAGTCGGCCTTTATTGCAGCCGATACATTTGTAGTATTAAGATTGTAAAGACAATTTATTGGGGTGGCTATTATTTAGCCATTATGTTCACCGAGAAGTGCTTAAGTAAAGTACGGTGCGCATGAAGATCAATAGGCACATTAAGCCGTTTATTGAGCAAGGATTGCCACTTCGGCAAATACAATTAGCGACCAGGAAATCCCAAATATATTTATTGGACGGCATTAGGAATCCTCAGAAATGCCAGATCGAGGAATTAAGCAAGGCTTGTGATAACCAAGTGTGGCAACATGGCTTACCGAAACGAAATGCCGCACCAATCAGGAATCATCTTCAAGCCACCCCTCGCGGTGCACAATTCAAATTGCACCCCACCCCAATAACTCAAAGATTTAATTGTAAGAATGCAGAGCAGACGACACTTCAATTCGTTACCTTCACCGGTGTACATCGCTGTGTATTAATTATTGTTACGCATTAAATTATAGTCCACATTATTTCCAAAACGACGAGTTTTAATTACCTTATCATTTAAATTGGCGAACACCCGCCAAGTCCTTCGATTACGTAACAATTGATATTGGTCCCATTGATGTCACAATTGGTCTCAATTGATTCCCACTTGCCCCAATAAAATTTGGAATGTAATTTCTTTGGAAAAATTTGTTTTGCAAAATATATAAAAATAATAAATAATACTGTATATACAATATATACATAATATACAATAATACATGATAAAAAAATAAGGAACATTGATATTGGTCCCATTCATAAGGAGCAAAACAAAAACTTTCAACAAAGTTGTATGGTCAATTATTTGTGTAGTTTGGCGATTTTCATGTTTTCTCTCCTAAAGTCACACCATCAGACATCGATTTAATCAAAAACAAAAATGAAAAGATTTGAAAAAGTGATATAGTCAATCATTGAATGCACAATATTAAGATTTTCATTTTGTCCTAAGTTATAGCATCAGACATCCACGTGATCAAAATCTAAAATGAACAAGTTGGAGGAAAGCTATATAGTTAATCATTTGCAGAATTTTGATGATTTTAATTTTTCTCCTAACGTCATACCATCAGACATCGACGTGATCAAAAACAAAAATGAAAATGTTTCAACGACAATGACAATATGTTTGAAATGTTTCGACAATAATATGGTCAATTATTTGCCACAATTTGGCTTTTTTTCTACTAAAGTCATACCATCAGACATCGCATGATCAAAAACAAAACTGAAAAAGTTTAAACAAAGTTGTATTGTGATTCACAATTTCACGATTTTAATTTTTTATCCTAAAGTCATACCATTAGACAATGACGTGATCAAAAGCAAAAATGAACAAGTTTCAACAAAGTTATATAGTCAATCATTTGCAGAATTTTTAAAATTTTCAATATTTTTTCCTAAGTCATACCATCAGACATCGACGTGATCAAAAACAAAAATTAAAATGTTTCAACGACAATGACAATATGTTTGAAATGTTTCGACAATAATATGGTCAATTATTTGCCACAATTTGGCGAATTTTCCTCTAAGGTCATACCATCAGACATCGACATGTTCAATAACAAAACTCAAAAAGTTTAAACAAAGTTATATTGTGAATCACAATTTGACGATTTTCTTTACAATAAGTCGTAGCATCAGACAACGACGTGATCAAAAGCAAAAATGAAAAAGTTTCAACAAGGTTATATACACAAACATTTGCAGAATTTTGAAAAATTTCATTTTTTTACTAAGTCATACCATCAGACATCGACGTGATCAAAAACAAAAATGAAAATGTTTCAACGACAATGACAATATGTGTGAAATGTTTCGACAATAATATGGTCAATTATTTGCCACAATTTGGCGAATTTTCCCCTGTCATACCATCAGATATCGACATGTTCAATAACAAAACTCAAAAAGTTTAAGTTATATTGTGAATCACAATTTGACGATTTTCATTTTTTACAATAAGTCGTAGCATCAGACAACGACGTGATCAAAAACAAAAATGAAAAAGTTTCAACAAAGTTTAATGGTCAATCATTTGCCGCAATTTGGCGAATTATCTCTCCTAAAGTCATACCATCAGACATCGACATGATTAAAAACAAAAATGAAACAGTTTAAAGAAAGTTATATAGTCAATAATTTGCACAATTTGACGATTTTGATAATTTAATGAATCACCATGTATTATAATTATTCATAAGGCAGGTGTGGTGTAGATTAGAAAACAATTCTCACACCATCAGCGCGTTTGACGTGGCAAGATAAAATTCCTAGTTCTGCATTTAAGCATTGTAATCAAGTTCGTGATAAATTCAAAACTATCTTATCCTGCAATTCCATTTTGATATAAAATCGAGTTTTGTAAACGTTTTATAATAAGCAAGCTGAATCAAGAAATGAATCGGCTAAGTGACTTAAGGGCAAATTATGTTATCACAACTGATAAAGAATAGAACAAATATTTTTTTCTTAAATCAGCAACAAAACTGTTATCAAGCATTAAGCGTCTCAGTTTTAAATTAAATAATTTCATATGAAAAATCGATATTTTATAATTTTTATTGGACGGATGTAGTTGAAAACTGAAAATTGCCATCAACCAGCAATGATTTCCAGTGGAACACGAAAGTTTATAATCTTAATGGATGTCTTTTCATTTAATGATACAGTTGCGAATAGTTATCTGAAGGTTAAAGGTACTAACAAGTAGAAGATCGGCTTTAATTTAATTCATTTCTTATATAAATTTGAGATATTTATGTCGCGAATGTAGTTGAAAACTGAAAATTATCATCAACCAACATGTTTTCCAATGGAACAGAAACGTTTATAATCTTAATGCATGTCTTTATATCTAATGATAAAGTTGCGAATAGTTATCTAAAGGTTAAAGATACTAACAAGTAAAAGATCGGCTTTAATTTATTTCATTTCATATACAAATTTGAAATATTTATAATGTAGTTGAAAACTGAAAATTATCATCAACCAACATGTTTTTCAATGGAACAGAAACGTTTATAATCTTAATGCATGTTTTTCCATCTAATGATAAAGTTGCGAATAGTTATCGAAAGGTTAAAGGTACTCGTATGGAGATTAGACACGGAACTATAAATGATCTCAAGAGGAGTATCTACAGAGCGTTCAAGAAAGTGGTTCCAACTTTTCCAACTAGTTTCAACGAAATAATGACAATTAATGACATTTGAAAAATCTAGTTAAGTTATTTGCTTGTATCCTAGGAAATATTGGAAAACATTGATTTGCATCTTGAACAGGACCTTCTATTACTTCTAGAACCGAACAGGACCTTCTATTACTTCTAGAACTGAACAGGACCTTCTAGAATCCAACGTAAAAGTTGACACCACTTTTATAATAGCAAATACTGCCCCTATAGAAATAACGTAATGAAAATGGGCTACTACATAATGAGTATCATGAAGAATAATATCAATTGATGAATTAACATCAATTGATGAATTGTGGCAATATCAGCAAGCAAGTATGATTTCCACTCTTCCAGTGCAAGAGAAAAGGTTTATAATCTCAAGTTTTCATCTACTGGTTAAATTGCGAATAGTTATCTAACGGTTAAAGGTGCAATTTTTTCTCTCTGATTTTATCAATATAGTTAAAAATTGAATTTTGAGTCATTTTGATTCAAAGTTCAATCAACGGCAAATTGTACAGGGTGTAAGAAGGTTCTGTCCAAAAAGCTTCATTAGCTATAACATGTGGCTAAAATATTCAGGAAAATAAAGATTCGTCCACAATTACGCCGCATTAAAGTTGGATCCAGTTCCTTCAAAAATAAAAAATCAGCCCAAAGAATTATAATATGCGTGCCAAAAATATATACGCCTATTAAGCAAAAAAATGCCGATTTAAATCAAAAATTGCGTTAGCAAAAAAAAATGACAAAACTCATTGTTGCCTTTAAAATTAAGACCCAGTCTCATTGTTGTCTTTAAAATTAAAACCTTGTATAACAGAAGTTTTCAAACTGTGTGTGGCTGATATTTGTTTTCCAACATTGTTTTAACTTATTTGGGAACCGCTGGTACATTTCTTTTTTAAGGTTTTTGGAAGCACCTTCACGTTGCGACTTTCTGGGTTAGAGATTGTGAATTATCTTTTTCATTGTTGCCTTTAAAATTAAAACCCTGTATAACAGAAGTTTTCAAACTGTGCCTCGCTGATATTTGTTTTACAACATTGTTTCAACTTATTTGGGAACCGCTGGTACATTTCTTTTTCAAGGTTTTTGGAAGCACCTTCACGTTGCTACTTTCTGGGTTAGAGATTGAGCATGATCTGTTTCATTGTTGCCTTTAAAATTAAAACCCTGTATAACAGAAGTTTTCAAACTGTGCCTCGCTGATATTTGTTTTCCAGCAGTGTTTCAACATTTTGGGAACCGCTGGTACATTTCGTTTTCAAGTTATTTGGAAGTACCTTCACTTTGCGACTTTCTGGGTTAGAGACTTAGCATAAGCGCGTTTTCGGACATCATCAGATGATGATCGTTTTTGGAATCGGTAGCTAGAACTCTCTTGCGAGCGAAATTAATGAATCATCATTCGGTTACATCGTTTTCGGACGCTGTCGGAAGACCAAACAAAAATTACATACTTAAATAAATTTCGTTTATGAGCCGCGTCAAAAATTGATTGATAACCGGCTTATTATTACATCCAAAACGGAAATTCGTGATGAATTACAACATTTTAATTGAAAATTATATCGTCTTCCTCAAGCGTTGATTGTAAGTTGGTCAAATTGAGATTTCACTTGCATATGCCAAACGGACAAGAAATGAATGGATGCTAATCGTTAATTAAATGTCGTACACAATGCGGCGATAAAAGTAAAAACAAGTGACCAAGCATTGTTCAAACAGATCGACCGCACTGAATGGTTTCGGTTTACAAAACAAACCAGCCCATTTGCTAATCGTGTACAATTGTACATATAAAACCACAGTTAAGTATTATTCTTAACAGTTATACAATACAAGTGTACAGCTAAGTTCGCAGTATAAATTATACATCAAGTTGAAGTTCTTCATGACAGAACTGAACGATTCTTAGTAGCCAATCGATGATAATTCTAAACGTATGATCATTACGTTTTAAATTATTACCAAACTATATTTCACGCGGCTTAAACATACAAGTTTTCTCTTGCACGAAACGTAAAGCTGTACAGCCTGGAACTGTTGCGAGTTAGCGAACGAATCCCCGTGGAAATTTAGAAACCGCCGGGAATTGTGCAACGACAATTAATCAAAACCATATTGGTTTAGGCAATTTGAAGACCGCCTAGAAACCCGCGATCACAATTAAATTCACATTTAGGTACCTAATAATTCTAAAAATAGCAACAGCCGAGAAACTAATTTTTCACTCTGTCGGCTTGTACTTGAACGTAATTAAACAATTGAATGGTGCAGCGATTAAATAACTGCAAGTGCATCTGCAGCTGAAGTTGGCATCAAATCCGGATATTAGTCAAAATTTGATAACGAAAAGTAGTAAAGTAAACGACGCAATTAACAAAAAAGGCGAGTAAAATAATTCTCGAATGTTATAACGTAAAATAAATTTAGAATTGGGTTAAATTTTTAATAAAAAAATAAATCTACATTTAGAACGATAAACGTAAGCTATAAAAATCGAAATTGGGGTACATACGCACAGTTAAATGAATCGCTCCCAAAAGTTCGTAATACACTCATAAAAAAAAGTGCGTTGCAAATAGTTTTCGTGATCGATATGGCTGCCCTAATATGGATTAGGGCAGCAAAAGGTAAAGATTCTGCATAGTATAGTGTTTTCACTTGAAATTGAAAATGTACCTGCAATGAGGGTTTATTACGGTCAAGAGTTCTCCATTGTATGGCGTGCTCTGGACTCTGTTCTCTTCCCATTTCCCGTCATAAAATTCAGTTCGCACTTGCGCAATGGAGCGCAATAAACACCCTTCGTAGGTAGATTTTCAATTTCAAGTAAAAACACTATACAATCAACAATGTTTGAGGTAAATTTACATTTGTAACGGTCTGGTTGTACCACCGACAGAAACTGCCTTTTAATAATTAATTTGGCGCACAGACCTCCACTGTAGGCGACCGTACTCACACTTTTTTTTTGGACGTGACGTCTCGACGACGTTTTAAAAATCCGGCGAGCGAAACGCCGCCATGAGGACAGAAACCAGTTGCCTTCCTTATAGTGCAGAAGTGCCAGAGGTCACCGCTTTAATTGGTATACCACCATCCGGTTTCCGGGATATAAAACGGGAACTCATTTAACCACCCTTGAGGGGATTGAGGCACCAAGTACAAGGTACTATACGATTCAACTCCATACGCTTACAACATCCGAGGGTTTTTTTTCGGGGTAAGGGCTAAGCAGCTCAGCCAGCCAGGTCTTGGCTAGGGGCAGCGACCATCCTGCCAGAGTTGCTCTGAGGTTTGGAATCCAGCGACGGCGTCCTCGACGATCGCGGCCGCCGCCCGTCCTAAGAGCCAGAGTCCGCCAGCGAAGTCACGCAGACGAGGAACGCAGGCCAGATCTTTATATTTATTTTTTTCGTTGTTCTCATTTGATACTTTTAATTTCATTTCATATATCGTTTTTTTCTTTTGTGTAAAATTTGCGTTACGTGTTTCGTGCCGTACGTGCGCTTGTGTAAGAAAAAGGTCGCTCCGACGGCCCTTTGAATCGCGCGATTAGGAGTTCGCGATATTCGATCAAATATGGGGAACCCTGCGTGATAAGGTCGCGGGAGGAGGTATTTATTTCAGGAAGCGTAGGCACGGTGTCCTGTCTTTTGTGTGAATAAACGCAGATATTTTACACCAAAAAATTCACACCTGTTATTTTTTGTTCCCCCCACGTTTTCTCAATCGGGCATTCTTTTCAGTTTAACTTCCTATTCTCACTGCGAGAATTAAATCTGGTGGTGTGGGCGCCAGATGGTCAGCCGTTGCGACAGTTCGTAATTTCTGAACTTCGCTGACTGTCTGCCGCCCACCCACGCAGGTAGGGTGGAGCCTTCCTTTGCGACGAAGTAGGGACGAGGTTAAAATTACGTGGAGCCTTTTTTAACCCCCCCACTCTCTGACACCGAGAGCCTGGCCCTCGTCACTGCTTCGAAGGGACCCTCCACTCGCTCCACGGCCTAACGCGCTGATTGCCCTTCAGGCACGTCACACATTTCCCGCCCAAAATTTCAATTAGGCGAAATCCATGGTCCAAGATTTTTAAGTTTATTGTTTAATAAAGTCTATTATAGCACAAGAGTAATTATGAATAATATTTATATTATTAATATGAATATCAGAATAGTTCTAGAGATACGTTTCTATATTAGGAGAAACAGCTGTTTAATAAAATCTGTATATAGACAGGGTACGTATTATATGAGGAAACCAATTTGGGCAATCAACGTACAATCTACATTATAGTCAATTTACGTTTCCAAACACATATTTTTGGCATTTAATAAACGTCAGCCCATTAATTTCCGTTTTGTATTTAGCTCACGAATTAATTTTTGATAGCCCAGCAATTACGTCCAAAAGGATGTCACTTATTTAGGCAATATAATAATTGGAAAACTAATAACCAATCGATAGCCGTAATCGGACGGACTTTCACAAAAACAATGCGCCGACACGTGAGACGGCCGAGAGGCTGCGAACAATTTACGCCCGAAAATCGTCGGAATTAATTAAATGCGGGCAGCAGGAGACAATTATTTGGCTAATTCACGTGGGAAAATGCCACAAAAAAACCGTTAACATGGCCGAAGAAAAACTGTTAGCTGGAGCTCCGGGTTCTATAAATGTTAAAAATGTATGAATTAGAATATTTTATACCAATTAGAGAACAAATGCTATCTTTATTATTATTTTATGTGCAATTAGTGAGATCATTGGCCTTATCATGATCTTTTTTTTTAATATGTCATACAACGATGAGCCAAAAATCGGGGAGAAATCATACAATTTCGGCCATAAGAACCTAAACACACGTAGATACTGTATGCGAGCTACAACGCGATATAGCACACTCGCTCAATATAAATACTTGTCATGGAGCGCAATATTTTCGCCAACGACAAGTTCTGTACTGTACGACAATACTGTACAATACTGTGACAATACGACAATACTGTATCTCGCATACTGTACTCACAATGCGACAATACTGTATCTCGCATACTGTACTGACAATACGACAATACTGTATCTCGCATACTGTACTGACAATACGACAATACTGTATCTCGCATACTGTACTGACAATACGACAATACTGTATCTCGCATACTGTACTGACAATACAATACTGTATCTGCATACAGTATCTACGTGTGTTCAGGCTCTAAGTGTTTTCTATAGCATATTCATCAAAAAAGTCATTAAAAAACAATGGAAACTAAAATATTATTATCAGCAAATTTTAAATATTCATTTTCATATTATTTGAACCGCAGAAATGGAAGCTACATTATTATTTATTATTACACAAAATTTGAATTTTCTAACCAAAATAATGGTAATTTCAATCTTAATTTTAATGTGTTTCAGTATATAAATAACGTTTATACTTATTGAAGCAAAAGAAAATTACCACTGTATACTTACACATCCTCTGTTCAGCAACGATTAAGTAACGAAACTGCACATACCGAAATGCAAAGTTCGATAATTTAATGAATCACCATGTATTAAAATTATTCATAAGACAGGTGCTGGAAGATTAGTAATAAAAATTGTGCGCGTGTGACGTGGCAAGATAACATTCCGAGTTCTGCATTTAAGCATTTTGCAGTGTAATTAACCTCGTGATATTTTTATAACTATGTTATCCTGAATTCCATTTTGATATACAGTCGAATGTTGTATACGTTTTATGATAAGCAGGCTGTATGAAGACTTGAATTTGCTAACCGACTTAAGAGCAAAGTATGTTATCACAACTGATAAATAATAAACCAAATATTTTTTTCTTAAATTAGTAACAAAACTGTTATCACGTATTAAACTGCGTATCGGCTTTAATTTAACTCATTACATATAAAAATTCGATATTTTATTATTTTTATGAAACGAATGAAGTTGAAAACTGAAAATTGTCATCAGCCAGCAATGATTTCCACTGGAACACGAAACTTTATAGTCTTAATGGATGTTTTTCCATCTAATAATAAAGTTGCGAATACTTATCCAAAGGTTAAAGGTACTCGTAAGGATATTAGATTTGGACTTATAAAATATAGCAATAGGAGTATCTACAGTCCGTGGCAATATCAACCAGCAAGTACAATGTTTTCCAGTCCAACATAATCTCAAATTTCCATTTACTGGGCGAATAGTTATTTAACGATTTGTTTCGGCGCTATTGCACAGCGTCGAACCCCAAATCGGTTAAAGTGTAATCGCATTAGTCGGCCTTAATTGCAGCCGATACATTTGTAGTATTAAGATTGTAAAGACAATTTATTGGGGTGGCTATTATTTAGCCATTATGTTCACCGAGAAGTGCTTAAGTAAAGTACGGTGCGCATGAAGATCAATAGGCACATTAAGCCGTTTATTGAGCAAGGATTGCCACTTCGGCATATACAATTAGCGACCAGGAAATCCCAAATATATTTATTGGACGGCATTAGGAATCCTCAGAAATGCCAGATAGAGGAATTAACCAAGGCTTGTGATAACCAGGTGTGGTAACATGGCTTACCGAAACGAAATGCCGCACCAATCAGGAATCATCTTCAAGCCACCCCTCGCGGTGCACAATTCAAATTGCACCCCACCCCAATAACTCAAAGATTTAATTGTAAGAATGCAGAGCAGACGACACTTCAATTCGTTACCTTCACCGGTGTACATCGCTGTGTATTAATTATTGTTACGCATTAAATTATAGTCCACATTATTTCCAAAACGACGAGTTTTAATTACCTTATCATTTAAATTGGCGAACACCCGCCTGGTCCTTCGATTACGTAACACGGTTAAAGGTGCAATATCCAATGGTTTCCAATAGAACAGAACACGTTTGTAACCTTAAAGTATATCTTTCCACCCATTGGCAACGATGCAAATTACCTGGTGATTAAAGGTACACACAAGCAGATGAGATGCATTAGGTTTGGAAGTACATAAAATGTCTCAATACAACATCAACCAGCAATGGCCGATGTTTTCCTGTTCAGCGGTACAAGTTTATAAATATTAGGGCCAATTATTCCATCTAGTGACAAAATTATGAATAGTTATCGGACGGTTAAAGGCGCCAGTAAAGAGATTACAAATGTGTTGGGTTTAGAAGTATCGAGGTTCTAATGCGAGTATGTGGGTATAAATTGTCCTTTTCTTTTTAAAGACTGGCCCTTTAGAATACAAAATATATATTCATATGTAAACACAGAGGTATTCATTTATGGCCTTCTAGATTATAAAATATATATACATGTGTATCGGGACATTAATGAGACTTTCCTGGTTTACATAAGTTACGAATTTCGGCCATAAAGGTTTTTTGTGACCAAAGGTAAAATTGGGCACTCTAGGAAATGTAGTAAGGATCATGGACTATTCGTTAAGGTTCATTTTAATGTACATTTGAAATTTTGAGACCTTCCTGGTTTACACAGGTTGCGAATGGCCCTTTAGAATACAAAATATATATTCGTATGTAAACACAGGGGTATTCATTTATGGCCTTCTAGATTACAAAATATATATTCATGTGTATTGGGACATTAATGAGACCCTCCTGGTTTACACATGTTACGAATTTCGGACATAAATGTATTTTGTGACCAAAGGTAAAATTGGGCAATCTAAGAAATGTAGTAAGGACCATGGACTATTGGTTAAGGTTCATTTTAATGTATATTTGAAATTTTGAGACCCTCCTGCTTTACACAAGTTACAAATTTCGGTCATATAGGATTTTTGTAACGACCTGGATCATTGGACTACTCGTTAAGGTTCATGTTTTGTATATTTGAAATTTTGAGACCCTCCTGGTTTACACAAGTTACGAATTTTGATCATCAAAGATTTTTGCATTTGCCTGGTGGAACATTTAAATCAATGTATGAAAAGAAATATAGTAAGGATCAGTGGACTACTCGTTAAGGTTCATGTTAATGTACATTTGAAGTTATGAGACCCTCCTGGTTTACACAAGTTGCGAATTTTGGGCATATAGGATTTTTGTAACGGCCTGGTATATAATTTAAACGAATGAATAGAAATGTAGTAAGGATCATTGGACTACTCGTTAAGGTTCATGTTTTGTATATTTGAAATTTTGAGACCCTCCTGGTTTACACAAGTTACGAATTTTGATCATCAAAGATTTTTGCATTTGCCTGGTGGAACATTTAAATCAATGTATGAAACGAAATATATTAAGGATCAGTGGACTACTCGTTAAGGTTCATTTTAATGTACATTTGAAGTTATGAGACCCTCCTGGTTTACACAAGTTACGAATTTCGGGCATATAGGATTTTTGTAACGGCCTGGTATATAATTTAAACGAATGAATAGAAATATAGTAAGGATCATCGGACTACTCGTTAAGGTTCATGTTTTGTATATTTGAAATTTTGAGACCCTCCTGGTTTACACAAGTTACGAATTTTGATCATCAAAGATGTTTGGAATTGCCTGGTGGAACATTTAAATCAATGTATGAAAATAAATATAGTAAGGATCAGTGGACTACTCGTGAAGGTTCATTTTAATGTACATTTGAAGTTATGAGACCCTCCTGGTTTACACAAGTTACGAATTTCGGGCATATAGGATTTTTGTAACGGCCTGGTATATAATTTAAACGAATGAATAGAAATATAGTAAGGATCATCGGACTACTCGTTAAGGTTCATGTTTTGTATATTTCAAATTTTGAGACCCTCCTGGTTTGCACAAGTTACGAATTTTGATCATCAAAGATTTTTGGATTTGCCTGTTGGAACATTTAAATCAATGTATGAAAATAAATATAGTAAGGATCAGTGGACTACTCGTGAAGGTTCATTTTAATGTACATTTGAAGTTATGAGACCCTCCTGGTTTACACAAGTTACGAATTTCGGGCATATAGGATTTTTGTAACGGCCTGGTATATAATTTAAACGAATGAATAGAAATGTAGTAAGGATCATCGGACTACTCGTTAAGATTCATGTTTTGTATATTTCAAATTTTGAGACCCTCCTGGTTTGCACAAGTTACGAATTTTGATCATCAAAGATTTTTGGATTTGCCTGTTGGAACATTTAAATCAATGTATGAAAATAAATATAGTAAGGATCAGTGGACTACTCGTGAAGGTTCATTTTAATGTACATTTGAAGTTATGAGACCCTCCTGGTTTACACAAGTTACGAATTTCGGGCATATAGGATTTTTGTAACGGCCTGGTATATAATTTAAACGAATGAATAGAAATGTAGTAAGGATCATTGGACTACTCGTTAAGGTTCATGTTTTGTATATTTGAAATTTTGAGACCCTCCTGGTTTGCACAAGTTACGAATTTTGATCATCAAAGATGTTTGGAATTGCCTGGTGGAACATTTAAATCATTGTATGAAAATAAATATAGTAAGGATCAGTGGACTACTCGTTAAGGTTCATGTTAATGTACATTTGAAGTTATGAGACCCTCCTGGTTTACACAAGTTACGAATTTCGGGCATATAGGATTTTTGTAACGGCCTGGTATATAATTTAAACGAATGAATAGAAATGTAGTAAGGATCATTGGACTACTCGTTAAGGTTCATGTTTTGTATATTTGAAATTTTGAGACCCTCCTGGTTTACACAAGTTACGAATTTTGATCATCAAAGATGTTTGGAATTGCCTGGTGGAACATTTAAATCAAAGTATGAAAATAAATATAGTAAGGATCAGTGGACTACTCGTTAAGGTTCATTTTAATGCACATTTGAAGTTATGAGACCCTCCTGGTTTACACAAGTTACGAATTTCGGGCATATAGGATTTTTGTAACGGCCTGGTATATAATTTAAACGAATGAATAGAAATATAGTAAGGATCATCGGACTACTCGTTAAGGTTCATGTTTTGTATATTTGAAATTTTGAGACCCTCCTGGTTTGCACAAGTTACGAATTTTGATCATCAAAGATGTTTGGAATTGCCTGGTGGAACATTTAAATCAATGTATGAAAATAAATATAGTAAGCATCAGTGGACTACTCGTTAAGGTTCATTTTAATGCACATTTGAAGTTATGAGACCCTCCTGGTTTACACAAGTTACGAATTTCGGGCATATAGGATTTTTGTAACTGCCTGGTATATAATTTAAACGAATGAATAGAAATGTAGTAAGGATCATCGGACTACTCGTTAAGGTTCATGTTTTGTATATTTGAAACTTTGAGACCCTCCTGGTTTGCACAAGTTACGAATTTTGATCATCAAAGATGTTTGGAATTGCCTGGTGGAACATTTAAATCAATGTATGAAAATAAATATAGTGAGGATCAGTGGACTACTCGTTAAGGTTCATTTTAATGCACATTTGCAGTTATGAGACCCTCCTGGTTTGCACAAGTTACGAATTTCGGGCATGAAGGATGCCTGATGAACCATCTAATTGAATCAATGAAAAGAAATGCAGTAAGGATCATTGGACTATTCGTTAAGGTTCATTTTTCGTATGTTTGGAAGTTGTATGTGTTAAGGTGTTGCTACGTGGATAGTTTCTATTAAGCCCTTTGCAGAATTGCAAAGTTTTAAATTAGTTGCTCTGTATATCTGTACTTTGCACTATTTGACCTTCAATTGTTACGTCCAAATTCCAGCCCAAACACCACGTCTGACATTTTCGCGCAAAATTGCAGCACTCTACTTTCTTATAAATCTCTCGCCACAGTCGATCATTACTGCCGTGCAGAAAACCGGACTACACACATTCAATTGTTGTTAAGAAGGTTCATTAAGATTCGGCTGGTGTTGTCCTTAATCAGGGGCCGATAGCAATGTAAATAGCGGTATTTGCATCGTCTCGATTCGCGAAAACGTTTGCGGCTAATTACATTCAGCTACAAGTGTTCCACACATGCCGATTTCATAATTAGCTCCAGCGTCCAGAGGAGACAACCTAAAGAGCCCGTAATTATAATTATAACAGTTTTCGGAGGAAGGCCCCGAAGAATCGCTAATCGGCTAATCGGAGAGGCATCGAAGATGTCTAAATTTCCGCCGAATGATGTAATGAGTGTCATTAGTGTGCGGTTCCCAAATCGATTTCGGTTTTTTTGTTAGTAGGCCAGTTTTTTTTTTTTAGTTGAAAGGGAAACGACGTGGATCTTCGCGTGTCTCGTAGTTTTCGGTGATTTTCAGGGCGAACAGGTGAATGGAAATCGTAGGTCTAGACGCTAGCGTGTTTTCTTGCTCCCAAAGAAGAGTAAAAAACACGTTCCTGACGGTGCGACCGGACGGTTTAGCATTTGCAATTGTTTTTAGCTCACATCCCAGAAACGGCGATTGATTGAAAAAAATGCACGCAGCTGATCGCGTCTTCGATTACTTTTTTGCAAGGTGACGTGCATCGAAGAAATCGTGTTTGGCAACGCGAAATAAAATACGAGATCCTCCGCGTTCCCCGACTTGGAGCAGATCAACCACTGATACAAGAACAAGAAGTGTTAAGATGCTTTACACCAAAGTCTTTGATAACACATCAGACTCACTGGCTTTTCAGCTGTTTCCACTGCATATTATGGCCTTCCATTTTTGTAGCGTCCAGGGGCACACATTCGGACTGGTTATTCTCTAATCACCTGCTCCGGTACCACAATAAACAACACGAGCACACGGCGATAACAAGAACACAGTACTGGATGGTCCCAGTTAGATGTAGGGTTATGTTATGTTGTAATAAGCGATGAAGTACCAACGGTTCACGGAAATTTACTACGTTCTGTGGAACTTCACGGCGATCACGCCGGCGCGCCCTGCCGGAGTCACTAGCAACTGAACCAGAGGTCTTCAAAAACTTTACGCGCGGACTAAAGCCGAACATTCACGAAGCCCTCGACCAATCAGGCGCCAGCATGTTCAAATCCAGACTTTACCGATTTTCATTAACGGATACGCAACACATTTCACCAGGAAGCGTGCAATTCTAATTCCTCTAAACTTCGAATCATACTAATTGAATTAAAAACTCGTTTGCACGTCGTCAACTTTCAATACTTATGCAAATACCGAATAAATATTCATTTGCAGATTACACAACTCCACGTAACCTCCACCGACTACTCTTCAATACTTCTTCAATACTCACACTTGAGGCTTTTGAAGCATGGGCAAATGCTCACACAGACAAATCCTCACGTTTTTGAATCATCTTCAGTTATTGTAAAAGACAAGAAATTTACTACTCACCTTCTCCGTTGGGTGCCGTCTTCATACTTTAACATCGGGGACTTCTCCACTTCTAAAAAGTAAAGAAATAAATAAAATATCTTTAATAACCACAATTGAAGCCTTTGATGCAAATACTCATTGGAAATACTCATGCAGACAAAACTTCGTACGTTTTTGTTTGGTCTTTAGTGTTTAAGGCAATCAATGAACTACTTACCTTCCCCGTTGGGTGCCGTCTTCACATTTGAACGTCGAGGACTTCCCCATTTCAAATAACTGAAGAAAGAAGTCTGATATCAGCGTGCTTGACCTTCTCGATCTATTAGGCAAAACAGAATACTGTGTTCGCAAATTCCCGCCGTGTTAGACAGATACATACTCGTAAATTATGACCTCATATAGCATATGACTTGATATGAAACACTTATTCTATCTTCTTCCTGTGCCGTCTACTACTGAAGTTTGGCATCCATCATTTGGTAAACTTCTTTATTTTACGCCACCTAAATTAGAGATGAGATGATGAGACAGAGATGAGCCTTGAAGTAGTAGTTATACAACAAGAGTTCTAACGCAAGTTAGGTTAGTTTTCGATTAATTTAATCCGCGGTTTGATTCGCCGATTAATCAATTACCGCGGGCAGTAACAATGGGTTGATTGCGGAAATCGCGAGTAATTAAATCACAAATGCAGGATAACAATGGAATAATTGCAGATGCATTACTTTAATTACAGGTGCATTACTGCAATTACAGGTACTTTAATCGCAGGTTAATTGACGATCCGCGCATTTAATTGGTAGTCTAATCACCGCGATTTCCGCAATCAACCCATTGTTACTGCCCGCGGTAATTGATTAATCCGCGAATCAAACCGCGGATTAAATTAATCGAAAACTAACCTAACCTGCGTTATAACTCTTGTTGTATAACTACTTGAAGTTTTCAAATACCTAATTCGCGCAGGTTTTTCAGCCTCTTTCGATCTAGACCTCTTCAGCCTTTTATTTGGAGCTATTATGGAGCCTATGTGTGCTTCTTCTTTCCTTAACTGTTAGTTACAATTGTTTGTTCATCTTCCTTAGTACGTCTATATTGTTTACTTGTCTACCGACAAGTAGACGTAGTTGCACATTTCGAAAGCTTCCAATCTTCTCATTATTGATACTTTTAAAGGGCAGCCCTATGTTCCATACAGTATAGAAGAGCGTTTGCCAAGCTGGGTCGCAACAAGATCTTGAATGTATATTTTTAAGATCTAAAATTCAGGCGAAAGTAAAAACGAAAAATCAATGCGACGTGGATGAAGAGGGTCGCTATAGATTGGGTTTCTAAAAAGTGGGTCGCAATGTTTGGGAACGCCTTCGGGATATAGTATATAGTACGCCCAACGTGAACTGCAATAACTCGTTTCTCCATATTGCGGAAATTCGACGTGCGTTTCTTATTTCATTTCACTTTATTACATTTAGCTTAAGAATGTGAACGAGCATAGAAAATGCGAATCTTCTGCGTCTAAACCTTAGTAGATACTAAACAGGATTAGAAAGTACATTACTGAATGTTATTTCTGCAAGATAAATCACATTCTGACTAGCATTAGTAGCTATTAAACCTTAGTGGCTACTAGGGTCGACTATGCATATGAACGTATGTTCGGCGAATATGTTCGTCACAATTATTCATCCACGCCATTTGCCAATCGGCGAACATTCGTTGTTCGAGATTCGACGAACACCGTATGCGAGTTACTGCCAAATGTATACTCACCGTCATAATCCGGGCGTAAACTGAATTCCCATGAATAGAGTCGTAAATCATAGGCCAGTTAGCGCTCAAACGATTTTTCTCGTATTTTCACAGCGCACTTGAACAAACAATTTAAAGGATCGTAAAACTATAAAGAGGCCATAAAACAAACACCTGATAACAATATGCAAATGAGGCCACCCGGGTATCCCCAGCCCGATCCACGTGCTTGTTTGCATGCAAGTCTAGTCCGGGTATCATTCGATGGAATGCTCTCAAAATCAGTGACAATTTTCCTAGGTGAAAAATAAGATATCTAGGTAGATACCTGTTCATGTACAGACTCCCATCAGCATCTTCGTCTATGTTTCCTCAAACTAAGATACATCTGATAAAGCTATCCGATGGTTTAAGATGAGCTTTAAATCGAATTAGACAAGAATCTAACTGGGTGTATATATGACGCAGGTAACAATTATTCGCAAAGATCAGCGTTTCAAATAGCAAATTACACGACGAAATCACCAAGTCGGAACTCTGTAGCAAGAACAGGTGTTTACCGGCCTCTTCCCCTAAGCGATTAAAGGGACCCCAAAACAGAGGTTCGGAGCAACCGTAGATGCCCGGCATTAGTGTAAAAATAGGCAACGCACACAACACTAATTCATGAAGGGAAGTCTAGTGGAATTGTAAAAGGTGGTGTATAAAGTTACAGTAAAACACATATAGAAAAATATATTTACTATAGATCACAATTTTAGAGAAACATGCATTAAGACATTATGGAACAAATGCCATACAAAGTCTATAAGTTACAAGGGGAGTCACCCCTTAATTACAGCCTTGTTGTTAAGATATACAAAAATAACAATTAAAAAATACTCCCAAATATCACAATAATGTCGGCACGGCCTGCATTTGAATGATGCAGACTCGGCCCATTTTGGCTTTAAACACTTACCCAATAATGAAAAGTATACAACCCAATCAGCGCAAGCGCCGTTAGTTGTAGCTATAGTCGACCCAAAAATCTAAGAATATTACGACTTTGACTTTTAAGTATTTTATGGCAACACCAAATAAAACCCCCATAAAATACTTCAAAGTCAAAGTCGTAATATTGTTAGATTTTTGGGTCGACTATACAAAATTGCGCCGAAATATTGCTAAGCTGCAGAGGTAGTACTAGGCATTCCTCAGACCTGCTTTGTTTATTTCGCGTCGGGATCTACTACCAGTCGTAGTCCTCTTCCTCTTCTTCTTCGTCCTCGTGGTATTCCTCTTCGTCTTCGGCATAGCCGGATTCCTCGTCCTCTTCATCTACGTCACCGTCGTATTGCTCTTCCTCTTGGATTTTGTAATAATAGTATGTTACCTAAAATTGTCACACATTTAAAAGAAATTTAAGTGCCACAGTAAAATGTCAAAAAATGTAGCCAATAGTTCCAAAATAACCGTCAAAATATTTAATAACTTAGCATTGTATCAAAATCGTCAAAATCGTCCATTAATTGTCAACGCGTACTCACAATTATTAAAATGCCGGCAACGACCCTTTCAATGCGGACATGGATGGAGCAATTCAATGGCCTGAGCCTGAAGTTGATGATTTTTACATAAGTAATATGATTAGTGTTGAAGATATGCTCAATACGATTCCATTATGACACCAACAGATTGTAAATTCGATTCTGCTAAAGGTATTAAGTAAAAATGTAAGTTCTTGCTGTCAAACAAATAAGTTCAATTAATGTAGTATCAATGAGGCACGAGCTTTCACCGTTGATTGGAAAGAATAAAGATGCGCAATACTGGGCAAAATAGTGTGACCAGAAAACCGTCCAGTAGGGAAAGAGACAGATTTCGACGTCGCTACTCTATTGGGCTGCCCAAGTCTCTATTGTGAATTTATGGGCAAGGGGATGCGCGGGTTAAAGGGGGACGGGTGATATATTTATCTGCTTTGAGTTGTGAGTCTTTACACTCTTCAATCAACTGGTTCACTTCATGGAACTTCACCATATATCACGAGAACTAGATTTTTGTAAGCAAACTATCCAAATGTTTTTCGAGCAATCGCTAAGTACTGAGCCATTGTTCAGCCAGACATTTGCGTTTATTGGGTATACTGGACGGATATCTGATGGTTTCGGACACCTACAGGTAATGTTAACAGAAATGCATTAGGCAGATAGTTGCCAAGCTACTTTTGGGTATCCTGCAGATTACGTATATTCAACTTAAGAAAGACCAACACTTAATACTCGCATCACATTTTTTATGGCATTGTTTGTGTAAAATTTTGTAAAATTATTGATCCACTGATTGAAGTTGTGACAGTTGCAGACACTTATTATGGGATATTACACTTCTTGTGGGTGTCTATCTGGTAATTATCTTATCCTAGACCTTGAGAAGTGCGTCCCTTAATAACGATTTACATGAATACGTTCATGTTTGTATAAATATATTTTAAATCTATAAATGCTCGAATTGGTTTACATCGTTGGCACTCACAAGCAACTACCTGTAGCTATGGAGCACGAAATTTGATCGGATAACGAAAGTTTCGTGGACTCCATATTCCTAAGAGTTCAGTAACATTTAAAAAAAGGGTTTCTGTATACAGTATTGCTGCTCAAAATTCGATCAACAGTTTGAGTTCAGAGTAGAGTACACGTGTTGCTTGCAATTTATGCAACTATTTATACACTCGATTTCAAGATAAGATAACGGTGAATGAATTCAGTGTTGCCAATTTGGTGGATTTGAACACCATTTCAAATTAGCATTTAGGGGCTGGAGGGGGCTTGCTTGATATATTATTTATTTAAGTCGAATTTCGGGAATATGAAGCGATGAGTCATTGTCAGCTCTGAACGGATACTACACAAAGAAAATTTGAGAAGTATAGGGTTGTAGATGTTATCTGGCGGAGTTCTGATGCATTAAGAAACCCACCTGGCGGATTAGTAAATTCTCTATGTTGTCTGTCATTCGTCATTATTATATAGTTATTCTGTGTTTACGAGACTCATTTAACGTTGGGTGAATAATAACTATTACTATATCAATGGACCGCAATAGTAACAGCATATGAACCAACTATCTAAAGGTGTACTCATAGATTTCGTACGAGACGCTGTGACTATGGGCATTTTCAACGCGCGTTGAGTTGCCCATAGCGATAGCATTGCCACGGCGTTGCGTAGCCTAAGAAAACTGTGAATCGACCCTTTCACAAACTATGAAAGTTGAAGATGAATTCACTAAAATAACAATTGTGGAAAATTTATTTAGCCTTAAGCCTGATTGATAGATTTCTTAAGAGACGCAACGCTATGGGTATAGGCATCTTCTGCAGCGTATTGACGCTGTTGAAAATGCCCATAGAGCATTGTCACAGCGTAGCGTCGCGGAAGAATCTATTAATGGGCCTTTAAAAATCAGATTTTTGGGGCCTAAAAATCTGCATCAGGTATGCGACTTCAAAAATGGCCTACTTTAACTGAAAAATCGGGGATTTCGTAATGTGCGCCAGGAAAATACATTCTTGAAAAGTGGGCGTTTGCCGACTGCGCGATGATTTTTTTAAAGTTGCTGTTAAAAGTTGCTTATAGTATATATTTGGGGAAAAGGGTATGAAAATCGTGTTTTTTTCACGATGTAAAAAATCGTGAAAATGGTTATAAATAAATTATGGACAAATTACAAATGAATTGTGAATGATTATTTCATTTATAAAGAGTAATAGAACATTAATGAAAATAGTATATTTAGATAATAGAAAAATGTATCAGTTGCAGAGAAATAGGATAAATAAAGAGGTTATGTGAAGTCGTTTTGTACAAATGAATATGAAACTACAAATGTCATTTTTTTCTTCCAATAATACATATATTATTGTTGTTTTGGTTTATATAGTGTTTCTGCTAAATAAACTTTATATTATTATAAGTTTTAGTAGCCTTATGTCTATGTCAATAAATATGTAATAATAGCAATTTTACCTACACTTTCCTACACTCATGTAGGATTGAAACATGCGATAAATAGTGTCAAGTTGTTATGAACATTTATAGATCATGTTTGTACAAAAGTAGCCGTAGTCGAGTAACACAAAAGATATGGAACAATGCACCATTAAAAGGATATAGATTGAGAATGTAAACAATATCAGCAGTTTGCGGATGAATAATTCATAGGAAATTCCATGGTTACTCACAAAACGTGAATGAAATATGATTGTTTTATTTATTAAGTAGTCAATACAGGGCACTTAAAGCATACATACCTACTATCATATACAATGAAGCAAATATGCTTATAGTTCTTTAAAAAAAAAACTGCAAATAATTAGCTAGAAAATGCTCTTAAAAAGTCCTATTCGAAAAAAGAATATAAGGTATATAATACCGTTCGAAGCGCATTTATTCATTGTAGGGGCCTTCTGTCCCTAAAACCGCTATAAAAGATTATTGAACACACTTAAAGGAAATTTAAAATTATGAGACTTATCCGTTAATGGTTTAGACTGGAAAACGTGTAAAATAGAAATTAGAATAAGATCACAAGTGCGACCTGAGAATCGCATCGAAATTAGACAGTGTGTTCAGTGAGCAGTCGAACAATAGGAATCACTAAATGTAGCTGTCATCAAACTTAACATTCGAATAATACGAATCAAGTATATACAGAATACCTAATAAATAGACATAATTACTTATATTATAAATATGTAAAAAATTAAAGTAAGGACAGCCCATATGATAATAATACTGAACACACTTATGAATAAGTCATACTTGTTTATTTCAAATATATTGGAATCAATCGGCACCGAAACATACAACCTAAAAATACATATTAAAACCACATGATAAAATCAAACAATAATAGTATAGTACTTCAGTGATCAGATGATAGTAGCAACTGTAAACTAATTGACGAACGAAATCGTATTGAGCATGTTGTTTGTATAAAACTGAAAATATTGATCAAAGACAAATAATGTAGTCCCTGCCGCAATTTAAGACAAACTGGATGGGAAACAATATCACCCCACTCATGCACGTATACATTGCTAGATCGGAAAAAAAGTAAAATCGAACAAGAAACCAATCGAAACGGATACAATAAATTAATAAAAAATAAAAAGAAGCTATCACATATAAAGCAGGGCCAGATACACTTTATAACGCCAAAATATTTAAATGGCAATTAGCATAACAAAAACATATAAATAAAAACATCATATTCAAGCATTAATGTCTCAGCCTTCGTAGAATATCTACACCTAATTTTACCGATTATGACGATGCCTGACTAAAAAGAATAAATTTTGCTCTCGCAATTTCTGTACCCGTCCCTGTTTCTGTTTATTATGAATTTCTAGCTACTTAAAACAAACGAGGACTTTTTAGGTTTCCCATCCTCAGAACAGATCTTGTAAGTTATTACATCTGTAATAATATTAATATTGAGCATTTCGTTTAAAATTTAAAATTTAATTAAAATACACTTTTCATGAGTTTACTGTCGGTAGGCGGAAATATTGACTCCATTTCCGGGCGTAACGTAATCCCCAATCATTAAATTCGCACTGACTGGGTAGTTGGCCATAACTAAAGGTTGCTGGAAATATAATAAACAACAACAATTACCATTAAGTAAAATACGTAAAATCCATCGTTCAATATATTAAGTACCGAGGGTTCTAAAAATGACCTATTAGCTGCGGACTTGGGCGGTTTGGGAATGACTGAAATTTGTGACCATAGTACCAGAAAATATACCTGTTGAACGTTCGGTGTTGTGAACAACGACGGCGATATTGCGCCACCTATTAGCTGAGCCGTTTGTGTCGAAGTGGGGCTCGCCGCAACTCTACCTCTACCCGTACTCGAAATGCAGCCAGGATGGATGCTAGGCTGCGCCACCTCATGCAATTGTGATGGATCTGAAAACATATCAGTATACACACCTGACAACAAAAATAAATTAAGGTATTAATAGATGATCATAGCTGTGGGGTTGATGAGGATTACGGTGCGCAACCTATGGGGTGACAAACAAAAACAAAGACGCACTCTGCACATACAGACACACCTGCGACAACCGACGCAGTCAGTAATTCGGACACAATTTTCGGTACCACAGCCAATCAGTCCTCAAGGCTTCAAAAATGATTGCTTTGTTAGTAGGGGTGAAGATTTGCAGCAATGATTAATTTCAAAACAATCTGGCCGGCTTAATGACACGTACATTATACTTACAATACTTGCGAGGGGCAGGGGTCTCCTGGAGACATATAAATTAAGAGTAGTGGCTAAAAAAAGGTTGCGCACCAATGGGATAGGACAACAGCACAAACTCCTCTTCGGCCCCTAATAATAGTTATCAAGTAAGCAACAGTCCGGCCAACCATAAACAAATTACTACAAACACCGAAACTAATTGTTAACAGGGTTTTTTTGAAATTATCCAATCGATTTAAAACTTATACAATATAATAAGATAACAGCGGAAATGATAACCAATTGTTTTTTTTCATATATTTTCCTCTTTTACCCACAGGCCAATGCTCTCCAACCTTTTGTCCTAAACTTTTGAATTAAATTCAATCCAAGCCATATGAAAATTGATCATAAGAAATGTAAACCCTACTTAGTAGGTAGCAGCAATCAGCGGGTTGGAGGCCACTGCTATAGGGTGCCAAGGTTACAGTAACTATTCTTCTACTTCTTACAGTATAATATTATACATAAAGTAGCAACACTTACCGACAAGTCATTTTAGAAGCCATATTGCCAGCTTGGTCCAGGATACACCCATAACATGAGATTATTTACTGCATCACTAGTTAGACCAATGAAATAGCTCACATTGCAAGAGGGTTACCGTGATAAGTTTTACAAAAGCTGAGCGTTGTTTATCTCACAGCTATCAGATTGCTTTAATTTAAATTTTATAACAACTGCTCAACATCGTCACGGCAATTAATTTGTAGCCGTAATGATTGGCACCGACTTTATAGACGAATTTTCGTTTTACTTAATTTTGATTTTTTTGTACATCAATGTCCAATGTCTTTGAGGTAGGAAAAAGCTTTCTCAGGTTTGAACCGACGATGTACACAACATCAAACTGATGCTGAAGCCTTTGCCTACTCTGCCCCCGGTATTGTGGCTTACTTGAACATTTGGTCACCATATTTGTGACCAGCAACTATACCTGACAATCATGTGCATTAGCTCTTACTTCTCAGGGATGGCAATATTCAGAAAAAAATATTAGTAAAGTGACCTTCAACCAATCATCCCATGCCCAATTTTCTCAATATATTTGTTTAACCTCTTAATATCATTATTTTTACCACTTCCGAGAACGTGGGTGTGATACTCAAGGTGAGTTAGTATCGTTGATACGACTCTTCAACACACCATATATGGCCACAATCATAAAAATTTTAGGCATGTTTTTTTAATAGATGTTTTGTATTATTAAATACGTTGAAAATTATAAAACCATAAAGATGCATTATATGTTGGAATGTGGAAGAATAGAAGGTACTATTTTTTTGGGCCATATCCTTAACATCGTATTTATCGTTCAATAAAATCTGTTATTTGTTTTTATATTATATTGTATTTATATATAACACAAAAAGTATGTGTTATAATAATTTGCATTTCAATGTTTTAGTTGTAAAACTTGTCTTAATTTAATTGAAATTTCTCTATAAAAAGCTTTTTATTTTTGGCACGCGCTTAAAAGGAATCCACCTGTTAACAATTTTTTACGCTATTTATATTTTCTTGACTAGACTATACAAATTACATTGTGTACAAGATGTGTGACTGCAAATATGATGATTCTTACCTAATGCTATTAGATTACTCGCGATTAACGTGTTACTTATAACAGTCTGGGTGGTGTCCATGGACACTTCGCCGAGTCCATTGACGGACATGCCATTGACCATGTTAACGGCTAAAAAAACAGCAGGTTACACACATAAAACGGTGTCTGCGAGGACAATACCATTCCGAACTCCTTGGGCATCTAGCTGGTTCCAGTAATTCTCACTGGGCGATATATTCGAGACCCCTGGCGGAGGCTGCACTGGGGCCCCAGTGTACCGGAAGTACGGGTTCTTTAAATCTAACGTGTTACACGACCTCTGCGTGGTGCCCTCTAGTTGCAGTTCGATTGTAACATCGTAGCTTTGCCTAAAAGTACATGCAACATGTAGCAACTAGTACCAATCTGTTACCCCCATGTACCTCTTGTTAGCTACTAGCACCACTCGGCCCGTTAAAATTTGCCCTTGCTTCACAAGGATCGGCTCTTCTAGCAAACATCTCACCTGGTACCAGTGCGTTAACGGTTCTGTGGGTGCCGTGCTTAACCACACCGTCGCATCGGTGCCTATAAATGCCACGTCGAACCAGAACGCCAACCCGTGGCACGTTCCCGACTCCAATAAATGGAATTCGATAGGTATATCTAAAATATGAGTCAACTTTTCATCTGAGATCTCATATGCATGACTCAAAATTTTGTACTGCATCATCGGACATTAAAAAACATGAAAAACATTATGAATAGGCCATTTAAAAAAGTTTCAGTAGAAATCCTAAAATTTTATAAACTAAAAATGCCACATTGATAATGACATACTTAAAAATATATTCCAAAAGTAATGAATAATTCCTCAAAAAAATGCAGTAGGAAGCAAAATTGCTGTAATATTATTTCCATCTTCATTGTTCGCAGTTACTCTAATTTACATTAATTAACGACAAACATGTGCTTGGAAAATGGCAACACTAGTAAGTAGTAGCATAAATTTAAACATTTAAAAACCACGACATTTACATTAGGCTATGTCACCTAACCTAACATTATAGTAATGATATAAAGTAGGCCTTATTTAATACTTTTCAAGGTTACAGTTTATATATTTTCATTAGTAATTGAGTAATTGCAGTTAAAGGTAGTAAATCATAATAGTTGTAAACAATAAATTGTGACGTCTTTTGCTTTTACATATCGAGTCTCAGATTTAGTTGGTATAATATTCTTGTTGGGGAAAAAGGTGGAAGAGAGCCTGATAACCGACCTACAGAAATTGTAGAGGATTGTCGGATAATAGGTCAGCTTGAGGGAAGGTTAGGTTAAGTTTTGAGTTGGGGTGTACAAGATATTTGTGTTTTGTATAAATACCGATGGTATGTAGATCAGTCTCAGAGGCCTCCAGGAAGTCAACGACATGTCTCACAGACTTGCTGAGACATATGCGTGCGTCAAAGGTGTCGACAATCGGCTGCCTAAAATACTCTTTGACAGCACAGTTCTGTATCGCGGACAGATTCACCCCGTGAAAACAGGTCTGGAACCAGAAATTAGCCTTGCCAAACTGCTCCATGTACAGAGCGTCGTCAGTGAACGGCGCTATGTGAAGGTCGCCCCTCGTCGGGAACATTTTACCATTCTGCACAAGCCACTTTTTCGCGTGCAAGTAAGTCTCGAGCATGCGCTCATTGTACAGCATGTACCCCATGGGCTCGGAGACGATGATGTCAACCTTTTCGGGCAGCTCGATCTCCTCGATTTTCCCGGGCACTACCTTTATAATGTCCTGCAGGTTGTTGGCCGTCACAAGTTTCTGTGCGAAATGGGCCATCGTGGACGCCTCGACGGCGTAGACCCTCTTGGCGCCTGCCTGGGCGGCGAAAAACGATAATATCCCCGAACCCGCTCCTACATCTAACACTATTTTATCCTAAAACGGCAGAGAGGGTTACACTGTTGGTGCGGCATTTCCACAGGGCTTACTTTAAAGTCCGCTAGATTGCAGAGGATTGCTCGCTGATATGTGGAAGTACGGACAAAGTCTTGGAGCATGTTTTGTTGTTGAGACAAGTAGCCGTAGAATTGAAAGTACTGCATAGCAGAGGAATCCTCGGTGCGGATGGAAAACACCGAGGCCCCTTTTCCCGACTTGATTTTCGAAACGGAGATGTGGAATATACGACAATCTGTGGTACATATAATTGTGTAATACTAAAATTGTAAGGCACTCCGGTTTACTCACCGTCTTCGTGTTTGAATTTAATAAATATCGATTCATTGTCGATATAAAACAGGTAACCTTTTGCGGCGACTTTACAGCATTCTGTGTTTGGGTTAATGGGGAATTCCAAAAGTAATTTATCTTCCGTAGCTAAAAGTTCGTAACAAAGTAAGTTATATTTTTTTTATTTAGTACTTACTAACAACTATAAGCAGCTATAAAAATTAGGCAAGTAAGTAGATTTAATTGTTATAAAAATAAGCAACTGCAAAATTTATAATGTTTCAGTTAATAATCTGGAAACAATAACAATAATGATGTGAGCTAATGTAGAAATAAATGAGGCATTAGTCATCCATTGTGAATGGAAGGACCAAAGAATGCTGGTTTCAGTAATCACGAATCTGGATTGTAATTTAGAATATACTTTTAGCAATTCGGTTTGATGAAGTCATATTAAGAAAAAAAAGCATGGCATGATTTGCCGATTATAATGCGAACGACAACAAAAATACTTACCCGAATGTATTTTGAAACTCAATCCCTGAGGGTCGTACTCGACCTTTACTAAAACACTATGGTCAAACTTTTCTTTTGGAATCCCGTCGTTGTTGATGACAAAAACATCTACAGTCCAGCAATGGGGCGCCATATTATATTAATAAAAACGTAGATCTATCGGGCATTAAGCTGCTGGCTGACTGTCAAGTCAGGAATGGCGTTGAATGGTTTTTGGTTTATAACGGCTGAAGTTGGCAGCCTTGTATCTGTGTACCAATGGTTTTTTTAAAATTTGAAATTGTGCGGAATTATTTTATAATTAATTTATTGTCGAAAACCAATCAACTAATTAGTTTCCATTTGAAATATTCTATATGCAGCTACGTTGTGCCTTACTGCACGTTTCTTGCTGATAGAAATGAGTTTCAAATAATACAGGGTGTCTCAAAAAAAAATTTAAAAAAATAATTTACAAACTGTTTTTAATTACCTGAATAAGTCGTAAATTCATCATTTGAAAAGTGAATATTTCAGTTTGATTTTATAATCTTTTATAAATAGTGCCTTTTATATTTTTTTTTATTGCGTAATCAGGAATAATGTTGAACCACTTCGAAATATTATTATTGTTAACTCCCCAAAATATATTACGCTATACTATACACAGAAAACCTAACAAACAATTTAACTGACGTGACACTAATACCAGATTCATGCTCAGACCATCTAGAAATAAAGTTCACAATAGACACGCATACACCGACGGCAACCATAACCCCTTCACATTACAGCATAATTAAAAAGGACAATTACAAATACGTTACTCAAGACATAAGCAACTACCTGACCAACTTAAACTCGGACGAAATAGACTTAGACCATATCACAGAATTTCAAGATACAATGACAAACATAATAAATAAATACTCTACCACAACCAGTTACAAATTCTATAAAAAACAGACTACCAAGATTTATTCTGGCTTTAATAAAACAAAAACGGAAAATATATAGACAGTACTCATCGACAGGAGGCAGAGACCTAAAGCCCAAATTAAACAAACTAAACAAGGACATACAAAAACTGACACACCAATACAGGACAGAAAAATGGCTTGAGGTTTGCCAGGAAATTGAAAAAGACCATGGAAAATCATACTGGTCCAAAATAAAAAAACTATCCAGATACAAACAAAAAGGACACATTCGAAAACTCACAGACGGACTGACCGAAAAATACTCAGGCATAGACAAAAAAGGGCAAAACATTTTAGATGTTTAAGGAGGAGGAAGAGGAATATCCATTGATACAGCCACAAGAATTTACAAATCAATCTGCAGATCCATCATCAACTACGGACAAATGGTACTCAACAAAGCTAGAGACAATTGCAAACGAATCACAGACGTGACTGAACGTAAAACATTGAGACTAATCACTAAACTGAGACACAGGGACAATCACCTTCATAACATATCAAATATAAATTTATACAATAGCACCAATATCACACCCATTCATCAGAGACTTGACAAATTACGAAATAAATTCCAACAAAGACAGGACAACAGGACAATACTGGACGAATTATGCATTAAAAGACTAGACAAACGAACTACAAAAAAGAACCCGACAAAAACGCTCCATGAATCATACTACGCCCCATAACACTCTTCACCAATCAATCCATCATTCATCAGCATATCATACACCATCAGATCATATTATATATTATTTTATAATAATGAAATGTATTTATAATGCTAGGCGGAAAGGCCCCATATGGGGTCGATAGCCCAATAAAGATCGATTATATATATATTACGCTACATTTCTAAACAAAACATTAATTTCACCGTATACGAATTACCAACCAAATCTATTGGCCCGGCGCCTCCACCATTTATAGATGAATCAAAATTAATTCAAAATTTCAAATTTTACAAAAAAAAATACTCACCTATAATTTTAGCAAATTAGCTAGGTCAAAAGGACACCCAATCTAAATAAAAGTTGGCCAAATTTTGATTGGCCAACTTTGATAATCAAAGAATGGAATTTGTCCATCACCCGTTTGTCTAACCAAATTAAATCAAATTTAACCAACATCCAAAAAAACACACATGCCACATGCCACGGCCCAGATCTGGGATTGTTCAGACATTCTGAAAACAGCTCTACAGATCCCAAGCAGGTCGTTCCTGGTGGACGTGCAATAGGTGCACCCGCACTAGGGCAGCCGTACCTAAGAGGGGGTGGCGGCCCCCTTTTTTTTCGGGTTTTTCTTGCACTTGCAACTAATCGTTTTTGTATCTTAAATTGTTTACTCTGTAAAGCGGTCGCGATGTGTGCAATGGTTCATGCAACGTCAGCACAGTAGTTTTAGTTTCGGATTCTCAAATATATTCCATTACATCTTATTTATTACAGGTGCGCCCAGTGGACAAAATTAAAAAAAAAACATATTAGATAATAGGTATGTACTTCTAATATTCAATTATCAAGGGCCGCGATATCATTTTTGCACCTGAGCGGCCCTGAGAAGAGAGCCACCACGATGTAATTGTAAAATGGATGCCGCTACATGACAATATTTCAAGTAATCCGTAAGCATCATGACCGCTTGCTAATATAATTAGTCACTAATTGCAAGTGGCACAGCAAGTGTTAGCAAAGAGTAACAGCAAAGGGCTATATATGCCCATTTTGGCTATTTAGCTTCAAACAAGGGCGCACAAGTATGGCAAAGTTAACATTGCCTTGCCTTAAGGCGTGCTAATGTTATCCATACATCTACAATATAAATAATAATTACTATCTGACCTCTAATTTCCGATGTTCGCCTCGTCTTCCTTGTAGGTTGATGTAGTTGGATGGTTTTGTAACACCTCAATGTTAATTAAACTACAGACGCGACTTTTGCGATCAGCTTGACACAGTCAAAATTGTACGATTGCAACCTGTTGAACAGAAATTACCGTTCACGTGCTGCCAACAGTGTTTTCAACAAATATTTTTTTCTAATATTCCATAGATTGTAGGCATTCTACTATAATTTATGAACCTAAAAGTATTACTTGATTACTTATTATTATTGTTACTTATTACATATTACTTAAATCACGCTTGTGAAACATTCCAGTAACCAACTTCACTCGAAACTATTACCACGCTGATGATTAGCCATTCAAAAATTTGCGGCATAATAATAATAATGCTACTGGTATGCTAATAATAATAATGGTTGTACTGTCAACTACTTGAAGTAGTTCGTTATTTTATAGGAATAATTATAATTTGAAAACCTCCCACAAAAAAGCAGGTATTCCGGTAGATTTTGTTTTCAAAACCTGGTCAAAACTATTATTAACTTAAATAATTTCACGATTGGTGTCGACCATGACGATGTGGGGGTATAAAACACGTATTTAATTAATTATTAATTCGTGATCTAAGGAAATAAAAAAATATTTTATTTAAACGGTATTCCGGATCCCGGTATTGTGAGCCGTAGGCTCTTTGCCGTAGGCGGCGTAGGCTCTCTAACGACGGTTATTTTACCGCCTTTTGTTTAAATACAAATGAAAGTTTGGGCTACAACTGAAAATTGTAAAATTGTATGTAGGAGAGTTGTGCATACAAACTCATTAATTTACAAATATTACAACGTTAAAACATTTACAAATATGTTGGACACGGGGCCTTTGCTAATTGTAAGTAACTTTCTATATACCACTTATGATAAATACTAACAAAATTGAATAAATTTCAGCGCTTACTGTGTATAGGCATACACTTCCTAATGGCGTCATCAATTAAAGAATTTTACTATTTCTTGGTAGCAATGTACATATGTTTCGCAGTTTTACATTTGTCTTTAAGAATCAATCGTAAAATTGTGGCAATCTTGCTAACGGTGAACTCAATATTGTTCTCCATTCAGTTGATGGAGTTCAGATCACTGATAATTTGGTTTCTTTTTGTACTGCTCTGTTTTCTGGGCTCCATCTTAGCAAATGTTCTGTACATGTATCCGAACATAGTTTTGATCACAATGTACTCGTTGACTGGTACTATAATAATGCACATGGCAGTGGTATTAGAGTTTCACTACCAAACTGTGGTGAGCGGGTTAATATCGGGATCCACAATTCTTGGCATATACATAAAGATATTAAACCCAGAATTAATTCCTGACTTACCACAACGAAAGCCTGCGCCTGTGGTCAAAATAAAAGAGAGTACACTGATCAGTCCATTGCAACAAATGTACTTAATGAAGCGAGAGGATGCGAGGGTGCGCTATTTCAGCATGGCGGAAGATTTTCAGAAGAGAAATCTCATGCAGCGCCTAGGACCAAAACTTCCGATCTGGAAAAGTGATGTACTTGAAAAGTGGTACACTTATCTACGGAATAAAATAGATCAGGAGTATGTAGATGCAAAGAAACTGTTCGTCAAATTAATGCAACGAAAAGTATCAGAAATTAAAGTTGATCCGCCAGCATTTCCACCAGGGTATCCAAAAAACTATCCGCTGTTTTATTGGTTAATGCCTGGAAAAGCAAAGCCTGAATACTTGCCTCCTGGCTACTACCATCCGAAGGGCCCGTACATGCCGATGCTGGTCCCTGATATGGGTGATTACCCATCATATGAAGTAAAAATATCAGCGGAAAGGCGTGCGGAGCTAAACAAACCCATTGTTCCTCCAAGTCAGGAACCCCACAGATCAGATGGGATTCCCATTCCCGGTTATACGGAGACCGAATTAGTACCAGTAAAGGTAACATGAGCATTTCTCATAACTCAATTGACTACAAAATCTAATTGATTTCAGACAAGAACTGGCACAACTGTATACATGTACAGGAGGAAGCGGCACCCCAGCGAATACAACCCTGTCTTCCCAGATGTACCCGCAAAGCCGATTACAGGAAGCATAGGACGCATGCCTATGTCAATACAGCACGGGTACTGCACAGACGAGGAGAAGAGGGAGTACATGAAGCAGGAAGCAGAAATACTGAAGAAGCGCCTGGCCGAAGAGGCCGCCAAGGAAACAGTACCCAAACCACCGGTGGCACCACTAGTTGAACCGGTTCAAGATGTTATGGACAGAATCTTAGAACATTATTATGAGCTCCGAGTAATTGAGAGCCGTAACACAATTTCTCCATATGACACATTTGTCAAACGCTGGCGAAAGAAGTTTTCCGAGTTTTGTACGGAGGCTTGTTATGACGTGGTTTGGCTGGCTCGGGCTGCCTACAAGTATTATAAATTAAAAAATACTGAGGAATTTAAGGCTAAGACGGCAGCCTACAGAGAAACGCAAAGGATATATAAAGCTGCCCGGCTCAGAAGATATCATGCGGAGCCATGGCCCATTCGTGTGTGTGAGAGGATGAGGTTCGGACTCGAACTAGCTGCACGTGATGTATAGTGGTGCTATATCTATCCCCCTCCTGTAATTGTTAAAAATTAAAAATATGTTCTTTGTTCTAATTAATTTTGAGAGAGAGAAGTCGAGTTCAAGTAATTGAATCGTCTTAATTTGTCGTGTCTTTGGGAGATTGGTGGGATTTAGTTTAGGTTTAGTTCAACTTTTAGATTAGGTTAGTTTAGTTGGTACCATTAGCAGTAAGTTAGTATATGTTAGTAATCCTTTTATCTGCTTGTATTTCCATAAAATCGGAATCAAAATGTTTGATGCAATACAATATCCAAAATTTTAAATAACATATCAACTGAAAACTCATTGAAAAGTTTAAACCGATTTATCATGAACTATGCAGTTTGATTTACAATGCTGAAATCTGAGAAACGGTTTCACAGATTTTCTCGAGGAAATTAGTGGCCTATTTATAACAATTTTTGTTTCTAGTCGTATTAGGGCCTTAAGCTCTAAGATTGTTATATGTAACTGTAATCATGAGGTAATTGTTTCCTATATTTTTGTAACAATGTTGAAAGAATGAGATAAAAAAAACTTAACGCAAAATAGATTTATTGCAAAACGTAACACGCTAAGTACAAGGTGAATAATTAGCAAATGATATTAATGGTTCTTCTGTGGAAGACCTGGGGTTACAAATTTTTGTCTAAACTATATTTGCATTTCGTACTGACTTCTTTGGACATAACAGAGTTTCAACTAAAAACCACGTTGGTTAATACTATGTAAAAATAAGGCGATTACAATTTTAGGCACATATGTTATTGGGAGTGTTCAGCTAATGCTTAGAGCGTGTTCATGCCCCCATTACTCTTGAATACACAATAATCATGGATGCACAAGGTGTCGCGGAAGTCAAATGCTGTGAGATGAGGTCCCACAGTTACGTATAGAATGCCTAATAAATTGGAATTTTGTAGTGAAAAGTAATGCATATGGCACCATTGTTGTGCATCTAAGTAATGTCACAACAAATATTTTGACTTAACCTTGTACTTCACTTTATTATACTTCACAACTTTGCAGTCCAAATCTTTTATTATATATTCAAGCTGCTTATAAATGCATTACTATTAACCTAATTCGTCGTAATCAATAATGCATTTATAATCAACATATTAATAACTTCCAGCATAAACATTAGTGTACCCGAGTATTACAAAAATAGTTTTACATTAAAAATATTTGCAATATAAATCCTATTGCTTAGAACCTGTACCAACAACTTTAAAGTTTATAATAGTTTTAAATTATAAGTTTAGGAACTGTTTTCTTTTTTAAATCATTCATTGGCTTGGATTTATATTGCATTTTATTATATAACAACTTTGACAACTGAACAAAACAAAAAAACAACATATTAGTGGAATATAGAACTGGTTAACCATTACAAAATTCATCTGGTTCACCAAAAATGTCTTACTGATGAAGTATTGATTAGTAAGAACAGCCCAAGACACTTATCCACATATAAAATTTGAGTGTGCAATCGAATACAAAACGGCTAACTGACGGATAATTTCTGTTTTTATTTTATTATTCGAGATTCCAAACATCCGTCTCAATATAATTTAATTTTGATTAAAACCTAAAGTCTTGGGCCGATCTTACTCTCACTTTGGATACATATAAAAATTAAAGTTTGTGCATTAGTTGGCACCGGAATACAAAATAATTTTAGGAGAAATAAATATTAATGTAACAGAACTATGTACGCGCTGACAGTCCAACTTTCTCGGCAATATTACCTAATAGGCTTCCCAACGAAAGGTCTCCATTTTTACCGAAGTTAAAGCCAATAGTTGAATGGTAATTATTCAAAAATATCTCGCGTACTTTCAAAAGCCTTTTCTTACGGCTGCAACTGAAAGAATTAACATAATTAATACAATAATTCAACCAATATTTTTATGTGGCATTGTAATAAAATAATTATTCTGAAAGGACTTCAATCCAAAGCCATTAATTTTTTATACGTAAAAACTATTTACTGAGCACATATCTATAAAATGCTCATATCTTTAAAAGGTACAAAGGAGAGAAAAAAGCTAGTGGAAAATTTTTGTTTGATGCAACAAAAGAAACTTAAAAGACTTAATTTTTTCTTTCTGATGTGACAAAAATACTTTCAGGTATAATTATGCTCACCTGTGGTATTCTTCGACGTTGTACGTTAGAACATCTTCATCACCTAAGGTAGACTGTGAGCAATCATTGCTACGAAAAAAAACAAAAGCGTTACTCAAAACAGTATGAAAATAAAGCAGGGCCAACGTACTTGGCATTTATGCCGTTGCTGTCTGAAGTATCAGAGTCCCTGATGGACCCTGTGCCGGTGATCATCTGCCAGCTTCCCATCGACACCGAAGAGGTAGATTCCTGCCGCTGGCGCAGCTTGGTCACGGGCACAGTCACGGGAGATGTGCGCCTCGACTGCGGCGATTTCGCAAGCGATGTGCTTGGTTCGTTTAGGTTAACCGGGTTGCTACGAAATCAAACTGTTAATTACAAGCAATGACTCGATCAATATATTGCCTTACCCGTTATGGTTGAACGGAGGTAAAAGAGCGTCCTCGCAGTGCGGATGCCAAAACATTGGCGGTATCTCTTGCGATTTGGTGCTGACCGATGAACATGTTGAGCTGAGACTAATATTGGAGCCCCTGTCGCTATCAAATATCATGGCCTCTAAAAGATTGTCGGCGTCGGTTCGGTTGCCGGGCTTTTCCGGGCACCGTTCTGACTTGCAGCTTTTAAACCTTAAAAGCATTACATTATTAAGTTGTTGGCACGGGTGTAAGTAAGTACCTTGGCGGGCCTTGGATACTGTATTCGTCATCAGTAAGTTTCTTAAGCAGGTTAAAGCAGAAGAAAAATATTTCTTCGCCTTTGCTCAAGCGGTCTGGCAGGTGGTGCCCAAATAACATCCAATCGTAAGCGATAGTCAAATACAGTATTTGTTGCGCGTCTAAATTCTGGTGAATAAGCCCATCCGCCCATAGGCTTAAACGAAGCAAAGAGATGAACAGTGGGGTACGGTCCCAACCACTTATGCAGTGTATCAATAGTCCCGAGTTACCATCCTAAAACCCAATGAACAACCGTGAAATCCGTTACAAAGTAGTCGGTATGGTACATACGTTCAGGTATTTCAACAACAGTTTTAAATAGTGTTTTGTAATCGTTTCGAGGTCCCACGTTTTGTAGGTCGACCAATCAATATGGAGCTGGTTGGTCACGGGATCCTCGGGAACACATATGGATGCATCTACAAATGCCTGGGACCAGTCGAATACCAATCCTTCGGCCATATAATTGTTGTCTCTATAGTCCTTGAAGAACTCACATCCCGGGTACGGTAATGAGATCAACATGAAGTCGGAGTATCTGTTCTCTTTGTCAACCTTTTCAGATGAAGTAACACTAAAAGGTACATGTTTTAGTAGTTTAAGGTCAGTGGATCTAGAGATAAGCAGTACCAAATTTTGTTTTTGTTTTTACGGAGAGCACTACAGTGAAATTATTAACCGCGTGTCAACCTGAAGATTAAAATTTATTGGGGAGGGTTGAGCAGGTATTATTGCTTATGTATCCCAAAATTTAAAAAAAAAATACATATAGGCTAGAGCAGAATTTTTCAGTATTACTGATTCAGCATTTCAAGCTAATAAGATTATAATTCAAGGAAGAAAAAATTATTATCTTAATTTAGCATAAGTAACTGATAACTGCAAGAAATGATTAAAATATCTTTTTCGTGATGCTACGGCTGCATGACACATTATTAGTACTAATAATATGATTGACTGGTAATACTAAGCAACAATTTGAGCACAATACTGTCACGAATTTTCTAACAAAAAATTAGTGAATTGAGTTAAAAAAAATGCAGATTTTTTCCTCATTATTTTTGCTGCTAGAAAACAATAGAAATTTACGAGAGGAAAGGACACGAGACGCAACTTACTTCATCCCGAACTTGACTTTCTTCTTCTCGACCATGAAGTCGACAATAGTGCCGACATTGAGCGCTTTCAGTAGTTTAATATCGGCACTCCTCACACGGCCGAATAGCTGCCAATCGGACTGTGCTACCTCTGGATCTTGGCTGGGTCCTTCTTCGTTGTCGCAGGAGTCAGATGTGCTGAACAGGTAGTCGTAGCCGGAGCGACCATAGATCTCAGGACCACCAGAGAGTGTTCCCGAGCGGCAAACATATTTGCCTTTATATAAAATAACAGGGACGGGAAACCTGGCGCGGCACCTACAAATCAACATGTCCGATGATGTGGCTGGCAGTTTAAAAATATCTCAAGCGTACCTAGCTAGCCGGGCCCTTTGAACTAGGTCTCGTAGTTTGTGGTCGTCAAATAGTTGTTCGTATATTGTGTTGGTTTTCCGCTGCGTAGGATGTTGAACGGGGGCAGCGTTTAAGTTGTGCTCAAATTCCGGAATAGGGAGGTGACTCGGATAGTGGCTACTTAAGTCTCCTGTGGCATTGTTAATGATTAAGACGTTGTAATCGGCTTTGAAGAGATTAATGCTGTGTAGCATAGCCTGGTTTGCCTATGGAGGTGGAAACGGTTTTAGGTTATGTCAGGGGGTAAGTTTCTAAATGCTTACGATCGTGTCGCCTTCATGAGGCTTGTACGTGGTTTTACCGAAGTAATTTAGCAAGTCATGAATGTCCCCCGAAGGAATCACGTTCATGTTCGCGATATCCTGGGGCCGCATGGAACTCTGTCCCTCAGAGGGGCTCTACAACATAAATCTTTACTGTTTCAAGTCTTGGAGACTTCCATCACCGATCACGTTAATGATTCTGTGGCTACGACATTTCTGCGCTGCATTGCCCGCTCAAGTTTTAAATAATGGTAGTAAATGAACCAAAACAAAACAGGCATACGTAACGTGGATAGATATGGGATACGGGTTTCGCGAGGTACTTATTTTTTAAGGTTAGAAAACTTCAGGAAACTAAAGTCACGAGATACGCGCCATGAATCAAATTCAAATTTAGTACTTTTACATTAATTATATTACCTCAGGAACTTTCTCGGCCATGGCGTGGATTCGTAAAAGACGACGAGTGTGACTTTTTATGGTAATAAATGGACACTGAACATTCCAACGCCGAGCGAAACAAAAAACTATCTACGAATAGTTCTACGAATGCATTACTAACTTCACTTCTGTACATATGTTTTTTCATTAATATAACGCATTTAGACTTGAATAAATATATTTATAATAATCAACAGATTTTATAAGCCTCAGTTGTGTGAAAACAACACTTATTGGTGGACATACCAATCACAACATTTTAATTGTGAGCAAAAATAATATCTATTCTGAACGTAACTAACTTCATACACTAACAGATATTTTTTCAAATTCTATATAAAACCGTTATAAAACAAATGAATACAGATAAAATTAACGACTTTTCAGAACTATAGAGTGCATAACCAATACTTATTATTGCTATAATACTGGTTCTTCAAATTGCATAACATCGGTTTGTATGCTGATTAAGTTATACTGGGAGATGAATATTTTTTCATTTCTAGAGATATTTTAGGACGATTTTAGGATAAAGGGTAGCAGTCAAAGAACTTCTTCATCTGTCTAGCAGTTGAGGGGTTAAAAATTATTTATCTAAGTTGATTTGTATTGTCCTTATTCAAATATGCTGATTTTAACATTTATTATTACGCTAGTTTAAATAGAAATTTTAAAACTATATATTTAAGTTATTAAACAAAGCTATTTAATGCACGACAATATACATTCTCTCGTAGCATTTTGTAAAAGAATCACTGTATTAAGTCTGAAAACGAATTCAACCCTAAGGTTATTTAATGATACAAACTTATGTTGCGTAAATTGCGCACTGAAGTTGAACAAACTTTAGTGTAACCATTTCGTTGAAACAGTGATCTCGTAAGTGCCTTAAAGCCCTTCAATTGCCATTTGCAACGATGGAGCTTATAGAACTAATCACCGTAAGTATAAATAATCTATATTTTATAACTATAAGTGCCCTAATAAACCTAGCAACAATGCTTATTTAGGAATATTAATTGCACTAGAATTAAGTTGCATACCTGTTTCTAGTCCAACCAGAGTCATTAATTGTCAAGCTATACACTTGAACTTGACACTTAATCGCTCTGGTTAGTCTAGCTAGGAACATTTTGTTAGGTTGCATGACTGCGCTTTGAAGTTGCTTTTGATAGTCTTACCATTTTACTAAACTACCAAGGTGAATACCCAAAAATACTTAAATTTTTTCTCTCAATAATTAAAGATCGCACAGCAATGCGGTTTGCATATTTGGATTCAGCATTCACCAGTCCATCGTTTCCAAAAGAAAATTTGACTGTATTGTTGTAAGCTTGTGCGTAAATTTGAAGTAAATAAGAGTTTCCATTTTTTCCTCAATAAATAAGCCTTACAGCATTACGGCTTGCATTTGGCATTAAGTACTCTATCGTGTTGTGCACTCAATTTGAATCAAAATTTTCCAAATATTGTCAAACTGTGAGTGAATCCTTGTAGCTATAATGAATTATTTCATCGGAAAAATCTTTGATATTCGTAATCAGCATGCAAACTTTGGAAAGTTCTGTAGCTTTACTTAAGTGTGCTACATAAAAGACCAGGTAGCCACGAATAATCAGCAAGCAAAGATCTACAAATGGTGTTATTGTGGTTCAAATCGTAAGAGAAATGAGAAAGTTCAAAACCATAAAACGTTTTTTGCACAATACTTGTCTCTATATATATATATATATATATATATATATATATGCCTATATAATATTCTTATAAGCACTGTTGTTTTATGAAGGAATATTTGAGAACCAAGATATATACAGCAGTAATAGCACTGCAAATTTGAAGTCGAGACATCTTTGTGCAAAACAGAATTATTCGAATGAATCTTTAAAAAGTATAATGGAAAAGTTTGTGATCACAGATGTATACATGAACTGAAATCGTATACTCGTATAATAATTGCATGACGACTGATAACGTAAAATTAATCTTGAACCCAAGAAAGTTTTTAGAGCAGTGGCCGAAGCGATAGGTTATCAGACAAATTGGTGAACTGTGGCCAGTAGTGCAGATTTACATATAGGATGAAAATCAAACATATACCTGGGCATATTGCGCTCACAATCAAAAACAAAAGCAACGAGTAGAATAATAGTGGGCAATACTTTTCAGATTCTTTATTTTGTGTTATGTAAACAATATAAACCAAACCGAATGTATGTACACTTTTACCAGTTATTCCACTACCAAATATGTTTACAATAAGTAATATAGCGTTTTTCAGAAGATGGATAGGTTAATTGCGATCCTTCTGTACATTATAATGGATATGACAAGTATCTCAAAAAACTTATAATCATAAAATTTACAAAACCCCACCCAGGGTTTGGAGATTCATTTTTTTAGTCTTGGGTTTTATATTTTTAAGGTTTTTTTGGGCGAGACTTTATAACTCAATTAAGCATGAAATAAACTGTTTTCTAACTAAGTATAGATAGTCCAGCTTCGAAAAGTATTGTACACACGAAAAAAAAAGAGGCTTTCTATGGCAATGTCAGTAAAATTTAAGATACTTGGTTACAGATTCATTTAGCAGTTGAAATAAATAACTTATTTAGAGTGAACCTAAGCTGCCATAATTAGTATTTATACAACGTAAATGTTTGTACATTTTGCTTCTCATTCACACAGCCACCATTCAACGTCACAGCCAATCATAAATTTGAAAGGTTGTGTATCTAAAATCAAAATGACTCGAGATAAAATAGGCTGCCAAATATAGAAGTCAACTCAAACAAAAAACACATGTCTTTATAATCATCATAATCATCTTACAGCTATTTAATATCAAGAATGTGTTAATTAAAATTCATGTGCTTCGGGTTTTTATTACAGAAAACAAATGAAACTAAACATCAATTAGTTTGTGATGAAGTTAACCGGAGCGCAATCACAAACGAAGAGTTGTGAAAAAAGCTTGTACTGCACGAAGATTAAACACAGCACTTCATCAAAAAATAATCGGACTCTATGTGAATTTCTGATCTGAAAAATCATACATATAAAGCTTAAATCATCACACATTTTTCAATAAGATCTATCTATTTGCAAGGTTTTTTTAATCATTTTTATGAGATCTTTTTCCGCAATATTGTAATCATTTTAAGGTGAGATATTTCCATACAGTGAAATAAATGACATCAAAAATATAGTTTCTTACAATACTGCCTCGTTTTTTTATATATACGCATCTGCAAATGCGCTATTGAGATGAGTGACGTGCCATAGACGATATTCTAAAAGATAGATATAATTATTTATTTCTGCTCCTCAGTTTAGGAGGACTTCTGCTCCGGGACTGGCGTACGACTCCAACTTGGCACGAATTCAGCAGCGTGCGGGTTCAGTGTGCTGCTCTTAGCCATCTCCGCTGGTTCCGTTTTGTGTTGGTTCGTATTCGTCGCGCTGCAAGTTCAAACAAAGGAAATGTGTGTCAAAGGAAATGGTCAACCGGAGCAACGCCGTAACTTACTTAGTCGGTGTCGCCGTGTTTGTCGCCGGCAGGGGACGATCGTCGTCTAGCATGTGCTGCAACATGCACTGTTCCATCAATTCTTCCTCTTCTAACCGCTGGAGCACCTAGAGAGATTAAAAACGACACAATTAGCTTTAAATTGTGAAAGAGTAACTGAATTCACCATGTCGTACATAAAATCTTCACCTTACAGTTTATGTGCAATAAATCGAACTTATTTTATTGAACTACATTTTAGACGTTTCTAGAAAACTTGCCCCTAATTTTTATTCACAAACAATTTCATCTGTATTATTTTGCAATCAGTAAACTTTGAAAATTAGCGAGATTTTGTTATTTATAAACAATGAATAGGATGCTGCTAAACTCAGACAAAACCATTAGTGTGCTCCTAAGAAAACTTCAAACCATCAATTGTTCGTAAAACTTTCTGCCTGTGATTTTGAAACACGTTTGGGGGCATTTCTAACGTTATTGTGGAACAAACAATTTACATGTTTTTCATTAGTCAAAAATAATGTTTGCAAAGTGAATACTTGGCAAGTGACACGTTGTTTTCATATTAGGCACCACTTGGCAACCAACAATCAAATAATTTTGAAGTGGTAGCTTTCACAAATATTGCAATATTATTTGCAAATTCAGAATAAGCCAGGTATTTTGTTATCCAAAAATATGGACTATTTTGTGAGCGATTGCGTATTTTTTGGCGTGGCCTACTCATGCCATTGAGGATGGACCAATTATTGAGGCAATACTCTAAAACAAACAAGTGGTGGTGGTAACATAAATATTAACAAGAAAGCGATTATCAAAACTTATCTATAAAAAAGAGTGATAACACCACAAAAACTGTTTGTCAATATGAATAGCAAAAAGTGATGGCCCAGCTAGGACTGGGATCTCCTGCCAGATATTGCTATCAGAAGTCAAAGTTTGGTATCTCCCAGTAAATATTATGAAAAGTAAGTTTACAAAGGTATAGAAGCACTTGCCAGATATTACCATAAAAACTGATGGTCTAGATAGAAGCAGCAGCTTTTAAAAGATGTTACTATCAAAAGTGAAAGTTCAGATCGAAGCAGATAGGAGCTCTCCTGCCAGATATTGGCATATATCATATTATCACAAGCGAAAGTTTGGTTGGGTACAGAATCACCTGCAAGGATTGCTATTAAAAGTGAGAGAAAGCCAGATCCGACTCTCAAAAGTGATAATCTGGATAGGAGTAGCTTCTGCAATATTACTATCAAATGTGAATGCCTGAATGGAGATATCTCCTGTCAGATATTGCTAAGAAGAATGAGTTTGGGTAGGTGTTGATTCACCTGCTGGATATTGATATCAAATGCGAGAGTTCACATGGAAGCAGTATCTCTTGCCACATATTCCCAGGTGTAGAACCACATAATATTATCCAGATAGGATGTTACTATCCAAAGTGAGTCCCAATAGGATTATTTTCCGCCAGATACTAGTGAGTTTGCACATGTGCGGAGTCACCTGACAGATATTGCAACCAGTCAGAGATTACTAACCAAAAGTACTAGTGATAGGAGCGAGAAATAGTGATAAAGATTACCTGCTGACCGCATAGAGATTACTACCAAAAATGAGTCAAGATAGAGTGAGAAATACTGATAGAAAATACTTGCTACAAAATATCACTTGGAATAAATATTCTGCAAAATACTACACTTTCTACCAATGTATTCATTTTTTTTCCATTACTGCAAATGTGCAAACAACATTGTTTTCGCTGTACTTGCAATTTCTGAATAAGTAGCACATGCAATTTCTATAAACAAGGAGCGAAGTAAATATTGAATTTTCCCGTATAGACAAGCTTAGAAGCATTGCCGGTACATACAGAACCGATACACTTTAGTCGCATGGCTTACTACTAGGGCAGATTTCCCAGTTGCTGCTGAAGAACCAAAATGATTATTGAGTTGATCATTAATAGGTGGTAAATTTCTATCTTATTGCCACAATAGGTTAAGCAGAATTAGGGTCTAGTCGATTTCTACTGGACCTATAAGATGTTAGTCTTCTCGATGTCCACCAGACCTACAAAAATTAAATCTTGTCCTACAAAATTTCAAGTCTTGTCTGTTTCTACTGGACCTATAGAATTACAAGTCTTGCTTGTCTCAACTGGATGTATAAAATTGCAATTTTGTAGGTCTCTGCGGGAGTCTTATCGTTGGACCTATATAATGTTAAGTCTTCTCGATGTCCACCAGACCTACAAAAATTAAGTCATGTCCTATTGGACCTACAAAATTTCAAGTCTTATCCGTTTCTACTGGACCTATAGAATTACAAGTCTTGCTTGTCTCAACTGGACGTATAAAATTGAAATTTTGTAGGTCTCTGGCAGAGTCTTATCGTTCGACCTATAAAATGCCTAAATCACGATTTATTTTGCAACTGCTCTAGTTGCAGCGAGATTCTTTATTGCTCTTGGCTTGGGCAAGAATAAAAATGTTACCACATAAAAACAGAAACAATATTTTGGGGCTTAACTGGGCGGGTTTTTTTTTTTGTTTTGTTGCGGGAGCCTGCTTCTTAATATTATGATACCTTATACATATTTATACAAATGTTTAGAATGTGATGGGCGTGCCTGGAATGCAATATCCAAGAAACTAAATAATTTATGGGGTTCTATATCAGGCGCATAAATTTATGTTCTTGTATTAAATTGAAACTATGTGTGGATACTACTTGGTGAAACATTATGATTAGGTTAAATCAAACACTTGGTTAAAGTTTCACTGTATTAATACAAGTAATACAGTAGTAGTAATACAAATAATACAGTGAAACTTTAACCAAGTGTTTGATTTAACCTTATGTTCTTGTAGTTACACTAACTTAGATGTATTGTGAATTTGCTGCTTGAATAGGTGTGTTTGAAATGCAATTAGTTCTCGAAATTTCGGATTATTGTACATCTAGGGTTTTCAGCTTGAAATGTTTGGAATTTCTTTTGTATTTTGATGTGCACCTGTTGCTTATTTGAAGGGGGAAGACACTTTCTTTATGCTGTTTTTTTGCACAATCTGGCTGTTTCTCAAAGCTTTTCAATGTGCAAAGAACTCCAACAAATGCACCATTTAGAAATTCTGGCAATTTCTTATTTATTTCATTCATTTTCACTTCTATGTTGTCGGGACTCAATTTCTTAAAAGTTACAAATATTCAAATTTTCTGAATGTTCAACTTATGAATTTGTAATATTTTGTAAGTCAAGTTTTGTAAGTAATTTCTCAAATTAATTGAATTTCTCAAACATACGCTTCGTTTTACTTCTAATAGTAAGCTGAATGGCTATCGTGTGGTCCAAAATTGGGGAACTTTGATTAATATGATCTGTGCGTAAAAGTGTTACAGGTGAAATTAATGGAAAGTATCTTATATAACCACATTCCGAATATAATTAATGTAACAAAAAAAAAAAACAAATTAAAAGACAAATTATTACTGCTTAACGGATCTTGACGCATATATAATGTAGTAATTGGTAGCATACGGTTTCACCATTTGATTTTAAAGTTAAATTTTATATCTACAAATTTAATATGTAGATTATGAAAAATTTGCTGATATCGTATTAACTATGCAGGATAAGTATGGTAATGCATCTGCTGTAATTAAACATGAATTAAATAGCCGAGCTGTAAATTGACGGCTAAAATATTAAACATTCATATGCTTATGGCATACACGCATACTCCTGAATATCAATACCAAGTTTACACGTGTAAATCAGAAAGACGGATACTGACCTCCTTATCGAATTCTTCCTCGTTCTCCATCCAGAGGTACTCTGAGAAGTCCGCATCTTCGACTGGTGGAATGGGGGCGAAGTCGTCGACGAGCACCCCGTTGCCATTGACCGGGACATTGATTGTTTGGCCACCTTCGGTGAAGTAGTGCTCCTCCTCGTAGGCATTGAAGCCGTTCAGGTTGTTTGTTGGTGGTACCTTCATCTTACACAGCTGAAAGAAAAGAGTAGTTATTCGAGTCGGGTGCACGCCGCGCTGTGCGATTCTACCGGCTGCCTCCGTTAATTGGGGCCACAGTCAGAAAAAATAGAAGCCAACTGGCATAATAACCGCATCAAATCAACGTTTCCACCATTTTACGTCGTCAGAGAATCGCACGTTGCAAGAGGATCACTCACCTGCCGCGTATTCTGGTGATGTGCAGTCTGAACCTGTCGTGACTCCAACTATCTTGTTTACGGCCGAAACACTGATAATGCAGCAAATTTGCGATAAAATGACCAGCAAACTGTCAAAATTACACCATTATCGCTCACAAAAACAAAATGCTGCTAATTTCTCCACTGTCTGAACAGATGGCGACTCTACACCGAAGTTGGCTACCAAAATGGCGCCAAATTTGAATATGAATATCAAATAGCTGATGACAATAAATTACTCTGCAATATTCACGCAACCGTAACTTGAAATATAACACAAAAATAGACTCAACACAAAATCAAAGCTGCGGTCATATCTACAAAATTTGTACTGTTTATTTTCACAAAAAAATATACAACTATATTTCGCCACACCCAAAATTTAATTAAATAAATATATAGATCTACACAATTATCCACATTATTTAATTCGGCAGAATTCGAGCAAAATTCTAAATCCAAACAATATGCAGTAAAATGTTTCTTCCTCCTTTACACTTCTGATTACAACCTCGTACTTTACACCACAACTTATTATGATGTAATTATAAATACTATTTGTAATTATTTAATAAATTGCGCGTTTGTAAATGCAATCAATTTATAAATACGAATAGTTAAGTGTATTTGTCTGCATTGAAGCTAGATGGCGCAACGAAATTTCAATTTATCAATAATCAGGTCATTTGCATTCATTATTTATCTAGTTAAATTTAAAGTGCATTGTAAAATTCATATAAGAAATTAATTTACATGAAGAATAGTCTGGGTTTTTGTTCTATATAAAATTAGCATTAATTGTTTTAAAATATCTTTGTTTCTATGTTGTATGCAACTGTAAATGCGTCCAAATGGGTCTTATATAATATTTTTGCATAGTTTAAATAGGTAAAATATAGATGAACTCATTTCTGTGGATATAAGTTGCTACAGCACCGATGTTAGGCGAGATCGATTATAACATGGTAGCTATAGGTCATAAAATAACTTTTTACGTAATACTTTGTTCCATACTTTAAATAGGTAAAAAATATATGATAATATTTTTGTTAATGTGAGTAGCTAGTTCACCATTTTACCACGAATGGTGTATTATAGTCAAATTTGAAGTAAATCAATATTTGCAAGAAGTTGCTTCCAACTCCACATGAAAAGTAGCGGTTTAAGTAGCATTTTCTGAAAATATGTATCTTCACAAAATAATCATAAGGTTAAAAAATAATCTATGTTTCTGTGATACAACGCAATGATATGAATCTGAAAATGCTTTTGTAATTGTTAGATGTTTTCCACGTAATGTTTTGTAATGTTTGAATGGGCCAACTTTAGATGATTCTGAAAATGTTTCTGCAAATATTAGTAGCTATAGCACCGATTGTAGGCAAGATCGAATTTAAAATTATAACAAATTAGATAAATATAGGACGAAAAATAGCTTTCAAGGAGAAGATTTTGACCACGAATTGGTTTTTGCTAGTTATAGATAGATAAAAAATATCCTAGATGGCGAATATTCAAATATATAGAATATGAGTGATGACTTTCTCCGGTCCGGAAATGATGTGATCATCTCCAGAGATTCGGAATCCGTAAAATTGTATGTCCTCTTAGTTCGGAATTCATGTAAAACTGTAGGTCCTCTTATATTCCTATAAGATGTAGAGCTAACTATTGGCTCTTGTGTAGAGAACAGGACTACGCAGCAGTAGCGCAATAGCGGCTGCATACCATACGAAATGTCATGTCATGATCTAAAGTTAAATTGGAACTCTAATTTCGGCGAATTTTTTATAATAAAAAAGGTTATATGTACAGGGTGTTTCAAATTAATTCACCCAAATCGCCTGTTCCATCCATCAGATTTAGGGCAAAAAGAAACTCTGGCAACTAAGCCTACATTTAGAAGTATCTGAAATCTACAGGGTTGTAATGTATATAGATACATTTCAAGTATCTAAATACGTTCTTGCTTGAGTACCTAAAGGTGTATCTAGATACATTTTTTCTATAAAATTTGTATCTGTGTTTGTATCTAGATACAAAAAAATGTATCTGTTACAGTATTGCACGTTAATTACATACAATTAGCTATTGATTCATTATTTAGTGCATTATCTTTTTTAAATTTTTACCTTGAGGCTTCAATTAATTTTCTCGTATTTTATTTAAGTTTGAGTCAGTAAGTTGCTATTTCATTGTGTATTATTCTTGTATCTATTACGTATAGTAGCCCATCGAAAGCTGACAATGACGCATGCTTTTTCGACTAAACAATCGCGTTTTCAATGCTGGTTCGTGTGCTTAAGCTGAATGTAATAGAATTAAATGAAATTAGAAACGTATGTAGAATTCATGCATTATGGATCGATCAGTCATTGTCAGGACGGGACGAGTATACCAATAACTATAAGTAGACGATAAAAAAAAAATAGTTTTGCACATTTTATTAAATATTTATGAGCATTTTCTTTCGCATGTTAAATGCGTATGTAAAAAGAAAACAATTTTTCGTTTGGTTTTCCATGTATGTGAAATGTATCTAGAAGCATCTAGATTATTTTCAAATGTATCTGTTGCTAGATACATTTTCAAATTTGTATACAGATATGTACCTAGATACATTTTTCTAAAATATCTAGATAAAAAAAAAGTATCTGATACAACACTGAATATCTATCTATGGTCACGTCATTAGTGTCAATGTCATCAGTTGAAGTTTCAAGATTTATAATAAAGCTATTTTATTTGTATATCCTATTTGGAATTGATGAAACCATTTCGCAGTTGAAACTCGTTTTTGTAAATTAATTCTAGGCATACTATTAGATATATGAAATTGTTTTAAATTGACAGTTGCATTTGACACTTCTGAAATAATTACAAATTTACGCATTGGCAAACTTCTGTGTTTTAATCATAAGGATGGTTTCGACCTTTACTACGTGGAAGTTCACATTAAAAAACAACTTGCTATGTTTTTACCACAATATGTATATTGATACATACACACATATACAGGGTGAGTCGGGAGGAACGGACCAAACTCCAGGAGTGTATTGTACACGTGAAAATAATTTAAAAAAAATCATATGTTGTTATCCGATCTTCATTTGTTTTCAAGTTATAGTTTCAAATCTTGAATATGCAAATTTGGTGTTTTTCTATGGTTTTTGTAATGGGAGTGCTACAGCTGCTGCTGAAAGATATCGTCAACGGTTTTCACATCAGAAAACTCTGGATAAAAATGTATTTATCCGATTTTTCAACAAACTGTTTGAAACTGTCACTTGAAAACAAATGAAAATCGGATAACAACATTTGAGTTTTTTAAAATCATTTTTACGTGTACAACACACTCCTGGAGTTTGGTCCGTTCCTCCCGACTCACCCTGTATACTTATATGTGCTTACACATATATATACTTGCTATGTTTTGTGAAAATTTGAAAATGACCGTAAGAAGTCGAAACTCGAATCGTTATTTTATTGTATATGTAAAAAAAAACATCTGCCATTCAGTGGATGAAAATGGCGATTTGGAAGGTTTAATTTGAAACACATTGTATATGCATATTATGGGTATAGGTACTGATATAAAAAAAACATGTAAATGCAACAAATCACAATGTATCACAATAAACACAAATGTATGGCCGAGCAATAGTCCAGCTCTGTTTATTGTTTAGGTACTTGTTTAACGTGCGTGTTTCATTTTATTAGTAATGAGTAAGGTTCAAAATGTCCAGCTCTGTTTACTGTTTAGGTACTTGTTTAACGTGCGTGTTTCATTTTATTAGTAATGAGTAAGGTTCAAAATGTCCAGCTCTGTTTACTGTTTAGGTACTTGTTTAACGTGCGTGTTTCATTTTATTAGTAATGAGTAAGGTTCAAAATGTCCAGCTCTGTTTACTGTTTAGGTACTTGTTTAACGTGCGTGTTTCATTTTATTAGTAATGAGTAAGGTTCAAAATGTCCAGCTCTGTTTACTGTTTAGGTACTTGTTTAACGTGCGTGTTTCATTTTATTAGAAATGAGTAAGGTTCAAAATGTCCAGCTCTGTTTACTGTTTAGGTACTTGTTTAACGTGCGTGTTTCATTTTATTAGTAATGAGTAAGGTTCAAAATGTCCAGCTCTGTTTACTGTTTAGGTACTTGTTTAACGTGCGTGTTTTATTTTATTATTAATGAGTAAGGTTCAAAATGTCCAGCTCTGTTTACTGTTTAGGTACTTGTTTAACGTGCGTGTTTCATTTTATTAGAAATGAGTAAGGTTCAAAATGTCCAGCTCTGTTTACTGTTTAGGTACTTGTTTAACGTGCGTGTTTCATTTTATTAGTAATGAGTAAGGTTCAAAATGTCCAGCTCTGTTTACTGTTTAGGTACTTGTTTAACGTGCGTGTTTCATTTTATTAGAAATGAGTAAGGTTCAAAATGTCCAGCTCTGTTTACTGTTTAGGTACTTGTTTAACGTGCGTGTTTCATTTTATTAGTAATGAGTAAGGTTCAAAATGTCCAGCTCTGTTTACTGTTTAGGTACTTGTTTAACGTGCGTGTTTTATTTTATTATTAATGAGTAAGGTTCAAAATGTCCAGCTCTGTTTACTGTTTAGGTACTTGTTTAACGTGCGTGTTTCATTTTATTAGAAATGAGTAAGGTTCAAAATGTCCAGCTCTGTTTACTGTTTAGGTACTTGTTTAACGTGCGTGTTTCATTTTATTAGTAATGAGTAAGGTTCAAAATGTCCAGCTCTGTTTACTGTTTAGGTACTTGTTTAACGTGCGTGTTTCATTTTATTAGTAATGAGTAAGGTTCAAAATGTCCAGCTCTGTTTACTGTTTAGGTACTCGTTTAACGTGCGTGTTTCATTTTATTAGTAATGAGTAAGGTTCAAAATGTCCAGCTCTGTTTACTGTTTAGGTACTTGTTTAACGTGCGTGTTTCATTTTATTAGTAATGAGTAAGGTTCAAAATGTCCAGCTCTGTTTACTGTTTAGGTACTTGTTTAACGTGCGTGTTTCATTTTATTAGTAATGAGTAAGGTTCAAAATGTCCAGCTCTGTTTACTGTTTAGGTACTTGTTTAACGTGCGTGTTTCATTTTATTAGTAATGAGTAAGGTTCAAAATGTCCAGCTCTGTTTACTGTTTAGGTACTTGTTTAACGTGCGTGTTTCATTTTATTAGTAATGAGTAAGGTTCAAAATGTCCAGCTCTGTTTACTGTTTAGGTACTTGTTTAACGTGCGTGTTTCATTTTATTAGTAATGAGTAAGGTTCAAAATGTCCAGCTCTGTTTACTGTTTAGGTACTTGTTTAACGTGCGTGTTTCATTTTATTAGTAATGAGTAAGGTTCAAAATGTCCAGCTCTGTTTACTGTTTAGGTACTTGTTTAACGTGCGTGTTTCATTTTATTAGTAATGAGTAAGGTTCAAAATGTCCAGCTCTGTTTACTGTTTAGGTACTTGTTTAACGTGCGTGTTTCATTTTATTAGTAATGAGTAAGGTTCAAAATGTCCAGCTCTGTTTACTGTTTAGGTACTTGTTTAACGTGCGTGTTTCATTTTATTAGTAATGAGTAAGGTTCAAAATGTCCAGCTCTGTTTACTGTTTAGGTACTTGTTTAACGTGCGTGTTTCATTTTATTAGTAATGAGTAAGGTTCAAAATGTCCAGCTCTGTTTACTGTTTAGGTACTTGTTTAACGTGCGTGTTTCATTTTATTAGTAATGAGTAAGGTTCAAAATGTCCAGCTCTGTTTACTGTTTAGGTACTTGTTTAACGAGCGTGTTTCATTTCATTAGTAATGAGTAAGGTTCAAAATGTCCAGCTCTGTTTACTGTTTAGGTACTTGTTTAACGTGCGTGTTTCATTTCATTAGTAATGAGTAAGGTTCAAAATGTCCAGCTCTGTTTACTGTTTAGGTACTTGTTTAACGTGCGTGTTTCATTTCATTAGTAATGAGTAAGGTTCAAAATGTCCAGCTCTGTTTACTGTTTAGGTACTTGTTTAACGTGCGTGTTTCATTTCATTAGTAATGAGTAAGGTTCAAAATGTCCAGCTCTGTTTACTGTTTAGGTACTTGTTTAACGTGCGTGTTTCATTTTATTAGTAATGAGTAAGGTTCAAAATGTCCAGCTCTGTTTACTGTTTAGGTACTTGTTTAACGTGCGTGTTTCATTTTATTAGTAATGAGTAAGGTTCAAAATGTCCAGCTCTGTTTATTGTTTAGGTACTTGTTTAACGTGCGTGTTTCATTTTATTAGTAATGAGTAAGGTTCAAAATGTCCAGCTCTGTTTACTGTTTAGGTACTTGTTTAAAGTGCGTGTTTCATTTTATTAGTAATGAGTAAGGTTCAAAATGTCCAGCTCTGTTTATTGTTTAGGTACTTGTTTAACGTGCGTGTTTCATTTTATTAGTAATGAGTAAGGTTCAAAATGTCCAGCTCTGTTTACTGTTTAGGTACTTGTTTAACGTGCGTGTTTCATTTTATTAGTAATGAGTAAGGTTCAAAATGTCCAGCTCTGTTTACTGTTTAGGTACTTGTTTAACGTACGTGTTTCACTTTATTGGTAATGAGTAAGGTTCAAAATACCAATGTCGATATGATTACTTTGCAATGAATAAGATGCTTTGATTGTATTAAGTTCAAATAAAAGTGATCTATCAAGTTATATAAAATGACTGCTTCTTATATTTATAACTTGGTAAATAGTACATGACATCCTTCTTTTCTTCACCAAATGATCCGTCGTAGTCCATTCGAAATGATGTAGAACTTATTGGAGGATAAAATGTCAGTACTTAATGTACTGACATCATTCATATACATTCGATATACATCAGTATATTGCTATATACTGAATATATAGCGATTCAAATATTATTATTGCAGAATTAATAAATCTATATTAAATATTACAAAATAGTTTATTTATGAAAATATAATGAATGTTTTTATGTTTAGGGTGTTACTACTATTATTATATTAATTACTACTATTATAATTTTTATTATTATTATGGTATTAATATTGATAATAAATATGCCGTTAAAAACGTTTTTTTTAAATTCATGTATGTCCAGAAATGGATTCAGGGACATGTCCCTTGTACATTTCTGGACTTCTCTATTAAAAAAAGGACTTGCACTACTATGGTTTTCAACGGCTCAAATATTGAACTAATATTAATATTATAAGTACGTAATCGTGGGATGAAATTTGTGCCCCAACTTAATTAATTGCTGCGTGTTTTTCCCACTAATAGCATATCGAGATGTGTGCGGTCATAAATTATTGCTATATAATAACAATAATTATCAGAATTTTCGCCGTGGGTCGTGTTTTGTGTTTTAATTAATTGGACAGCGTTCCCATTTAAGTTTAAAAATTAATTTATCTCCGAGCATAAAACACTGTGAGTCATTTATAAGCGCTCCTCTTTTTGTTTGATTAATTAATCCGCAACAACAAAATAGCCGATTGTTGACGTTTCAATCCAAAACTTATAGTGGATAGGAAGAGGCGTGATTGGGCTATAAATTACAATTTATAATACAAGTTGGGACATACAGGATTAGGATGACGATAGTGACACGATAACTGATTACCACAAATAATTCGAATGATACATTGCGATTATTTGGTGTTGAAATGATGATGTTCGTCGAAAACGTGATGATCAAAAATACTTGGAACAACAGAATCGATGTTCATATTTCCAATCAAATGATTTACGTTTGAAGACAGATTAATCATATTAAAATTAAATACTCATTAAAAAAATATTTTGGAGCTTGCGAAAGAATTTTTGGAAAAGTGTCAGAAATATTTTAACACCGAAAAAATCATGTGCATTTAGCTCAAATTAATGTTTTTTTTGTGTGAAAAGGGTGATCTGTTTCTTTGAATTACTCAATGTTTTATGCGATTATAAATCAACAAAATATCGCGAGTATGTAAATGCCAACCGCGAAATTGAGTACGTAAATCATACTCCTGTGAATTGCTCTGATTCGCAAATCAGAAAATTTCAAGTAATCTCATTTGTTTGATTATTAAATAAATCGATTACGCTCATTATATTTTGATGATGTCAATCATGTTGTATGTGGATGAATTTTCTTTCTCCTCTTGATTGTGGATTTCAAATGAGGAAATGTGGTTTTTATTTAATTACAATCTACTTTTCAAGTTTCGTCTAATCTGTGCGTCTCGTTGATAATATGTGAAGAATTTCTCTGCTCGTGATGTACAGTTTTGTTTAGGTAATTATAGTTTTCTAATTGATGCATGATGATGGTGCAAATTTTGTGATCGTGGGCCATTAATTTTTGTGTGGCGTAGTTTAGGAACCGGTCGGATTATTTTGAAGGCCTTTGCCCGTGTTAAGGGATGACAATAGAAGACCCGTCTGATTTTGGCTTTTAGGTGAATGTTAAGGAGCAGGTATAAATTAGCGGTCGTAATTAAGATCGGTATGCAAATTCGCGTTGTTGTTCAAAAACATGATATATGAGTTGTTTTTTTGCGCGGAGATATATATTTATAAGGTGATAGAACGGGAACAAGATAGTCACGGTCCAGAGTAGAAATAAGGAAAATTTCATATCGGACGACGCCTACGCTTCGCGCATATCGAAGCAGAGCCTTTTTTAAATTCGGACTTGCCCTGAGTTGAACCTGGGAGCAATCAAAATACCGAAACATAAAAAACTAGTTTACAGATGCCAGATAACAACATTACGTACACAAACGTGCTCGCGCGGCCTTTCGCGAAAATATGGCGATAACCAATTTTCAAAGCCTATCATTCCTGCCAGCCAATTACCGCAACTTTATCGTAGATTGCGCCTTTTTCGCATTAAATGCGCCCGTCTGTGCAATCAAGTGCGTTCGGTTTTATTGCCGTCCTCACATTGTGGCCACTTTTTCAACGAGACCCACCTCCAGAGCTATTGGCTGTCTGCCTCTCACCAGTACACCTCTTGCAGCATACAGCGCAAAAGACGAACAAGGACTAAACTCCGCAAGTGGGAATTACTGGATACCTGAACGACGCATATCATTAAAGTGCTAGCCCACAAAAAAAAGATAAACACGATCATGGTCGTAAAGGACACAAGTCTATTTACGATTTTAGGCTTCGACTTATCTTTATGTGCCAAGCAGCTTCAAAAAACAAATTGTTACAAACTACTATTGTGAGTTTGATTCACATAGAATTTTAAAATTTATATGAATTTCCCTACGATTATTAATTTTGTATAGCATATTCAGCGAAAATTATGCGATGGCAGCAATGCACACCAAGTTTGATAATAGCAGAGTCATTAGATGAATAATCTAGATTGCTGGTATCACACCTGAATAATTGGAGCATTTGCATTCCTGTTAAATTATATGCTGGGTGATGCTTTAATCGAGGAGAAAACATCCGAATTACCAATTCCGACTACCTGAATAAATCATCAGTAAAAATCCCAAACGTCTTGTCACTATTAGAAATTGACACATGTAATGGGCCGCAATGATATTACTCATTCCAAGCAGAATTTGCATATGCCAGGTTCGTCCTCCGCAGAGCGCGGAGGCAGCATAAATTTGTTTAATAACACGCCTAATGATCGCTTCTTGAAAACGGGGTTCGCATCACAGCTTCAAAAGTTTTAACCACTTACTTCTACGATCACAATAATAATAGTTAAAAATCATAATCTCGGACATCCATGGCGAGTAAATGTAGAAGAAACTACAAGAAAATTTGCAACACAAAACGAAAATGTGTAAGATATTAAAAGAAAAGTTGTAACAATTTGACAGGAACTGTCACTATTTTCAACGATTGTAAACCAACCTTTAGTAGTTTAATCACGTTCAATAAATATACTTGGAATAATTAGAAAATGCAAAAATCAGTCACACAAAAATCAGTGCAAATAATAATGTATCAGTCAATAATGTAATAATATTTATTTATTTAACCCCTTGCCTTGCTACCTTTCGGTGTAAGGCATACATTATTAATTTTTATAATATGCTCTCCAGTTCCTCCTACCTTTTGTAATTCCTTTATTTCGTCCCATGTGTTCCCGTTTCTTGTTGCCTCTTCTATTATTGCCCTGTTCCACTCTTTTCTCGGTCTTCCTCTTTGTTGTTTTCCTGTTGCTCTTGTCTCGTATATTTTCTTAGTGTTTCATTCTTCTCTCATTCGTCTCATGTGTCCATACCACCTCATTTGGCCTTCTGTTATTTTTTCCTATATTAGTTTTATTTTTAAGTTTTTCCTGTGCGTCTCGTTCCTTATTCTGTCTCTTCTTGTTTTGTTTTCTATTTTTCTTAGGAATCTCATCTCCATATTCTTTTTATTTGTTTTCCTGTCATCGTCCATGTTTCGCTGCTGTAAGTTACCGTTGGTCTAATTACTTTTTTGACTATTTCTGTTTTAGTGTCTCTTGATATCTCCTTCTTGCTAAAACAGGTGTTTTTTAACATGTTATATAGTTTTGCTGTTTTTCCTATTTTGTCTTCTATTTCATTATCTAATTTACCATTGCTCTGTATGATTGTTCCTCAATATCTGTATTGTTCTACTTGTTCGATTTTTTCCTTGTATTTTCATTTCGTGTTTCTTTTTCTCTTTGGCAATTATCATGGTTTTTGTCTTTTCGTAGTTTATTTTCTTATTCTCTCAATCATTTCCTATGTCGTGTTGCAGTTCTTCCTCTGTTTCTGCATGAATGCTCTGTATGATTGTTCCTAAATATCTGTATTCTTCTACTTGTTCGATTTTTTTCCTTGTATTTTCATTTCGTGTTTCTTTTTCTCTTTGGCAATTATCATGGTTTTTGTCTTTTCGTAGTTTATTTTCTTAATCTCTCTCTCAATCATTTCCATGTTGTGTTGCAGTTCTTCCTCTGTTTCTGCATGATTGCTCTGTATGATTGTTCCTAAATATATGTATTCTTCTACTTGTTCGATTTTTTTCATGTATTTTCATTTCGTGTTTCTTTTTCACTTTGGCAATTATCATGGTTTTTGTCTTTTCGTAGTTTATTTTCTTAATCTCTTTCTCAATTATTTCCATGTTGTGTTGCAGTTCTTCCTCTGTTTCTGCATGATTGCTCTGTATGATTGTTCCTAAATATCTGTATTCTTCTACTTGTTCGATTTTTTTCCTTGTATTTACATTTCGTGTTTCTTTTTCTCTTTGGCAATTATCATGGTTTTTGTCTTTTCGTAGTTTATTTTCTTAATCTCTTTCTCAATTATTTCCATGTTGTGTTGCAGTTCTTCCTCTGTTTCTGCATGATTGCTCTGTATGATTGTTCCTAAATATATGTATTCTTCTACTAGTTCGATTTTTTTCATGTATTTTCATTTCGTGTTTCTTTTTCACTTTGGCAATTATCATGGTTTTTGTCTTTTCGTAGTTTATTTTCTTAATCTCTTTCTCAATTATTTCCATGTTGTGTTGCAGTTCTTCCTCTATTTCTGCATGATTGCTCTGTATGATTGTTCCTAAATATCTGTATTATTCTACTTGTTCGATTTTTTCCTTGTATTTTCATTTCGTGTTTCTTTTTCTCTCTGGCAATTATCATGGCTTTTGTCTTTTCGTAGTTTATTTTCTTAATCTCTTTCTCAATTATTTCCATGTCGTTTTGCAGTTCTTCCTCTGTTTCTGCAATTATTGCCATGTCATCCGCGAATAGTAGTTCTGCTATTTTTGTTATCTCCATTTTCCAGTATCCAATTTTTAGCATTTTCATTTTTTGCTTTGCTTACTTCATCGCCTTATCCAATACAATTGTGAAAACCAAAGCGCTTAGCACGCATCCTTGTTTTACTCCTTTCTTCGTTTCGAATTCTTCTGATTCCTCATTGCTTGTTCTCACAATATTTCTGCTTTCTCTGTACATGTATTTTATTACATTTATTATTTTCTCCTCTATTCCTCTTTCTGCTAGTTTGTTCCATATATCCTCTCTCCTTATCCTGTAGAATGCCTTTTCGAGATCTACGAAGCATATATGCATTTCTCTGTTCTTCTTAATTGGTATCTCGCTTATGAATATTATGAATATTTGGTCTTTCTAGTTTGTCTCGCATCCTTTTTTCTAGTACAATTTTTTCTAGATTTGGATTGGATTGACCCGTCCACAAATCTCACATTTGCCTTTATTGCAAAAACGTGTATTTTATTGCAAATACCTCAATTACTAATTACTTTTATAATAATCAGTAATAATTATTAACAAGGTCTGCGTGGTCTTCTAAAGTTGACAATTTTTGAGTTGTATCACTATCAATTCCAAGCAGCAATATTTTGGATGCACATATTACTGCAACTACTTATATCTTTCAATTTATGCACTAAATATTGAAATGTTGAAAGCCTAAGGCATTTCTGCAGTGCGCGGTTTCGGATTGCCAAGATTGTTACAATTTCACGAACAAGCTGGGAGCTGTTATATAACACGATGGGAACATTAATCGATCAATTAGTCAACACGGCCAATTAGTCTCGATGGTTTTCGAATCACCGATTTAATAGGTAAAGGCAGCGCTTTGCGAAATATCCAAGCCAGCAATCGCCAAGCAAATCCGGAGAAGATTTTGTATCCCAACTCAAGCAGCAATTTGCAAACTAGCTAGATGATAAGACGTATATAAGACATAAATGAGGTGGTGTGGACACATGAGACGAATGAGAGAATAAAGAAACACTAAGAAAATATACGAGATAAAGCAACAGGAAAACAACAAAGAGGAAGACCGAGAAAAGAGTGGAACAGCGCAATAAAGGAAGAGGCAGCAAGAAAAGGGAAAACATGGGAAGAAATAAAGGAATTAACAAAATATAGGAGGAAATGGAGAGAATATTATAAAAATTAAGTATGTATGCCTTACACTGAAAGGTATAAAGGCAAAGGAATAAATAAATTCCCGAAGTTCATTTCATGCTGAAAACACTGCTCTTTGAATTATTCTGATATATTTAAGGCCTCGTTTACATTTGGAAAGTTTACTGGCGGAAAGTACTTACCGCCAGTAAACTTACGATGTGTAAACAAGAAATATGTCTTTCAAGAAAGAAACTAAACAAGAAAGTAAGACATATTTCTTGTTTACACATAATAAGTTTACTGGCGGCAAGTACTTTCCGCCAGTAAACTTTCCAAATGTAAACGAGGCTTTAAGCCAATGAAAGTTTACTGACGGAAAGTACTTGCCGCTAGTAAACTTGCTGCTACATGTATGTCTAAACATTAGATAGTTTACTTGAAGACTAATACAGAAACAAATGGCTTCAAGAGTCATTTTCAGTGTTTAAGAGTCAGTCAGTGAGACTGCTGTCAAAGTAAAAGCTATTAGTATTGCAGAATATTTAATTGAAAAGAAAAAAAAGACGAAACGAATATGGTATCTGTTTGGAAAACAAAATAAGCTCTGTCTTATATACATTATCTGTACCGGATCCAGTTTTTTTGGATTTCAAAACCTTATTTAATTCTTGCCTGTATACAGTTTTTATTGTTTTCACTTTAGTCTCAAGAATGATCATATCATTGTTTCCAAAACCCTCTAGTTCATTCAATTCTTGTAAAAGGCGGTCAAAAGCTGTATGTCTCTTTAATTGATTCATATGATCTTTCATTCTTATATTCCACAAAATATCGTAGTTTTCATAAGATTTAAAAATGCTATTATTTGATCACTGTTCCACTTCATTTTTAAGAATTTTCTTCTGCAACGTGTCAGGATACTGTTTTCACACAGAGAACTACAAGTATTGACGGGAAAGTTGGTCAGTAAACTAGCCTGGTCCTCAACATGGCTTGCTACTTTCCGGAAAGTAGAAAGTAAGACGTTTTTCTAGTTTACACATCGTAAGTTTACTGGCGGCATGTACTTTCCGCCAGTAAACTTTCCAATGGCTTAAAGCCTCGTTTACATTTGGAAAGTTTACTGGCGGAAAGTACTTGCCGCCAGTGAACTTACGATGTGTAAACCAGAAAAAACGTCGGTCAAGAAAGAAAGTAAACCAGAAAGTAAGACGTTTTTCTGGTTTACACATCGTTAGTTTACTGGCGGCAAGTACTTTCCACCAGTAAACTTTCCAAATGTAAACGAGGCTTTAAGATATAGCTTGGCAACTAAACTTTCCGTAAACCAAGTTTTTCATTAAAATTGCCCAACCAAAATTTAAAGAATAGCTGCCATAAAAAAAGAATGGCTTATAAATTTTTTTTAAACAATGTTTTGTAACTGTCTGCTTATAGGGAACACATCCCGGGAATTAAAAAAAAGATAAGGCGGAAAGACCCCATGGGCCGACAGCCCAATAAAAATATATACAGGGTGAGTTTTTTCGGATGTTTAGTATGGGGATCTCAGAAACTAGCGGAGATAGATAGAATTGCAGTTTTACGAGCTCAATTTCATGAGCTTTTTGTTTTTTGGAAAAATTGCATTGCTAACTAGATATCTCGAAAACATATATTTTCTGTTATTTTGTTCGGTGCCTATGGATCTGTTATTATTGACTTTAGGAAAAATGTGTAAAGGAAAAAGTTGTACGTAATTATGTGCTTAATAATACAGTCTAACCGATTATTTTATTTAAGCTGTAATTTTTGAGTTATGACACAAAGTTGAGTTTTTTCTAACAAAGCAAGATAATTTGAAAACCAATCGATCGATTTTTGAAAATAAAACATTTATAAAATCCTTGAACTATCTTATAACAATTGTCGGTTTTGATAATTTTGCATTTTTGTACACAAATTATGCAAAATACGCACACAAATGATAAACGTGACAGAAACTTTTCAAGATGAAGCAGAGATTTCTGAAGAACAAGATCAAAAAGTATTTAAATTTGAACGTGCAAACCAGAAAACACGTGCCTCAACTTGTTTAATGGCATAACTTAAGGTTAGCCTACTTTGTTTTAAACGTTTGTTGCAAAATTTATCTTGTAATTCAATTTGAATAATAACTTTTTTGGACAGATCGAAAAAAATGTTTCAGACAAATGTTATAAGATAGTTCAAGGATTTCATAAATGTTTTATTTTCAAAAATCAATCGAGTGATTTTCAAAATATCTTGTTTCGAAATTTTTCTTCGGTCGCCATTTTGTTATTTGATAAAATAGAAAATAATTGTAAATACAAATGTTTTAGAGAACCGATAGCGCATGCTGAACGTTTTTATATTTTTTAAATATTTCTTAAAATAAGGGAGTAATGACGATTTTTCGAAAAACAAAAAAACGCCAGTAACTATGAACTTGGGCTCCAATTCAAAAATTTAAACTAAGAAAAGTTGTTTGTTTCAATGAGTTCTAACTGCCATTTTCGGGTGTTACTTAGTATTAACACCTGTAACTTAGTATTAACACCTGTAACTTAGTATTAACACCTGTATATATATATATATATATATATATATATATATATATATATATATATATATATATATATATATATAAAAAAATGATGAGCAACATTGCCTGGGTGATTTAAAATAGATTGACCCCGAGTTGTTTTGGAGTTGTTGTTGATTTTGCTGTGGTGTATAGAGTATAAGCCCCGATCGTGTTCAATTCTGGATCTATTCTTTAGAGTATTTTCTCGGCAGTTCTTACCAAATGAACATTTTTTTTATAACTGATTTCACAAACATTTTCATTCACGACAGTTCCTACCAAATGGAAAACTTTTTTATTTCACAAAATTTCCTTTACAAAAAGTCCTGCTTGTTTTCAAACCCACCAATTCAAATTTTAGATGTGTTGAGACAAAATTGGTGAACATTTCTGGTTCAAGTTTAGGATCTAAGCAGATATATTGTAGCATGCAGAGTTCAAGTTATCTTCCAAAATCGTGAAATTGAAGTGGGATTGAAGTATGGTACGAGTAAGTTAGTAATTGTTTTGTTGTTAGTTGCTGGTAGTGAATGGCATTGTTTTATGGGGAATTTGTGAGAGCGTGGCCGGAATCGTTAAGGCGCCTTGATGAGCAATAAAGTGAAATAGATCGATTCGAATGTGGGTGCGACCGTGGAAGAAGGGTACGAATACAAATGAGCATAAAAAATGGTGTTGGTCTTGTGCTGTTTTTGCGCGGGCAAACACCCAAACAGACCGTCCGGGGTCAGCGGGAGGGGGCGGTGTATTGGCGATGGCACAAACAAAACTTCAATCTAGTCCAATAATCCGGCCGGATTACGAGAAATCGTTTTAACCGCGTTGCGAATCGCTTCGTGGAAAACGATTATAAAGAGGCATAATTTGCAAAAAGGCATCAATCAAAATATTTTCGGGCCATCAAGAGTGTGTTATCAAGATTTTCGTCTCGCGGCCACCAGACGATATTTTTGCGGAGCTGCCTTCGTCCGTCGGTGGCTTAATCCTTTAAGTTTAATATCCTTTGGTAACTTCTTGCAAATCGTATCCTATGGTAGGGGGGGAAGATGCATGAGACGTGTTTTATAAGAGCAACTTTATAGAATTTAGACATTGCGTGACCAACGTGTTGTGGTGTAAATGTGCTTTAGCAACCCCATCGGACGGTCATGGGGTTAACGCGTGCAATTATCTTGTGCTGCATTGCTGCATCATTAGTCCTCGCTGATAACGACAACACACAAATCGAAGACGATGATACGATTATCGTCGAAGGTATGTACTATAATTACATTTTTGCTTCTAATTTAATTAATTGACACAGACAGCGCGAAATTTGTAATTACATATTAATTATAATTAATTTACGCGTAATAACTCGTCACGTTGGGGTACCTATATGTTAATATGAGTCAATAAACTCCGCATATCAAAATACTTTTTTACACATTAAAATAATTCCAGTTACATTTGGCTAGGACATGTTGCGATTTTAAATGGAATTAACGGTAGATGAGCTGCCCACGCTCACACGAGTATAAGAACTCTTTGATTATGCAGATCACTTTTAACACCTGATGGCGTGGCTCTTTAGGTATTAGTAGTCACTGTCAAGGTCGCTAAGACCATTCACCTTGCTGAACCACTATTATATTGATACAATTGATTACATTGAACGGGACCTTTCTACTCGCCAAAGACGTCTTCCCCAAATCAAAACTCGTCCTCGCGATTCTTGTTTGTCCGGTAATCCCCGCGCGACTCCGCCAATTGCACCTGCAATTGCTCTTTCGATAATCACAGATACGGATGCTTTCATACCTGTTTACCTGTTTCAATTCTCGTTTTCCTTAGCTGCGCCCGTGGAGACGTCCAGAAGGAGCAAGCAGCTCCTCCTCAGGTCGCCGGCCCTTCAGGCGTACCCCCCGTTCCTGTTCAACCAATTCGGGCAGCTAGGATCCTCGCCCATCGCCACGGGCCCTTGCTTCACCAGCAAGGGAGTCCTGGGACGCTGCATGTCCTTCAGGCAATGCTATCCCTACTTCAAGCTCCCGGACCTCAACAACTGGGACACCTGGGTCCTGGGGATGTACGACACGTGCAGCTATTACACCCAGCAAGGACGACAAGTAATTATTTACCTCTTTACCTGCAATCATGGGTTCGAAGGAAACGCGTGTTTCGTGCTTATTATTCGTCATTATAAGTATTAATGGACACCCAAGAATCTTAACTGCATACCAAAACAAAATAAATAACAAGCATCCGCAATAAATTAACCAGTACTACTTAAAGAATTTCCAATTATTAGCCATTCCAGCAGAACTAAGACGTCGTTAAATATCTAAATGTTACTTATACATACCAAATTATATTCACATCACTTTAATACACTTCTACCGGATACAGAAAGCACAAGAGCGAGCGATATCACATAAATTTATACATTAGTTGACATGCTGTGCTGAGAAACATCTATCGTTCTCGTGCAAATGTCGTTGTATATTAGAGTGTCCGTTATTTCCTAAATCGCGATTTTTTTTTGTTAAATATCTTCTTTTCATGGTAAATAACTATTTTGCAATAAAAAAAAAACTTATTGGTAACCGTATTTTCGCATGCCTGCAGGCAAATGAAATTTCCCATTTGATTTACATGGGAAAATCGGCTTTAAATTATTTCGGACATTATCTCCCAAATCGCGATTTTTTTTTGAGAGCAATAGTGAAATGTCTTCTTTTCATGCTCAATAACTATTTTGAAATAAAAAAACTCATTGGTAACCGTATTTTCGCGTGCCTGCAGGAAAATGAAATTTCCCATTTGATTAACATGGGAAAATCGGCTTTAAACGCTCAATTTTTTTTTACAAATTGTAGGTCTTCATATATGCAAAACTTCAAAAACCGTGTATTGAATACAGGGTTTTTTTTTTCAAAAAGAAAATCATTTCTGGTCGCGAGTTTTAGTCGTAGTTTCCGAAATCGCAATTTTTTTTTTGAGAGTAATATTTAAATGTCCTTTTTCATGGTAAATAACTATTTTGAAATTAAAAAACTTATTGGTACCCGTATTTTCGCGTGTCTCCTGGCAAATGAAATTTCCCATTTGATTTACATGGGGAAAATGGGAAATCGGCTTTAAATTATTTCGGCGATTATTTCCCAAATCGCGAATTTTTTTGAGAGGACTAGTTAAATGTCTTCTTTTCATGGTAAATAACTATTTTGAAATAAAAAACTTATTGGTAACCGTATTTTTGACTGCCTGCAGGCAAATAAAATTTCCCATTTGATTAACATGGAAAACTAGGCTTTAAACGCTCAATTATTTTTTTACAAATTGTAGGTCTTCACATATGCAAAACTTCAAAAACCGTGTATTGAATACAGGGATTTTTTTTAACAAGAAAATCATTTCTGGTCGCGACTTTTAGTCGTAGTTTACTAACTAGTCGAGGACTAGTTATATGTCTTCTTTTCATGCTAAATAACTATTTTGCAATAAAAAAAAACTCATTGGTAACCGTATTTTCGCATGCCTGCAGGCAAATGAAATTTCCCATTTGATTAACATGGGAAAATCGGCTTTAAACGCTGAATTTTTTTTTTTACAAATTGTAGGTCTTCATATTTGTCAACATACTGTGGCAAAACTTCAAAAACCTTGTATTGAATACAGGGATTTTTTTTTGCAACAAGAAAATAATTTCTGGTCGCGAATTTTAGGTCTGTTACACTATCTGTTTAGTGTATCAGACCTAAAAGTCGCGACCAGAAATTATTTCATTGTTGCAAAAAAAAAATTCCTTGTATTCAATACACGGTTTTTGAAGTTTTGCATATATGAAATTATTTAACAGACATAATGTTACTTTTACGTACGAAATTATATACACACCACTTTAATAAACTGCTGCCGGATACAACAAGCACAAGAGCGAGCGATATCACATAAATTTATACATTAGTTGACATGCTGTGATGAGAAACATCTATCGTTCTCATGCAAATGTCGTTGTATATTAGGGTGTCCGTTATTTCCTAAATCGCGATTTTTTTTTGAGAGGACTTGTTAAATGTCTTCTTTTCATGGTATATAACTATTTTGCAATAAAAAAAAAAACTTATTGGTACCCGTATTTTCGCGTGCCTGCAGGCAAATGAAATTTCCCATTTGATTTACATGGGAGAATCGGCTTTAAATGATTTCGGCGATTATTTCCCAAATCGCAATTTTTTTTTAGAGGACTAGTTAAATGTTCTGTTTTCATGGTAAATAACTATTTTGAAATAAAAACTCATTGGTAACCGTATTTTCGCGTGCCTGCAGGCAAATGAAATTTCCCATTTGATTTACATGGGAGAATCGGCTTTAAATAATTTCGGCGATTATTTCCCAAATAGCAATTTTTTTTTAGAGGACTAGTTAAATGTTCTCTTTTCATGGTAAATAACTATTTTGAAATAAAAACTCATTGATAACCGTATTTTCGCGTGCCTGCAGGAAAATGAAATTTCCCATTTGATTAACATGTGAAAATCGACTTTAAAAGCTCAATTTTTTTTTACAAATTGTAGGACTTCACATATGCAAAACTTCAAAAACCGTGTATTGAATACAGGGATTTTTTTTTCAACAAGAAAATCATTTCTGGTCGCGAGTTTTAGTCGTAGTTTCCGAAATCGCAATTTTTTTTTGAGAGGACTATTTAAATGTATTTTTTCATGGTAAATAACTATTTTGAAATTAAAAAACTTATTGGTACCCGTATTTTCGCGTGTCTCCAGGCAAATGAAATTTCCCATTTGATTTACGTGGGGAAAATGGGAAATCGGCTTTAAATTATTTCGGCGATTATTTCCCAAATCGCGAATTTTTTTGAGAGGACTAGTTAAATGTCTTCTTCTCATGCTAAATAACTATTTTGAAATAAAAAAACTCATTGGTAACAGTATTTTCGCGTGCCAGGCAAATGAAATTTCCCATTTGATTAACATGGGAAAATCGACTTTAAACGCTCAATTTTTTTTTACAAATTGTAGATCTTCATATATGCAGAACTTCAAAAACCGTGTATTGAATACAGGGATTTTTTTTTCAACAAGAAAATCATTTCTGGTCGCGAGTTTTAGTCGTAGTTTCCGAAATCGCAATTTTTTTTTGAGAGGACTATTTAAATGTCTTTTTTCATGGTAAATAACTATTTTGAAATTAACAAACTTATTGGTACCCGTATTTTCGCGTGCCTCCAGGCAAATGAAATTTCCCATTTGATTTACATGGGGAAAATGGGAAATCGGCTTTAAATTATTTCGGCGATTATTTCCCAAATCGTGAATTTTTTTGAGAGGACTAGTTAAATGTCTTCTTTTCATGGTAAATAACTATTTTGAAATAAAAAACTTATTGGTAACCGTATTTTTGCGTGCCTGCAGGCAAATAAAATTTCCCATTTGATTAACATGGAAAAATCGGCTTTAAACGCTCAATTATTTTTTTACAAATTGTAGGTCTTCACATATGCAAAACTTCAAAAACCGTGTATTGAATACAGGGATTTTTTTTAAACAAGAAAATCATTTCTGGTCGCGTCATTCAGTCGTAGTTTACTAACTAGTCGAGGACTAGTTAAATGTCGTCTTCTCATGCTAAATAACTATTTTGAAATAGAAAAAACTCATTGGCAACCGTATTTTCGCGTGCCTGCAGGCCAATGAAACTTCCCATTTGATTACCATGGGAAAATCGGCTTTAAACGCTCATTTTTTGTTTACAAATTGTAGGTCTTCATATTTGTCAACATACTTCAACTTCAAAAACCTTGTATTGAATACAGGGATTTTTTTTTGCAACAAGAAAATAATTTCTGGTCGCGAATTTTAGGTCTGTTACACTATCTGTTTAGTGTATCAGACCTAAAAGTCGCGACAAGAAATTATTTCATTGTTGCAAAAAAAAAATTCCTTGTATTCAATACACGGTTTTTGAAGTTTTGCATATATGAAGTTATTTAACAGACATAATGTTACTTTTACGTACGAAATTATATACACATCACTTTAAAAAAGTGCTGCCGGATACAGCAAGCACAAGAGCGAGCGATATCACATAAATTTATACATTAGTTGACATGCTGTGCTGAGAAACATCTATCGTTCTCGTGCAAATGTCGTTGTATATTAGGGTGTCCGTTATTTCCCAAATCACGAATTTTTTTGAGAGGACTAGTTAAATGTCTTATTTTCATGGTAAATAACTATTTTTCAATAAAAAAAAAACTCATCGGTAATCGTATTTTCGCGTGCCTGCAATCAAATGAAATTTCCCATTTGATTAACATGGGAAAATCGGCATTAAACGCTCAATTTTTGGTTACAAATTGTAGGTCTTTATATATGCAAAACTTAAAAAACCGTGTATTGTATACAGGGATTTTTTTTTCAACAAGAAACTCATTTCTGGTAGCGACTTTTAGGTCTGTTACACTAAACAGACAGTGTAACAGACCTAAAATTCGCAACCAGAAATTGTTTTCTTGTTGCAAAAAAAAAATCCTTGTATTTAATACACGATTTTGCTGTGGATTTAGCATATTTTACAGGAAACTTGCGTAAGTCAATTTAGAACATTTTGGCAGAGTTATGCTTATTAGAATGCGAATTGTACACATTTATTAGTTGGATTTGCACGACATTGCGATCATTTTGAAACCGTAATACGTAATAATATTCATATTAAAATTGATTGGAGACATACTTCAAATGAAAACGAATGTTAAACCAGAAAAGGAAACGATTTATGTGATTTTCCAAATACGAGTATAATCACCTTCAATTAATGTTTTTATTTGATTTTACTCCCAAATTTTGCTGTAAAAAGTAAAGTTTCTCATTTAGATTGAGACTGCTTCAGCAAAGTAGTTGCTACTATAAAATGTTCCCGACTTTATACTGAATGTATAAAAAATACATTCCTACTACTATGCTCGTAAAAAAGCTAGGACAAGTCTTAATAGAGATATTTGCTTATTTTATTACATTAGTAAAGTAAAGTAAAGTAAAGTAAAGTATTTTATTGGTGTTAAATAACATTAAAGTTTTACACAAGTCAAAAAACACATTGAACGAGACTTCAAAATTTGGGCAGTTGAATAAGACGTAGGTAATTCAAAATAATTAAAATAACATCTGTAGTAATATCAGACACATTCACGTTTGTACGTTATAACGTTGTATTAAAAAATATACAAATCTTACATTAATAATTATTATTTTTCTCTTTTATTATATAGAGTGTTCCAAAGATAGGGTCCATCCTTAATTTTAATCAAATGGGAAATTTCATTTACCTGCAGGCTAGCGATAATTCTGTTACCAATGAGCTTTTTATTTCAAAATAGTTATTTAGCATGAAAAGAAGACATTTAACTAGTCCTCTCAAGAAAATTGCTATTTGGGTAATAACGGACGCCCTATTGTATATGTGAATTATTTTGATACTCTTTTAGGTCCAGTCATGAAAAACTACAGTCGTACCTAAGTTCTAGACACACATTTTGTACAATTGTGTGGTTCCATATAACTAACAAGTATTCATACTACAAATCTATGGCTGAATTTCCAAGTGATTTTATGCAATTATGAACTGTTAGGGTTTATATTTTCTCTATTATTAATATTACTATGGGGGAAAGTCCCCTTCTGGGGTCGATAGCCTTAATAAAGATCGTTATATATTTATAATTTTACTACTGCACATTTATGCGCCGTTGAATTCGACCGCTATTCAGTCAATCTCTACGTGGTGGATGATGTATGAAAATAGAAATTTATACAAAAGAATTGTGTATCTTAAGATTTAGAAGGATTATTTTGCAATAGAGAAATATCGGGTCCTGGTGTTCAAATTTTTTTATATTTTCTTATTACTAACACCTAATAATACTTACTAGGAACGGGTACATCGAAAAAAACATCTATTTTCACATCGATGGCATTTTTTTTCAATAAAAAATCGATATTCCAGTAACAAAATTCAAAATTACAAAGCACGATATTGTCCATTTGATATTATTAAGATAGTGATATCTCATTTGAAAGTTTATTTAATTTGCAATACAACAATTTATTACTTTTTAAAATCGTCGATTAGTTTGCAAAAAATTAGTTTTTCTTAGGTGAGCAAAGTACAAAATAAACATGACATTCTAGCAACAAAAATGTATTCAGTAACAAAGTTCAAAATTACAAAGCACGAAACTGTCCATTTGATATTATTAAGATGACGTATTAAAAAATTGGAGTCAGTGATATCTCATTTGAAAGTTTATTTAATTTGCAATAAAACAATTAATGACTTCTTACAATCGAGTTTCCAAGAAATTAGTTTTTCTTTGGTGAGCAAAGTACAAAATAAACATGACATTCTAGCAACAAAAATGTATCCAGTAACAAAATTCAAAATTACAAAGCACGAAACTGTCCATTTGATATTATTAAGATGGTGTATTCCATTGAAGAGCGTTTTGAAATTGTGAGCCTTTAGTTCAAAAACTGCTCCAAAGCTGCAGCTGTCATTTCCAATCACAATAATCCCCATAAAAATATCAAAACGCTTTTCAATGAAACGAACTATATTTGTACAGTCAAATTGACAGTTTCTTACTCTGCAGTTTTGTTGTTGGATACATTTTTGTTACAAGAATGTTATGTTTATTAAAAAATATATATTTAAGAAGTACTATCAAATTGACAGTTTCTTACTCTGTATATTTGTTGTTGGATACATTTTTGCTACAAAAATGTTATGTTTATAAAAAAAAAATATTTAAGAAGTACTATTAAATTGACAGTTTCTTACTCTGCATTTTTGTTACAAGAATGTTATGTTTATTAGAAAAAAAATATTTAAAAAGTATATAGTTTAGTAGTAAGTAATAATATTTAAATAGTAAACTAAAACTTTATTATTAAAAAGGCGTTCGATATCGAAAAAAGAAGAAAAACAAAATCGATGTCATTTGATATATCATGCGAAACATCGATATTTTAATCGATAATTAGTAGCATAAATATCGATGATTTGTAACATCTATTATTTATGCCCATCCCTAATACTTACAATTAATACTTAATTAATAATACTGGCACCATTACTATTGTAATAACATTAGCATTAATAGTGACATTATTAGTAGTAGATATTTGGCAACAAGTTAGCCAACGATTTTGCTGCTAAAATTTAAATAATAGTGACTACATACATTAACAAACAAACAAGAAAAGTGTTAGTGACTTCTGTCTGGTGAGGTTAGGTTTCAGTCTTCAATTTTCTTTAGCTAAATTAGTTATTATTTATACACATTTGCATTTCGATTTGCATCTTTCCATGCTTTTGCACAAACAAGAAAAGTGTTAGTGACTTCTGTCTGGTTAGGTTAGGTTTCAGTCTGCAATTTTCTTTAGCTAAATTAGTTATTATTTATACACATTTGCAGTTTGTTTTGCATCTTTCCATACTTTTAAATTTCCTCGTTCTCATTTAGAGCTTTTAATTTTTTCTAACCCATTATTCCTGTGTGGCTATGCTTGTTTTTCAACTTATGCGTATTTTCACTTTTCGTTATTTCTATCTCATTTTTAATTTTCAAATGTACCTCATCACCACCAAATATCTTTTCAGTCTTCAATTATCTTCAACTACATTCGTTATTATTTATCTCATTACACACCTGCATTTCGTTTTGCATCTTTCCATCATTTACTCTTCTCCCTCTCATTTGGAGTTTGAATTATCTCTAATCCTTCGGTTTGCATCTTTCCATCCTTTAATCCTCTCCCTCTCATTTGGAGCTTTGAATTTTCTCTTACCTATTTCTGTTTGCCTTTGCCAGTCTTCGATCTTCTTCGAATTTCCACTTTTCACAATTACTGCTACCTCATTTTCAGTTTTCGAATGTACCCCTATCACTACCAAATATCTTTACAGTCTTCAATTTTTTTCCATCATCAATTCTCCCATCATTTGGAGCTTTGAATTTTCTCTAACCTATTTCTGTGTGCCTCTTCCAGTCTTCGATCTTCTTACAATTTCCACTTTTCACAATTACTGCTATCTCATTTTCAGTTTTCGAATGTACCCCCATCACCACCAAATATCTTTTCAGTCTTCAATTTTCTTCCATCATCAATTCTCCCATCATTTGGAGCTTTGAATTTTCTCTAACCTATTTCTGTGTGCCTCTGCCAGTCTTCGATCTTCTTCAAATTTGCACTTTTCACAATGACTGCTACCTCATTTTCAGTTTTTTCAGGTGATGAACCCCCATAACAACCAAATATCTTTTCAGTCTTCAATTTTCTTCCATCATCAATTCTCCCATCATTTGGAGCTTTGAATTTTCTCTAACCTATTTCTGTGTGCCTTTGAAAGTCTTCGATCTTCTTAGAATTTTAATTTTTCACAATTACTGCTAACTCATTTTCAGTTTTCGAATGTACCCCCATCGCCACCAAATATCTTTTCAGTCTTCAATTTTCTTCCATCATCAATTCTCCCATCATTTGGAGCTTTGAATTTTCTCTAACCTATTTCTGTGTGCCTCTGCCAGTCTTCGATCTTCTTAGAATTTTCACTTTTCACAATGACTGCTACCTCATTTTCAGTTTTTTTCAGGTAATGTACCCCCATCACAACCAAATATCTTTTCAGTCTTCAATTTTCTTTAATTAAATTCGTTATTACTTATTTCGTTCCACACCTCTGCATTTCGTTTTGCACCTTTTCATCCTTTATTCTTCTCCCTCTCATTTGCAGTTTGAATTATCTCTAATCTATTTCTGTGTGCCTTTGCCAGTCTTCGATTTTCTTAGAATTTCCACATGTCACAATTACTGCTACCTCATTTTCAGTTTTCGAATGTACCTCCATTACCACCAAATATCTTTTCAGTCTTCAATTTTCTTTAATTAAATTCGTTATTACTTATTTCGTTCCACACCTCTGCATTTCGTTTTGCACCTTCCCATCCTTTAACTCTTCTTCCTCTCATTTTTAGCTTTGAATTTTCTCTAAACTATTTCTGTGTGCCGTTGAAAGTCTTCGATCTTCTTCGATTTCCTGTATTTCGTTTTGCACCTTTTCATCCTTTATTCTTCTCCCTCTCATTTGCAGTTTGAATTATCTCTAATCTATTTCTGTATGCCTTTGCCAGTCTTCGATCTTCCTCGATTTTCCACTTTTCGCAATTACTGCTACAGCATTTTCAGTTTTCAATAAAGTTTGTTTGCTATTTCGTGTTCCTCATCTGTTTATTCTTCGTGTATATCTTCTTTGAATTCTTAACGATTCTGGTGCTTTTTAATACTAGTTTCATTTGTCGTTACTTATTTGTTCAGATTTGTTCAATGGTTGTTTGAAGTAATAAAGTTTGTTTGCTATTTCGTATTCCCCATCTGTTTATTCTTAGTGTATATCTTCTTTGAATTCTTAACTCTTCTGCTGCTTTTTAATACTAGTTTCATTTGTCATTACTTATTTGTTCAGATTAATTTTGTATTCATCCATATCGTTCCTATACCTCTATGGTAACATTAATCTGTATCTAATACCTTTTCAATTTTCCCGAATCTCTGGATGCTTCTCCCAGTCTATCTTTTGCAATATCTTTCCACTCTTCTCCATCTTCTCCTTTTCATCTTCTTTGAATTCTTAACTCTTCTGCTGCTTCTTAAGATCAGTTTCATTTGTCATTACTTATTTGTTCAGATTAATTTTGTTTTCATCCATATCCTTCCTATACCTCTATGGTAACATTAATCTGTATCTAATAACTTTTAAATTTTCTCGAATTTCTGGATGCTTCTCCCAGCCTATCTTTTGCAATATCTTGCCAGTCTTCTCCATCTTCTCCTTTTCATTTGCAGTTTTCAATTTGCTTGAACTCACTATATTTTATATTCCCTGATAATGTTTAGAGTCTTCATCTTTCCAGTCTTCGTCACATCATGTTCAGTCTTTATGTTGGGCATTTTGGTACTTGATCTGCTACTTGTTTTAACATTTGTTTTAGTTCCAACATTTTATCCAGCTAATTTCTTCATCTACCTGCACCTTCATTCGACCCCAAGACGTGAGCATATGTAACCAATTGCCACTGGCATACTTTGATTGTTCTCCAATTGTCTTCTATTTGTATTAGTTTTGATAGCCTTCACTGGCAAACCATCATTATTCTTTTTATCATGTATGATAGGCCTGAATACTTCGAAAAAGAAAGTGTTGATCAGAGTTGGTCAGAGTTGATCAGAGTTGATCAAAGAGTTGATGAGAGGACTTCACGCCGGCAGAGATGATTTTCTGTTGAATTCTAGTATTTGGGTTTATAAAATAACTTTCTGTAGATGTTTGGTGTTTGCTGTGTGAATCCACAAACCAAGCCCGATCAAGAGGAGGAGACGGAGGCGCCTATGAAGCAAGAGCAAGAGCCGACCTCCACGACGACGACGACGACCACTAGTCCACCCGACGGTGAGGGCGGCAAGAGTCCCCATTACCCTGAAATCCCCAACTGGCCGCCTCCGATACCCACTCACCCCCCAGACCACACCATCCCTCCTCTACCGACGCACCCGCCGTCCCCTGGGTACCCAGGTTTGCAGCCGGTTCCGACGGCCCCCGCGACGACGACGACGACCCCGGCGGCCCCAATCTACCCTGGCTGGCCCCCGGTAACTAACCGGCCCATTTACCAACCCCCGGCTCAGAGGCCCACCACCGAAGACACCCCCATCTACGACGCTTCTTGCGGGGCTAAAAACGGCTACCAGGACCAGGAGAGGATCGTGGGTGGACACAACGCGGATGTCGGCGAATGGCCTTGGATTGCAGCCCTGTTCAACGGGGGGCGGCAGTTCTGCGGAGGGTCACTCATCGACGACATCCACATACTATCAGCTGCCCACTGCGTTGCTCAGTAAGTACCGGATTTAGCACCCTTGCTGAGGTGGAATTTAATGGTTAATACAAACTTTGCAGTATGAGTTCTTGGGATGTGGCTAGACTCACCGTGCGTTTGGCTGACCATAACATCAAGCTTAACACCGAAGTTAGGCATATTGAGAAGAAAGTGAAGAGGGTGGTCAGGCATAGGGGTTTCGACTCGAGGACTTTGGTACGTAGACATGCCTACAAACATCTAATAATGCGTAATTTGCTGTTTTCAATTTCAAGTACAACGATATAGCTATTTTGACCTTGGACAGTCCAGTGCAGTTCACGAAGCAAGTGAGATCAATTTGCTTACCAACGTCTGGAGGCAGATATGATGGCCAGACGGCGACGGTTATTGGATGGGGCAGCATTAGAGAAAGTAATAAAACTCGTTACATAAAGCTTTATAGTTTTGCATTATAATCCTTCTTTTAGTGGGACCCCAGCCAGCCGTGCTACAAGAAGTGAACATACCAATTTGGACCAATAACGACTGCAAATCTAAGTACGGACATGCAGCGCCTGGAGGCATCACGGAGCACATGCTGTGCGCAGGTCATGCCGGCAAAGATTCTTGCAGTGTAAGTAAATCACTTAGAATTAGAGATCAGAGATAATTAGCTTTCACCTAATTTTTGATATGAACAGGATGGCCTCAAAATTTTATGAAACCTGCAAAATCCGAATATTTATTTGCAGAAAATTTATGCAATAGATGCGTGAAAAAATGATGGGGACTACATGAGTAGGGGGATTTTGGATTTACTATCACTGTGCTAGTAGAGAAGCTACGACAATTCGAGGCCAAAATATCCTTAAGGATTACATGGGAGCTTATTAGTCGTAATAATTTTTAATTTAATTAATTTATTAATTAATAATTCAAATGACAAGATGGCGGACCCCGCAAAAATTCAAAATGGTAAGATGGCGGTTCAATTCAAATATTCAAGATTGCGTCTCCCGCGCAGAGGTTAGGTTAGGTTAGGTTAGGTTAGGTTACATCGCCCGACCGGATGTAAACGGCGTTTGATAGGCTCCCATGTAATCCTTAAGGAGATTCTGGCCCCGCATTGTCTTAGCTTCTCTACTTGTGCTCATATCAGTATACTTGCTCTAGAGGCATTTCGTAACAACTATTTGGGCAGGTGATAGTCAAAATCGTTGGCTAAATAATTCCCATATCTTGATTACATTCACCATTGAGAGCCGAACTGGTGGAGTTACACTGGTCGACAAATTTTGACAAATGTGTTGTCCCTTCAATTTAAATGCATTTTCGGAAAGTATTTACTATGCATATGTACGAAATGCAAACAAAAAATGTTGGAGGGCATTTTTTTTTTGGGTTATTTACATAATTTTTCCACTATTTACTTACAAAAACACGATCTCGATTAAAGTTAGGTTAGAAAAGTGATACCAGTAACTGTCAAACTGAAATTTGAATTCAGTACTGCCACAAATAGTCATCGGTCTTGCATCCTGAAAAAAAATAAGTGACACATTTTGCAAAAATTTAATTATCACAAAAACCTGCCGTCCTAGAAAAATTTTGTCGACGTTTTTGAAATCAGCAAAATCATATCATTATACTTGCTCTAGGGGCATTTCGCAACAATTATTTCGGTAGGTGACAGTCAAAATCGTTGGCTAAATAATTCCCATCTCTTGATTACATTCACCATTGAGAACCGAACTGGTGGAGTTGCACTGGTCTACAAAGTTTGACAAATGTGTTGTCCCTGCAATTTAAATGCATTTTCGGAAAGTATTTACTATACATATGCACGAAATGCAAAACAAAATTGTTGGAGGCCATTTTTTTAAATTTTTTACATAGTTTTCCACTATTTACTATAAGTACTCGGTCAAAGTTAGGTGAGAAAAGTGATACCGGTAACTGTCAAACTGAAATTTGAATCCAATATTGCCATTAAAAAATTATCGGTCTTGCATCGCGAAAAAAATTGAGTAAAACATTTTGCAACAATTGTATTATCACAAATACCTGCCGTCCTAGAAAAATTTTGTCGACGTTTTTGAAGTCAGCAAAAAAAAATCTATTTGAATCGGCTATTTACATCTAAGGGACAAAAATTGTGTTGACCAGTGTTGTCTTGCATTCCGAAAAAAATTAAGTTACACATTTTGCAAAAAATGAAATATCGCAAAAACCCTACGTCCTAGAAAAAAAATGTCGACGTTTCTGAAATCAGCAAAAAAAAGACGTTTTTGAAATCAGCAAAATTCTATCGGGATCGGCTATTTGTATCTAAGGGATAAAAATTGTGTTGACCAGTGTTGTCTTGCATTCCGAAAAAAATAAGTTACACATGTTGCAAGAATTGAAACATCACAGAAACCCGACGTCCTAGAAAAAAATTGTCGACGTTTCTGAAATCAGCAAAAAATTTCTATCGGAATCGGCTATGTACATCTAAGGGACAAAAATTATGTTGACCAGTGTTGTCTTGCATTCCGAAAAAAATTAAGTTACACATTTTGCAAAAATTGAAATATCACAAAAACCCTACGTCCTAGAAAAATTTTGTCGACGTTCTTGAAATCAGCTTAAAAATATATCGGAATCAGCTATTTACGTCTAACGGACAAAAATTGTGTTGACCAGTGTTGTCTTGCATTCCGAAAAAAATTAAGTTACACATTTTGCAAAAATTAAAATATCACAAAAATCTGACATCCTAGAAACATTTTGTCGACCTTTTTGAAATCAGCAAAATCTATCGGAATCGGCTATTTACATCTAAGGGATAGAAATTGTGTTGACTAGTGTTGTCTGGCATCCCGAAATAATTAAGTTACACATTTTGCAAAAATTGAAACATCACAAAAACCCGACGTCCTAGAAAAAAATTGTCGACGTTTCTGAAATCAGCAAAAAAAACTATCGGAATCGGCTACTTACATCTAAGGGACAAACATTATGTTGACCAGTGTTGTCTTGCATTCCGAAAAAAATTAAGTTACACATGTTGCAAAAATTGAAATATCCCAAAAACCCTACGTCCTAGAAAAATTTTGTCGACGTTTTTGAAATCAGCAAAATTCTGTCGGAATCGGCTATTTACATCTAAGGGACAAAAATGGTGTTGATCAGTGTTATGTCTTGCATTCCGAAAAAAATTAAGTTACACATTTTGCAAAAATTTAAATATCACAAAAACCTGCCGTCCTAGAAAAATTTTGTCGACGTTTTTGAAAACAGCAAAATCTATCGGAATCGGCTATTTGTGTCTAAGGGCCAAAAATTGTGTTGACCAGTGTTGTCTTGTATCCGAAAAAAAAATAAGTTACACATTTTGCAAAAATTGAAATATCACAAAAACCTGACGTCCTAGAAAAATTTTGTCGACGTTTTTGAAATCTGCAAAAAATATCTATCGGAATCAGCTATTTACATCCAAGGGACAAAAATTGTGTTGATCAGTGTTGTCTTGCATTCCGAAAAAAATTAAGGTACACATTTTGCAATAATTGAAATATCACAAAAACCTACGTCCTAGAACAAAAATGTCGACGTTTCTGAAATCAGCAAAAAAAATCTATCGGAATCAGCTATTTACGTCTAAGGGAAAAACATTGTGTTGACCATTGTTTTTGAAGAAACCTATCCAAACTCAATGCCAAGGACTGCCCGTTTCAGGATCGCACATGTTCGATTTAGAAAACATTGATCTTAGTGTAAAGTCAAGAAAACTTAACCGGGTCATTTCAATATGAAATCATACACTATACCTTTTCAAGTTCAAATTGAGACCAATCAAGTTCAAATGGAGACCAATCAATTTGAAATTGAGGCCTATCAAGTTAAAATTGATACCAATCAATTTCAAATTGAGACTAAACAAAATCAAGTTGACACTAAACAATATCAAGTTGCTAGTAAACAAATAAAATTTATTATGATAACTTGATATTGTTTAGTGTCAAATTGATTTTGTTTTGTCTCATTTTGAAATTGATTGGTCTCAATTTGAACTTGATTGGCCTCAATTTGAAATTGATTGGTCTCAATTTGAACTTGATTGGCCTCAATTTGAAATTGATTGGTCTGAATTTGAACTTGATTGGTCTCAATTTGAACTTGAAAAGGTTTAGAACGTAGAGATTGATGAAAGCGACCATGAAAAGATGTTAAGATGGTTAAGAAAACTAATTCGAAGCCAACTTTCCATCCATCTCCCAGAGTTGGAGTGGATGTGGATGGATCCCAGAACTTGGATTTGCGCGATTGACTAAATTTTAAGCCTAAACTTTGAGTAGGCTTCCATTATGTTGTTTTCATTCAATTTACTAAGTTTAGTTTACGCAGTTTCTTGGTCGAAGATTTTGTTGGTCTCCCAAAATTGGGATGAATTTTACCACAAGGTGAATGTTTAAAACTTATGTGCCTGAGTTGACTTACGTTATGTGGGTCCGATAAAACTGACTTAAGTTTAGTTCACTTAAGTCAATTTCACGCGGTTAAGTTGACTTAAGTTTAATTTACTTAAGTCAATTTCACGCGGTTAAGTTGACTTAAGTTTAATTTACTTAAGTCAATTTCATGCGGTTAAGTTGACTAAAGTTGCAATGGCGTGGTTAAATTGTCTAAAATGTAATTTCCACGACGTTTGCTCTGATTAAGCTCGTGATTTAGCTTTCAGAATTTGAGTGGTTTGTCAAGTCCACACGATGAAGTTGAGTTATGTACGTTACCGTGATTAAATTGACTTTGCCCAATGCTGTGTACCTTACTTACTGCTTCTTTATTAATTGCAGGGTGATAGTGGTGGTCCGTTGATGATAAACGCAGGTAAATGGACGCAGCTGGGTATCGTTTCCTGGGGTATCGGATGCGGCAAAGGGCAGTACCCAGGCGTGTACACGAGGGTGGAGAAGTTCCTCCCCTGGATTAACAAGAACCTCAAGTAATGTACTAACAACAACACACAAGTAATCCGTGCGAAACTATTTATTTAGCAATATTGTCTTTCTAATAAATTATTCCTTATTTTTATACAAGCAACTGGTTTAATTTTACCCAAGAACGCAGCTCCCACACCCTCAAAACGTGCTAATTAGGTAAAAGAAGGAGTTAATTACAATATATTACGGCAATAGGAGCGGCGTAATTTTAGACGGAAATAATAGAGACGCGTCTTTGTTCTAGATACGCCCCCGCATAATAAACAGGCGCAGTATATCAAGTGTCACTGTTGAGCCCCCCTGATAAATATTTAACATACCAAACGCCACCCCTAAAGCAATTATTGCCTAGAGTATTTATTAATAAATATTGCTTATGTGTACATATTTGGCATGCAATTTACACTTAAATATCACTAATGAATAAATAAAAAAAAGGAATTATCAGTAATACACAAGGGAATTGAGTACATGACCAATAACGTTATCTTGTACCCATACATCCAATGAATAAATAAAATATACACAATAAACATCTAAAAACTCATTAAAAACAGAGATAGAAAATTTACTTTGGTAACAAATGAAATATATATAGGTGTAGGTGTATCTGTATACAGAGAAGGGCCATCTGGCGCACGCTCAGTCCGAAAATAGATATATTATATACATTTTGAGGAAATAAACTGGAATTAAGATATACTTCCAGGTTATAAAACATATCCAGCGTGCCGCGAACGGAACAACAAAAATACTGTCACGTGTGGTGCGATCCTTTTTGCCAGGGCTCTGTATATTATTACTGCGGTGTCAAGTTTACTGGTTACAAGGCTTGATCCTGCTTCAGCTCCAGCGCCCACACATGCTGCGGCCAACCTGTGCGCCCCTTGGCCCTCCGGGAACTGCTCAGGTCTTCCTGTTTACATGAAAAAGAGGAGAGGAGACAAATTAGTCTACAATCGTGTCGCTACTTTTTTTCTGCATCCCCGCGAACAGACGTCAACATTCTCCAAACAAACTATCATCAAGGTACAAAAACGGTTAACTTACAAAAAAAATAAACAGCACACTGCAGAGATTACAATCGCGCAATAGTAAACACAAAATACAAGACTAATGCTGTTGAAATTAAAATAATTTTTGTGGCCAAACCTGTAGACGTCATTTGTTTCATTTGAAATTTTCGAAACGTCTTCAATTTCATAAAAATAACCAACGAACTATAGTAGCTGCTGCCAAAAATTTTCAAAAATCGTTATTTCTTGTGAAATGTTCGAAAGGCCTTGAATTTCGAAAATCGTTATATCTTGTGAAATTTTCGAAAGGTCTTGAATTTCGAAAATCGTTATTTCTTGTGAAATTTTCCGAAAAGTCTTGAATTTCACAGAAACAACTAAGGAGCCAAAATTTTAAAAGCGTTATTTCTTGTGAAATTTTCGAAAGGTATTGAATTTCACAGAAACAACTAAATACGAATTATGCCTTCTGCAATAAAATAAAATCATGAACAATGAAAAGACTCTATATACATATCCTGTGCAATCAAATTGGTGGGCATCCAAAGCTACCGGAATTGACGTGTCAAAATGTACTGGTCCAATATCGCGTCCATTCCGGTTCAAATCGTAGCTTCGTAAGATTTCCGCACAGAACAATTCCTGAGAGTAATTGTTCAAAATATCGTATTGGGGTCAACATTTGGAAATCAATTTTGATCTCAAGAACTAAGTGTACATACATCTCTAGGGTTATATGTATGACAGTACTTTGTTCTAGATATGGCTTCGTAAGATTTCCGCATAGAACAATTCCTGATTGTAATTGTTCAAAACATCGTATTGAGTTCAACATTTGGAAATCAATTTTGATCTGAAGAACTAAGTGTACATACATCTCTAGGGTTATATGTATGACAGTACTTTGTTCTAGATATGGCTTCGTAAGATTTCCGCACAGAACAATTCCTGAGTGTAATGGTTCAAAATATCGTATTGAGGTCAATATTTGGAAATCAATTTTGATCTCAAGGATTAAGTGTACATACATCTCTACAGAAGATCTTCGAAAGAATATTTTGCAAAGATCTTCGAAATAAGCTCTTGCAAAGATCTTCGAAAGAAACTCTTGCAAAGATCTTCGAAGAAACTCTTGCAAAATCTCTGAAAGAAGCTCTTGCAAAGATCTTCGAAATAAGCTCTTGCAAAGATCTTCGAAAGAAGCTCTTGCAAAGATCTTCGAAAGAAGCTCTTGCAAACATCTTCGAAAGAAGCTCTTGCAAAGATTTTCGAAAGACGCTCTTGCAAACATCTTCGAAAGAAGCTCTTGCAAAGATCTTCGAAAGAAGCTCTTGCAAAGATCTTGAAAGGGGAAGCCAAAACAATTCTACAGTTGTACAATTTTTTTGACAAACTACTTGCGTTACATCCACAAATTTAGATTTTAATAAAATTAAATGAAATGTTCCTACAATTATTTCATACAAGTTAAATTTCATTTTTCATTACCTATGAAATTTTATGTAAGAAATATAAAAGATAGGACTCGATGCTCTATATTCCTATAGAAGTCCTTACATGTACAGGGTGGCTAAATTTAAATGCTGTCATAGGACATATGAAAAATTATTGAGACTTTCTTGATATCTTTTTTCGAGATAAACTTTTAACAGATTCAAAATTTTCATTATAACTTGAAAACAAAAGAAAATTTTGGCTTCCTCTAAAATAAAAAGGCATCGAGAAAGCCATTTCTATTATACAGTTGCTTTTAACCTATAAAAGCATTAATTAAATCAATTTAAATTAATCACATAATTGACTTTAATTTAATTGATCTAATGAAGGCGGAAAGACCTTTTGGGTCGATAGCCTAATAAAGATTGTACTACTAGCTACTTCTGCTCAGTTTGATAATTATAAAAATAGTAAAATACGAAAATTTACAGGCACATAACAATTCCTGAGGGTAATTTTTCAAAATATTGTTTTGATGTCAACATTTTGGAAATCAATTTTGATCTCAAGGATTAAGTGTACATACATCTCTACAGAAGATCTTCGAAAGCAGCTCTTGCAAAGATCTTCGAAAGAAGCTCTTGCAAAGATCTTCGAAAGAAGCTCTTGCAGAGATCGTCGAAAGGAGCTCTTGCAAAGATCTTCGAAAGAAGCTCTTGCAAACATCTTCGAAAGAAGCTCTTACAAAGATCTTCGAAAGAAGCTATTGCAAAGATCTTCGAAAGAAGCTCTTGCAAAAATCTTGAAAGGGGAAGCCAAAAACAATTGTACAGTTGTGCAATTTTTTTAACAAACTACTTCTGTTACATCCACAAATTTAGATTTTAATAAAATTAAATGAAATGTTCCTACAATTATTTCAAGTTAAATTTTTGCATTTTTCATTACCTATAAAATTTTATGTAAGAAATATAAAAGATAGGACTCGATGCTCTATATTCCTATAGAAGTTCTTACAATGTACACGGTGGCTAAATTTAAATGCTGTCATAGGACATATGAAAAATTATTGAAACTTTCTTGGTATCTTTTTTCGAGATAAACTTCGAACGGTTTCAAAATTTTCATTATAACTTGAAAACAAAAGAAAATTTGGGCTTCCTCTAAAATAAAAAAGGCATCGAGAAAGCCATTTCTATTACAGTTGCTTTTAACCTATAAAAGCATTAATTAAATCAATTTAAATTAATCACACAATTGACTTTAATTTAATTGATGTAATTAAGGCGGAAATACCTTTTAGGTCGATAGCCTAATAAAGATTGTACTACTAGCTACTTCTGCTCAGTTTGATAATTATAAAAATAGTAAAATACGAAAATTTACAGGCACATAACAATTCCTGAGGGTAATTTTTCAAAATATTGTTTTGATGTCAACATTTTGGAAATCAATTTTGATCTCAAGGATTAAGTGTACATACATCTCTACAGAAGATCTTCGAAAGCAGCTCTTGCAAAGATCTTCGAAAGAAGCTCCTGCAGAGATCGTCGAAAGAAGCTCTTGCAAAGATCTTCGAAAGAAACTCTTGCAAAGATCTTCGAAAGAAGCTCTTGCAGAGATCGTCAAAAAAAGCTATTGCGAAGATCTTCGACAGAAGCTCTTGCAAAGATCTTCGGAAGAAGCTCTTGCAAACATCTTCGAAAGAAGCTCTTGAAAAGATCTTCGAAAGAAGCTCTTGCAAAGATCTTGAACGGGAAAGCCAAAAAGCTACCGGTAATTGTACAGTTGTACATTTTTTTAAACAAACTACTTCCGTTACATCCACAAATTTAAATTTTAATAAAATTAAATGAAATTTTCCTACAATTATTTCCTAAAAGTTAAATTTTTGCATTTTTCATTGAAATTTTATGTAAGAAATATAAAAGATAATAAAATTAAAGATAGGACTCAATGCTCTATGTTCCTAAGGAAGTCCTTACATGTACAGGGTGGCCAAATTTAAATGCTGCCATAGGACATATGAAACATTATTGAAATTTTCTTGATATCTTTTTTCGAGATAAACTTTTAACAGTTTCAAAATTTTCATTATAACTTGAAAACAAAAGAAAATTTTGGCTTCCTCTAAAATAAAAAGGCATCGAGAAAGCCATTTTTATTACAGTTGCTTTTAACCTATAAAAGCATCAATTTAATCAATTTAAATTAATCACACAATTGACTTTAATTTAATTGATGTAATTAAGACGGAAATACCTTTTAGGTCGATAGCCTAAAAAAGATTGTACTACTAGCTACTACTACTCAGTTTGACATTAATAAAAATAGTAATATTCGAAAATTTAATATCACATTACAATTCTGAGAGTAATTTTTCAAAATATTGTTTCGATGTCAACATTTTGAAAATATTTTTTTAGCTCAAAAATTTCAAAAGTAGTTGCACATACATCTCTACATAAATTCGAAAGAAGATCATAAAAATATCTTGAACGGGGAAGCCAAAAACAATTGTACAATTATTAACACAAACTACTTCTGGTAAATTCAGAAATTTAGATTTTAATCAAATTAAATGAAATTTTCCTACAATTATTAATGAAGTTAAATTTTTGCATTTTTCATTACCATTGAAATTTAAAGTAGCATATATTAAAAGATTGTTAAGATATTAATGATCGTTAATACCTTTATACATTGTATACACAGCATGGAAACCAAAGACTGCCGTATAGAGGAAAAATAGAGGTTGCCTGGAGGCAGCCGGCAGATTTATTTTTATAAATAAGATACGTGAGGCAAGCCAATTTGGTTTAAATAACACATCCATCGTTTTTTTTTTTTAATTAAATAAACGTAAAAATTGTTTTTTGTTGGTACTATAGTAAGGGTCTGCAGCTTACTAAAGTTTGAGAATCACTAGTACAAATCATAAAAATCAGGTCAATTAAAAGGTGGCGATTAAATTGTTTCAATGTTTAAAGAAAGAAAAATAGATCCGAATGACGGTCATATAGTAATAAAATCACATATAGTCGGGCCCAGATAAATTTCGGCGTGACCCATGATAATTATTTGTTAGATGATTGTAACATTTTTTTTTCGACTCCTTGATTGATTGCAATTCGTGCGTCTGCAATGCAAAGTGAAACGATTTATTATTATATTAAGATGTAATTGTGATGGGTAGCACCTAAGTTCTGCCTCCATCTATTAAATTGCAATTACCACATTACTCTTAATGTGCATGCGATCGCCGTAGAGATAGTTTACCATCAGCGCTTCCAGTTTAATGAACACGTGGCACCAATGAGTTTTCCCACATTTGCCAGTCAATGATTTGATGCAGACATAATTCGGCCATAATGCGGTCAAAATGGGCCCAAAACAATCTATTTAAGTACATTACGCTGTCGGCGTGGCCCTAAGAGCGGCGAGGCGCGTCGCGCTAATAGAATTACAACCGGAGGGTGCGAGAGGCACGTGCACCCCCTTCTAACGCAAACCAGAGGCACTCACCGAGATATCGCTCTTCGGGGAGACCTGCCCTGTGGAGCACTCGTTCACCTGCACGTGGTTGCTGGATGACCTCCTCATCGAGGAGCCCAGCTCGGCCTTGAATCCGCCGGCTGGATCGTCAGTCTCCAAGACATCCGTCAGATAGGAGATGTAGGAGGTGGCCAGGCGCAGAGTCTTGATCTGGAAGAAAGGAGTTGTTGGTCAACAACGACAAAAAAATCCGAAAATAATGTGTAGGCGGAATCAAATATCAAAATTGCTAACATTGTTTATTTAGGAATTTTAGGCCTAGTTATATAATGTCCGAATAACCTTAAGCGGCAGTTGGTACCCACGGCAGACATCGTTCATGGTCAACAATTTTTTTTTCCCCAAAATCTTTTGAGTTTCACAATTGCTACTTATTTGGGAGGTCTAATGGTCTTCGAATAAGTGGTAGTTAGTTCCTATGACAAACATCGTTGAAACTTCGTGGTCACTAGTAAATACTTTTTTGTCCAAAATTGGGCATAATTTCAAAGCCTATACCTTCGAAGGTTCATTGGTTATAATTTTCTACTAATTTGGGCGGTCTAATGGTCTTCAAATAACTTTAAGTGGCAGTTAGTCTCCATAACAAACATCGTTGAAACTTCGTGGTCAACCGTAATTACTTTTTTGTCCAACATTGGGTATAATTTCAAAACCCATACCTTCAAAGATTGACTTGGCTTCAAAAGTTTGTCAATATTTTTGGCACAGTTTCAAAGATCACACCTTAAGATTGAACAGTTATTTCGCAAATTTCAAAGACCACCACTTCAAGATTTTGTCAGTAGGTACTTCGGGTATAGCTTTACAGGTCGTACCTTCGAGAGTTTGGTATCTGCCGGCACATTGGGTATGCAGTCCCTCAACTCCGCGTAGGCGTTGTTGATGGACTGCGTCCGCCGGCGTTCCTTCTTGTTCGCCGTGGTGCGTCGCTTCACGATACGTACAAAAGGTGTATGAAGGCCCGGCACGTTGCGGGCAGTGGTGAAGTCGTATTCTGGAAGAAATCAAAAACAAAATCGTAAGACAAATGCTGTTTTCCCGAATTCATCTGAAATGGTACAACAAAACCATCTTACAAGTGGTACATCTTAATGGAAACGACGTAGCCACCATTATTCAGGTATCCTGATTTTTGTTCCTCAGGACACGTGAAACAGTACAAGTAGTTTTGTTTCAAATGACCTCTAGAGCAAAAACAACATCGGTTTTATGGTTTAAGGTTGTTCTTGTTCCCAACATCGTTTTGATGGAAACAACGTATAAGGTGTCCTGAGGTTTGTTCCTCAGGACACCTGAAACTGTACAAGTAGTTTTGTTTCAAATGACCACTGGAGCAAAAACAACATCGTGTTTTATGGTTTAAGATTGTTTTTGTTCACAACATCATTTTATTGGAAACGTCACAGTCACTATTATTCAGGTGTCGTGATTTTTGTTCCTCAGGAGACTTGAAACAGTACAAGTAGTTTAGTTTTAAATGACCTCTGGAGCTAAAACAACATCGTGTTTTATGGTTTAAGGTTGTTCTTGTTCCCAACATCGTTTTGTTGGAAACAACGTATCAGGTATCTTGAGTTTTGTTCCTCAATACACCTGAAACAGTGCAAGTAGTTTTGTTTCAGATGACCTCTGGGGCAAAAACAATATCGTGTTTTATGGTTTAAGGTTGTTCTTGTTCACAACATCGTTTTGTTGGAAACAACGTATCAGGTGTCCTGAGTTTTGTTCCTCAGGCAGTACAAGCAGTTTTGCTTCAGATGACCTCTGAAGCAAAAAAAACATCGTGTTTTATAGTTTAAGCTTGTTTTTGTTCACAACATCGTTTTGTTGGAAACAACGTAGTCACCATTATTCAGGTGTCCTGATTTTTGTTCCTCAGGACACTTGAAACAGTACACGTAGTTTTGATTCAAATGACCTCTGGAGCAAAAACAACATCGTGTTTTGTGGTTTAAGGTTTTATTGTTAAGGTTGTTTTTGTTCACAACATCGTTTTGTTGGAAACAACGTAGTCACCATATTTCAGTAAAACGTGCTGGTAGTTTTGTTTCAAATGACCTCTGGAGCAAAAAAAATATCGTGTTTTATGGTTTAAGGTTGTTCTTGTTCACAACATCGTTTTGTTGGAACGTATCAGGTGTCCTGAGTTTTTTTCCTCAGAACACCTGAAACAGTACAAGTAATTTTGTTTCAGATGACCTCTGGAGCAAAAACAACATCGTGTTTTATGGTTTAAGGTTGTTTTTGTTCACAACATCGTTTTGTTTAGACTAACGTAGTCACCATTATTCCGGTATCCTGAGTTTTGTTCCTCAGGATACCTGAAACAGTGCACGTAGTTTTGTTTCAGATTACCTCTGAAGCGAAAACACCATCGTGCTTCATAGTTTACGGTTGTTTTTGTTCACAACATCGCATTGTTGGAAACAACGTAGTCACCATTATTCAGGTGTCCCGAGGTTTGTTCCTCAGGACACCTGAAACAGTGCACGTAGTTTTGACAACAACAAAAACATCATAGTATTTTATGATTTAAGGTTGTTTTTGTTTACAACATCGGTTTGTTGGAAACAACGTAGTCACCATTATTCAGGTGTCCTGATATTTGTTCCGCAGGACACCTGAAACAGTACAAGTAGTTTTGTTTCAAATGACCTTTGTGTCTGGAGCAAAATCCACATCGTGTTTTATGGTTTAAGGTTGTTTTTGTTCACAGCATCGTTTTGTTGGAAACAACGTAGTCACCATTATTCTGGTATCCTGAGGTTTGTTCCTCAGGACATCTGAAACAGTACAAGTAGTTTTGTTTCAAATGACCTCTGGAGCAAGAACAACATCATGTTTTATTGTTTAAGGTTGATTGGGTTCACAACATCATTTTGTTGGAAACAACGTAGTTACCATATTCAGGTGTAATGATATTTGTTCCTCAGGATACTTGAAACAGTACAAGTAGTTTCATTTCAGATGACCTCTGAAGCAAAAACAACATCGTATTTTATGGTTTAAGGTTGATTTTGTTCACAACATCTTTTTGTTGGAAACAACGTATCAGGTGTTCTGAGTTTTGTTCCTCAGGACACCTGAAAGTGCAAGCAGTTTTGTTTTAAATGATCTCTAGAGCAAAAACAACATCGTGTTATATGGTTTGAGGTTGTTCTTGTTCACAACATCGTTTTGTTGGAAACAACGTGTCAGGTATTCTGAGTTTTGTTCCTGAAGACACCTGAAACCGTACAAGTAGTTTTGTTTCAGATGACCTCTGAAGCACATCGTGTTTTATGGTTTAAGCTTGTTTTTGTTCACAACATCATTTTTTTGGAAACAACGTATCAGGTGTCCTGAGTTTTGTTCCTCAGGACACTTGAAAGAGTACAAGTAGTTTTGTTTTAAATGACCTCTGGAGCAAAAACAACATCGTATTTTATGGTTTAAGGCAGTTTTTATTCACAACGTCGTTTTGTTGGAAACAACGTATCAGGTGTCCTGAGTTTTGTTACTCAGGACACCTGAAACAGTGCAAGCAGTTTTGTTTCAGATGACCTTTGGAGCAAAAACAACATCGTATTTTATGGTTTAATGTTGATTTTGTTCACAACATCGTTTTGTTGGAAACAACGTAGTCACCATTATTCAGGTGTCCTGATATTTGTTCCCTAGGATACTTGAAACAGTACAAGTAGTTTTGTTTCAAATGACCTCTGGAGCAAAAACAACATCGTGTTTTATGGTTTAAGGTTGTTTTTGTTTATAACATAATTTTGTTGGAAACAACGTATCAGGTGTCCTGAGTTTTGTTCCTCAGGACACCTGAAACAGTACAAGTAGTTTTGTTTTAAATGACATCTGGAGCAGAAACAACATCGTTTTTATGGTTTAAGGTTGTTCTTGTTCACAACATCGTTTTGTTGGAAACAACGTATCAGGTATCCTGAGTTTTTTTTCCTCAGGACATCTGAAACAGTACAAGTAGTTTTGTTTCAGATGACCTCTGAACATAGTGTTTTATGGTTTAAGGTTGTTTTGTTCTGAACATGGTTTTGTTCTTCTGATATGTTCTCAATTGAAGTACTACGTGATGGTTATATGAGAGGTGAGTATTTGTATGAAAATTTATTCTGATTTTTAGAGGACTTACCTGTAGTGTACTGCGATGACCTGTGGTCGTTCTGCCCGTACGAAACTGGGGTGTAGATCTGGTAAGGTCCAACTATCGGGTTTTGACCGTTTGGTGAAGGCGAGTTGGTGCGTGGGCTGCTTGGCCAGTAGTTTGAATCTTCGTTTTGAATTATAGTACTTCCGTCTGTAGGCAAATAAGCAAAATGTGATGCCATTGCTTGTATGAACCAGTTAGACAAACATCATCAAATGATTGATCTACAGTAAGGCATTCGTTTCCAATAATCAATTTATAGCCAAAACTGCAGCCAAAAATGTATGAATAAATGATTAATATCCTCCTCATCGACATACATCATTATGTAGGAAATCTTGATACATGCAGAAAATGCGAAAATTCCGAGGACAGTATTTGTGATTCACTGAATCTTATATCAGACCAATTAGTTTGAGCGGAGTCAAAATTGAAGAAAATATTTTATGAATCTTGTGCGCATACTTTCAAACCATTTCAATTTTACATCTGCATAACAACAATGATGTTTTTAGATTTAGATTATTAATGTAGAATTAGATTAATAATAATCTTCTTCAAGAGCTATTTTAATTCCATCTCAATTCTACATCTGCATTACAAGATTGATTTTTTTTCAATAAGTACTGAGATTTATCAGCGGGGAAACGATTTAATCCCGAATTCCCATCTATGGCATCCATAGATGGGAATTCCAGGGATCTCAGTGCCTTCTGAAAAAAAGTGTAGCGTTTCAGGCGAGAACAACTGCGGCAACTAAATATCAAATGGTTTACATTATGTAGATAGTGTTTATTTACTGTGTCAATCCGGCTTGGGAGTTGGATCTTCATTCACCGAGACGCTAATAAGTAATAGTAATTACTTTGGGACGTATTAAGTGCTGCCGCGTTAATTCACACTCCATAAAAGTTTGGTGAAGGTAGTCGACCAGTAAAACATTAAAAATTGCTTGTAAACGAATTATAGTCGATGCCAAATCAATTCAAGTTTAGTGAATGTAGTAGACACAGTTCTACCAGTAAAACATTAAAAATTGCTTGTCAACTAATTATAGTCGTTGCCAAATCAATTCAAGTTTGGTGAAGGTAGTAGACACAATGCTACCAGTAAAACATTAAAAATTGCTTGTAAACGAATTATAGTCGTTGCCAAATCAATTCCCATTACTTTTGATCGAAGACAAGAATAATGCAAAATGAGAATCATACCCAAAATTTCAAGTTGGAGCTGAACCTAGTACATTACAAAATATTCATTTCTGACTAACAACAAAATCAAATTAATAACTTATTTGAATCATCATCAAATAATCATGTGTCATTAGACTCAACAATATGTGCTCCATAATTTTTAAAATTATGAAAATTTTAATGCTGCTGATACGACCAGCTTCCTGATAAAACTTGATCAATTCAATTCAATTCAATTTACTTATTTACATTGACAAGTATGTACATACATAGATTCGACAATACAAAACGTCATACACATAAACAAATCGAACAATTCGAACCTAACCTAACCTAACCTAACCTAACCTAACCTAACCTAACCTAACCATCGAATTACCAAAAATGTAATGTATACACGGCTTTTGATCCATTGATCAAGGTGCAAATCTAAAGGAGACTAGCAATGCATTGGACATGCAATTTCTAACTTTCTGATCCAAATCAGAGATTCTAAGTTGGAAGTATCAAAGTTGATCAAACATAAAGTACGAAAAATTGTATTTTTTTGTAAGTGTGATGACACCATATACATGTTTATATTTTTTTCAATTTCATTTGGTTCCATTTTTAATGCTCATTGACGTTGCACTAACAAAATGATTCATTCTTTAAAAATAAAGTTTCTAAAATTGACGTTACCTCAAAAAAATCATTTGCCTTTCATAATACAGTTTATTACTAGAGAATATATAAATGAATTGTTATACAGTTTCAGGAGAATTTACTACGCAAATGCTTAAATATAGACGTGACAAAATCTAGAATTGGTCGATTTGGCATAGATTAATTTCATTGGTTTTTGTTAGAGAAGCATATAATGAGTTATAAAAGACTGTTAATGAATATATCAAATGCCCTCTGGTAAAAGCAGTGCGTCGCCAGGAAATTAGAAAATTTATGTTGCAAGACTAATTTTTCCATTATGAAAAGCAATTTCATTACCATGCTAATATTAGCAAGCACCTATATTAAAATATGTTCGATATCCATATTTCGTAATGATTAAAAATATAATTTATATTTCATGATGTTATAATTCTAAAAAAAATGTCTATAAATTTGTAACGTACATTTCTGGAATATTTCAGTTAACCCTTTAGCAAGCAGCTATATTACAATATGTTCAATATCCACATTTCGTAATGATTAAATATATAATTCATATTTCATGATGATGATAGAATTCGAAGAGAGATTTCCATAAGATTGTAACGTACATTTCAGGAATATTTCAGTTAACCCTTTAGCAAGCACCTATATTACAATATGTTCAATATCCATATTTCGTAATGATTAAATATATAATTCATATTTTATGATGATGTTAGAATTCGAAAAGAGATTTCTATAAGATTGTAACGTACATTTCTGGAATATTTCAGTTAACCCTTTACATCATAAGGAATGTTGCTAGTGAATCCTTTAAGTTACAAGAACAAGAAAAAAAATATTGTTCCTAATTTCTCCACTTGTTACAAATGGACTCATATCATAAGAATCATAAAAATATTTTATATGATTTTTTTAATAGTTTCACGTAGTTATTAGTGGATTCGTAACATTCTAACTTGAAGAAAAATTACTATGACTTTTGCTAGTGAATCCTTTAAGATACAAGAACTAGAAAAATATGTTTTTCCAAATTTCTTCTGCTGTTACCAATTGAGTCATATTATAAAAACCATAAAAACTATTTATATGATTTTTTTAATAGTTTCACGTACTTATTAGTGGATTCGTAAGATTCCAACTACTACTACTACTACTATTTGTTTCCAAATTTTTTTCTGCTGTTACCAATGGACTCATATTATAAAAGCCATAAAAACTATTTGTATGATTTTTTTAATAGTTTCACGTACTTTTATTAGTGAATTCATTAGAATCGTAAGTTTTGAAAAAGTTTTTTCCAAGATTTTTGTCTAATAAATTTGAATTATATTCCAGTTATTGTTAAACCAAAACAGTGTCAATGAAAATGCACTTGATCTTTGACGAAATGTGGTACAGCAGGAAAAAGTTGGTATTTACAATGAGCCCAATTGTGTAAATCTTGATGACTTTACTATGAATTTTGCTAGTGAATCCTTTAAGGTACACGAACTAGAAAACATGTTTTTCCTAATTTCTTCTGCTGTTACCAATGGACTAAAATTATAAGAACCATAGAAAGTATTTGTATGATTTTTTTAATAGTTTCACGTACTTTTATTAGTGAACTCATAAGAATCATAAGTTTTGCAAAAGTTTTTGCAAGATTTTTGACTAAGAAATTTGAATTATATTCCAGTTATTGTTTAACCTAAACAGTGTCAATGAAAATGCACTTGATCTTTGACGAAATGTGGCACAGCAGGAAAAAGTTGGTATTTACAACGAGCACGATTATGTAAATCTTGATGACTTTACTATGACTTTGGTAGTGAAGCCTTTAAGGTACAAGAACTAGAAAAACATGTTTTTCCTAATTTCTTCTGCTGTTACCAATGGAATAAAATTATAAGAACCATACAAAGTATTTGTATGATTTTTTTAATAGTTTCACGTACTTTTATTAGTGAATTCATAAGAATCATAAGTTTTAAAAAAAAGTTTTTTGCAAAATTTTTGACTAAGAAATTTGAATTATATTCCAGTTATTGTTTAACCTAAACAGTGTCAATGAAAATGCACTTGATCTTTGACGAAATGTGGCACAGCAGGAAAAAGTTGGTATTTACAACGAGCACGATTATGTAAATCTTGATGACTTTACTATGACTTTGGTAGTGAAGCCTTTAAGGTACAAGAACTAGAAAAACATGTTTTTCCTAATTTCTTCTGCTGTTACCAATGGAATAAAATTATAAGAACCATAGAAAGTATTTGTATGATTTTTATAATAGTTTCACGTACTTTTATTAGTGAATTCATAAGAATCATAAGTTTTCAAAAAGTTTTTTGCAAAATTTTTGACTAAGAAATTTGAATTATATTCCAGTTATTGTCAAACCAAAACAGTGTCAATGAAAATGCACTTGATCTTTGACGAAATATGGTACAGCAGGAAAAAGTTGGTATTTACAACGAGCACGATTGTGTAAATCTTGATGACTTTACTATGACTTTTGCTAGTGAATCCTTTAAGGTACAAGAACTAGAAACACATGTTTTTCCTAATTTCTTCTGCCGTAACCAATGGACTAATATTATAAGAACCATAAAAACTGTTTATATTATTTGTTTAATAGTTTTACGTATTTTTATTAGTGAATTCATAAGATTCATAAGTTTTGAAAATGTTTTCTCTAACATTTTTGGCCAAGAAATTTGAATTATATTCCAGTTAATGTTAAACCTAAACAGTGTATATGAAAATGCACTTGATCTTTGACGAAATGTGGCACAGCAGGAAAAAGTTGGTATTTACACCGAGCACAATTGTGTAAATCTTGATGACACTTGTGTCTCTGTTTATTATTCTATAAAATTATGTTGGTCGTCCCAACCGAGCACAGTAGCTCAGCAAGTGTTCAATATTTGCGTGTAATAAATAAATATTTATAATGCTCTAGATACATTGAAACCATGACATAAATAACGAGAACTGGAACAGATTTTGTCAATTAGTATTGCTAATGTTATAATATTTATTAATACCTTCAAAATTTTGCCAATTAGTATTGCTAATGTTATAATATTTATTTACACCTACAAAATTTTATCAATTAATATTGCTAATGTTATAATATTTATTAATACCTTCAAATTTATTACGAATTTATATGCATAACTATTTTATTAGCCGTAAATACAATATGTCAGATTTTCACTATCAGGCGAATGTAGACATAAATGCGAAATGAGTATAATTCGTTCGACACAAAATATTTACAAAAATGAAGATATTTGGCATATATGTAATATTTCTGTTACAGTTTCATTATTATGTTTGTCAGATTTTAATATCTAGAAACAATTTCCTGCTGCAAAAGCTTGTACAAACATTTTTTTTGTTCTAAACTTTACAGTATACAGTATATGTAATATTTCTATTACAGTTTCATTATTTTGTTTTTCAGATTTTAATATCTAAAATCCATTTCCTGCTGCAAAAGCTTGTACAAACTTTTTTTGTTCCAAACTTTACAGTACAGTATATGTAATATTTCTATTACAGTTTCATTATTATGTTTGTCAGATTTTAATATCTAAAAACAATTTCCTGCTGCAAGAGCTTGTACAAACTTTTTTTTGTTCCAAACTTTACAGTATACAGTATATGTAATATTTCTATTACAGTTTCATTATTTTGTTTGTCAGATTTTAATATCTAAACACAATTTCTTGCTTCAAAGGGTCGTACAAACTTTTCTTTGTTCCAAACTTTACAGTATACAGTATATGTAATATTTCTATTACACTTTCATTGTTTTGTTTGTCAGATTTTAATATCTAAAAACAATATTCTGCTGTAAAAACTTGTACAACATTTTTTTTTGTTCCAAACTTTACAGATTTTTTTCTTGCAAATATGCAGTAAAATTTAAAAAAAAAAACAAAAACATGTATGAAAACCTTCACGAAAACATTTAAAAGTGGAGATAGAAGTTAATTCATGATATGATAAAATGTTATCATTAAATTAGTTTAAAATTCCCATTTTCTTCATATTTCGCAGGTAAATAAGACATTTTATGAATAATTACATAAATCTAATAATTTGTGTAGATAGCATTACTTGAAAATTATGCATTAAATGTCTTATTGGGTTTTAAGAATTTGTGGAATCTTAAAAGAGTTTACCAATTTTCAATACCAATTTTGGAAAATGCCAAAAACGAATAATACAGTCCACAAAATATTTTTATACTTACATACCAAAATTTTCAAAAAAAGTACAATTAGTATTATGTAATTAATTAAATATGTGAAGCATTATTTGATTTTTTTTTCATGAAATGACTTATTCGTATTTAATAAATTGTGAGATCTGAAAAGATTTCTAAAAACGACTAAAACAATTTATCACATATGTAGTACATCATTAAATTAGTTTAAAATTCCCATTTTTTTTTCATATTTACATAAATCTAATAATTTGTGTAGATAGCCTTACTTGAAAATTTTGCATTAAATGTCTTATTTGGTTTTAAGAATTTGTGGAATCTTAAAAGAGTTTACCAATTTTCAATTTCGATTTTGGAAAATGCCAAAAACGAATAATACAGTTTATAAAATATTTTTATACTTACAGGCCAAAATTTTCAAAAAAGGTGCAATTAGTATTATGTAATTAATTAAATATGTGAAGCATTATTTGATTTCGTTTTCATGAAATGTCTTATTCGTATTTAATAAATTGTGGGATCTGAAAAGATTTCTAAAAACGACTAAAACAATTTATCACATATGTAGTACATCATTAAATTAGTTTAAAATTCCCATTTTTTTTTCATATTTACATAAATCTAATAATTTGTGGAGATAGCTTAACTTGAAAATTTTGCATTAAATGTCTTATTTGGTTTTAAGAATTTGTGGAATCTTAAAAGAGTTTACCAATTTTCTATTCCAATTTTGGAAAATGCGAAAACGAATAATACAGTCCATACAATATTTTTATACTTACATGCCCAAATTTTCAAAAACGTATAATTAGTATTATGTAATTAATTAAATATGTGAAGCATTATTTGATTTTTTTTTTCATGAAATGACTTATTCGTATTTAAAATATGGTTTGATCTGAGAAGATTTCTAAAAATGAACAAAACCGTTTATGTCATATGTAAAAGAAGCAAAAATTTTCAAAACAAAATGTACTGGTAACATTATTTGGTTAAAATTTGATTCACTAATTGTACAGTGATCAAACATGGCTTAACATTTTGAGCTCTGTTGGAAAGTAATTTCTGCCAAATGTTTATTTGACATTTCTCCTTAAAATAGTACAAGAAATGTTTTGCCCCTTATAGCTTTACTTGAAATTTATGCATTAAATGTCTTATTTGGTTCTAAGAATTTGTGGAATCTTAAAATAGTTTACCAATTTTCAATTCCAATTTTGGAAAATGCCAAAAACGAATAATACAGTCCATAAAATATTTTTATACTTACATGCCAAAATTTTCAAAAAGAGCACAATTAGTATTACGTAATTAATTAAATATGTGAAGCATCATTTGTTTTTTTTTTCATGAAATGTCTTATTCGTATTTAATAAATTGTGGGATCTGAAAAGATTTCTAAAAATGAATAAAACGGTTTATGACATATGCAGAAAAAAAGCCAAAATTTTCAAATCAAAATGTATTGGTTGCATTATTTGATTAAAATTTGATTCACTAATTGTACAATGATCAAACATGGCTTAACATTTTGAGCTCTGTTGGAAAGTAATTTCTAATGCCAAAATTTTCAAAAAAAGTACAATTAATATTATGTAATTAATTAAATATGGGAAGCATTATTTTTTTTTTTTTTATAAAATATCTTATTCGTATTTCAAATATGGTGGGATCTGAAAAGATTTCCAAAAATGATCAAAACAGTTTATGCCATATGTAAAAAAAATAAAAATTTCAAAACAAAATATACTGGTAACATTATTTGGTTAAAATTTGATTCACTAATTGTACAATGATGAAACATGGCCTAACATTTTGAGCTCTGTTGGAAAGTAATTTCTGCAAAATGTTATAATTGACATTTCTCCTTAAAATAGTACAAGAAATGTTTTGCCCCAATGTAATAAATCACTGCATGCGAAGAATCTTTATTATGCCATCGATCAAAGGCATTTACGCCATCAAAGCAAAAATTTATAACCTATAAAAATGTTATTACAGCGAAATTCTAGTTAATATCGTTATGTTACAATATTCACTTTTAGATTCGAAAATAGTATAAAATATTTGTTTTAACAAGCGCTAGATGTAAGCAAAACCGACTGGCTTGTCGACAAATCGTTGCAATTTTAGTTCTAATCATATTAAGTTTGAATCCAGAATCCAGAACAATTTTGTTTAAAATTGTTTAAAATTAAGTTTAATATTTTAGTGGCGCGATACACAAATTAAAAAAAAAACTTTTTAGAATCACACTAATTTATAGTAACCAATTACGTTTTATTAATATTAATATTAATTTTAATAATTAATATTAATATATTAATATAATATATTATTATTAATATTAATATTATTAATAAGGATTATTATTATTATTGATCCATTATTTATGATTATAAGTTGTCTTAGGAATAACAGTACCTATTCAACTTTTTTAATTCGCTTAAGAATTACTATTTATTCTTCTGCTTATAAAACTTTTGCTTTAACTTTTAAATCTCAATAGAAAAAAGATTAGTTTTCGTATGCCAGTTTTTTTTTTTTTTTTAGTTATTTTGAATAAGTAATCTGACGGAAATATTGCTATGATTATGGCACTTTTGTGCGTTGAATGCATGACGTTTCCAGTAAATTTATAGATCATTGCTTACCCTTATATCAATCAGTTTTAAAATTCTATTTCAAATTAATATTAATATTAATAATAATTAATATTAATATTGATATTAATAATAAGGATTATTATTATTATTATTGATCCATTATTTATAATTATAAATTTCATTAGGAATAACAATATTCATTTTTTTTTAATTCGCTTAAGAATTGCTATTTATTCTTCTGCTTATAAAACTTCTGCTTTTACTTTGAAATCAATAGAAATAAAGACTATTTTTTCGTATGTTAAAAAAACTTTTATTTTTATTTATTTTGATTAAGTAATATGACGGAAAGATTGCTATGATTATGGCATTTTCAGGAATAACTGTATTTAACTTTTTTTAATTCGCTTAAGAATTACTATTTATTCTTCTGCTTATAAAACTTCTGCTTTTACTTTGAAATCAATAGAAATAAACACTATTTTTTCGTATGTTAAAAAAACTTTTATTTTTATTTATTTTGAATAAGTAATATGACGGAAAGATTGCTATGATTATGGCATTTTCAGGAATAACTGAATTTTAATTCGCTTAAGAATTACTATTTATTCTTCTGCTTATAAAACTTCTGCTTTTACTTATAAATCAATAGAAATAAAGACTATTTTTTCGTATGTTAAAAAACTTTTATTTTTATTTATTTTGAATAAGTAATATGACGGAAAGATTGCTATGATTATGGCATTTTCAGGAATGACTGCATTCAACTTTTTTTAATTCGCTTAAGAATTACTATTTATTCTTGTACTTATAAAACTTTTGCTTTTGCTTTGAAATCAATAGAAATAAAGAATATTTTTTCGTATGTTAAAAAAACTTTTATTTTTATTTATTTTGAATAAGTAATATGACGGAAAGATTGCTATGATTATGGCATTTTCAGGAATGACTGCATTCAACTTTTTTTAATTCGCTTAAGAATTACTATTTATTCTTGTACTTATAAAACTTTTGCTTTTGCTTTGAAATCAATAGAAATAAAGAATATTTTTTCGTATGTTAAAAAAACTTTTATTTTTATTTATTTTGAATAAGTAATATGACGGAAAGATTGCTATGATTATGGCATTTTTGTGCCTGTTTTCAACAAATTTGTAGATCATTGCTCACCCTTGTATCAATAAATTTTAAAATTTAAAAATTTTCAGAATATTAATTTGATTCATCTGATTAAAAAAAAAAAATTATTTGATGTGATCAATGATCAATGATGACATTAACTTAAATTCGATAACAATCGAAAAAAAGAAACGTTTTTACAAAAAGTTTTGGTTCTGACTGTATCATCTGTGATTCTTGTTCAGAATTACAATATTTGTAGGTATAATTCATGAATTTGAATACCGCACGCAACCAAAATCCAATCTACTGTAAACAGTTAGTTTAGTTTAGTTTATATCAGCACCATGCCCCAACAGTTTCTCGTTATTAATGTATTTCTTATAACCAGAAACACAAAACTTTTGGCTACAACTGATACCTCATTAAAATTCCATTTAATGAGGTTTTATACACATTATACACTTTCGGCATTATACACACACAATTTTAATATTACCACACACAATCGCAGTCGGTTTATGCTACGTAGGAACTGAACTACGGAGCGATCTACTATTTGCTGACAACACAAAATGAATAGTGAACAAGATAAATAGGGTAATCCCCGAAATAATAATACTGTATTCGATTATTAATAATTAACTTTTCATACTATTTGAATGAATTTGAATTATGTTTTCATTGCACACTAAATTTTAGGTACTTTATTAAAATAATAAAGTATTATATATAATTTTTATAATCATAAAAATTTTATAATTTTTTTAGTAAAAAAAAAAGTTCGGTCACAAATATCCAATTATATGGCCAAATATGCAATTATTGATAAAATATGCATTGAATACATAAAATATGCATTATATGCAAAAAAAAATGGTTAATTCGCTCTGTTTCTTTATGATTCGTGTAGATCTATTGAAATTTCCGTAGTCATATCAATAATTCAGGACATGCATTTTGCATATAGTCCGTGCTTTAGTTATCACTTATTATAGTTCTTGCTAGTACAGTAATTATCGCGGACGTTTAGACCTATAAGGATTATTTACTGCAATGAACTTGCTTGAACACAAAAATTCAGCATCCCTTGCCTGATATGGCACTTTGGGAATATTTGTAATGGGAAACTAGTTATCACATGTTATAGTTCTTGCTACTATAGTAATTATCACCAACTTTTAGATCTTGTAAGGATTATTTACTACAATGATTTTCTTGAACGAAAAATTTGAGCAACTCTTACCTGATATGTAGGCGTGTCCATAACTATTCTGAGGAGTCATGTACGCATACTGGTAAACCTCGTGCGTGTCATTCGGGGAACTGCCATAGGACATCTTCCCGTGGGAACGGCGGCTTCCCGGTGCTGCTGGGAGCGGAGTCGCGGCGGATCACGCGTGAAAGTCGGACATGGACGGGGAGATCAGGTGCGTACAGGTCCAGGCCCGGCGGCTGGGACATGGGATAAACTGGGACCACTACTGAGCTTCCATCTGGAGACGTCCTGCATCCCGAACCGCCGCTCCCGAATCTAGGCGTAGGCGGAGCGAGCGCCGGCGTCTCCCCCTGCAATTGGGCGATTCCCGGATGAATCCCGGAACCCACGAATCCTGGAGCATATATTTTATCTCCCGTTTATATAGCGAGCATCATTTTCATAATTGCTTTATATTTAGCGCGATGTAGGTGCTGCCGTCTCTCTCGCACCGTTCTTTGGTATCTTTGCACATCGAAACGCTTTTACTGCTCAATTACATTTCCTATGATTCATGACGCAATTTTAATTGGTCTCAAGCGCATATAATATTTCTGCGTTTCAAATGAATTGGAAATGTCCATTTGATATCGCCCACAAATATCATAACCATTAGAAAACAAAATTTATGATCTGAAGATTTTCCTCCATTGGTCTTTAGCTATAATGCAAATAAACAAGAGATCATAATGGCAACATAAAGATATAAAGAGATTTTTGGTCAATTCTTCAAATGATATACCTCAACATCTAAAGAATGTGATAAAGAATTGATTTAGGACGGTTGTTTCCATCAGTGATAATGTTGCGAATGGTTATGCCATGATTATAAATGCACTGGGGAGATTTAAAAACAGCTAAATCCTAAAGCTAAATTTCCCTAAAAATCCCCCAGCTAAATTTAAATACAATGTAATCTTTGAAGTAAAAGTAAAATCTACATAATTTTACATCATCTGCTATAATACATCCAGATGGCCTACAGGTAGTATCAAATTTGAACACAGCTGGAAAAGTAAATATGAAGGATATAAATATTACTGAAAGCTAAAATGTTCCTATTTAGACTACACTAAACAAAACTTTGTAGAAGTATTCGGAAAATTGGTGAGAGTAGGGAGAGACCTTATAGGATTTAATTAAATTGGAGTCAAGGGTTGCTCAACTTTGAAGGCAGCTGAAGGAGTAAATACGAAGAGTAGAAACATGTACTTTATGGCTACTGGAAGCTAATATGTTCCTCTTCAAACTATTCCAACAGAAATTTTGTAGAGGTGTTCGAAAAATTAATGAGAGTAGGGAGAGACCCATTATAGCATCCATTTAAATTCATCTAAGTAATGTTCAACTTTTTACCCAACTTGATGAGTAAATACTAAAGCTGGAAATATATACGTTACGGTTACTGGAAGCTAAAATGTTCCTCTTTAGACTACACTAAATGAAACTTTGTAGAGGTATTCGAAAAATTGGTGAGAGTAGGGAGAGACTTGAAGAGAAAGTTGCGAATAGTTATGCGATGATTACAAATGCATTGGAGAGATTTAAAAGCGTCTAAATATGTATTTTGAATTGCGCTGTAAATTTATATCTCCGCTGTAAAAATAAAATCTACAATTTTTTTACATCATCTGAAATAGTACATGCAGATGGCCTACATATAGTATCATACATACAACAACTTATACAAATTACAATCTTTAAAAATATAACATATCTAAAATTATCTTGCAGCTTATATTTCAACTTAAAAAAAACAAATCTGTATATTATACTCATACAGTTGATGACATGACATACAGCAATGACAACTGCTACAAAAACTGGTTGAATAGAGCTTGAAACAGGAAAAACTCTACAATTTTCTGCATCTAATACATATAATACTTGAAAACAAAAATTTCAAATGGACCAAAAGCAGTACCTAAAATACCTAAAGTATACTATACCTAACAATATATACCACTATACCTAAATACACTACACTATACCACTATACCTAAATACACTACACTATACCACTATACCTAAAATCTGAAAATAATACTCACCAAACATAAAATGAAGAAAGTTGACGAAGTTTCTTGTTTTGAGCTTGAAACTTTAATTCCCGCTAACAAAATAATATCAAAGCCTTCTTCCCATAATCCATAATACATTCAAACAATTTTCCAAATTTGGTCATGAATTTGTAAGACAAGGCAACGGAAAATCTGCAAATTATGCTCGCTAATTATAAACATAGCTGAATAATATTCTATTGATTAAGCTTGTAGCATGAATCATATCAGCTGAAATAAAATTTGCGCAATTATAGAAGATGAACTTCTAAAGACTTCTTCATTCATACAGTAATGTGCAACATTTCCAAAATCCATTCAATAATTGGCACTTTAAGAAGAGTTTTGGTCACATATCGAAATACATTTTATATACAATGTGGTGCGTCGAAAAGCATACCATAGGAATTTCTCGTACATGTAAAAATTTTAAATATGAAAAATGAAAAATGTATAAAACTATAGTTAAACTATAAGTTATAAAACTATTTTTTTCTATAGGAGTACAGCAATACCAACATACAATTTGCTCGTGCATACTTACCACCTAAATAAATGTACAAGAAATTTCTCATTAGGTACATATAGAAATAGAGCCTCGTATGCGATGAAATCTGACGCACGCGCGTAAAACCGAGTCATCAAAGTGACTTGGTATGCTGTAGTACAATGTCGACTGGTATGCGATAAAATCATCTGCTTGTGCTTAGAAAAGAAAATACCAGTCATCATCTTGACTAGTTTTACATCTGGAAATAGAGTAATTACCTCGTGTGCGATCAAAACTAAGTTATGAAAGTGACTTAGTATTCTATCTCAGTCTAAAGTATATAGGGAAATAATCATAATGCGCTTAAAACCGTGAAAATTGAAGTCATCAATCAATCATCATTCATCATTCATTCATCAATCAATCATCAATCATCAAGTTATCATCAAGGTTGCATTATATAATACAATAAATAATGGATTATTCGTATTGAGGTATAGGATAAAATCATCTTCGTACTTCATGTGCTTAAAAAAGAAAATACAAGTCATCACGTTGACAACTTTTACATCTGGAAATAGAGTCATTACTTGGTGTGCGATGAAATCAGCAGCACGCGTGTAAAACCAAGTCATGTAAGTGACTTAGTATTCTATCTCAGTCTAAAGTATATTAGTATTAAGTCATCGCGTTGACTACTTTTACACCTACAAATAGGGAAATAATCATAATGCGCTTAAAACCGTGAAAATTGAAGTCATCAGTCAATCGACATGCATCATTTATTCATCAATCACTCAAAGTCATCATCAAGGTTCTGTAGTACAATGTCGACTGGTATGCGATAAAATCACCTGCATGTGCTTAGAAAAGAAAATACCAGTCATCATCTTGACTAGTTTTACATCTGGAAATAGAGTAGTTACCTGGTGTGCGATGAAATCAGCAGCACGCGTGTAAAACCAAGTCATGTATGTGACTTAGTATTCTATCTCAGTCTAAAGTATATTAGTATTAAGTCATCGCGTTGACTACTTTTACACCTACAAATAGGGAAATAATCATAATGCGCCTAAAACCGGGAAAATTGAAGTCATCAGTCAATCATCATTCATCATTCATTCATCAATCAGTAAAAGTCTTCATCAAGGTGGCATTATATAATACAATAAATTGTTAATTATTCGTATTGAGGTATAGAATAAAATCATCTTCGTACTTCACGTACTTAAAAAAAGAAAATACAAGTCATCACGCTGACTACTTTTACATCTAGAAATAGAATCATTAACTGGTGTGCGATGTAATTAGCCGCACGCATGTAAAAGCAAGTCATCAAAGTGACTTAGTATTCTATCTCAGTTTTAGGGATTTTAGAGTTAAAGTAATTAAGTATCAAAGTACTTTACTCTTTTAAGTATTTTAGTATCAAGTAATTACGTTGACTACTTTTAGATCTGGAAACAGAGAAATAATCATAATGCGCTAAAAACCGTGAAAATTTAAGTCATCGAGGTGGCATTCTCTAATACAATCAATTATTTATAATTTGTAATGTAATATTGAGGTATAGGATAAAATCACCTGCACGTGCTTAAAAAAGAAAAAAAACAAGTCATCACATTGACTACTTTTACATCTAGAAATAGAGTAATTACCTGGTGTGCGATGTAATTAGCCGCACGCATGTAAAACCAAGTCATCAAAGTGACTTAGTATTCTATCTCAGTCTTAGGCTTCTTAGACTTAAGTACGTTAGTATTAAGTCATCACGTTGACTACTTTTTCATCTACAAATAGAGTCATCATCTGGTGTGTGATGAAATTAGCTGCACGTGTGTAAAACCAAGTCATCAAAGTGACTTAGTATTCTATCTCAGTCTTAGGGATCTTAGACTTAAGTATTTTAGTATTAAGTCATCATGTTAACTACTTCTAGATCTAGAAATAGGGAAATCATCCGAATGCGCTTAAAACCGCGAAAATTTAAGTCATCAATGTGGCATTCTATAACACAATCAATTATTTTTAATTAGTATTGAAGTATTGAGGTATAGGATACAATCATCTGCACGTCCTTAAAAAAGAAAATACAAGTCATCACTTTGACTACTTTTAAATATAGAAATAGAGTAATTACCTGGTGTGCGATGAAATTAGCTGCACGTGTTTAAAACCAAGTCATCAAAGTGACTTAGTATTCTATCTATGGCTTAGGGGTCTTAGACTTAAGTATGTTAGTATCAAGTCATCACGTTAACTATTCTAGAACTAAAAACAGGGAAAAGTATTTTTGTATTAAGTCATCATGTTAACTACTTCTAGATCTAGAAGTAGAGAAAAGTATTTTAGTATTAAGGCATCATGTTAACTACTTCTAGATCTAGAAATAGGGAAAAGTATTTTAGTATTAAGTCATCACGTTCAACTTCAAGATCTAGAAATAGGGAAATCATAAGAATGAGTTTAAAACCGCGAAAATGTAAGTCATCAAGGTGGCATTCTATAACACAATTAATTATTTATAATTAGTATTGAAGTATTGAGGTATATTATAAAATCATCTGCACGTGCTTAAAAAAGAAAATACAAGTCATTACGTTGACTACTTTTACCTCTAGAAATATAGTCATTACCTGATGTGCGATGAAATTAGGCGCACGCATGTAAAACCAAGTCATCAAAGTGACTTAGTACTCTACCTCAGTCTTAGGGATCTTAGACTTAAGTATGTTAGTATTAAGTCATCACCTTAACTACTTCTAGATCTAAAAATAGGGAAAAGTATTTTAGTATTAAGTCATCGCGTTAACTACTTCTAGATCTAGAAGTAGGGATATCATCCAGAAGCGCTTAAAACAGCGAAAATTGAAGTCATCAAAGTGGCATTCTATAATACAATGGAAAATTTATAATTAGTATTGAAGTATTGAGGTATAGGATAAAATCGTCTGCACGTACTTAAAAAAGAAAATACAAGTTATCACGTTGACTACTTTTACATCTAGAAATAGAATCATTACCTCGTGTGCGATGAAATTAGCTGCACGAGTGTAAAACCAAGTCATCAAAGTTCCTTAGTACTCTACCCCAGTCTTAGGGATCTTAGATTTAAAGTAATTAAGTATCAATGTACTTTAGTATTTCAGGTATTTTAGTATCAAGTCATCACGTTGACTACGTTTTGATATAGAATTAGGGAAATCATCCGAATGCGCTTAAAACCGCGAAAATTTAAGTCATCAAGGTGGCATTATATAACACAATCAATTATTTATTCTTAGTATTGAAGTATTGAGGTATAAGATAAAATCATCTGCACGTGCTTGAACAAAAAAAATGCAAGTCATCACGTTGACTACTTTTAAATCTGGAAATAGAGTCATTACGTGTTGTGCGATGAAATCAACCGCACGCATGTAAAACCAAGTCATCAAAGTAACTTAGTACTCTACCTCAGTGTTAGGGATCTTAGACTTAAGTATTATAGTATTAAGTCATCGCGTTGATTACTTTTACACCTAGAAATAGGAAAATCATCCGAATGCGCTTAAAACTGTGAAAATTGAAGTCATCAAGATGACATTCTCTAGTGCAATAAATAATTTATAATTAGTATTGAAATATGTGCATGAAAGCAACATTTTTACATTATTTCATTGTTTTCTGAATATAAAAAGTTTCTGCATTAGTTCCTGAAGTACTTTCAGAAGTTAATACAATGCATTGAACCTATTGGGTTTTATTTATAATTAGAATTGAAATATGTGCATGAAAGCAAAATCTTTACATTATTTCATTGTTTTCTGAATATGAAAAGTTTGTACATTAGTTCCTGAAATACTTTCAGAAGTTAATACAGAGCATTCAACCTATTGGATTTTACTTTAGTAAAAATAAAGCACTTAAGTTTCACAAATTAATTTGTGAAACTTAACCAAATGCTTTATTTAACGGAGAGTTGGACGTATCTACGTATCTACTACTGAAGATGGTCGCTTGGCGACTGAAATGTACATTTAGTAAAAATAAATGTTTTTTGTGAAAAAGGTGCTACGTTTTATTTCTGCTTTATTTATACAATTTTAAAGATGTTTCACCAAATATTAACCACCGATTCCTACAATCTAACCATTGATTTTTATTTAGCTTATTTAGTTGAACTAGTTTGACCACTGTTTCATTGTTTTCTGAATATGAAAAGTTTCTACATTAGTTCCTGAAATACTTTCAGAAGTTAATACAGAGCATTCAACCTATTGGTATTTACTTTAGTAAAAATAAAGCACTTAAGTTTCACAAATTAATTTGTGAAACTTAACCAAGTGCTTTATTTATACTATTTTAAAGATTTTTCACCAAATATTAACCACTGATTCATACAATCTAACTATTGGTTTTTAATTAGCTTTTTAGTTGAACTAGTCTGACAAACTCAAACCTAAGTTAACGCAAATTAGTGCTTTCCCAATTTCAAATACATCTGCTAGTCTGATAGTTTCAGATCAGACTAAGCAGCTGATAGTTTCAGGATGTAATAAGTATAGAATTAGATATGATGTTTTCCTGGGAATGCCCACATTATGCCATTGTGCACTGCTGCCTTAAAAGTATCATTTTGTTTTATCTATAGAAGTGATGCGTTTCGTTTATTTTTTATAACTAAAGTAACCTAACATGACCTAACATTCTATTAAAACATCTTATACATACAATTATCTTAAACATACAATTAAAATATCTTATGTGTACTGTGGGCTTGTCCCGTTAAATAAATAAATAAATAAACATAATCTCAGTACACTAAGTAGTATTTGATTTCTCAATTTTAGAGATTTTTGTATAAAACTGAATTCGTTTCAGGATTTAATGTAGAGCATAGAAATCGTCTTTGGCTCAGAAAATATTGAAACTGAATACGAAGTTTTCCACTAAATACTCACAAAAAATGATTATGGTAGAGTCAGTGCATACGTCTTAAAGTAATGCAACAAATAAAAAATGATTCCAATAAAATTCCGATAGGATTACGTGTATTTATTTGTATTGGCAAATTGTAATTATTTTCTAATAATACTTATTATTATTGCTATTATTCCAAGCTACTCCTATGTGTACATATAGGTCGCTATTGCATTTTATTATCATAATTTAGCGTTCTTTATCATGGTGAATTTATAGGCTTGTTAAGCTGTGTTTATGGTGTAGTTTATGCACACACCCATGACAAAAACAGGCAACAAAAGCGAATCGCACACACACATGCACTCAAAAATCGCCGATAATAATAATGGAACGGCATAAGAATGATCCTCGTCGAGGCCTTCTCCAAATTGAACTCAGGATATTCAGCGACCGGTTTTCTGACTAGTTTATTTATAAGGGGATAAAATTTACCTCTCCATCCGCCGATAAAAATATAATCGCTGGAATTAAGCATAAGCGTCCGCTTTTTCAGCAGGCTTCGACGAATTAGTGAATAATTGCAAGGCAATTCAATGTAGGGATGCCCATCAACAAGGCATCGAATGAGAGGAAATCACAGCAATAAAGCTGATTGCCAAGAGACGCTTTCAAAGGTTATTGTTTTATAAGTGATGGTTTCTGCAAAACAAGTCAAGGTGACAAAAATGTTGCAAATTAAACAAAAATTGATGCTTATTGGGAGTAATTTGTTTCATGTTTTGGTTTGCAGCAATAAATTTTCTCATAGAACAAATTAGGTAGCGCTTCTCATCAAGGGTTGATTGATATAGGGCCATTAACTCGTAATTTCTTAAAGAACTTCTCACCACTTAACTGCATCCTTCATTCATTATTTTGTAAGACTAATCTACTGTGCGCTGTATATGAAAGCGGAAAAGGACGGCGTTTGGAGCCGCGATAATCGAATTTGTGCCTTGATGATTCTATAAAGTGAGCATTCGGCATCTTTATCTCTGCTGTTTCGCGTCATGCTCCGTATCGCGACAGAAACCAGACCACCATAATCAACTAAGTAAAGGCTGATACCTTCGGCTAAAGTTACAGCACCTACGGCTTCTGTATACGCAAGCCTTGTACACGCGCGCGAGTAAACTTCTCGTATTCCGCGTTTAATTTATAAATCAGAGTTCATTGCTACAACTCAAGATGGCTAGCATTAACAGCAGGATGATTACTTCTTTTTATATATCGCGGTGCGCACAAAAAACGATTCGAACGTTCGACACTCGACGCCCAAACGCCCCTCAGCTTTGATTAAGCGGAAGTTACAAAAAAATGTTAATTGCAGTTATCGCAAAAGCGTAGTCATCAATCCTTATCATAATCATTATTTACTTGTAATTTGATCTGCGCCCAATTGCTTGATACAAACACAAACATACCGAGTGATCATTTAAATTTACATTTCTGTGTAAGGCATACATTATTATTTTTTATAATACTCTCTCCACTTCCTCCTATCTTTTCTTATTTCCTTTATTTATTTCCATATGTTCCCTTTTCTTGGCGCCTCGTCTTTTATTGCGCTGTACTACTCTTTCTCGGTCTTTATCTTTGTTGTTTTCCTGTTGCTCTTCTATCGTATATTTTCTTAGGGTTTCATTCTTCTCTCATTCGTCTCATGTGTCCATACCACCTCATTAGGCCGTTATTTTTTTCTGTATTGGTTTTATTTTAAAAAATTTCCTGTGCGTCTCGTTCCTTATCATGTCTCTTCTTGTTTTGTTTTTACGTTTCTTAGGAATCTCATCTCCATGGCATTTATTCTTTTCATTTGTTTTCCTGTCATCGTCCATTTTTCGCTGCTGTAAGGTCTAATTACTTTTTTGACTATTTCTGTTTTTGTGTCTCTTGATATCACCTTCTTTGCTAAAAAAAGGTGTTTTTTAACATGTTATATACTTTTGCTGTTTTTCCTATTTTATCTTCTATTTCATTATCTAATTTACCATTGCTCTGTATGATTGTGCCTAAATATCTGTATTCTTCTACTTGTTCGATTTTTTTCATTGTATTTTCATTTCGTGTTTCTTTTTCTCTTTGGCAATTATCACGGTTTTTGTCTTTTCGTAGTTTATTTTCTTAATCTCTTTCTCAATTATTTCCATGTTGTGTTGCAGTTCTTCCTCTGTTTCTGCATGATTGCTCTGTATGATTCTTCCTAAATATCTGTATTCTTCTACTTGCTCGATTTTTTTCCTTGTATTTTCATTTCGTGTTTCTTTTTCTCTTTGGCAATTATCATGGTTTTTGTCTTTTCGTAGTTTATTTTCTTAATCTCTTTCTCAATCATTTCCATGTTGTGTTGCAGTTCTTCCTCTGTTTCTGCATGATTGCTCTGTATGATTGTTCCTAAATATCTGTATTCTTCTACTTGTTCGATTTTTTCCTTTTGTATTTTCATTTCGTGTTTCTTTTTGTCTTTGGCAATTATCATGGATTTTGTCTTTTCGTAGTTTATTTTCTTAATCTCTTTCTCAATCATTTCCATGTTGTGTTGCAGTTCTTCCTCTGTTTCTGCATGATTGTTCCTAAATATCTGTATTCTTCTACTTGTTCGATTTTTTCCTTGTATTTTCATTTCGTGTTTCTTTTTGTCTTTAGCAATTATCATGGTTTTTGTCTTTTCGTAGTTTATTTTCTTAATCTCTTTCCCAATCATTTCCATGTTGTGTTGCAGTTCTTCCTCTGTTTCTGCATGATTGCTCTTTATGATTGTTCCTAAATATCTGTATTCTTCTACTTGTTCGATTTTTTCCTTGTATTTTCATTTCGTGTTTCTTTTTCTCTTTGGCAATTATCATGGTTTTTGTCTTTTCGTAGTTTATTTTCTTAATCTCTTTCTCAATCATTTCCATGTTGTGTTGCAGTTCTTCCTCTGTTTCTGCATGATTGCTCTGTATGATTGTTCCTAAATATCTGTATTCTTCTACTTGTTCGATTTTTTCCTTGTATTTTCATTTCGTGTTTCTTTTTGTCTTTGGCAATTATCATGGTTTTTGTCTTTTCGTAGTCTATTTTCTTAATCTCTTTCTCAATCATTTCCATGTTGTGTTGCAGTTCTTCCTCTGTTTCTGCATGATTGCTCTGTATGATTGTTCCTAAATATCTGTATTATTCTACTTGTTCGATGTTTTCCCTTGTATTTTCATTTCGTGTTTCTTTTTCTCTTTGGCAATTATCATGGTTTTTGTCTTTTCGTAGTTTATTTTCTTAATCTCTTAATCATTTCCATGTTGTGTTGCAATTCTTCCTCTGTTTCTGCATGATTGCTCTGTACGATTGTTCCTAAATATCTGTATTCTTCTACTTGTTCGATATTTTCCTTGTATTTTCATTTCGTGTTTCTTTTTCTCTTTGGCAATTATCATGGTTTTTGTCTTTTCGTAATTTATTTTCTTAATCTCTTTCCCAATCATTTCCATGTTGTGTTGCAGTTCTTCCGCTGTTTCTGCATGATTGCTCTGTATGATTGTTCCTAAATATCTGTATTCTTCTACTTGTTCGATTTTTTCCTTGTATTTTCATTTCGTGTTTCTTTTTCTCTTTGGCAATTATCATGGTTTTTGTCTTTTCGTAATTTATTTTCTTTATCTCTTTCTCAATCATTTCCATGTTGTGTTGCAGTTCTTCCTCTGTTTCTGCATGATTGCTCTGTATGATTGTTCCTAAATATCTGTATTCTTCTACTTGTTCGATTTTTTTCCTTGTATTTTCATTTCGTGTTTCTTTTTCTCTTTGGCAATTATCATGGTTTTTGTCTTTTCGTAGTTTATTTTCTTAATCTCTTTCTCAATCATTTCCATGTTGTGTTGCAGTTCTTCCTCTGTTTCTGCATGATTGCTCTGTATGATTGTTCCTAAATATCTGTATTCTTCTACTTGTTCGATTTTTTCCCTTGTATTTTCATTTCGTGTTTCTTTTTCTCTTTGGCAATTATCATGGTTTTTGTCTTTTCGTAGTTTATTTTCTTAATCTTTTTCTCAATTATTTCCATGTTATGTTGCAGTTCTTCCTCTGTTTCTGCATGATTGCTCTGTATGATTGTTCCTAAATATCTGTATTCTTCTACTTGTTCGATTTTTTCCTTGTATTTTCATTTCGTGTTTCTTTTTCTCTTTGGCAATTATCATGATTTTTGTCTTTTCGTAGTTTATTTCCTTAATCCCTTTCTCAATCATTTCCATGTTGTGTTGCAGTTCTTCCTCTGTTTCTGCATGATTGCTCTGTATGATTGTTTCTAAATATCTGTATTCTTCTACTTGTTCGATTTTTTTCCTTGTATTTTCATTTCGTGTTTCTTTTTCTCTTTGGCAATTATCACGGTTTTTGTCTTTTCGTAGTTTATTTTCTTAATCTCTTTCTCAATCATTTCCATGTTATGTTGTAGTTCTTTCTCTGTTTCTGCATGATTGCTCTGTATGATTGTTCCTAAATATCTGTATTCTTCTACTTATTCGATTTTTTCCTTGTATTTTCATTTGGTGTTTCTTTATCTCTTTGGCAATTATCATGGTTTTTGTCTTTTCGTAGTTTATTTTCTGAATCTCTTTCTCAATTATTTCCATGTTGTGTTGCAGTTCTTCCTCTGTTTCTGCATGATTGCTCTGTATGATTGTTCCTAAATATCTGTATTCTTCTACTTGTTCGATTTTTTTCCATTTTTAAGCAATTTCATTTTTTGCTTTGCTTTCTTCATCGCCTTATCCAATACAATTGTGAAAAACAAAGCGCTTAGCACGCATCCTTGTTTTACTCCTTTCTTCGTTTCAAATTCTTCTGATTCCTCATTGCTTGTTCTCACAATATTTCTGCTTTCTCTGTACATGTATTTTATTACATTTATTATTTCCTCCTCTATTCCTCTTTCTGCTAGTTCGTTCCATATGTCCTCTCTCCTTATCCAGTCGAATGCCTTTTCAAGATCTACGAAGCATATGTGCATTTCTCTGTTCTTCTTAATTAGTTTCTCGCTTAAGTAGTTAAGCAACAAGAGTTCTAACGCACCCCCAGCAGAGATTTCGAATAATTTAATTTCCGCAATCAACCCATTGTTACTGCTCGCGGCGATTGATTAAAACCGCAAATCAAAAGCGTCAATTAAATTAATCGAAATCTCTGCTGGGGGTGCGTTAGAACTATTGTTGCTTAACTACTCGCTTAGTTGTCTGAGTATGAAGATTTGTTCTTGCGTACTTCTCCCTCTTCTGAATCCGCACTGGCAGTCCTCTATTGTTGTTTCTAGTTTGTCTCACATCCATTTTTCTAGTACCATGGTCATTATCTTACTTGGTATACTTGTTAGTGTGCTTATTGATGGGAAATAATTAATTTGAATCCCATGTAAAGTTGCTAATCATCTAAAAAAATAATTCCTGTTGGTGTAATTTTCGCATATTCTTTTATCCCCTTGCTTGTGTATTGGTAGAATTATTCCTTTATTCCATTCTCTTGGTATTATTCGTTTTTTCTGTTATTCCCTCTTCTCTCATGTGTTTCATCATCTACGGGGTTATATCGTCTGTTCCTGGTGCTTTTCCCGTTTTTTTATTGCTTGTACTTCTTCTTCTTCTTTAATTTCTTCAATTTTTTTCTCGTGCCTTTCTTGCGACTTTTCCCCCATTCTTGTGTTACGTTATCTTCTTCATTCTGTTCGGTTAATTCTTTGAAATATTGTTTCCATCATTCCATTATCTTGTCTTCATTCGTGATAATTGTTCCATTTTTATCTTCTATGTTAATTATGTTGTGTTCTTTTTTTGTTGTAGTTGCTTTAGTGATCCATAGAATAGTTTTTGGTTCTGCCCAAAATTCTCATTCATTCTTTCGCCAAATTTCGTCCATGACTTTTGTTTTGCTTCATTTATCATTGAATTCGAAATATTGTCTCCATTTTTCCATTATCTTGTCTTCATTCGTGATAATTGTTCCATTTTTATCTTTTATGTTCATCATGTTGTATTATTTTTTTGTTTTAGTTGCTTTAGTGTTCCGTAGAATAGTTTCTGGTTTGGCCAAAAATTCTCATTCATTCTTCACCAAATTTCGTCCATGAGTTTTGTTTTGCTTCTTTTATTATTGAATTCGTTTTGTTTCTCTTTCTTTGTATTTTTCATAATCTTCTATTTTTTTGTTTGTAGTTATCTTTTCCATTTCTCTTTTATCTCCTTTTTGACTTTCTCTGTCCACCAGTTTGCCTTTTTCATTTCCATGTTTCCAATTTTTGTTGTTCCGCAGATCTCTTAACTTAATGTTCTTTACTGTTTTTTTTGTTCTTGTCCTTGGTTAATTTTAATCCAGGCTACTTGGGAAATTTGTAGTTTTGTCGTATTTAAATATTCGTCTGCAGTTCTCTAAAAAAATTTGAAATCGTTTCTTTGCATGTGGACTACTTAAAAATGTCTCTGATGATCACTCGGTATACTATAGCCATTTTTTTTGTGGTAGTTTATTTCATAATATAATAATTTGTATGCATAATAATTATATCATCAAGTAGTCAACTAGTCTACAAGATGTTTAAGTTATAAATTGTCAGGACTTGTATATCATGAAATAAAAAATAAACTAGTCTACAAGATGTTTAAGTTATAAATTGGCAGAAGTTGCATAATTTTTATTTTGAGTAGTGGTACTATTGCTCAGATAAACAAAACAATTTACTATTCTAGATACTAATCCAAGGGAGGATTTCTGCGCAGTTTCGAAGCCATGTATATATTTTTTTCTGTATAATTGCTGGCGTTTCAGAGCACGCGTTTGACAAAGGACCCAAGTCCATCGATCGACGGCTGAAAGGAAATTTATGTTGGCGCCTCGGTCCAAGAACGCCTCCAGAGCTCCCGATTCCGGTGTATGATTTCACACGGTGTCATCCCCATTTGGAAGCCGTGGCGTCCAGACAGTGCCCTGCATTGTCGTAGGTGTCAGAGAGGTCATTACTTGCCCACTGCACCCTCGCAGACAGACGCCAGGGCCTTATCCTCCATCCTGGCAGACGCTCGACAGGTCCACATATGTCATGGGGATTTTATGGGATCCGTATAGCCTCCTAAGTGCCCCTTAAACGGCCCCATTTACACGAATAGTTTAATTTCATATTAATCAGTTTCACTGAATGGGGGGTCTCGACATAGACTCGAAGAAAAAATTAAAAATCTAATTACCACCACATGACTTTGATTTAATTAATTTTTTATATAGTTATTTAAAGGATTTAAAGGATTTCTGGCAGTACAATTATAATTGAATTGCAAATTTCGAAAAAGACCCATCTCCGAAAATGAAAATTTTTCAGGAGACGCAAAAAACCGAATTTCTGTTATTATACCATTTGACTTATTTTAGCAGTTTTGTTTTTTCTAAAATTACTCTTTCCCACTACGAAAACCAAATATGAGCCTTTCTAGCTCATAAAATATCGAAAATATCTATACTGGCTTGAGTGTGAAAAAAAGTGTCTTGGGAATACCTAATATCTGTCTAAACGTGATTATTATTATTATTACTCTTAAAACAAATTTTACTAGTTTTTTTTTTCTCTATTTAATGGCGTACTTTGTTTTCCAAAAGCTAACCAAATTTTCGAGATATTATCATTTACATTTTTGTTTTAATGGAAAACCCAGTATATTTTTACATTTTTTACAGTATTTTTTTCTACAATTATGATGATATAGAGTTTGGTGAGTGTGTGACTTGTGGTGTTTAAAACATTATTGAAATTTTGACAGTGATCATTGAAGTTTTGACTCTGTAATGCTGTTAATTGCCTTAAGTTTTCGATTACTATCAAATATTGAAATATTCAATAATAATGGCAACTATACCTGTCAAAACTTTGATGGTTTATGTCAAATTTTCAATAATATCTGTCAAATGTGTAATGATTTATGTAAAATTATCAATGAATATTGTTAGTTGCCTTAACACTTCGATTACTATCAAATATTGAAATATTCAATGAGAATGGCAATTATACCTGTCAAAACTTCAATGATTTATGTCAAAATTTCAATAATTACTGTCAATTTTTCAATTATTACTGTATTTTTTCAATTATTTTTGATATAAGTTCTGTAGTAAGGTGATTTCTGTTAAAGCAACTATACCTGTCAAAACTTCAATGATTTATGTCAAATTTTCAATAATATCTGTCAAATATGTAATTTTTTTTGTAAAATTATCAATGAATACTGTTAGTTGCATAAAGATTTCGATTACTATCAAATATTGAAATATTCAATTATAATGGCAACTATACCTGTCAAAACTTTAATGATTTATGTCAAATTTTCAATAATATCTGTCAAATGTGTAATGATTTTTGTAAAATTGTCAATGAATACTGTTAGTTGCCTTAATATTTCGATTACTATCAAATATTGAAATATTCAATGATAATGGCAACTATATCTGTCAAAACTTCAATGATTTATGTCAAATATTCAATAATATTGTCAATGTGTAATAGTTTTTGTAAAATTATCAATGGATACTGTTAGTTGCCTACAGATATCGATTGCTCTCAAATATTGAAATATTCAATGATAATTTCAACTATATCTGTCAAAACTTCAATGATTTATGTCAAATTTTCAATAATATCTGTCAAATGTGTAATATTTTTTGTAAAATTATCAATGGGTTACTGTTAGTTGCCTTAAGATTTTGATTACTATCAAATATTGAAATATTCAATGATAATGGCAACTATATCTGTCAAAACTTCAATGATTTATATCAAATTTTCAATAATATCTGTTAAATGTGTAATAATGTTTGTAAAATTATCAATGAATAATGTTTGTTGCCTTAAGATTTCGATTCCTATCAAATATTGAAATATTCAATGATAATGGCAACTATATCTGTCAAAACTTCAATGATTTATGTCAAATTTTCAATAATATTTGTCAAATGTGTAATATATTTTGTAAAATTATCATTGAATACTGTTAGTTGCCTTAAGATTTCGATAACTATCAAATATTGAAATATTCAATGAGTATGGCAACTATACCTGTCAAACCTTCAATGGTTTATGTCAAATTTTCAATAATATATGTCAAATGTGTAATGATTTTCGTAAAATTATCAGTGAATACTGTTAGTTGCCTTAAGATTTCGATTACTATCAAATATTGAAATATTCAATGATAATGGCAACTATACCTGTCAAAATTTCAATGATTTATGTCAAATTTTCAGTAATATCTGTCAAATGTGTAATAGTTTTTGTAAAATTATCAATGAATACTGTTAGTTGCCTTAAGATTTCGATTACCATCAAATATTGAAATATTCAAAGATAATGGCAACTATAGCTGTCAAAACTTCGATGATTTATGTCAAATTTTCAATAATATCTGTCAAATGTGTAATAATTTTTGTAAAATTATTAATGAATACTGTTAGTTGCCTTAAAATTTCAATTACTATCAAATATTGAAATATTCAATGATAATGGCAACTATACCTGTCAAAACATTAATGATTTATGTCAAATTTTCAACAATATCTGTTAAATGTGTAATAATTTTTGTAAAATTATCAATAAATACTGTTAGTTGCCTTAAGATTTCGATTACTACGAAATATTGAAATATTCAATGATAATGGCAACTATATATGTCAAAACTTCAATGATTTATGTCAAATTTTCATTAATATCTGTCAAATGTGTAAATGTTTTTGTAAAATTATCAATGAATACTGTTAGTTGCCTTAAGATTTCGATTACTATCAAATATTGAAATATTCAATGATAATGCAACTATACCTATCAAAACTTCAATGATTTATGTCAAATTTTCAATAATATCTGTCAAATGTGTAATGATATTTGTAAAATTATCAATGAATACTGTTAGTTGCCTAAAGATTTCGTTAACTATCAAATATTGAAATATTCAATGATAATGGCAACTATACCTGTGAAAACTTTAATGATTTCTGTCAAAATTTCAATAATTACTGTAAATTTTTCAATAATTACTGTATTTTTTCAATTATTTTTTCTATAAGTACTGTAGTATGGTGATTTCTGTTAAATTTTTAATAATTACTGACAATTCTTCAATAATTTCTGTTAAAATATTTTTTTTTACAGAAAGTTTAATTAATGTACCAAATGTAAAAGTATTATCTTATGTCAGATATATCTGTCATAATTTCAACTAGTACTGTGAAAATTTTAATAATATCGGTAAAATTTCTTCGGTTTTTCTTTGAAGAAATTTTCAGTAATTATGTCACGGTCTCGATGATTTGTCTCAATATTTTGTAGTTACAAAGGATGGCACAAAACAAATTATCGATAATTTTTATAAAAATTTCAATTACTGCCAAATATTTAAGTCTTATATGATAACGTGAACTATATCTGTCATGATTTCTGTCAAATTTCAATAATTACTATAAATTTTTCAATGATTACTGTAGTTTTTTCAAGAATTTCAGTGAAAGTTCTGTAATTCATGTATGCGTTGTTTTTTATGAATATTACAATTCCTGTCAAACTTTCAAATATTCTGTTACAATTGCAACAATATCTGTCAAAGTTTCAATGATTACTTCAATGATTCGTGTCAAATTTTCAATAATATCTGTCAAATGTGTAATGATTTTTGTAAAATTATCAATGAATACTGTTAGTTGCCTTAACATTTCGATTACTATCAAATATTGAAATATTCAATGATAATGGCAACTATATCTGCAACTATGTAAAAATAATAGGATATTAAATTTCTCTGTAATTCTAGAGGCCTATGAAAAATTACTCTAACAAAAAGTTTGTTAGCTAAATTTTGATTAAACATTTCTTTTTCATATATTCGTCTTATTTTAGAAAATATTGTGAAATAACTAAAATATTGCAAGCTAGCAACAGATGAAAATTTAATAGTATTGCCCTGATTAATTTTAGACTTACACACTGCATTAAATGACGATACATTCTCCACTGTATACACTAAATATCGGTTTCGATCTATTGGACATCGTCAGTACATCTATGGTGTATAATAAAGTATACTTTTTCCTTAAAAAAAAATCCCTTTACAAATTATACATTTTTGATTTTTTATGTGTCATGAAACTATTTGTTGGGCAAGTCTATTTTAGAAAACAGGTATTTATTGAGTCTGTAGTAAATTTACTTGGTGTTAGTTGGCACTAATGCCTAATGTATGTAATATTTATTGAGAATAGCTCTTTCAGGAAATGTATAAAACTAAAAATAAACCATCGTTAGCTTTCGCAGAGTTTTCACGTAAACTCAGTGTTCACTTATTTAAACGATAAATTATGCGAACATACAGTTACAGCTTAAAACCATCAAATCACGTAACGTACAAAAATTGCTAACTAAATTTTCCTCAAATTTAATTCAAAATTTCAAAGAGTATTACTTTTTCAGGAAATGCACAAAACAAAATATACCTTATCCAAAGTTTTTGCCCAATTTTCACGCAAATTCAGTGTACACATATTTAAACGATTTATTATGCGAAAAATTAGTTACAGGTTAAAACCATCAAATCACGTAACATTAAAAAAATACAGTCTGAATTTTCTTGATAATTGATACAAAATTACACAAGATGCACGTAAAATTGAAAATACCAAATCCTTAGTTTTCGTAGAAGTTTCACGTAAACTCAATGTCCACTATTTAAGCGATAAATTTATTCGAAAAAAAAAATTACAGATTGAAACCATCAAGTCACGTAACATTCAAGAAATGCTGACTAAATTTTCCCCAAATTTGATACGAAATTTCATAGAGTAGGTGTTATTTTATTACTAGACAAACCAAAAAATACGCCATCCATAGTTTTCGCAGAATTTTGACGTAAACTCGGTGTTAATTTATTTAAACGATAAATGATGCGAAAAATAGTATCAGATTATAACTACCAAATCATGTAACATACAAAAATTGCAGTCTGAATTTTCTTAAAAATTGGTACAAGATCTCAATGCGTATCAATATTTTAAGATGTGTGTACAACTAAAAATACTCCAAGCTTCGTTTTCGCAGAATTTTCATGTTAACTCTAAATGAGTTAAATTGGGCTGAGAGTCATCATTCACTCTCAGCTCAACTCATTTTCATGTTAACTCTAAATGAGTTAATATTTGATGAGAATTCACTCTCAGCTCAACTCATTTTCATGTTAACTCTAGATGAGTTAACACTTGATGAGAATTCACTCTCAACTCAACTCAGTATTCAGTATTCATAATTTAGATGTACTCAGTATTCAAAAATATGATACAAAATTTCATTATGTTGCTCTTTCAGGATATGTATAAAACTAAAAAAAAGAACATTCTTAGTTTCCCAGAAACTCTTTACCCACTTATTTACATTATAAATTTATCAATTTTACGAAAAATCACGTTACTTACAAAAATACGTTAATCCAATTTCACACAAAATGACATTGAACATGGTTCATTAAAACAATTCAATTTTTCTGAATTTTCGCTTAATACATGAGCCGATGAAAACCAGAGCGACGAAGTACTTTTTTTTAAATTCAGATAAGTCCAGAAATCTCTCCAGGAACATGTGTCTTGCATATTTTTGGACTTTTTTGAACATACAAAAATGGACTTACACCACTATGGTTTTCAACGGCTCATACAGGGTGTTAGGGAAGTAGACAGAAAACTTTCTAGGGGTGAATCGGGGCGCAAAATGAAGTCAAATAGTCCTTTGCCACTTTTGGCCCAGATGTTTAGTTTCTTCCTAAATCCGTGTTAAAATTTGTGCTGCGTATTTTTGGAACTGCTGAATAAATCTCGATAATGTATTGTTTTTTTTAAATCTAGCATTTTACTTGCAATACTTTTAAATTTGACCCTTTTAACTTTGTTAGAAGGGTCAAATTGAACGATTGATAATTTGCCCTATTTGTGTATGGAGAATGTGGTGGTATCAATTGCTGCAGTTCGGAGGTATAGCAACAAACAAAAAACATATCGATTCATTTTTTCATATGCTTGCTCACATGCTAGATTAAATAACCCTGCATTATAAAAGTTTAATTGCAGCAGTCTTAGAAATTTTTGGCACCAATTTTAACAATGATTTATGAGGAAACCATCGATCTAAACCAAAAATGGCAAGGAATATTCGACTTAATTATGCACCCTGATTCAGCTCTAGACATTTTTCGGTCGACATCCCGAGCACCCTGTATATAGATACTATTTAAGATTTTGATATCAGGATTTTGGATTAAAAAATGCAGTGCCATTTAAAAAGAAATCTAGTTCGTTTTATAATTTGGTGCTATCTGTAAAAGTCCTGTGATTTTGATTGATATTGTGTCTAGATAAATGCAGCGCAATTAGGAAAGTTTATCAATTATTATAATAAACATAAATAACAATTGGCTTAAGTTTCATAAATGATGTAGTGCGGAGTGGCCTTAATCAAACAGTATTATATGAATAGATACCTGAAGCGAAAAGTATTTGGGTCTTGTCGTGATAAAAAAAAATGCCAGTGTAAAATTCGACCGTTAAAAAACTGCAATAGTTTTTTTAAGTGCTTTAAAAAAATTATCGTTCTATAGAGTAAACAATGACTGTTCTGTTTAAACATAAATATATGAACAGATACCTGAAGCGAAAAGTAATTGGGTCGTGATTTAAAACAGATGCCATGTAAATGTATATGACCTTTGAATAACAGTAATATATATATTTTTTTTTTGCAAATAGCGGCTAATGCCTTAAATAAATACTGAAAGTTGAAAAATGTATACATTAAAGAAATTGTTTGGTGGTGTCAGTTCATCGATGAATATTCGAATATCAATTTTGAATATCAAGATTTCGATTTTCATGACTTTTGATGACTTTTGACAATGACTTTTGTTATTGTCATTTGTAATTTGGTCATGATTTAAAAAAAAAGACATGTAAAATACAGAATTTAAATAACGAAGATCTATCAGAGTTCCTTCCAAGCTCAGCTGTATGCAGACTTATGGAACTTTATAATTTGAAGAAAATTGAAAACAGTTTTCAACAAATACGCTTTTATTAATTTATTTGAAAGCTCAGATGTATGCAGACTTGTGGAAGTTTATAATTCGAAGAAAATTGAAAACAGCTTTCAACAAATATACTTTTATTAATTTAAATTTGAGTCATTACTGTGATAAATGTTTACTTGAGGGAAGATTTTCCATTTGGCCATACTTATGATTAATCGAGCATATCAAAAGTTTGGCAAAATGGAAAATATTTCGTAAGTTTAAATTTTCCATTTTGAGAGACTTGTGATTTGGTCGATTAATCACAAGTTTGGCAAAATGGAAAATCGTTTCTTAAGTTAAAATCTTCCATTTGGACAAACTTATGAAATGAAATTAAACAAATACACTTTTATTAATTTATATTTCAGTTATTACTGTGATAAATGTTTGTTTGCGCAAATATTTTCCATTTGGCCAAACTTGTGAATAATCGTGCATATCAAAAGTTTGGCAAAATGGAAAATATTAACTTACGAAGACCTATCAGAGTTCCTTCCAAGCTCAGGTGTATGCAGACTTGTGGAACTTTATAATTTGAAGAAAATTGAAAACAGTTTTCAACAAATACACTTTTATTAATTTATTTGAAAGCTCATATGTATGCAGATTGTGGAAGTTTATAGTTTGAAGAAATTATAAACGCAAATCCAAATGCAATATCCGCAAATTTATTTGTAGAATAGGTTTTCATCAATTTTCTTTAAATTTTGAACTTCAACAAGCCTCCATACACCTGATATCTATGAACCGCTGTATCAAATTATACAAAAATATACTCGAATCTAGAAACTTCGGAGGAACGATTGGTTAGGTAATACATATGTTTTGTACTAAATAAATTGTAGTCAATTTTGTAATCAAATAAGTTAGCTATGACTATCAAAGAACCAATTCAAAATTTTAGTAAATTGAATTTTATATTATTAAAAAAAATCATAAATATTTCGCTATAAATCGAGTAGTAGTAGTATGAATTTTATTCCATATGGCCTTTGTATGTACAACTATTTATTACATAATTATATTGATGATGAAGTTTATGGTATTGACATATGATATGATGTATGGAATGAGCTATCGATTTTTGTGTTTGAGGCCAAATAAATCGATTAATCCAGGCTCAAAATAAAATGCATAATGAATATTTTTTTGAAATTAGTATTGTTGTCTAGCTCTACAAAAAGTAAAAATGTAAAAATACTAAATCAGATATCTTTGGGGGTTCAAAGGTTATTTCAAAAAATTCGAGGAGAGTGGATTAATCGAATAATGCTAGAGTATTGATAGTGCTGATTTTTTTTTTAAATCTAGAATTGGGTTCATGTAAAAATATGTTGTATGTTTGTTGAAAGTAACAGATGAAGATCGTTAAACGTAAAATTGAGTACCATATGAAAACTGTGGAATGTTAACTTTCTCTGTAGGGAGCGACAAGTGCAAGCAGTTGCATCTTTTTTGTGTGCAAAAGTGAGTTATTGGGTCTCGTCGTCTATAAATCGGTGTATCGGCCAGCCGAAAGCGTTGGCGCCACAATGCACATGTTCGTTTTCCCACAATCACTAACAGCACCACTTGAAGAATTAAGATAAAAGAACTTTGAAAGGGAACTATAAACACGGCCTGACGTCAGGCTCCTCCACGCACTTACGTGCCCGAACATGTGTTCCCCGGGCGACCTTATAAATCAAGATAGGACGGCCAGCCGATTTTCCCCGGGACAATCGCGCCGTCCGAAATTAATGAAAAAAAGGAGGAAAACATCGTTAGTCTGCATTTGGCGAGGGCGTCCGCGGGGAGCCGGGGAATCACCATTTGTTTGCATTTTCAGGGGTCGAAGCTGACTTGTGATTTCTTAATCCTGGATTTGGCGGCCAGCGGGGGTTGTTATCGCGAGGACCTCCTGCAGGTCCTGACGCAGCCCGGATGGTATAAAACTACCGGATTGATTCCTAGCAGCAGCAGAAGTCAACCAGCCATGGACCGTCTCACGATCATCCTCAGCGCGATCCTTCTGATCACCAGCCTCCTGGCCGACGTCGCCGAAGCCGAGGGCCACAACGTGAGTAACCGGCCACCAAGAGCCCCCCCAAAATAACAACAAATTTGTTCTCGAAGAGCGAACAGTTATCAAATTCCTATGCAAAGCGCAAGATGCCGATGTGGTTCGGACCTCGTCTGGGAAGGAGGAAACGCAATCCCCACGGCGAGGACTCCTACACCTCACCAGTCCTGGAAAGAGACCAGCTCGAAGCCCTCATGGCATCCTTCCTAGCCGCCGCCAATGGTAAGTAACCCCAACCAATTTCATCTCTACAAGCTCCCATTTCAGAGGTCAAGAGGCCGGGATTCACCCCCAGACTTGGCAGAGATTCCGGCGAGGAACTGGTCAGCAGCGGATCCTCCAACATGGGAGACAGGTGGCTCCAGGAATCCGAGCTGGCCGGCGAGCTGATGTCCCAGAGATCGCCACCGTTCGCCCCACGCCTTGGAAGAAGACTGTACCCATTCTCACCACGCCTAGGCCGCGACAACGACAGATCCTAGACCTAGGTCTTAGCAGCTTGGTCATTTTTGATGAAGCAATTGAAATAAAGTAGTTACATTGTACGTACTTTTACTTACTCAAAAACAGAGAACCCAATACAACTATTCTTACACATACCCCTCATGCCCAGGATCGCAGGCTCGAAATCCTTGATCTTAAAGCTATGTACATTTTCACAGTAAAAATGCAAGGCTGTTGCCACGAAGAAGCGATTTCTCTAGCAGAACTTCTGCATGGAATTTATAGAACCTAGTTTCGTACCTAAGCTAAAACATCTTAGAGATTGGTACCAAGGTAGATCAAGAGAGTTGTTTATAGCGGTAGCTAATCACGAAAAAGCGATTTCTCTAATAGATCTTCTGCATGGAATTTATAAAACCTAGTTTCGTACCTAAGCTAAAACATTTTACAGATTGGTACCAAGGTAGATCAAAAGAGTTGTTTATAGCGGTAGGTAGCTAATCACGAAGAAGCGATTTCTCTAACAGCATGTCTTCATGAGATTTATACAACATCGTTTCGTACCTAAGCTAAAACATCTTAGAGATTAGTACCAAGGTAGATCAAGAGAGTTGTTTATAGCGGCAGTCAGTAAAGTGATAGTACGCATGTAAATTGCTGACCTCCGATTAGGAGATGTAAAGAAGAAGTTTAAGGCCTCTTAAAAAAATAGCGTTTTTGACTGTTTGTAAAAAAGTAATGGTCAAATTAATCATGAAAGTATGTAAGAAATATTTTACACACTCAAAGATGAAAGTACAATAGATGCTTCTCTAGTATTAGATTTATGTAATCTGTTAATAACATTACAAAACTTGCAATCGAAAGTTGTTCATTTTACTGTTATAATATTGTTATCATCGATGCGCAAATTGAACATTCTAAAATTATAGGAACCGAGTTTATAGTATAGTAAACAATATACAATATAGTACCTAGGCCACATAATGAGAGGGCCCAAATACGCGCTGCTACAATTGATAGTACAAGGAAAGATCATAGGAAAAAGGAAAATCGGAAGACGCCGAATGTCCTGGCTCAAAAACCTAAGAGACTGGTTTGGCTGCAGCAACACGCAATAATTCCGAACGGCAGCCAATAAGGTTCGAATAGCTGTGATCATAGCAAACCTCCGATAAGAGATGCACTGCAAAAAGAAGAAGAAACAATATGCCATAAATAAAATGATAACGCAACGCTATCAGCCATGCTATTGCTAGGGGCATTTTCAACATCATTTAATGTTAAAAATGCCCATAGCGATAGCATTGCAACAGCGTAGCGTAACAAAACTATGAATCAGCCTTTGAGTAGAAAGAGTTGGGTTTAGAGTAGAGTAGAAATTTAGGTTTAAAGAAGTATTTATTTTGCGAATTTTTGTTCTACAATGGAACGTGGTGTTTATACAAGAGGAACCAAGTAAAGAAAAATAGAACATGTGCGGCAGTGTTGCAACAGATACATTTTTTGTTTTATATGTAGATACAGATACTTGACAAAAAATGTATCTAGATACATATGTAGATACAAATTTGAAAATGTATCAAGCTACAGATACAGATACATTTGAAAAGTATATAGATACTTCTAAATACTTCTCAGATACATGGAAAACCAAACCAAAAATTGTTTTCTTTGGGAAACTGAAACTGAAATAAATTTAATCATAGACAAAATATTCAAACTATTTATTATTCTTAAATAATGCGAGAAACGCGCCAACTGAACATTCTAAAGTTATAGGAACAGAGTTTATAGTATAGTAAACAATATGCCATAAATATAATGATAACGCAACGCTATCAGCAATGCTATTGCTTGGGATCATTTTCAACATCATTTTATGTTGAAAATACCCATAGCGATAGCATTGCAACAGTGTAGCGTAAGAAAACTATGAATCAGCCTTTCAGGAGAAAGAATTGAGTTTAGAGTAGAGTAGAAATTTACGCTTAAAGAAGTATTTAATTTGCGAATTTTTGTTCTACAATGGAACGTGGTGTTTGTACACGAGGAACAAGTAAAGAAAAATAGATCACGTGCGGCAGTGTTGTAACAGATACATTTTTTTGTATCTAGATACAGATACAGATGCTTCAGAAAAAATGTATCTAGATACATATCTAGATATAACTTAAGGTACTCAAGCAAGAATGTATCCAGATACGTATCTAGACATTTGAAATGTATCTAGATACTGTATCCAGATACATGTATCTAGATACATTACAACACTGAAATACATTTGCCACTGAAGATGGTTTTTCATAACCGAAACTAGTCAGGCTAAAGAAATAATTCATAAAATAAAATAAAAATTAATAAAACTTAGCAGTAAGTACTAAATATAACAACCTTAGATTAAGTTTAATGTTAGTTTCTCGTATTATTTAAGAATAATAGTTTGAATATTTTGTCTATGATTAAATTTATTTCAGTTTCAGTTTCACAAAGAAAACAATTTTTGCTTTGGCTTTCCATACAGATACTTCAGAAAAAATGTATCTAGATATATATCTAGATACAAATTTGAAAATGTATCTGGATACAACTTTAGGTACTCAAGCAAGAATGTATCCAGATACGTATCTAGATATTTGAAATGTATCTAGATACTGTATCCAGATACATGTATCTAGATACATTACAACACTGAAATATATATGCCACTGAAGATGGTTTTTCATAACCGAAACTAGTCAGGCTAAAGAAATAAATCATAAAATAAAATAAAAATGAATATTACTTACCAGTAAGTACTAAATATAACAACCTTAAATTAAGTTTAATGTTACTTTCTCGTATTATTTAAGAATAATAAATAGTTTCAATATTTTGTCAATGATTAAATTTATTTCAGTTTCAGTTTCACAAAGAAAACAATTTTTGCTTTGGTTTTCCATACAGATACTTCAGAAAAAATGTATCTAGATACATATCTAGATACAAATTTGTAAATGTATCTAGCTACAGATACAGATACATTTGAAAAGTATCTAGATACTTCCAGACACATATCAGATACATGGAAGCAATGAGATCTTAAGATTATCTCATCAATGGTCCAGTGGTAATGTGTCACAATCACTATCGTGAAATCATCATGATATCATGATATAATGAGTAACTTAACCATGTGGTTAAGTTTCTCATTGTAGAAATAGAAAATGTATCTTAGCCAGGAGATCTTTAAATTATCTGATCAATGGTCCAGTGGTAATGTGTCACAGTCACTATGGTGATATCATCATGATGTAATGAGAAACTTAACCATGTGGTTAAGTTTCTCATTATAGTAATAGGGAATGTATCTTAGCCATGAGATCTAAAGTTTATGTAATCAATTCAGTGGTAATGTGTCACAGTCACTATCGTGATATCATCATGATATAATGAGAAACTTAACCGTGTGGTTAAGTTTCTCATTGTAGTAATAGAGAATGTATCTTATCCAGGAGATATTTCATATTATCTGATCAATGGTCCAGTGGTAATGTGTCACAGTCACTATGGGGATATCATCATGATATAATGAGAAACTTAACCATGTCGTTAAGTTTCTCATTGTAGTAATAGAGAATGTATCTTATCAAGGAGATATTAAGATTATCTGATCAATGGTCCAGTGGTAATGTGCACAGTCACTATCGTGATATCATCATGAATTGAGAAACTTAACCATGTTTTTAAGTTTCTCATTGTAGTAATAGAGAATGTATGTTAGCCAGGAGATATTAATATATCTGATCAATGGTCCAATGGTAATGTGTCACAGTCACTATCGTGATATCATCATGACATTATGATATAATGAGAAACTTAACCATGTAGTTAAGTTTCTCATTGTAGTAATAGATTATTTATCTTAACCAGGGAATATTAAGATTATCTGATGAGTGGTCCAGTGGTAATGTATTACAGTCATTATCGTGATATCATCATGATATCATGATATAATGTGAAACTTAACCATGTGGTTAAGTTTCTCATTGTAGTAATAGAGAATGTATCTTATCCAGGAGATATTAAGATTATCTGATCAATGGTCCAATGGTAATGTGTCACAGTCACTATCGTCATATAATTATGAAATGAGAAACTTAACCATGTGGTTAAGTTTCTCATTGTAGTAATAGAGAATGTATGTTAGCCAGTAGATATTATGATATCTGATCAATAGTCCAATGGTAATGTCTCACAGTCACTATCGTGATATCATTATGACATTATCATATAATGAGAAACTTTACCATGTATTTAAGTTTCTCATTGTAGTAATAGAGAATATATCTTAGCCAGGAGAAATTAAGATTATCTGATCAATGGTCCAGTGGTAATATGTCACAGTCACTATCGTGATATCATCATGATATCATGATATAAAGAGAAACTTAACCATATGGTTAAGTTTCTCATTGTAGTAATAGAGAATGTATCTTAGCCAGGAGATCTTAAGTTTATCTGATCAATCCAGTGATAATGTGTCACAGTTAGTATGGTGATATAATCATGATATCATGATATAATGAGAAACTCAATCATGTGGTTAAGTTTCTCATTGTAGTAATAGAGAATGTATCTTAGCCAGGAGATCTTAAGTTTATCTGATCAATCCAGTGATAATGTGTCACAGTTAGAATGGTGATATAATCATGATATCATGATATAATGAGAAACTCAACCATGTGGTTAAGTTTCTCATTGTAGTAATAGAGAATGCATCTTAGCCATGAGATCTTAAGATTATATCATCAATGGTCCAGTGGTAATGTGTCACAATCACTATCGTGAAATCATCATGATATCATGTTATAATGAGAAACTTAACCATGTGGTTTACTTTCTCATTGTAGAAGTAGAAAATTTATCATAGCCAGGAGATCTTAAATAATCTGATCAATGGTCCAGTGGTAATGTGTTACAGTCACAATGGTGATATCATCATGATGTAATGAGAAACTTAACCACGTGGTTAAGTTTCTCATTATAGTAATAGAGAATGTATCTTAGCCATGAGTTCTAAAGTTTATGTCATCAATCCATTGGTAATGTGTCACAGTCACAATCGTGATATCATCATGATATCATGATATAATGAGAAACTTAACCATGTGGTTAAGTTTCTCATTGTAGTAATAGAGAATGTGTCTTAGCCAGAAGATCCTAAGATTATCTGACTGCAAGTATGTTAGTTCATTTAGCGTTATCGAGGGTACACCACGAGGAGGCGAACTAACTTTACACCCCAGTATTTATTATTATTACTGAAATGAATATCTAATTATTACTGAATTATTATTATTATAATAATAAACTAATAAGGTTTTATTACCCTACACCTGAGAGTGCATAAACATAGTTCCATTACCTGATAACTCAGGATGGATCTACACACATTCCATTATTATAATAATAATTCAGGGTTACAATTGACTGAAATCTCAGAAAATTTATTAATTGCATATTTAGTGCCAGTTCTGTACGTAGCATACCTGAAGACATCTGAAAAACTTCTGAAAATTTGACGAGGTTTATGTATTAAATAAGTGAGAAAATCGAGGTGTAATTTTCTAAATTGACAAGTACATTATTTACTGAAATTTCCGAAAATGTATTACTCGCATATTTAGTGCCAGATTTGTATGTAGCATACATAATATAATTCTGCTGAAAATTTGACGAGATTTATGTGTAAAATAAGTGAGAGATTCATAGATGTATCTTTCTGAATTGACAAGTACGAGTTATTATGCACTGAAATTTCTGAAAAATTATTACTTGCATATTTAGTGCCAGGTTTGTATGTAGCTTACCTAATATAATTCTGCTGAAAATTTTACGAGATTTATGTGTAAAATAAGTGAGAAAATCAAAGATGCAACTTTATGAATTGACAAGTATAGTATTGACTGAAATTTCTGAAAGTTTATTACTTGCATATTTAACGATAGAAATATTTACTTTAGGGCGACTGGAAGCTAAAATATTCCTCTTTAGATTACACCAACCAAAACTTTGTAGAGGTGTTAAAAAAACTGCTGAGAGTAGGGAGAGATTTTATGGGAATTAATTAAATTAGAGTAATGAGTTGCCAAGCTTTGAATGCATCTGGAAGAGTAAATACTAAGAGTAAAAATACGTACCTTATGGCTACTGGAAGCTAAAATGTTCCTCTTCGGACTATACCAACAGAAATTTTGTATGGGTGTTAGAAAATTTGATGAGAGTAGGGAGAGACGTTTATGGGATGTATTCAAATTCGATTTATTTGTTGTTCAACTTTGAAAGCAACTGGAGGAGTAAATACGACGGGCAGAAATATGTGCTTTATGGCTACTGAAAGCTAAAATGTTCCTCTTCAGACCATACCAACAGAAAATTTATATAGGTGTTCGAAAACTTGATGTGAGTAGGGAGAGACACACCTAGTATGGCATTTATTTAATTTCGTCTCAAATACTGCTCAACTTTGAAGGTAAATACAAAGGGCATAAATATATATTTTATGGTTACTGTAAGCAAAAATGTTCCTCTTCAGACTACACTAACCAAAACCTTGGAAAGGTGTTCGAAAAATCGATTAGAGTAGGGAGAGACCTTATGAGATTCATTTAAATTCTATTCAAGTGTTGCGGAACTTTGAAGGCAACTGGAGCAGTAAATATATTCGTTATGGTTCCTGGAAGCCAAAATGTTCCTCTACAGGGTATACCAGCCCAAAATTTCTAGGGGTGTTTGAAAAATTGATGAGAGCAGGGAGAGACTTGAATTACACATCTCGCACATAAAAAGTTGTTTTAAATCCAAGTCAAAGTGCTAAAGTTAAAAAAAAAACAACAGTTCACCAATTTTTATAAACATTTACTGTACCAGTTAGAAGTCACTACAGAATAAAATATTTTATTCGAGGAATATCCAATCATATAAAAATATTTTATAGAATTACTCAATCCATAATATAATTTTTTCAAAATACATTTTGTATCCAGTTTTGTATATCACCGTGTGTAAGTACCGCCCTACAAAGATTTTTCTTTCAAGTTAATTGTTAGTTTGGGGGTTCAAAGTGGAAGCGGCACTTACACAACGTTAAAAAAGATAATCTGTATATTAAATGAGCAAGATCAAGAGGCGTCAAGTCTGCAGAGCCGCCAGGTTTTCATGATTGTTTTTCTAGCACGATTACAAAACTTACATAATTACAAAGACTATGCACTGGTGTGATACAATAAAATCGATGATGACAATGATTTAAATTCATTGATTTAAATCACATCTACCCTGACAAAACTGATCAGAAATATAAAAAAATTTAAATCATGATTTATTTGCTTTTTTAAAAAAAACATGATTTATTCCAATCCTGGTTATGAGGCTTCTCAGTGTATGAAAGTGAAAGTGCAGTGCAGTTAACAAAGAGAATAGGAACCTGGCAGTGCTGCAGAGTCAAACGTCCTTGAGACGAGATGACATGCAGATAAATATCATGATTGACGTAGTCTCACCAACACATATAGAAACATATTGGATTGATGAGGCTGATACATGACGAAACTCCATTTTAATATACAAATAAAACACAATTGGTGTGAGTTTCACAAAGTATTTCAGAAAACTTTTTTCATTTGCTTGAAGAAAGCAATGTGTGGCGAAACAATTGTCGTAGTGCAACATTCAATATTTTGTGAAACTCTCACCAATTGTGTTTTATTTATATTATATATATATAAACATGTAAAAAAGGTATGCTACGTCAACAAAGTGTGAATATTCATAAAAAATATGTTCGTAACATAATACAAAAGGCATGACAATGCCAGACTTCATTAAGTTAAATTGCAAAAAAAAAAGATTCATAATCCCGATATCAAGTAAAACCAGATAATTAGTTTGAATCGATACATAATTCGAACAACTTTTGTATATCTACACAATTACTGATAATTACTGTAACTACTTCGGGGGTTATTAATATAATATAGACATTTTTAAGAGGGTACCCTTGGTAGTTACAGAAACAAATTACTTAGGAAGTCTCTCAAACCTTCAATGGCTTACTTTCTCGGGTAGTTAAAAGGAACAATTACTATAAACACATACACGATGACAATTAAGAGTAAGTACAATAATAAAGTACAGTGATTACTCTAGGACCAAAATTAATCATCAAAAATGATATAGATTATAACAATTTTGAATTCAATGAGGAATGTTGTTAAAATAAACGTTTTTCATAATTAAACAGGCTGTGGACGTTGCCTTCCAGCTGCGCCGAATAAGACCGGCGCTCGAACTTCAGCTCGCCAGAATACATCATATTTCTGCAAAATCGTAATGCTGGTAAACGAAATTTAACCAATCGGTGGCAATATACTGCACCTGAGCTCAACCAGTGATTTGGCCCCAATATCTTGGCACCCGTGTCTCAAGCCAATTTGCAGGTACGGTACGAATCTTAGTACGGATCCTTTATCCACAATCGATCCACTAACACCTTGTGCTACCTTTAATTTATCCATTTCACTACAAAAAAAATCACAAAATATTCAAAAACTTAAAATTTACACACATTTAATGTGTGGGAGATAATCAGATGGAAAATGAAGGCTTTGGTTAAAATTGCATTCTAATTTGATTAAATTTCTGATAGACAATTCTGATTTGATTGCATTCGACAAAACTTAATTTTCCTAATGGATGGAATGAGTATTGGAATCAAAATGATTATTTTTACTTATGGAAATAGCGGTTCATTGCAGATCCATTGGCGTCTTTGCGGTCCATCGCCTCAAGACTTCCCATGCCCCTGTACTTTTTGAGCCTGACGCCGTCGGAGAAGAAGTACTCGCCGGGGGCTTCCGAAGTGCCGGCGAGCAGGGACCCCATCATTACTGCAAACGGAGCAAACTTGATTAGTGGGTGCGACAATCGTAGTGCCGTGAACGTACCGGTCGATGCGCCCAATGACAATGCTTTTGTGATGTGACCAATGGACTGGATGCCGCCGTCGGCGATCACTGGCACTCCGAATCGTTTGGAGTACTCGGAAACCTTGTAGACGGCGGTGGCTTGCGGCCGGCCTACGGCCATGACCTCCTGTGTTATGCAAATGCTGCCGCTTCCCATGCCCACACGCAGGGCATCTACTCCGGCGTCGATTAAATTCTTCGCTTGCATCACAGTGACAACTAAAAGATTGCATTAGTTAATAACATGTGCAAGTGCGTTGTTTAAGACCAACCATTTCCGCCGATAATTTGAAGATTGGGATAGGTGGATTTGATATATTTGACCATTTCGATTTGATAAACGGAATTGCCTTGAGATGAGTCCTAAGGAACTAAACTGATTATCTGGAACGAAAAATATATACAGCACACTTACTAGTACTACAACATCTACGCCTGCATTCGCGAGTAAAGCCAGACGCTTCTTATCCTCCTCCCTGGTACCAATGGCAGCACCTACAATCAACTGTTTGTTTTCGTCTTTCGACGATAGCGGGTAACTTCTGGCTTTCTTCAGATCAGTTCGAGCCATTAACGCAACCAAATTGCCTTGGTCATCGACAATCGGAAGTTTTCCTTTCTTGCTTTTCTCGAGAATAAAGTTTGCTTCAGGTAACGTTACTCCCGCTCGTGCTGTTACAAGATCAATAGTCATGACCTAGCAACAAAATTACTGAAATACCAATTTAACCCTGGAAACGCAAACATACTTCTTGTAGTGGAATTTTGCTGTGGTTCTCCTTTCCTTCGATAAAATCTATGTCACGGGATGTAACAATTCCAATAAGTTTGCCCCCCAATTTACCGTTCTCTGTGATTGGTACCCCACAGAATCCATGCACCTTTTTGACGTTCAATACATCATCGACCTTAAACATTAGCATTTTTCTGAAGTTCTTTACGACCGTAATGACTAATTACTTACTGTATTGGTGGGGCACAACACAACCGGATTGTGTATGAAGCCGTGTTTGTATTTCTTCACTTTCATCACCTCACTCGCCTGGTACTCGGGCAAACAGTTATGGTGGATAATACCGATGCCCCCGCAAAGCTGCAAAGTTAATTGGTAATTTTTTGGATGATATAGAAACAATTAACTGACCGCCATTGCAATCGCCATGTCAGATTCTGTGACGGTGTCCATGGGGGATGAAACCAGGGGTGCCTTTAAAGTCAGGCGTTTTGTTAATTGCGATGTTAAGTCCTGAAACCGAAAACTCTGTAGTAATTGTGGGTGCAGGGGTTTTGAACACGTACTACTTGATCCGCAGCAAAACTGATAAATCCCGGGAGGATGATGAAGTCGCTGAAAACATAAGGGTTTAAAATGGGCTTGGATTGCATCATTTCGCTTACTTGTAAGTCAGTCCGCTCCCAGCCTTAATTATTTCTTTGGCACTCATTCCGTCCTCCAGAAAATCGTCTTCCAGTGGAACATTATTGTAAGTAGCCATCTGTTAAATTAATTATGTACCTAATCAATTCGTTAAACAATTATGCCATGATAAAATATGTAAATACCTTGACTTAAAAATTCCTGAATCGGAATTGCAAGAAAATTTGCATGCGATATCAACTGTTATCAACGGCTATTACTCAATAGGAATTGTTTTTGAAAACAAAATTAAAACTGATAAAAGACTTGCAATTGCTTGTTTATGAAATATATGAACATTCAGCGGCTTGTTTACATTTGTCGAAATCGATTTCAGTTACGCAGAGACCTGATCAACTGATTGCAGTGGCATAATAATTAATAACAAACATATAAATTCCATGGTTTAAAATTAATTATAATGATTGTACAGAAAAATTTGGTGAATAATAATTTAAATCTGCATAATTAATTCTGAAGCCATATCGGCATGACAATGAAAGTAATTATAGGTGCAATTCGTTCACCTCATAAAAGGTGCATTTACTTACAGTCGACTGTACTGACAAAGGACGAGTCGCATTTTCAAGGAGCAATTCTACAAGTGCATTATTAAACTGAATTTATACCTACTCCATGCAAGCGAGCTGCATGTCGCATGCCACTTGAAAACTAATGGTTATTTAATGCTCTCCCGAAATGCTCTTGAGTTAAATATGTAGCATGCCAATCCACGATCAATCGTCTTCCCACAATGACTAACTCCTCCTTGAATTGACTACAAAACGTAGACGACATTGATGGGGCTTGTGGGCGCATCCTTTGTGCATAATAATTAAGGGAGATACATGCCGAGCAGTGAAATGACTCCTCTTTTGTACTCATAATCATAATACATTGTTTTATTGTTGTTTTTTTTTACTGAATGCTTGATTGATTAACTGCTCCTGCGGTAATTCAGAAATGATTAAGGTACGGTTTATAGAAGGGGCTTAATGTGCAAGGGTTTTGTTTGTAGATTGTGCTTGAAATCACGTGCTGATTGCGATTAGACCGGCCACCACGTGGAGATTAGGTTATGATGACAAAATCAATAAATAACCGTAGGCTCGACATTGTTTCCAGATTGATGGGTTTAATAATTGTGGCAGCTTCAAGTTAATCTCTAAAATCACTTACCGCAATTACTAGCGACGAATTGTAATTAAATCACTCTCACCAAAGTATATTCAAACAAAAGACTCAAAAAATGATGTCCTTTTCACCCAAGGTAACGTCAAATGATATCTATGCATACCAACCAAATGTATGGGTCTTCACACTTCTCAAAAGTGTGCAAATGTGGAGATCTACTATATAATCACTACTTTTTACCTGCTACTACTAATACTGAGCGTGTGCATATGATTGTTAAACTTTTGTAATAGCTTAATTAGTTTCATATCCAGTAGCACTTTATTAAATACCAAATCGAAACGAAACTCCATGATAAATGTATTAATATATCTTGACTAAGTTAATCTTCAAATATTTGGCGGGAAATTTGAATCAACAATGTGGATCACACTGTAGATACCTACGAATTCATTGGTGGTCGGCAATTAGGCATCTTGAATGTAAATCTGTGTTTATCTTCAGCAGTCATCGAGTAATTTGGTTTTTTGATGAAAAATACCTGAACGCAAGAGTTAATTTTTAACCGTGGTCACATTTACATTTTATACACCAGTGGTAATGTCTACGAGTTGGTAAAATAAAATTTCATAAATATTTTCCAGTATGGCCAATAAAAGAGTTGATCATAAAACAGTATGTAATAATTGAGAACAAAATGTGCGTTCTGTATTTAAAACAATATATAATTTATTCATGGAAGAGACGATATACTTGTATATACATGTGAATGTATATAATTTCATTTAATACACAAAAAAACATAAAATTAACATAACGTATAATATAATATTCTAAACTATGGTTTGATATTTATTCTTACTGAGTATCCTTTTATTACAAACAAATTGTCATATAGAAAACAAGTAAGTTTCTGCGCTTAAATTAAATAGTAAGATCCATGTTCCTACAATTTGGTTTTCGCTTGTAATAATAAATAAAGATGAAAATTTTGTTCGCCCAATCGAAGTATCAATAAGGTTGTAGGTATTCGAAGTTACACGAGCTCTAAATGTAAGTTTGAAGTTGTATAAATGGTAAGTATATAATAAATACTGCTATATACACACTGTAGGTCAGATCATATCTCGAACACAATCGGTATCCAGCTCCTGTATGAGGCACCGCATGAAAGCCATCTCCTTGCGGGCGTTGTCGAACATGGTGCGCGGGTCGCTAGCCGTGCACCGCAGGCAGTTCGGGGCGAAGACCATGGCCAGATTCGAAGCATCCATTTTCGTATGTTGTACAACTTCAGGTTTATTGAACGTTTGCAAAAAGCGTACTAGATAACATAGAACCAAGCGATGCAAAGTGGGCAGACGTAAAACTAAATCACAAGCCCGGCGTGGCGTCATGGGCTCAGCTACGCATTCCGGGTACAGGGTGTCCGGGATGAGCGGCTCGTACAGCTCGCGAAGCCATAGCTTCAGCAGGTTGGCCGGGACGTGCGAGTCGCTGGGCTCGACCAGCTCCCACCGGTCCATCTGCGCCTTCAATCGGGCCACCTCGTCCACGTCCGCCGACACCCGGAAGATGCCCTCCGTGCTCAGGCCCTGCAGCCGGAGGACCTGCTTCGAAAGCTCCACCTGCGGCCAGGGCAGCTTTCTGATCGGGAAGCGGCCCGCCTGCAGCTGCATTACCTCGCGCAGTGTGTTGCCGAATAGACTAGCTTGAAAGATTTGCGATCGGGCCGCTTCGATGTCGTCCAGCTGTGGACGACGGGCCGTCTTCTTCCCCCCTGATCCTATTCGCTCCAGCCTCTGGCATGCCACAGTGGCATAATGATTAACCTGACAAATAAAAAAATTAAAAAATCAACACAAGTTATACATAATTTTAAAAAAAATTATGATAATAAGTCAAAAAGCAGATGTTCAATTGTTTTTCTGTTTACACCATCATAATGTACGTAAAAAGTACTACTAGTTTCCTAATATAACCGACTTTGTAGCTCCAAAGATAACAAAGTTACCAATGGTAGCCCAATAATTTAGAACACCCTGTATATGTATCATTTAACTGTTGACAAAATTGGAAGAAAATATGTGTAAAAACCATTACTATTTGTGTTTACGTGATTAATAAGGCGTCAACAAAATGGAAAGTTGATATTTTTTAATTAAATTAAATATTAACCTGACCTAATCTTGACTATTATGACACTACGTTAATACGCCGTTTGGTTACTTACTTTTGAAAATAGTAAGGCACCTTCAGAGTTCAGTTGTAAAATAATACTTAAAAAACGGGAATTTTCTTGTTTGGCAACCTGATTGTATTTTGACGACATTATTAAAACCCACTTGTGACCGAGTAACTACTCAAACTGGCATAGACCATATGCAAAGCTGTATATATACTTGTTCATTATTTAGAAGAAATCCGACAAAAATTTGTTATTATGGATAAAAATATCAATCAGAAGGTAATCAGAATATAGTTAGTACATTCTCAAGATACATTAAGTGCATAAAATATGATAGTACCTGAGATAATAAAATTAAGGCCCGATATGTTCAATGGCAGATTGGTGCCAAAGAATTACTCATACTGTTTATAGAATGAAGCATTATTTTAAAAGATTGCCAATGTAGATGAGTCACAAGTTTGAATGTCATTAGTGTTTAAGTCACTTGTTTGATATATATATATATATATGTATATATGTGAGTTTTAATACTGCAGTGTTGAGAGGCAGAGTAATAACACTAACACACTAATTTTACGTAACACAGGTGCTTTGTATACCTGTACGTGTATTGGCCATCGGTTGACATCGGGGAAGACTCTTGAGAAAGCAGGATCCCTGTGCCTGTTGAGATACCCGAGAAGCGCGGGCTGGAACGTGGGTGACGGCGGGATGAAGTTAAGTGCGATGGTGAGGAGCTCCCAGCCCCGCAGCAGCGACTCCTTGCGTGGGTTCTCTGTGGTCTGCCTGCAGAGCTGCACGAACAGCTCGTCCCGCAGCAGGGGCTGAGCGTGCGCGACGGTCAGTATCTCGACAAGCACGGAGTTCAGCGAGACGCCGGGCCGGGCCTTCCGGTCACCCATGTATATCTGTACCTGCCTAAACATATCGAGTGTCTGCTTGGCCACGGACTTGCTGGACGCGAGCAGCGGCCTCTGCAGGCCCCTGGAGGACCAGCTGAGCAGGTCACGCACGCTGGCCTTGCGGCGGAAGAGGCCTCGGCCGCCGAGGTTCAGGTTATCGGCGGCAAACTTCTCCATGTCGGCCTCGCGCTCCGGCTGCAGCGGGGGCTCGGCGAGCGGCTTCAAAGGCGGAGCGGGTGCGCGCTCCCTGGGCGGTTCCGGGGCAGAGGCCGGCAGGTTGAGGTACTCCACCGGCCGTAGCCTGTGCGGCAGATAACTGCCTTCCGATTGGTCGGAGTCTTCATTGTCCGGTTCGTGGCCTAAAACATCATTCATTTTTCTTTGTTTCCACCCCCACAGGGTACGTTTACCTGTGAGTGATTCGCTGCCGCTATCGGAGTGCTCGCTGTCTGAGTCACGGCTATTGTTGAGGAGGAAGTGCTCTAAAGGCAGGAGGTGGGAGTCGTGCCAATTGGAGTAAAGCGGCCCGTCGGGCCCCCTTTGGCTAAAACTGCTGCTTCTACAAAGATCGCTTGATTTTCGGCGCAGCTGTGGTGTGCTCGCACTGAGACTGAGCACCTGCCCCCGCCCGGCCGATTCGCCTGTCTGTGTCGATTGGTGGCTGGTCGCGGCAGGCGTGCAGTCCGTATTGTGCTTCAACGTTTGCAACTTGGCCAGCGGTATTATGTCGCAGTTGCTCGGCTTGTGCCAGACTGTCCGCTGCGAGCTGGCATTGTAATAGTAGAACCGTGCAGTGTTCGAGTCGAATAGCTCCCACCACTGGTTAGAGTCCGTCCGCTTCACGGGCACCCCCTCCGGTGGGTCCCACACGCACTCCCCAGTTGCAAGGTTTGCATACATGTGCTCCCCGGTCTTGGGCTCGATAATCTCGACCCATTCTACCCTGGAATAAAAGCACAGTGCCGTTTCACGGGTGTGTCAATATAAATATTGATTAAGTACCTGTATGTGCTAGAAGCCATTTTTTAACATAATTCGTACTAGCGCGCCTCTAGCTACCCAACGTGTCATTTGTCATTAGTGGTTCCTCTTGCGTTTCAATGGGCATCGCTTAATTGTTTGGATAAATTGATATAAAGGAAACCATAACAAGTTTTATTGACCTACAATCCCTTGAAGTAGGCCACCGTTAAAACTTCTGCATCCGCCATTACGTACTGCCACCAACTTTAAGACGCGAAAAATGATGCCCTTACCTATAAAACGAAAAGTTTTTTTTTTCAACTTAAATCCATTTCATATTTAAAACTATATTCCATCCCCAAATAATAAACTACTCACAGAAAATCCTAATCTAACAACAAATAATCACTTTCATTCCATTTTCTATGAAACAAAACAATAAATTGGTAAATGCCTACTTACTAAGACCATACACAAGTGTCAAATTATGTGTACATACATTGCCAACTGAAATTTTTGTTAAATATATATATATATATATATATATATATATATATATATATATATATATATATAAATAAATTTATAAAATAAAAGGACATTTTAGATTAACCATGTTCAAAATTCTGTTTCTGTTATTATTTTATAAATAATGGTATTGTTACAAATCATCATCACAAATTTATAATACCAGAAAATTGATTACTGCCTACATTAAATTAGTATTCTAAAAAGATAATCATATTAACCGAATGTGCTAGTTTTAAAAACCTGTGTGGTGTGACACATTGTATATATATATACTGGGTGATCCAATAAAGTGGGACTCCATCTTGAAATCCTAAATTTATATGAAAAAAATGTTTTGACTCTACATTGAAGTATAGATTGTCTCAACTATACCAAATGTATACACTCTGTATAAATGATATAACCAATTTTATAAATGCATTGTTTAATAATATATTTCTATTATTATAAAATTAGGAATAAAAAATAGTTGGAGGCAATTGATAATTCATTATTTGTGGGACTCCAAATCCTAAATTTATATGAAAAAATAGTTTAGACTCTACATTAAAGTATAGATTATCTCAACTATTCCAAATGTATACACTCTGTAGATAACCAATTTTATAAATACATTGTTTAATAATACATTTCTATTGTTATACAATTAGGAATATAAAATAGTTGGAGGCAATTGATAATTCTTTATTTGTACATATATTATATAACAATCATATACATAAATTGCTATAAAAATACCATTGTAAACTGTATGTAAACTAGCTAAAGGTCGGTAGCCGTCCCCAGATGCCAACAAATAGCTTTCTATTTTTGCAAAGCTTAAACTCTACAGCGCATCAGTACGTATATTGAGAGAAGGTTTAGATGCCATAAAACTAGCAGGGGCACCCGTATAGGATACACGTATAAACAATAAATATAAACACCAACAAGATTAAATACTATAACACACGGTTCAACAGTGAAGCACACAGCCCTATGGTTTCTGAGGCACTTGCCAACTTGACAGCTACAGAGAGTTTACGACTAATCCGGGAAAGACGAGCGCCCCATCGTCCGCATCCAATCGCAAAAGTCTAATTAATGTATATGGGCTGCCAGTCTTGCGTTTGGTTCGATTGGCATGCGAGACGTAGGCGCGGGCAATCCCGTGGAACATTTATTACATAACTGTAAGCTAGCGGGTTAAATATTTAAGCAAAATAGAGCTCTTTCAGGTATTATCCAAATTGTACATTCATAATGGCATTATATAAAAAATATGTTTTCTTTGACAATACAAAATAAATATATCAGAAAATTGTACCTAAACGAAATATGATATATACTCATGAGGCATTACACCACGCCTTGGATAGAACGTGTGGTTCACTGAGTAATTGAGTAGGTTTGTTATATTCGAGGTGTAAATATCCGCGAATCTGAATAACCGGCGTGAGAAATATGTGGGGTTGTGGTACGTCCTGAACACGCTTCCGAACTGCTCGTTGAAGACACACTTTATGTCATTTCTAAAACAAACGACATTGAAACACAGCAATCATATCATATGACGCAATTACCTGAGCCAATCGCGCTCTTGCATCCAAGTGGCTAGAACCTTCTTCTCGTACTCGTCTTCGCAGTCTTGGTGGTCCTCAATCAACTGAGTGAGCATCTGCAGCCAGTTCGCGTTCTGCTTGAAGTCTTGCTTGTTGAGCGTCTCGATTTCATGCTGAAAATGCTCATAGTGAGTAACGTGACAGCGAGATTTTGGACGTCAATTACAGTCAGTTCCGTTATTATGGCACCAGTCCTCCAGCCATGCTCAAGGGTCACATCTGCCAGATCGCTATAAGGGTGGTCGCCAAAGTAAAGCACCTGATGGCCTCGCCAACCAGTCAGCTCTTGCAATTGGTTTACCGTACCCTACAAATAAACAGCTTTACATTTATATTCACGTAGTTGATTACTATAATATTTTTGACATGTGTCCTCAAGCATCAAACTGGTAATCCATTACCTCGTAGTAAATGGTTCCTTTTTCGAGTTTCGTGACTCGATCCCAGATGTGCGTGCCACTGCGCTCATCGTAGACTCGGATAGGCCTTGATTCGTCCGTAAAGAACCGTGGTTTCCTGGCCTGCACAATTACGACGTCGAAGTAATCTTTCCAGCTATGCCCTACAAGCAGCTCCATGCCTTTGTTTCTAAAATTATCATACAAAAATTATTGCAGGAGCTAACGGAATCGAGTTTATTAATGTTAATTAAAGTGAAAAAAAATTAGGACTCTGTTTTATCTACTGTAATTACCACCAATTACAGTACATAAACCAAAGAACAACAAATAAGTAAATAAAGAGTCCATTTTTGATTTGCACATATTAAAAACAAAATATGAACATCTGGCTGATATCCGAAAAAAATAAGATAAAAAAAGTCCAGGCCTTGATATCAGGAAAAGGCCTTCCTTTTGTAGTCTGAAAAAAATAAAATTTAAAAAAAAAGTCCAGGCCTGTATATCAGAAAAAGGCCTTCGTTTTGTAGTAAGTAGACTGGAGCACATGGAATTTGTAATACAAAATTTACAGCAATGCGAAAAACTTTAGATTCCTACAGCAAAATTCCCTTACAATATAGCAATTAACTGCAATTGAACTCAATCAATTTTGATAATTATTGCATGTATTTGAATAGGTTCGTTAGCGCATAATCAAGTGTACAAGGTCCATAGTAGCTCCGTATTGATAACATGTTAGACAAAAGTGTTAATTACTTACACAAATTTGAACGGACTATTAGTAACCAAGAAGAGCTTTTTATCGGCCGCCTTGAGCCTATCGAAAAACAAGCGCAGATCCTTATTATACTCAATGTAGTCGGACACATTCTGGGCGACGATCTTATGCATGACGGGGTGGGAGCTCTTGACGCTGTTCTTGACGTCCCGGAAGAGGATCTCGGGGTGGTAATCGATGTGGTTCCTCTCGAAGTAGTCGGCGACGTTGCAGAGGAGCGCCATCTCAGGCACGGAGAAGAGATCAGCGAGCTGCACCATCTTCGTGTGGCTGCCCTGCAAAGTCAGCTGCGACAGAGTAAAGAGGCCCGCGGGTGTGGCGGAGCTTATTTACCTGTGCGCTCTTGGTGTGGCCTTCGACATACGCGATCGGGATGATGCGGTTCTTGTACAGGCGGAGCACCTCGTCGGTGGCGAGCGGCGTGAGCCCCCGGTAGACGGAGCCGAACTGGATCTGCAGGAACGAGTCGAGCTTCAGCAGGATGCCCTTCTCGATGTCGTAATGCAGGCCACGGACGGCGAAGCCCGGCTTGTACTCGAGCTTGCCGACTTCCTTGGGGTACTGGAAAGCATTGTTTTCCTGTCAGCGGCAGTCGGTTGGGAGGTTATGTTACGGAATACCTTATACTGCTCGATTAGGGTTTGTCTAGCTAGGTTATAGAGAAGATAGTCCATGGAAGGTTTGTAGCAGGCCAGTGTGTAATCATAATCGAAGCCGTAGACTTTGACTTCTTTCAAATCAAGTTCATTGCAAGCGAATACAGCCTTGACATTAACGTCTTTAGGAAGCTTCTTGGCTGGAATTGAGGTTAAATATGATATTATTGGGCCAGGAGTTTGAACACATGCAAAAATAATAAATGATAATCCCATGCAATCACTCACATTTGCACTTATCTTTTATTTTTTTGTAAGCAGTCTCCAATACTGACATGGAATGATGTCTCTCCTGGATCGTTGCAGCGCATTGTCTCTCAAAAAGACGTAGAGATAACTTAAATGAGGACTGTTTGCAGATAAACCTGCATAGCAACATAACGAGAAAAGCTGGATTTTAAATTGGTGTACTATAGGCTATTTCCAATTCGCGAGTGGAAAGTTGCGCACGCGTGCAATGTAATTCATCAATTGAATATTTCACTAGAAGAACGCATCGTAGGCGAGTAGATGGAGATGGAAACGTAGGCAAATCAGGTTAAATTGCCATCAAACAATTCTACCATCAATAAATTGACGCGGTGGAAAATTAAACTTCAAGTGGAAACTGTTTCATAATCTATTTACGTTTGGACATCATCCCACACAGACCAAAATAACACCTACTATCTTTGTGTTCCGTTGCAACGCCTCTATGAGAAAAATCCTTATTCAAAAATACAAATATAAACATCAAATAGTGCCAGAAAACTTATAAATACCACATCTTAATTTTGGGCACAATAATGTGGATTATTATGCCCTACCCATCCCTACCCTACCTACCTGGAGTGGGGGTGGGGTGTGGGGTTCATATTCTCTTAATAATCGACTACATCCCAATAAATACCAATTGCTCAATTATTTATGTTTATTGCCTCTGATCCCTTTGATATAATTACCTCTGATCTCTCTACCAATTAGGAGTAGGGAGGTACTCCTCTCTAGGTACTTAGGTACATCTCTAGGTACATAGAGAGCAATTACGGGATTAAATCATGATTAATGATATTGGTCTGCGTGGGATGCAGAGACCAAAATAACATCTACTATCTTTATTCCGATGCAACGCAATATTTGAAGTTTATTACATAGTTTTATTTTGTGAAGTGGAAGTAAAAATGGTTATCAGCCTTCAACAAATATCAACCATATCTATTAATTTATAAAAATGTAATGCTTTATAAACAGCAGTACTCGTGATTCCGCTGCAATCCCTTGATTGTTAATCAAATTTAATAACCAATCGTCCCTGTTAAAATCCATAAGCAGCTTAACATAAGCAGGCTTAAAGTAGCCAAACACAACATGATTTGTGCGTTCTAAATATGTAATCGGCCTGTGGGGGATTCATGAATATGTAAATGCGGGAATTATCATAATTTAGGCGCTTTTCATTCCTAGGCAGCAAAACGAGGGCGCGCTCTATCAGAATCACCAGAAAGCATAATTAGAGTTAGTTTACCCAGAACACTTCTAGATGGCCCTAGCATGCATTTTAAAATTGAATATATATACAGGGTGGCCCACCTATCCTTGCTCGGACAAACGCTGCAAGACTAATGAAAAATCAGGAAAAAATCTGATTGGAAGTTATTGGACACTTCATGTGGTACTTTTAAAAATTATTTTCCAGTGTACAGAGTGTACAATATATCCGGGACACAACATTTGGTCTCTTGTTTGAATGCATCACCCTATATATTCCTTCATTTTTAGAATCTGCTTCATGTGGGCATCACAAATAATTTTTATTTTCAGGGATCAGATGCAACGTTGCCAAGGTATCCATATTTTAATCAAATTTTACGAAAAATTGTGGACGAGGAAAAAAAATCAACAAAACCTTATTATACAAGATCAATGAAATAATCTGGGTATACAAGTACCCAAACAATGTGCCAAAACATACACAATATTTTGATTCACATAGAATACACAGGGTGTTCTGAAACAACGATCGAATTTTGCTATTTTCAAATAACTAAAACTCAGGGGAACACCCTGTATATAGTTTCATATTCTGGGTGCTCAATGGGCTAATCAATGGTAGTTTATGTACTATAATATATTAATACTTTTTGATAGGTAAATAATGATCAATTCTCAATAAGTTGAAAATAGCAAAATCGATCGTTGTTTCAGAACATCCTGTGTAGTCTACGTGAATCCAACATAGTGTATGTTTTGGCACATTGTTTGTGTACTTGTATACCCCGAATCAGAACATCCTGTATATTCCACATGACTAGAGAGTCTGCTACTGTCAAATTTAGTTATTTTCTTAGTTGGCAAACTTGAATACTTGAATGATTGAATACTTTTGAAACTCTTTCTACCACTCATATGCCATTTAGATTTGTAAACCAGGATATTGTGCAAACACATCTCAATAAGTTTCCTGTGATCAGTTTTTATTTCAATGCAAAATTTAAATAACATAGATTTAGACATTTTATATACAAGTTTATATTTTGTGTTAGCATTAGTAATATAATATTAAAAAAAAGGTCCACGTCCACGGCCGTAACCACATATTTTTCTGACAACCTAGACAGTAAACACGCCTAAAAATAGTCACTTTGAGAGTAATCAGGGAAAAAGTATAGTATTTACAAAAATACTTGAACGCTGAGTGCAGTTACGCCTACTTCCGGTTAATTCCAAGCATCAAAACTATTACCATTAATTTATTTAGGTAAGCTTCTGTCATTTTTTTTCCCGAACCTTTCATGATGACATCACACTTCCGAGAAAATGCCTAAAAGATAATTTTTTATTTTGTCAAGCATATTATTTACAAAAAACTTTTTATACAAAAGTTGTTTCTTTTGCAACTACCTATCCAACGATGCCACACATTACATAGGTTCCCATTTAAAATTCTGAAGTTGAGTGTAGTTACGCCTACTTCCGGTAGCTTCCGGTAGTCGACATTACCTCCATTCAATTCTTCAGATAGGCTTATGTCATAGTATTTTTGTTCTCGCGCCTCTACGATGTCAATTACCGAGCAAAAGGCCTGATAAGGGTGGTCTGAAACATCCTGTATAAATATATATATACAGGGTGTACATGTATATTATATTTTTGAAATATAATCAATTCATTGCAATAATGAATACATTCATTGAGATAATGAATGTTTAAAAATCTCTGTTCATTAAAACAATGAACTCTTTCATTAGTACAAAACCCGTATACATTACATCAATGAAATCAGTTCATTGGGACAATGAAATAAATTTTTAAAGCAAAGAACACACTTCATTGAGACAATGAATATATTTCAATTCCGCAATGCACCATAAACATTATAACAAATATGACTGGGCAAATAACGCACGGTTGGAGTTAAAAAAAAATGTATTGTCTGCGACATGTTTCGACACACAGTGTCTTCATCGGGCAGATGAATGATCTTACAAATGTACTACATTCTTAAAAATAGCTTAACAGTTTTTTAGGGGGGGAGGGGGGGGGGGAGTATAATCTAAACCGGGAGAGGGAAAAAAAGAACAGTTCTTACAGTTTTAAATTTAAAAGTGGGGATTTGCTCACTTCAGTTTGTTCATTTAGTAAAATTCCCAGTTTATTGAAACGATTGATTTCCAGACTTTCTAATAAATTGACTTTAATACATTTATCCATTGAATGAAGAATGCGGAAATTATCATTAAATTTGTGCCCTAGCTCTAGAAGATGGGTTGCATATGTGGACGATGTTTTTTCCGTTTAAACAAGTATCCGCCAAGTCCATTTTTATTATATCAATAATTTTTGTACGTTAATATAATGAAATTATGTTCATTAATATTATGAACTCAGCCATTGTTCTATGATCAACAAATCATTATAGTAATGAACGCGTTCATCGGAGCGAAATCGATGTTGGAATTCATTGATATAATGAACATTTTCGATGTATTTAAGTACTCTTTTGGTGTGTACAATCTGCACGTTCCTCTTGAGGAGCGGATTTTTTAGTTGGACAAACTATAATTTGGTTCAGGATTTAGTTTCAAATGCTTAGCGTCGCGGAATCGCGCCCTGTATTTCAACTGTGTTAATATTTAATTGTAAATCTGTAATTTTTGTTTGCAAAAATTAAGCTGAATTGAAATTTTTAAGTACTTTTCTTGCGGAGTTCTCCTCAAAAGGATAACTGCTTGTTTTTGAAGCTTTTAAAGCAGAAACATAAAATAGAAAGTTTCGGCTCGCTTAAATGGAATTTCAAAGTTGAAAAACAAGTACCTGGACACTGGAAATATTTAATGGTAATTTATAAGAATACAGCATCGCTGACACTTTTGTGGCCTGCGTTGAACCGTATTTCTTTTTTTACTCAACAGTCCACTTGGTACACATAAGGTGCTTTTAGGTATATTTATAAGGTAAGGTGCTTTTCTGTTATACAGAATTGAAGTTCTCATCAGTACACCTGGTGTACTGATACATAAGGTGCTTTTAGGTATATTTATAAGGCAAGGTGGTTTTCTGTTATACAGAATTTCAGCTCATTATAAGATTTATTCTTTTTCATTTTATGTTTGCATGCGAATGAGTATCTACTGAGAGATATGGACATAATGGTTGTGATCGTGCCGTTTGGTTATCTAAGGTATAAACATACGGTGATATCCAGAGAAGAAGGGTCTATCAAATAAAATTATAAAATTTTAGGATTCCTATTTAAAAATAAAGTCAATGACGTCATAACTCTAAATCAAAAGATAACAAATTTTTTAGATTTATAACAAAATGTGTATTTTTAAATTTAAATGTCGACTTATCTGAGGATTTTTCAAAAATAAAATGTATTCCATGCTTTACAAACACCCTATATTACAATTGCATATTTCTACTGCTGTTGCTAATTACCATCGTCATGGAGGTCAATATACAGTAGCTAGGAACGTTACCTATGTGGAAGTAAATGAATCAGATATATTTTTATACATAAAATATTTTTTAAATTTAATTTATTATATTTTAAGTTTCTGTTAAATTTGATTCCAAGGAATTTTATGTTTTAGTGTAACAATACAACATCTATATTGTAAAAAAAACAACTGTCATCCGCCACATGACACCTGTCAATCACCTGTCACCTGTCATTATCCACATGACATCTGTCAACTGTCACCTGTCATCCGTTCCATGAAATATGTCATCTGTCACCTGTCACTTATCAGCTTCCATGGGCTTCTTACAGAAACCCTGGATCAACAATGCCAGGTCAGGGGCCTACCTTAAGACTGCTGTAAGGTTCTTAGGACCTTAGGACCCAGTCCTTATGCTCAGCAAAGACATTAACTTCATTTATATTCCTGAATTCACTACAGCAAACCTGACGGTTGATCTCCGACTTTTAGGTGAAGCCAACTTTTCAGGTGAATTGGATAAAGCATCGCGAGAAGAAGTAGAACAGCTCGTTGAATGGTGCAACAAAAGCAGCAGACGAATATACCCCTGTGCTGTGAAGTCGATGCACATAACATCGTGTGGGGCTGCACTAACACCAATATTCCAATCATTCTTCAGTTCATCATCACTAACTACATAGAAAATATTAATAAAGGCTGTGAACCAGCTATTGACCACCAGCATGAGCATTACTCTAGCTCAGGGGTCTCCAGACTTTTCAGCCTAAGGGCCACACTAGCTTCTCTACTAAGTCCCAAGGGCCAAGCCCTAGCTAGGTCGTCGTACCAACATACTGGACATGTCCAGTATGTGACATGTCAGGCCCGCCGTGACATACTGGACATGTTCGGCCCGCTACCGCAAAATCAATCAAAAGCCGACAAGTACTTAAAGAACCCACTATATTAGATCATCAACAAATATGGTAGTGCACTAGAGTGTAGACGACATATTGTTTTTAATTTCCCAGCCAATAGCATGCTCCTATGGAAAAACTAATGGTACAACATTGTTACCCACAATCATAGCATAGGAATCAGGCAAAATCCGGATGTACAATTTCCATATTCTCGAGAAAATAAATCGTTTATCTGCAATTAGTCAGAAATTCATGCGATGACATATTATTTTGAATTTTCCGATCATAGAAAAACTAATCATTCAAAATTGTTCCCCACGCTCCATAGAGCAGGAATTAAGAAAAATCTGGATGTACTATTTCCACATTCTCGAGAAAAAAATCGTTTCTCTGCAATTAGTCAGAGATTTATGCGATCCCATTTCAATTTACCAACCGATAGCATACTCCCAGAAGTGACGAAATTTCCCCAAGCTTTTCGGCGGGAAATTTGATTTGACACAATCATTGTTGCTCACCCTGTACAAGTAAATTTGTAAGGTGCATTGAATATGCCCACAGCGACATAATAGCTATGAAACATTTCCACAAATACTTCTGTAAGTAGAATTACATTCCAAGAAAATGTTCCTTGCAATTATTCGTAAATGTAATCCATCATTTTCTTACTTGATTGACACTGGCGACAATTACAAATAATTCCATGCACATTCGCACGTAGCCAATTCAATTCATGCACACTTTAGATGCCAGCGATGATGTTAATCGGGCACTCAATTGTCTAAATTAGAATTGCTGCAATTATGTCGAGCACGCAGCTCCGGCTGCTGTTGTTAACACTGCAGATAATGCGCTGCATGCGAATTTAATTTAATAAGGGCATACTATAACTATTTTTAGGCGCGAATAGAGGTCAATAGGTAATGTTGTTCTCCCCTGCCGATAAAGAGTGCCGATTGTTTTTAACGATCACTGTTTTTATTTCGCGCCAGTTTTTTAATTTTAATTCCTCAAGGGGTACTGTTGTATGCTGCAGTTGTTCACGCTTGAATACTTAGTTGCATACACCAGTACTACGCAAGTTTGAAGATTAAAAAAAAAAATTATATTATATTTATATCAGTAGTTACATATTCGATTAAATCTGGCCTAGTGTAATTACTCCAATGGTATCCATGGCAACTGAAATATGATCAAAGTTGATCGGGTATTGTGCAACTGACTGTTATTTAAACAAAAAAGTCAATGTATGATTTATAATTTATAATTAAAATTAGTGTTTTATAAATTTGTACATCATAAATGTAAAAAATAAACTGCTCAAATTGGAAAAAAAAATTCCAACCTAAGTAGCCAGTTTAGGCTATAATTTATAACCAATATTGTGGGTGCGATTTGTACTCAAGGCAATAAAAATGATTCAATTTTATTTGAATATAAAATTTGCCAATTTTGGAAATAATTATATTAGATGACTCGTAGTGGTTTCCATTTGTTTGTAGCACAAGTGTGTATACTTGGTTACATATATCGGTACTATACTAGTTAATCAACAATAATTTTCTGCACTTATTGTATCCAAATAAGTTATTAGCTTATATAAACTCGATCTTAAAGGAAATTTGTACAGAAAACACAATCAACACCAACATTTCATTCACCAACTATATTAAGAAGAAAGTAAAGATAGAGTAGTTAGTTTGGATCGATAGTAGGTTCGATCGTTGTCTAGGACAATAATAAACTTATTTAATTTCCGAGGAACATGACCTATACCATGATCTATACTAAATTCTAAATTTAATCTATGTCCTATCTTTAATCTTGTATATTATTTGGCCAGTATAATGCCTACAATCAAACACTACCATTTAGATATAATGCGAATTTAAATTCCATCCTTTAATCTTTAATTATGGGCAAATATTACAATCGTACAATTTCCTATAATATTATAACAAATAGGCAAATGGTAGTGACAGTGATCGTAATTAAAATCGGTGTAGCATCTTAAATTAGACCTCAACCTAACCTCACCTAAGCTTTCATCCCCAGTAGAAATGTTATATAGTATATATATATATATATATATATATATAAAGTAATACTATATTACTATATAGACACAATATAGTGATGTGAACATCTGTCATATAGTTACTGCGTAGTAGTATATCTACATACTATATAGTGGTAATATATTTCTACAATATAGTGGTACTATACTGCAACTATACTATACTACTATACAAACGCGATCGCCCACAGGGGCCCACTATGGCTCATTGTGCTTGTATTTGGGGTATCTATGACCCCTCCATATTTGGTCCGAATCGGTTGAGGCGTTCTCAAAATGGAATTTCATCGAGATGGCAAAAAAACGCGTCATTTTAGAAAATTTCGAAAATTAAAACGTCTTCCAAAGTATATCAAGTGTGGTCTGGTATGAACCGTATGACTCCCCTGAATCGAATGAGACTATCGGCATAGAGATTGGACCGTTCGTTTAGAAGTTTAATTTTAATAGCCCTTTATTGCTATTTTTTTTAATTTCACAACTTTGAGGGCGGATATCTCGAGAACCGCTGGGGCTAGGAGGCTGAATGTGTGCTCATTGGAATCGGGAGGGTCCAATTAGTCTTGGCATGTGCCTCTAAGGTCATTTGGAACAACTCGAAAAATCGCGATTTTTCGGATTTTTTTTTTAGTCGATTTGATCGGAAAATCATCGATTTTACGTTTTGTTAACCGGGTGCTCTACCAAGCGGCACATTTTCAATTTTTTCTATGGGGACTTAGCCCCATATGTAGCACATATTTTGAGCCCTCGTCCATTCTCGTATTCCCACAACTCCCGGAGTTATCTCGTTCTTCTTGAAAAAAGTACGTTTTTTTGAAAAATATTTCTCTCTTCTTAAGGCCACCCTGTACAAACGCGATGGCCCTAGGGGGCCCACTATGGCTCATTGTGCTTGTATTTGGGCCCTCTATGACCCCTCCAAGTTTCGTCCGAATCGGTTGAGGCGTTCTCAAAATGGAATTTCATCGAGATTGCAAAAAACGCGTCATTTTCGAAAATTTCGAAAATTAAAACGTCTTCCAAAGTATATCAAGTGTGGTCTGGTATGAACCGTATGACTCCCCTGAATCGAATGAGACTATCGGCATCGAGATTGGACCGTTCGTTTAGAAGTTTAATTTTAATAGCCCTTTTTTGCTATTTTTTTTAATTTCCCAACTTTGAGGGCGGATATCTCGAGAACCGCTGGGGCTAGGAGGCTAAATGTGTGCTCATTGGAATTTGGAGGGTCCAATTAGTCTTGGCATGTGTCTCTAAGGTCATTTGGAGCAACTCGAAAAATCGCGATTTTTCGGATTTTTTATTTAGTCGATTTGATCGGAAAATCATCGATTTTACGTTTTGTTAACCGGGTGCTCTACCAAGCGGCACATTTTCAATTTTTTCTATGGGGACTTAGCCCCATATGTGGCGCATATTTTGAGCGCTCGTGCATTCGCGTACTCCCACAACTCCCAGAGTTATCTTGCTTTTTGTGAAAAAACTACGTTTTTTTGCAAAATATTTCTCTCTTCTTAAGGCCACCCTGTAGAAACGCAATGGCCCAAGGGGGGCCACTATGGCTCACTGTGCTTGTATTATGGCCCTCTATGACACCTCCAAATTTCGTCCGAATCGGTTGAGGCGTTCTCAAAATGGAATTTCATCGAGATGGCAAAAAACGCGTCATTTTCGAAAATTTCGAATATTAAAACGTCTTCCAAAGTATATCAAGTGTGGTCTGGTATGAACTGTATGACTCCCCTGAATCGAATGAGACTATCGGCATCGAGATTGGACCGTTCGTTTAGAAGTTTAATTTTAATAGCCCGTTTTTGCTATTTTTTTAAATTTCCCAACTTTGAGGGCGGATATCTCGAGAACCGCTGGGGCTAGGAGGCTAAATGTGTGCTCATTGGAATTTGGAGGGTCCAATTAGTCTTGGCATGTGTCTCTAAGGTCATTTGGAGCAACTCGAAAAATCGTGATTTTTCGGATTTTTTTTTTAGTCCATTTGATCGGAAAACCATCGATTTTACGTTTTGTTAACTGGGTGCTGTACCAAGCGGCACATTTTCAATTTTTTTTATGGAGACTTAGCCCCATATGTGGCGCATATTTTAAGCGCTCGTCCATTCTTGTACTCCCACAACTCCCCGAGTTATCTCGCTTTTCGTGAAAAAATTACGTTTTTTTGAAAAATATTTCTCTCTTCTTAAGGCCAGCCTGTACAAACGCTAATGCCCAAGGGGGCCCACTATGGCTCATTATGCTTGTACTTGTCCCCTCTATGACCCCTCCAAATTTCGTCCGAATCGGTTGAGGCGTTCTCAAAATGGAATTTCATCGAGATGGCAAAAAACGCGTCATTTTCGAAAGTTTCGAAAATTAAAACGTCTTCCAAAGTATATCAAGTGTGGTCGGGTATGAACCGCATGACTCCCCTGAATCGAATGAGACTATCGGCATCGAGATTGGACCGTTCGTTTAGAAGTTTAATTTTAATAGCCCTTTTTTGCTATTTTTTTAAATTTCCCAACTTTGAGGGCGGATATCTCGAGAACCGCTGGGGCTAGGAGGCTGAATGTGTGCTCATTGGAATCGGGAGGGTCCAATTAGTCTTGGCAAGTGCCTCTAAGGTCATTTGGAACAACTCGAAAAATCGCGATTTTTCGGATTTTTTTTTTAGTCGATTTGATCGGAAAATCATCGATTTTACGTTTTGTTAACTGGGTGCTCTACCAAGCGGCACATTTTCAATTCTTTTTATGGGGACTTAGCCCCATATGTGGCGCATATTTTGAGCGCTCGTGCATTCTCGTACTCCCACAACTGCCCGAGTTATCTCGCTTTTCGTGAAAAAAGTACGAATTTTTTAAAAATATTTCTCTCTTCTTAAGGCCACCCTGTACAAACGCTAATACCCAAGGGGGCCCACTATGGCTCATTGTGCTTGTATTAGGGCCCTCTATGACCCCTCCAAGTTTCGGCCGAATCGGTTGAGGCGTTCTCAAAATGGAATTTCATCGAGATGGCAAAAAACGCGTCATTTTCGAATATTTTGAAAATTAAAACGTCTTCCAAAGTATATCAAGTGTGGTCTGGTATGAACCGCATGACTCCCCTGAATCGAATGAGACTATCGGCATCGAGATTGGACCGTTCGTTTAGAAGTTTAATTTTAATAGCCCTATTTTGCTATTTTTTTAAATTTCCCAACTTTGAGGGCGGATATCTCGAGAACCGCTAGGGCTAGGAGGCTGAATGTGTGCTCATTGGAATCGGGAGGGTCCAATTAGTCTTGGCATGTGTCTCTAAGGTCATTTGGAGCAACTCGAAAAATCGCGATTTTACGGATTTTTTTTTTAGTCGATTTGATCGGAAAATCATCGATTTTACGTTTTGTTAACTGGGTGCTCTACCAAGCGGCACATTTTCAATTTTTTTTATGGGGACTTAGCCCCATATGTGGCGCATATTTTGAGCGCTCGTCCATTCTCGTACTCCCACAACTACCTGAGTTATCTCGCTTTTCGTGAAAAAAGTACGTATTTTTGAAAAATATTTCTCTCTTCTTAAGGCCACCCTGTACAAACGCGAATGCCCAAGGCGGGGCACTATGGCTCATTGTGCTTGTATTTTGGCCCTCTATGACCCCTCCAAATTTCGTCCGAATCGGTTGAGGCGTTCTCAAAATGGAATTTCATCGAGATGGCAAAAAACGCGTCATTTTCGAAAATTTCGAAAATTAAAACGTCTTCCAAAGTATATGAAGTGTGGTCTGGTATGAACCGTATGACCCCCCTGAATCGAATGAGACTATCGGCATCGAGATTGCACCGCTCGTTTAGAAATTTAATTTTAATAGCCCTTTCTTGCTATTTTTTTTAATTTCTCAACTTTGAGGGCGGATATCTCGAGAACCGCTGGGGCTAGGAGGCTGCATGTGTGCTCATTGGAATCGGGAGGGTCCAATTAGTCTTGGCATGTGCCTCTAAGGTCATTTGGAGCAACTCGAAAAATCGCGATTTTTCGGATTTTTTTTTTAGCCGATTTGATCGGAAAATCATCGATTTTACGTTTTGTTAACTGGGTGCTCTACCAAGCGGCACATTTTCAATTTTTTTTATGGGGACTTAGCCCCATATGTGGCGCATATTTTGAGCGCTCGTCCATTCTCGTACTCCCACAACTACCCGAGTTATCTCGCTTTTCGTGAAAAAAGTACGTATTTTTGAAAAATATTTCTCTCTTCTTAAGGCCACCCTGTACAAACGCAAATGCCCAAGGGGGCCCACTATGGCTCATTGTGCTTGTATTTTGGCCCTCTATGACCCCTCCAAATTTCGTCCGAATCGGTTGAGGCGTTCTCAAAATGGAATTTCATCGAGATGGCAAAAAACGCGTCATTTTCGAAAGTTTCGAAAATTAAAACGTCTTCCAAAGTATATCAAGTGTGGTCGGGTATGAACCGCATGACTCCCCTGAATCGAATGAGACTATCGGCATCGAGATTGGACCGTTCGTTTAGAAGTTTAATTTTAATAGCCCTTTTTTGCTATTTTTTTTAATTTCCCAACTTTGAGGGCGGATATCTCGAGAACCGCTGGGGCTAGGAGGCTGAATGTGTGCTCATTGGAATCGGGAGGGTCCAATTAGTCTTGGCAAGTGCCTCTAACGTCATTTGGAACAACTTGAATAATCGCGATTTTTCGGATTTTTTTTTTAGTCGATTTGATCGGAAAATCATCGATTTTACGTTTTGTTAACTGGGTGCTCTACCAAGCGGCCCATTTTAAATTATTTTTATGGGGACTTAGCCCCATATGTGGCGCATATTTTGAGCGCTCGTCCATTCTCGTACTCCCACAACTCCCCGAGTTATCTCGCTTTTCGTGAAATGATTATTTATTGAGGTTTCATAACCTCAAAACACATGTTGACATCAATGACGTATTTGTTACTAGTTATTTACACTGTCAAAATTATTATACAGTGAGACATTTTAGGCGACCTTGAATTTGACATATCTATAATGGATGATCTGTATGTGATTGAAAATGTCGGGGGTATTTTAGGAATAGTAATTACGAGTTTTAAGTAGTTGATCTCGATCTAATCAATCCAGAATCGCTGTACCTGATAATGCGACTTCAGAATATTCGAAGTGATCCAGTATCCACATAGTGACGGGACCAACCGCGGAGATGAGTAACATGTTTTTATTACGGCACATCAGTGGATAGATGAGATGTCAGTCCCGCTTTGGTATCTTAATTACCTTTAAGGCCCCTTCCACCAGGTCCCAGGACGCCGGCGTCCTCGACAACCTACATAACTTTGAATCGGCTGTTTCATAAGAACATCAAAGAGAACGGCAAGTTCGCGAACTTGCCCGATCCCGGGCCAATCCCGAAAATCTCCATGGGCCATTACGGCGCCCGTCCACAATCGGGGATCTAAATCGCCCCCTCGCCTCGGCCAGACAGCGGGTCAGTGAATGAGATAAATGGGATGGGATCCGATTTTGTCCGGCGTGTGTACCGCCAGCGAGACTTCAATGCAGTCAATAATCATATTGTGCGCTGGGGGAGCGATGGAAATTAGTTACCCCCGTCAATGCATTACTCACTTCTACAGAACACACTTTATAATTGCATCTGAATTTTTGGAAAAGCCGGATTAAGAGGAATATAGCGATTCACGTCGGCAGAGGTGTTGGCAAAAACGGCGATGTTAAAAAAGGATGACATGATACCAGTACGGCCGACGAGGAGCTGCTTTCGAACTCGTGGGGCAGTTTATTGAAGCACCCTTATTATTAGTTTATGGTCATAATTTATGGAACTATGAAAACACATACTTGTGAATTCAGAAAATTAAATCCTCGATTTTCTCACATATTTAATACAGAAATATCATAAAATTTTCAGAAATTTCATTCTATGTAATTTACACATGGATTTTGCATGGACACATGTACACATGGATGGTTGCAAACCATTCTGATGGTTAGATCAGGTTAGTTTAGGTTAAGTTACTTTAGGTTAACTTAACGTAAACAAACCTGATCTAACCATTAAACTAACTTTAACCATTAACTAACGATTAAACTATAGATTCAGGTTAGACCTGGTTCTGATCGAATTCAGGTTCTGATCTAACCTGAATCTAGTTAGTTATTACTACACACCAATAAACTCAGGAGTCCAAAGATCAGGTTGGTTTAGGTTAACTTACTTTGATTAACTTAACCTAAAACAACCTGATCTTAGTTTTCTTAACTTAAACCAATCTGATGTTGGTTTTCTTGGACTCCTGAGTTTAATGGTGTATAGTAACAACTTGACTGATTTCCAGCATCACCTTAACTAGTATGACTAGTTAGAGGTACAGTCCTTGCGAAATTAATGCTTGATTTACAACCTAAAATAAAACAGTACTCAATACAAAGTTGTTTAGATGCATGATCTTCCCGAATTAAAAGGATTTGTCTTTTAAACGGCAATACTTAAAAAAACGAACATCATCTAAAACAATATAATTATATCAATATATGCAATCCACAATTTGCCCACAAATTCGCAAAAAGCTGTGTGATATGTAAATTAAACTTGCATATTATGCAGAAATACCATAACAGAATAACATATAAATAACATAATTACAGAAATTCCTTGATTTTGGTTAATTTTCATCACATTTAAGCCAAAGAAATCTTGAAACTGTGACATCAAAATCAAGAAATTTTGAATTTCTATTGCAATTAAGTCAAAAACAATCTAATTTTGTATTCGGAAGAGCAAAGGTACAACAAAAAGTCTTTAAATATCATCCTAGCATTTCGTAATAGATAGATTAAGAGTCATAGCATAACCTTGCTATACCATATGACCTTATTTCTTAATATTACAATTTTTTGGCGATATCTCCGAAACTATGCATTAAAAACACACTAAAACATAGTTGGAAAGATAATTATATACAAGGTGTTCCTTAATGACGTGTTATTTAAGGGTGTAATTCCTCAGGTCATTTATTGTAGAAAATTTCATATGAACATATATCCGCAACGGCTTATTTTTTTTGCAACAGGGTGTTTTTAAATCGTTATTAATTTTTAATATCTCCGAAAACACTTGAGATATTATTTTCAATTTTGGTATGCGTTAGCAGGATATAAATCCACAAATTTTAGTTAGAAAAGCTATTCTATGGCTCCGCCAGTGGCGTCCCTGTAAGCATGTCCTCTGATATTTTTTACAAAAAAAGTGGTGCGTCACTGTCATTTCTCCATTTGAATATTTTTTTAGAGGACATGTTTACAGGGACGCCACTGACCGAGCCATAGAATAGCTTTTCTAACTAAAATTTGTGGTAATATCCTGCTAACGCATACCAAAATTGAAAATAATATCTAAAGTGTTTTCGGAAATATTAAAAAAAATAACGATTTAAAAAAATATTTCAACACCCTTGTTACGTAATCGAAGGACCAGGCGGGTGTTCGCCAATTTAAATGATAAGGTAATTAAAACTCGTCGTTTTGGAAATAATGTGGACTATAATTTAATGCGTAACAATAATTAATACACAGCGATGTACGCCGGTGAAGGTAACGAATTGAAATGGCGTCTGCTCTGCATTCTTACAAGTAAATCTTTGAGTTATTGGGGTGGGGTGCAATTTGAATTGTGCACCGCGAGGGGTGGCTTGAAGATGATTCCTGATTGGTGCGGCATTTCGTTTCGGTAAGCCATGTTGCCACACTTGGTTATCACAAGCCTTGGTTAATTCCTCTATCTGGCATTTCTGAGGATTCCTAATGCCGTCCAATAAATATATTTGTGATTTCCTGGTCGCTAATTGTATTTGCCGAAGTGGCAATCCTTGCTCAATAAACGGCTTAATGTGCCTATTGATCTTCATGCGCACCGTACTTTACTTAAGCACTTCTCGTAATGCGATTACACTTTAACCGATTTGTAGCAAAAAAATTAAGCCGTTGCGGATATATGTTCATATGAAGTTTTCTTCATAAAATGACCTGGGGAATTACACCTTTAAGTATTAGCATGTCATTAAGGAATACCCTGTATAATATACACTATTTAAATTTCAAATCTACATCTCAAAATTTTTAGAAAGTATGATTTTTTGAAAATTCAGACGCTTGTTATAATCCCCTTAAACATCGTCTGCCGGATGCAGATACAAAGGGCGCAAAATTAATTGAATGAATCAAATGGTGTAAACTATATTTTTGTAGCAGCCTAGAAACAAAGTAGTGGAGATATTACTTTGTATTGCCAAGGGAAGACTTGCGATCCCTGTGGTGGTTTGAAAATGTGTGTGTGCGAGGAAAAATCGTTTCCGCATGAGGCTGTAAAAGTTGCGGCGGTCACATTTGAAAGTTTTTAACAATTTAATACGCGGAAAGTTCCGCAATATAAAATTTGAGGCCTTTTTTACGTGCACTCATGAGAATCGCGGCAATTTGCATTAGGTGCATTCCACCTTTGCGCCCGTGCGACTTATGAATTGTTAATCGTGTCGCTGCGAGGAATTATTGTGTCATCGATTTTCATTCCGCGCATCTTGGATCGCCATAAGCGCGCGTGAATTTTCTCTTGTTAATGCCCGAGCGCTGGCAATTTGATGTAATTTACGACACGTAATTGATGGAATTGAAAAGTGGAGAAATAGACTCGATTAAGGTCGTCATTCTAGATCCTCTAGACTTCCATATCTATATATGTACAAGTATCATCCAATTTCTTTCCTGTAGCGCGTCATTTCATGCACTTGCGTACTTCTCTTATTTAGGTTAATATAACAAGTGCGTTATTTCCGCTGAAAACCATTAGAACAACTTTTCCAATAGATATGCAGCCGCCGGTTTGTTTTCGAATTGCAAACGCGCCGCGTGTCTAATTCCAAAAGGCGCTTAAGAGAACGAGAGACGGAGAGAGGTAGCAAAAACAAAAGCGTGCTTAGATTTATTTTATGATTATTGCTTTTTAATTAAGTGTAAGTATACTGGAGCTGCGTTCGTGGGCACAATTAGGAATTTGGGTGTTGCAATGGCCGGCAATTTCCTTCCACCTGTAATTATAAAGAAACTCCTGTAATAACGAGTTTAATGTAAGTGGCAATTTAAACATGTTAAATACTAATCGCTTAACCAAATGTATGTTCCACTGCGACCAATTTAGTATTGATGATCAGACGTCTTAAGTGTTCCCCTAACCTACTAATACGCAACAGATGTGTTTTAATATCGGCGATTGTCGCGATCGACGGCGTTTGCTTTTGCCGGACGTAAACATCGCAGCCAATTCCGCCACTTTTCCCATCGATGCACATCCTCATCTCCGATATTCATGAGCCGCACGCGAAACAGTAGCGAATTTAACTACCGTCTCCTACTTTTACGCAGCAAGTGCCCTCCTCGACGACCTCTTCGGCACCGGCTGCTCTCGCACAGCTGCTAACCGGCGGGCTCAGGTTTGAAACCCACAAGGCATGCACATCGGCGCTTGTCCTTAATTACAAAACACTTTAAATAAATTTCCTATATCTGGTTAGAAAGTAATCGTGTCCAAAACGCAACGTGAGACCGTTCACCTAATCGCACGTAAATAAACATACTCTACCTACATATCGAATATCTACGCACACGATTTACAAGCAAACTACAACCAGTAACTCCCTAGTTACTGGTGGCACTGGTGGCCCTTGCGGCACTCCATCCCTATGCAGTGCCATACTGACCTCTTCCTAAAGTCCGCAGACTTTAAGCACAGACTCTAGAGATTTTAGTCTTTGATTGAAGCCCAGAGGCGGATGGGGCCGGCGGGAAGCCGGGAAATTTCCCGGTGCGCCGGTCGCAAATAGTTGTAAGGCGCCGGCGGAACAAACTCATTTTTGTTCTATGGAATCTTGTCACTACTATCACTATAGCCAATTTACACAAACGTGACAACAAATATGTATTATATTTGTTTCAAAATAATTTATAGTTCAAATCGTATTGATAAATTATACTGGTCTGAACAGTTAAAAGTCAAAGAAAAAATGTTATATGATAGACCAATGCTTGATAGAATATTAAATATTATTAAACTTCTTGGAAGACTATGAGACGTAACGTGATACAGGCCAAGAGTTTGAATCGTGCTACTAGAAATCTAGATAGCGAAAATTTGGGCAAATTTTAATGGGCCTTAGATCAAATATTTAAATTAGATCTGGTGCATTTGTTTCGTTTCTGTCAGATACTACAATTAATTAAATTATTACGAAATCTAATAATAAGATTTAAATAAAAAAAATTAAAAAGGATCAAAATAGTAGCAGAAAAAAGAAATACTGCTGAAATGTATTCAATAACAGTAGACTAGACCAGTACCACTCAAAATGTGTACAATAGACCAACGCTCGTTAATTTTTAAATATGTTCTTCAAAACCAAACGAAGAAATTAACCTTTTCTTTGAGAAACCTCCATTTGAGAAACAAGAGAGAATGTAGTTGGTGAGCTGAAGAATGGCACTTTAAAAAATATTCGGCAAATAAGGAATGTGGAGTCACCTTTGTATGTAGAAGTAAAATTGGTGTTAGAAACAATAGAGAAACCCAAAAAGACGAACAGTAATGGGAAGGCAATGGCAAAAAGTTTCAGACAATATTTAAAATACGATGTAATTTTAACAGCAACTATATTTTCAAAAGATTCAGTATTACTGGACCACGATCAAAATATTTGAAAGGCTACGGGGAGGAATGATTCCATTTCTTAATTTTTATTCCATTTTTATTCCATATTTATTGAAATCGAGCTGATGGTGCCATGTTGTAGCAGGGGAAAAGTAGTTTCGACACGTGAAGTAAAACAGTGAAAAACGATCACCGTTCGCTTCAAAAACGAAGAAATAGATTATGATGTTGATTTAAAACGATCAGAGATCTATTCGGCAAATCCGGAATGTTGAGACACCTTTGTAAGTAGAAGTAAAATTGGTGTTAGAAACAATAGAGATACCCAACAAGACGAACAGTAGTAGATTCGACACGTGAAGTAAAACAGTGAAAAACGATCACCGTTCGCTTCAAAAACGAAGAAATAGAATATGATGTTGACCTAAAACGATCAGAGATCTAGATGAAGAAGAATAATATATAGACGACCCCCCTGATGGACAATAATCAGTAATCATAATAATATTTTATCAAAAATTTGTATTTCATTGAAAACATATTTTTTGTATGTACACACCTACACTGTACTGTAGCCTACATAAAAAATACGGTTAAATACGATCAGAGTCCAAGACTTGTTAATAAAAATAAATTGTTTTAATAGTTTTACTTATGTGTATTTCATATTTTTGCTCAATATTCTAATTCACATCTTATCAAAGTAGATCAATTATAATCAGTTAATTTTTTCATTCATCCTTTCTGTCTTTTATTAGACTTGAAACTTTCAATTTAGTTTTCTGGAAAACGACCAAATTGAACTCTGCAACTTCTCTCTATATTGAAGACTTTAACTAATAAATTACAAACAAAAATTGTAACGTTACATTAGAAAATTTAATACAAGAACTTTTGATTTGAAATTTGTGATTTATTGGAACAAAATATTTGTGATATGTTAATAGTAGATCAAAATATTCAACTGCAGATAGATTTTATAGAAGAACATATAGAAGAATCAAGCAAGCATGTGTGAGCATGTGGTAAAACAATTGAAGAAATACTAACATGTAGAAGTTGCAAAACTGTGCTACTAGTTGTAACTACGTTATTTTTAAATACAATTTATTTCGAGAAGTGTACTCCACCTTATACCCAATACTTATAGTCTAGTCCAGCGTATTTAGAACTCTTCCGATATCTCAAGTTTCCTGCAAAACATATTTCTTAATGCTAAAATAAGTAAAAATAGGTTATGATCGATGTTATCTCACACTCGCCTTGAAGCTCTATGTTGATGAGTTGTGAGAAAGAGAATTTAAATGAACTAAATAATAAAGAAATTGTAACCGCGTTAGGTAATTCCAGTTCTCTTCTATCAAAAAAGTTATTATTTTAAAGTAAAAATATTATATATTTTTTTATTTTTTGCTTATTTACTTCTGCAGTTTATTTACTTCTGTAATACATTTGGTTTTTTAATTGTAGAAAAAAATTGCAGACGCTTTTACTTTTTTCATTAGAACCTCTTAAAAGTGACATTTGAGCACTGATTCTTTCTGATTCTTTCAACTTTTGTCCACATTTTATGTATTGCGCAGGTGACTGTATTTCCTGCGCCGGTTTTGCAAGCCCATCCGCCTTGTTGAAGCCCTTACAAATACCAAATAATTATACAAGTAAGATTAGGTTTAGAATTTAGACGATTTATAAGATTTTTTTGCTCTTGCTAAAGCTTCCATGAAAAACACGTATACTTAAGGTTACGTAAAAAGCAAGGTACTATTCCATGGCTTTGTACTCACGTTTCTCATGGGAGCTTTAGCAAGAGCAAAAAAAAAAGTTAAAAATCATAATTATTTTGAGATAACGTGTCGTGCTTCGGAGACTTGTTGGGGCGGGTGAATCGTAAGGCACCCACAATGAGAGCCCTACGTGGGGCTACATCCCCACAGAGAATTGTGCCAATGTGCCACTTGGCTAAGCCTGAGCGAAAAACGCAAAATAACGGTTTTCCGATCAAATCGACGAAGATTTTTGAGAATTTTGAAAGATGCTGCTAGACATTTTTGGGGCACATTCGCCGAGTAACGGTGTCCTCCTGATTCTAAAAAGCTCACTATCAGGTCTGTAGGCCAAATGGTTCCCGAGATATCTGCCTTCATCCCTATACAGACGCACCATTTGGTGATTGTGCTTACATTACATTTTGGCTTAGCTTACTTAGCTTAGCTTAGCTTAGCTTGGCTTACATTTTCGGGGTAGAGCTGTAAGTGTAACTATCTGCAAATCTTCATCTAAAATAATCCGATCGTGTGCTGTTCATGTTTAGACGTGTAATGACTAGTGAAATGAGTAACGAGAAATCAACACGCAGGCCGAGGCATACCATCGTGTGCGTGATCCCCAATTAGCACTAATACCACCACTAAACTGGCATAAACACTCGCCAATCTTCACTTTTAGGTCAGCGATTCGGCGTAGACCCACTTAGATAACCGCAGGAATGTCTGCACTAGCGCAGCTCGCAAAAACCGTCTCACTCGGGGCGTCGCAATTACTCCGAATTATTTGCCTACAATTGGCGCATGCTTTCGGGACAATTGCGCGGTTTTTGCGCCCGCAATTTGTTCTACACACTTTTTCCCCGGCGGCGGGCATTATTAACTAATTACACGTGCCTTTTTCACCTGCGTCGCAAATCTCCGCATCCGAATTGGAAATTGGTTTTCGTTGGTATTGGCAATTAGCCGAAAAACGCAGATATGGATTGAGAAAGTTTGCACATTCCACATTACATTTTTTCCCATAAAAACTACTTATTTTATGATTAGATCGTGTACGTGCTATGGACATCAGAAATTGAGATTACTAAAGCAGGTGTAAAAGTAACTAAACAACAGAAGCAGTCAAAATAAGAAGAAAAAAAAAATAAGTAAATAAATAAATAAACCCGTGAGCATGGCTTTTACTAATCAAAAGTCATAGGCAGTGCTGACATACATAGATTTTTCAATGTACTGAAAAATTTATGAAAATGTACTAAATTGTACTTAATTCAATGTTGCCAAAAATGGAAATTAAAAAGCCTCCTTTAAAAAAAATGAGAATGCTGATAACAATTTTAAGTGATATTTCTATTATTCAATACAAAAATCAGTTTAATATAAGTATTACCTACATTTTTTTCAAATAAATTAGTAATAAAAAAAATAAGAACAGTGGTAAAAACAAGAACATGAAAATAAAACCAGATATATTTATACAATAGTTTTGAAACATTATAAAAGAGGGAACATCTAAACAAATACATTTGTTTTTTTTGGGATATTTTTCAATTTTGACAGGTGGTAGCTGTGAGTTCAAATGTGCAAACTGTCAAAATGTACTAAAGTTGGGTAAATTTCACTTGAAATGTGCTTATGGACTTAATATTGCCTTGTATTGAGTCAAAATGTGCAAACTGTCAAAACGTACTTAAGTTGGGTAAATTTCACTTAAAGTGTGCTTATAGATTTTATATTACCTTGAAGACAAATCGTAGGCACAATATTGGTTATAAATCAGAGCCTAAACTGGCTAGTCAGCATGGGACTTTTTTTGTATTCTTTTTCAGCGTTTATTTTTTACATTTATATTTGATGTACCCATGTATATAACACTAGTTCGAATTATGAATGAAAAATCATACATTTACTTTTTTGTTTAAATAACAATCAGTTGTGCAATCCCCAATTAAGTTAGTTAATTTAGGATTACACAACTGATTGTTATTTAAACAAAGTTGTAAGAACAAGAACATGAAAATAAAACAAGACATATTTATACAATAATTTTAAAACATTATTAAAGAGGAAAAATCTAAACAAATACATTAGTTTTTTAGATTTTTTTAAAAATTTTGACAGGTGGTAGCTGTCGTCAAAATGTGCAAAATGTCAAAATGTACTTAAGTTTGGTAAATTTCACTTAAAATGTGCTTATGGATTTAGATACTAGGTACTAAATTTAGTACAAATGTACTAAATGTATTATTGTATTATCTATTAGGGTGCAAGAGGATTGTACCAAGACAAGTCGGCTAGCATAATACTACGATTAAAAAAGTTAAGGGAGAAGAATAATCGATAACAAACAAAATCATAAATTTACTGGATAGTAGTTAGGTTAAATCAAACACTTGGTTAAAGTTTCACTGTATTCATAGAATAAACCTCTACAATTATTTCGGCCTCACGACCATTCTCAAGAGTACTCAAGAGTACCATTCTCAAAGTGGATAGTAGTTAAGCAACACGAGTTCTAACTCAGCCCCAGCAGAGATTTTGATTAATTTAATTGACGCTTTTGATTCGCGGTTTTAATCAATCGCCGCGAGCAGTAACAATGGGTTGATTGCGGAAATTGTAACTTAATCACAATTGCAGGATAACAATGGAACAATTACAACTATTTCAGGTGCATTACTTCAATTACAGGTACTTTAATTACAATTACAAGTTAATTGGCGATCCGCGATTTTAATTTAATTGTTACTGCTCGCGGTGATTGATTAAAACCGCGAATCAAAAACCTCAATTATATTAATAGAAATCTCTGCTGGAGGTGAGTTAGAACTCTTGTTGCTTAACTACTCTGGATGATTAAAATTTGGGTTCAAAATAAATATACAATTAAAGTTGACACGTAAAATCCAGGGGATAATTATACTTATGCCAAACCAACCCACCCTCTAATTTTACACGAATATTTGTCAATAATTGATTAGAATTAGTATCTGAATATCATTAAGGTACAGATTATTATTAATCAATGAAAATGATAATTTACATCGTTGCCACATTAAAATACTGGATGATT